>JANFAM010000005.1:9550000-10150000 GCA_024362665.1 Prunus padus | reverse complement strand
AAATTCTGCCTTTTGCTCTTCTGCAGCTCTCTGCTTGCCTCTTTTTCTTTGTTATGAATTTTTCATTTGGTCTGTCAAAGTTTCATAAACTCTAATTGCCCACGAGAATTTCACAGACTAAAATTTTGTTACTTGTATGTATGCATGAAAAATGAAGTCATAGATTTGACCTGCATTTCAGTTTTCTGTCTTGTTTTTGTGGTGAGAAGCTGAAGACTTGGACAACTTTGTGATGAATTTCTGTCATTCTTTTTTCTTTGTTTTTTGGTTTTCTTTCTATCTAGTGTAGAAATTTTATGGGAAGGAAAATAGTTGAACCATGCACCTCACTTTCACAAGTATTTTATTTTCCAACTTATATTATAATGTTATATATTACTGCATTTTCTTGCACACCAAACAGATCTTGCAGCACCCAAATCCCAGTTATGGCTTTTTGTATTTTTGTGACTTTTAAATGGCGAATATTCAGTGAAAAGCTCATGTGTGTTAAGCGGCCTTTTAGGATCTCATGGGGTGTTTGCTTTTTTATGTGCCCAACTTTATTTAATTTGTGTTTGAGATCCTTGCAATGGGTGGGACTCTTGCACATGCTTATGCTAAAAAGTTGCTAACTTGTTTGCTTTCCCAATCTAACCCAAATGGTTTGTTTAGTTTTAAGTGTCACTTTTTGTATTTTTCAAGTTAGCAGATGTTTTGGCCAATAAAGAATTTGGAGATTGGCTTGAATCTTTATAATTTAAATTTTCCACTAATAATTAAAAAAATTTAGTCCAGTAAAATATGAGAAAGATGTGTTTGTTTGTATTGATAATGAAACTGTCATGCAAGGTTTCAGAATATGAAAACTCGTCATGGACAATTGTAATGTTGTTTTTTCTATTAATTATGAATTATAAATTATCGTTTTATTTTTATGGGTATATTTTTTGTATAAATCTTTTTAAACCTTTTAGAGGTTGACCCATGCAATGAAAATTTCTGGATCCGTCCTTGCGAGCAGCTATACGCTTTACATATATTCGAATATTTTAAAAGTATAGCCGTTCGACTATAATTTTAAAATATATTAATATTTAAAAAGTATAGTCCTGTGGCTATACTCTTTAAATATATAAGAATATTTTAAAAGTATAGCCGTGTGGCTATACGCTTTAAATCTCGAATATTTTAACAGTATAGTCGGACGACTATAATGCACAAAATATTTTTTCTTTGTCATTAAGTAATATCTTACTCTTTTTAAATTACTTTAATTAGTAATTATGCTTTAATTATTATTTCTTTAATGAAAAATTAGTATTTAAATATTTTATTAATTTAATAAATATTAATAAGTTATTTTAAATTATTTTGTGGATTTTGTTTTTCATTTTTTTAATACAAAATTAGTTTGTTTAGTTTAATATTTGAAATTAAGTAATATCTTAGCCTTATTTAATTATATTAATTATTATTTATGTTTTAATTACTCTTTATTTAATTAATAATTAGTATTTAATTATTTAATTAATTTAATAAATTACTTAATAAATACTAATTAATTATATTTACTTGTCTTAAATAATTTTGTCTTTAAAATTATTTTTAATTTCCAAATAAATTTTAAAAATAGTTTCAATTATTAGAATATTATTTTAGTTTTCCAAAAATGGATTTGACTCTCCAAACGCTGAATTATTTTAGTGGTTGAACGTCTAAGTTGTAATTTGCCAAAAATTTTCTGCATAAAAAACGTACGTATTTTATTCGTATAACCGGTGGCTATACCAAATTAATATATAGAAAGTATAAACTAATGCAACTAGGAGGGTCCTTTTCTCTTAAATTTTTTTTTAATTAAATAGTATAGCCGTGCGGCTATACCATTTACATATGATGTATTTAAATAGTATAGGCTGCGGCTATACTTTTTAAAAGAATTAGTATAGCCGGGTGGCTATAATGTTTTTGACACGTTGGCGTTAATCGCTAGGAGGCCGCATGGGCGCTATGCGGGTCCTGTTTTTTTTTTATATAATAAATAAATAGTATAGCAGCGGCTATACTAGTTTTTTTAGTTTTTTTACAAGAAATAGTATAGTCGCGGCTATACTCGGTTTTTTTTAATTTGTTTTAACATAGTATAGCCGTACGGTTTTACTCGTCTTTTTTTTAAAAAATGAATAGTATAGTCGAGTGGCTATAATCTTTATATATATAATGGGATCCTCTTTTTCTTTTATATTTTTTTCCCCAATTTTCTTTTATTGATAATAGTAGGTTAAAGCATTATTCATTACTATTAGGCCATTACCCGAGTCTCTATTGTCCCCTTTTGATTTTTCACTTTTCCAGAGTTATTATCCGTATAAAGAATTTAGCACTTTCATGTTTAATATTGTATTATACACATACATACCTATTTTTCAATAATACATCAATGTTTTGTATACATCTTAAAGACTCGGTAAAATTCACATTTTTAAAAGCAAACGTACAATATACTCGTATTGAACATGTACGTATGTATTTTTCATCTTTAATACACGTATGTTTTACAAAATTTTCAATAATACACACAAAATTCACATATTATACACATAATTCTCACATATTATTGAATACAAATAATATAAATTAAAAATAATAATAATTATATAGTGGCTGAACTTTTAAGTTGTAATTTGCCAAAATTTTGCAGAATAAAACACGTTTGTATTTTAGTCGTATAGCCGCGCGGCTATACTAAATTAATATCTATAAAGTATTAACTAATGCAACTAGGAGGGTCCTTTTTTCCTAAATTTTCTTAATCAAATAGTATAACCGCACGGCTATACACGGTTTTTTTTCAAAATTGTTTTAAAGAAACAGTATATCCGCGTAGCTATACTCGATGTTTTTCTATTTTTTTTTAAAAAAAAATATAGCCGCGCGGCTTTACTCATCTCTTTTACTTAATGAATATTATAGCCGAGCGGCTATAATCTTTATGTATATATATCTATATATACTGGGATCCTCTTTTTCTTTTATATTTTTCCCCTATTTTCGTGTATCAATAAGAGTAGTTTAGAGTATTATCTATTACTATTAGGCCATTACCCGAGTCTTTGTTGTCCCTTTTTGATTTTTTACTTTTCCATAGTTTTTACCCGTGTAAATAATTTAGCACTTTCACCTTTAATACTGTATTATACACGTACGTACCTATTTTTCAATACTACATCCGTGTTTTGTATACGTCTTAAAGACTCGGTAAAATTAATGTATTTTAAAAAGCAAAAGTACAATACTCGTATTGAACAAGTACATACGTATTTTAACAGTACATCCGCGCGACTATACTCTTTAAATTTAAAATATTTTAATAGTATAGCCAAGCTGCTATATTGCACAAGATGGTTTTCTTTTTTGTAATTAAGTAATATCTTAGCTTTTTTAATTACTTTAATTAGTAATTATATTTTAATTACTGAATAATTAATATTTAAATATTTTATTGATTTCATAAATTACTTAATAAATATTAATTAATTATTTTAAATTATTTTGTGGACTTAATTTTTAATTTTTTATATACAAAATCAGTTTGTTTAGTTTAATATTTGCAATTAAGTAATATATTAGCCTTATTTAATTATATTAATTATTATTTATGTTTTAATTACTCTTTATTTAATGAATAATTAATATTTAAGTATTTTAATCAATTTCATAAATTACTTAATAAATACTAATTAATTATATTTACTGGTCTTAAATAATTTTGTGGACTTTAAAATTATTTTAATTTCCAATTATATTTTAAAAATAGTTTCAATTATTAGAATATTATCTTAGTATTTCAAAAATGGATTTGAGCCTCTAAACGTTAAATCCAGCCTCAAACCTTTCTCAAGCCTCGAAACCTAACCACAAGACTACTATGGGCACTTATGACTACTATAAGGCACTTATGCTATTTGCAATTCAAGATTAGTCTGCATATATAAACTCTTCGTCATAGAAATCTTTCACATTAAACCCATCTGCAATATTTGGACTCTTGTTCTTAAATAAAAGGGTGATACGTAGGGCATTTTGGCATTTAGTTTAAGAGGTAGCAAACCCATAAAGATGCCCGTCGCAAACAAGAAGATATTGACTTGGCGAAGAAATCATTTTAAAGAAAAAATGAGTTCCTACATCTCTCTTCATGGACGTAGCCTATTCGAGTGAACTACATACATCCATTAACACCTGCCGAAGGCCTTAGCCTAAACACACACCCCTAAGACCCTCACCTTCCATCTAACCTTGCTGAAGGACCTCAGCGATGGAAGACATCAAAGTTGATTCAATTTTTGTCATTAGCAGTTTGACATCCTCTATGAAAATCAAACACAAGAAACCTTGGTTGTTCTCCCATTCCTTATGCCAATATGCCCTCTATAGTCTATACTTACCTTTTTAGTCGATCAATCATATATGTGTTTAAAGCTATTGATCAATGATTCATAGCTCTCTTCAACCCGGCCCTATAGGTCGTAGCAATTTTTGCAAAGCCCTGCTGAGTATCTTATATATATATATCAGGAGATCATAGTACTAATTAATACATAAGCACTCACTTGGTCGAGAACTTAATTAATCTGCAATTCAAAACGAACTAAAGTAACTTCTCATCAATCGCATTAGATATGGATGATTGTAGTCTAACGTCACTGCTCACATGCCCCACCCCATCTTTTCAGAAAAGGAAAAAGTTGGTGTTAATAATATGTTATAAATATATAAGCCTAAAGTAGAACTTTAGCCTACCCTCACGCCTAACTTTAATTCCATGTGTTACAAGCAAGGAATAAAATATTGATGATATCGGAAATATCGGTAGTCAAAAATACGGAAATTTTGATGGAAATATTGGGATATTATCGATATTTCTGTCCATGTCGTCAATATTATCGATATTTTGGTTCATGGATATCTAAAATATAGATGGTATCGGAAATATCGGTAGTCCAAAAATACGGAAATTTCGTGGAAATATCGAGGATATTATGGATATTTTATTAAGCAGTTACAAGAATATCTGGTTTCGTCCTTTCATGTAGGACCCACTTATATGAATCTCAAATTTATCAAACAAATGAAACAGAATATCAGTTAGATATGATACAAATAATAACACATTAGCATCAATTGTTGTTGTTCTTGACGTTTTCCAATTAGATAGAATTATTCTCATCAATAATCTCCTCAATTGTGATGCCAAAGTTCTCACCACCGCCATGGTCGAGGTATACTAGTTGCACACCGCAGGTTTTCAATAATATGGGTTCGGAGGGAAGAAATCTAACTTCACACTTGTACATGATCCTCTCTTCATTCCAGTAACACTTCCAGTGCCTCATATTAGATAATGAAATATATTGCAGCCACACATGATCAGACCCTGGGGATATAATGTGATCATGAACTGAAAATATTTCATCACCATTGATGAAGACTCTGACATGAAATCCGTATCTCTCGTAATCGTCATAAACGTGAGGGAGTGTGTAATCTTTGGTTCCAAAAGCAGCGGAAATAGCCAATCTTGTGTTCTTCCCGGTGAAATTTGGAGGAAATTTAATGTTGAAGTCACAATAATTAGGATCAGCTGGCTGTTTCTGGTGGACGAACCACTTTGGAATGTCATTTCCGGGAAGTACAATGCTGAACTCATAGCACTCGTCCTCCGGAAGTACATGCTGCTGTAACATATGCATGACAATATTTAATTAGTCATCATGATGTATTATCTATTAAGAGTAATGCTACTTGTTGTATAATCTTAACTGATCATCTAGTATATCGTTTCTCGACTGTAGATATGATATGTAGGTGAGACTATATATGCACATTCTCAACGTGAACTCAAATCTAGATACAATGCACCACATGTCACCTGCATCTCCTCGATATATCTTGAGAGACAACAAATGGGACATGTGGTGAATTTTATCTAATTAAATCAGGTTGACTTCTAACAATACATGTAATGGTAGATGTATATGAGACAGCTCAGAGCGAGAAAGACAAAAACCTGGTGAGTTTGAGAATGGCCAAGTAAGATGGATGCCATCTTTTCCACATCAAAGTCAAGACTCTTGAGTAGTTTGTGGCAGTTAGACAAGTCGCTAAACTGAAGAGAACCCTGTGAGTTGTGTTCCAAAATGTTTGAAAGTTTTGAAAATCTTTCCAAAGTTATGCAGCCACCTGTGTTTATTCCTTTTATGCATGGAGAAAGCTGAGGAATTTCTTGAAGCTTGTTGCAATCACGCAATATAAGCCACTCCAAGCTACCAAATGTGCTGGTCCAATCAGGAAGGCTAACAAAACTGCTTCCAGATAAATCTAGAAAAGTCAATGTGGACCCACAATTGAATGGCATAAGGAATTCACATTCTGATAAGTTGCAGTCTCCGACTCGTAGAAACTTTAGCCTTGGAAACACCAATGAGTTTTGGTAATCATGAGAAACGCTTGATGGATTTTCAGGGTTCACCTTCATGGGAAATGCTAAAAGTTTGGGGCAGCCTCTAACCTCAAGTATTCGAAGAGTTTTCAACTTATAAATGCTGCTCGGAAGATTTATAAGGTTTTCACAACACTCTAAAGTAATGTCCTCCAAGACCATCGTCCCAGCTTCAATTTCCGGAAAACTCTCCAGCATTCTGCAACCTTTCATGTTAAGGTATTTCAGTGATTTCAAGCCAATTCTTGTTGGAAACCTTGTAAGGCTTGAGCAGTTTTGCAGATTCAGACACACAAGCTTTTCAAGGAACCCAACAGACTCATGAATCCCAACTAAACTGGTACAGTCTCTAAGAAACAATTTCTCCAAGTTTGGGAATCCTGTGAAGTCGGGTATTTCTTCTAGCTTGTCGGACCCACAGAAGTTCATAAATGTCAATGTTCCCAGTTTCTATAGAAAAGAAAAAAAAAACTAGCTGATAAAAAGAAAAAATATAACAATATGAGAAATGCAACATAAGATGTCGTCAGACTGTGAATTAGGACTGCTGATCATGTTATCCAAATTCACAACTTGGCAATAAATAAAAAATTTAGCTTAGTGTTCACTCAGAGAAATTAGAAAATCTTCAAAATAAATTATGTTACCATAGAACCTTGCTCGAACCGCGATATGTTACTTGAAGGAATCTTTAGGGCAACAAGTTTCTTTGGATGAAAATTGGATGGTAGGGACTGTAAAGGATATCTGTACCAATCTAGCAGCCTTAACTCGTTGGGCAGATCAATATTTCCAGTGAGGCTTGCATTAAGATTTATTAAATATCTGAGATTTTTCATCCTTGAGAAGGCTTCAGCACTCATGGAGATGTCATTCTTTTTAGGCATCTTTATCAATATGCCTCTAACTTTAGTTGAACCCTATATAGTAGAAAGTCCAAAAAAATTAGTTAGTTATAAAAGCCACCAACATATTGTTGTAATTGATATGGGTAAAAACATGTTTATCAATACCAAATTAACAAGATATTTGTCTTACTATTTGTTCTGTTAGAACATGGTAGACATCCTCGTGAAACCACAACCTACTACGTTCACCTGGTTCTGTAGGTGATTCTTGACGAACGATTTCCTTGCCCATATCTTCAAGTAAGTCATGCATGGTTAAACTATTGTGCTCACTAATAACTAAGAGAGACTTATCTATGAGTACTTGAATGCTAATTATTGGGAATAAGTCACAACTTGTTAGTATATCCACGATTTGATCTTTATCCTCTCCTTTGAAAAAACATGCAATGTCAAGGAAAACCTCCTTCTGAAAATGCTCTAATCCATTAAAACTAATCTTGAGTATTTCTTGGATTTCTTTGTTAGGAATTATTTCGTAACTGTCTAATGCATCTTTCCACTCTTCTATGCTTCTGCCACAAAGATGAGAACCTAACACCGTCAATGCTAACGGAAGGCCTTTTGAGTAGCACACAGCACGCCCAACAAGCTTCAGGTAATCATTTGGAGGCTTGTCTCTCTTAAAGGAGTTCCAACTGAAGAGCTCAGAAGACTCATAGAAATCTAGTTCCTTGACCTTGTATGTTAAATAAACTCCATGAGCAGTTAACAAGTGTTTGTCTCTTGTTGTTACGATAATTCTGCTACCTCGACCAAACCAATTAGATCCTCCTGCTAAGTTATCTAACTGGTGTCGATGATCCACATCATCAAGAACTAAAAGAACCCTTCTATTCCCAAGTCTCTTCTCGATCGTATTAGCTCCTTGATCAACACTTGTCACCTTGAATTTTCTGTTGCCCCCCAAAATATCAGAAAGAAGAGTTTTTTGCAATTCGACCAAGCCATGTGGCATTGACGACATTTCTCTAACATTTGCCAAAAAACAATTTCCTTCGAATTTATGGGCAATAGAGCCGTAAACAGCTTTGGCAATTGTTGTCTTGCCTATCCCACCAAGTCCCCATATCCCAATCATTCGAACATCATTTTCCCCAAGACTTAGAAGCTCATCCATATCTCGTACGCGAGATTCTAACCCTACCGGATACTTAGCAACTTTCAAGTATGTACGATTTGATGTTTGACGGGACATCTCTTCCACAATATTGTGGATAAACTTAGATTCATGCCTGCCAAATCAAAAATTAAGGAAGAACAACACTTAATGAGTTGGGGATTTCTCTATTCGTTAAAATACAAAATAGAAAAAGAAGCTGAGAACCGAAAAACAAAAAGAAAGAAAAATGACATGACGTACATTTTCAAAATCAAATGTATGACAGTGTGAGAACTGAATATGAAAATAAAATAAAAGGAAAAAGAAGTTGAATAGTAACACTCATGGCCTTACATTTCTAGATAACATTTATTTAGATAATATTCATTTTACTCAAAAAATAAAATAAAATAAATCTCCTTATCATCATCGAATAATCTATTATGATTACAATTATAAATTTATAATTAGATACAACTACCCGTTTTTCCCTTGATCATAAATCGGAAACTTTACAAGAATATAATATACGGGATCAACTAATTGTTAGTCTAGTACCTTTTTTCTCAGTATTATTGGAAATGTCACAAGTTTTTTTTTTTTTTTGGTCAAGAAATGTCACAAGTTCAAATCCCTTATTTGCATATTGATTTAAAAAAAAAATTTATAAAAATCCAGCGTACGAACTTTTAAGAGATCACATGTGGGGTTGAAACCTTTTCTCTGCTTAAGTGTTTGTCAATAGATTAATAAAAAATTAAAGGCATCATTAATTATGTTCTAGAATAGATGCATGCTAATCATCATCAGTTATAGAATAAATATATTCATTAAGAAGGAATATACCCATCCGGGAAATGCCATCCAGAGAAATTGGCTGCCTGAGTAAGAGCTGCCCTCCACCTTTGCACACGATCCATGCTGCTGCTGCTGTTGTTGCTTTTGAAGTTGGCTTCATGTCGACTCAATGCCACACCAAAGCTGCCTCTCTGATTCCGTACGTCCGAAGGATCCACTTTGTAAAAAATAGGCCAAACAATTTGCCTTTTCGATTCTTTACAATCAAGGATGCATGTGAGCTCATCTAAGCACCACTTGGAGGATGCATAGTTTTCAGAGAACACAACGACGGAAGCCATCGACTCTTGGATTGCTTTGATGAGTGTTGGCGCAATTTCTTCTCCTCTTCTGAGCTCATCATCTATGAAGGTGTTAAGACCCCTTTGGCACAAAGCAGTGTACAAATGGCCAGTGAAGTTGTTACGTGTATCTTCACCTCTAAAACTCAAGAACACATCGTAACTCCACCGAGTTGGGGAAAAAGAAGAGGACGAGGAAGAAGAAGAGGCTCTTTGGTTGCTCATCCAAGCCATATCTAAATACACCTCAAGCCTCAAATAAGTTTCAAAGCGTGGTACAATAAAGCCAATGGTAATGGAATATATGAATATGTTTATATTAGAGGTAAGGACTTGAAAACATATGGACGATGAATAGGCTAGAGTCCAGGGAACTTTTTTTTTTTTTTTTGGGACTAAATTAATAATCTAGTCTTGGCAATCAGCCACTGAAAAGAAGAAAGAACAGAGAGGAAGAAGAAAGAAACAAAAAGGACGAGAGGAAGAAGAAGGAAAAAGAATTAAAAAAAAATAGAGAGGAGATGATAAACAATCGGAAAGAGAGAGAGAGAGAGAGAAGAAATAGAATAAAAAAGGGAAGAGAAGAGGAAATAGAATAAAGAAACGGATGTGTGTGTGGGATCAAGGTCTTAAATATCAAAGGTTTTGGAAATATCGGTGATTCAAAACACTGAAATATCATTGGAAATATCGGGAAAATATCGATATCGATAAAAATTGAACAAAAACCAAAAAGAAAATTAAACACCCTCTAGTAATTTATTTATCATTTTTACTACAATATTTTACACTTTATAAATTGCATGATAAAATACATAAATAACCTTATTTCAAGTTATTCATTGGACATTGTACACGTTCTTATATTTATTATTTATAAAAAATTGAAAAATAATTTAATATGTAAATCAACTTGATTTGTCATGAAAATTAGGCATTTTACCATGCTTAAAAAATTATAGTGAAGATTGAAAATCAACTAAGAACATAAATAAATTTATCTAAGGAAGAATTAAATATGAAATAAATAAAATGATTATAGAGATTTAAGTAATTAAGCAAATGTTCATATGACACAAAAATAAAATTGTAATGATAATAGGGTATGGGACTTCGGTCACACAAGGTCTAATTTTGGAGATACAGAGTCTGCCAAACAAGATCTTTTGATGCTAGGATGGGGGAGAAGGAAGAGTTGAGAAAAAACACAAATTTATCTCGCATATATGTTTTTTTTAATGTGTTGTTTGTATGATCTTTAGGGCAATAGGTCCTACAGCTAGGGTTGGGTTCAGGGTTAGTTTTTGGAGTTTTTGTGTATGTGTGCGCGGGTGCCCTTCTTTCTTGTTGCTTCACCATCACTAGTGGTGAAAGGAGAAAGGAGAAAGTGGAAGGAGATGGGATAGGAGAGAGGGGAGGAGAGCAATTATTCCAATATGACAGAATACAGAACAACAGAAAGTTTTATATTAAACTAAAATTTTAAACCCCCATGAAAAAGTTTTTAAAAAAAGAAAAAAGAAAAGGCCAAATCATCATGACCTTTGTGATGGGACAATACATGATCATCAATCAGTCTCTTTTACTATCTGATCAAGAGAGAGAAATCATCATCATTTTAGCTGCAAATTGAATAAAAATATCGAGGGTGATATTTCGGCGATATTTTCGATAAATTGACGAAATATATTTGGAACCTTACGAAAATATCGGGACTTTAAAAAATTAAAATATTGCCGATATTTTTTGAAATTTCAGTCCTTGGTTGGGATAAGATATGTGTTTTTGTTTTATTTTATTTTTACTTCAATTCTTTCTAAATATTTCCTAGTACATGTGTAGCTCTCCTTTTTTTTTCTTTTTTTTTTCTTTTTTTCCCTTCAATCCCTTCCAAATATTTCAACAATATGATCCATAGTTCCAAGATTTTTGTCGGTTTCAAATCTCAGTATAATTAAAATTAAAAAAAAGTTCTAAATATGATGAAGAAAATATAGTGAAAAAAGAGGGCTTATAATAATTATTTTTTGGTAATAAATAAGGGCTTATAATTTACCCACCAAAAAAAAATTTAGCCTACTCCTACAAATATTCTTGACTCCGCCCTTGAATTTTTCTTTATAACTCCGATTCACGAACCGTTTGAGCCCATGCGTTCGTGAGATCGAACTCTATTTTTCTAGTCAAAAATCATAATTTTCTCACGTCAATTTCTTGAACTTTCATTGAAGAATCATTAAATTAAACGTAGGGGCAATTTTGTCCAAATTGAGATTAAACACTCTTAATCCAATATTTTCACTCCAAATCACTTCAATAAATTGCCCACGCATTTAATTAACTTTGTATGAATTTTTCGGAATATTAATAACAACAAAATCCCAATTTTGAGGTTATTACAATGAAAAAGATTGCTTAGTCTTTCTCATAAAGAAGGAATAATTTTTATTTTTTAGTTAATCACAGTTTGACATGTGCCCAGGGACGGACCCAGGATTTGAAAATGACATGGGCTAAATTTACCTTATGTACAAACTTATTGAAAATTCGACGGTATGAATGAATTTCATTGATAACAAAAAAATACATGAGGGACATAATGAGTCTTACCCCTCAAAAACCCCGTATCCAATACCACTATTAAAATAACATATATTTAAAATAATATATATTCAAAATAGTCATTTTCCAAATTAGCATAATTGTTACTAGAATTCCCCCCAAAAAAAAAAACCCAATACAAAGGTGGAGGAAAAGACCTCTGTGGAGTTGAGAAGAAGCAGCCTTGGAACTGGTGCAACCGATCGATAAGAGTGTTGGGTTTTTTTTTTGTTGGTTAGCCAGCTTAGTGGGGATTAGTTAATAAGATTGGCCTAGGCTAGGGTATTATTTTAGTCTTTAAAAAATAAGTTTTCTGGGCTATAGTCCAGTATAGCCCATGTTAGCTTGTTAATAAGATTGGCCTAGGCTAGGGTATTATTAAACCCTAGAATACTCAATTTCAAATTAAAATTAAAATTAAGATGCATACATGTATTTTAGGAAAACCCAAAAGGAGAAGATAATTAAAGAGGAGAGAATAAGGAATACTCATTGCCAAGAAAGGAGAAGAAGCTGCCAAGAAAATGTTGCTGCCAAGGAGAGAATAGGTGGGGATAGTCAGGTGTTTGCAGCCAGCCAATAAAGTTGCTTTGCTTCTTTTGTTTTTATGAAGTTTACGTGGGCACGGGGTTGGGGAATGTCGGCTGGACTTATATTGCTTTTTATTGTTTTTGTTAAAGGAGAAAGTTTGAGTGGGCTGAGTTTGAGTATGCAGAAGAAGTTTGATTCTACTGGGTAATTTTTTGTTTGACAAAAGCTGGAGTAGGCGACTGCCTACTCCATGCCCTTAGGATAGGACCGCCCCTGTGAGAGAGAGAGAGAGTAGAATAAGTTCAAAGTAGTCCTTGAATTGGAATGCTTGGGTCTATCAATGGAGAGTTTCACACCTTCAATGGGATTGAAGATAGACGTATCTCAATTTCAGCCACATATTTACAGCATGTTAAGAAAAAGTATAAGATGCTTTTGAAAATTGAGAAAACGAGTGGTTTGAGTGGCAAGTCATTTCAGCATCTTGTGCTTTAGCAAACACTTGTGCTACTTCAACAGTTCTACCTTCTACCCACTCTACTCAGCGTAGGATTTAAGCTCATGACAGTTCAACCAAATTCCATTTTCCCACTTCCCACTCTTTGATATTTTCAGTCTGCAAACAAAATATGTTACATCGGGTTTCCTGTTTCAGCACAGCACCTACTGGTGGAGAAAGATTTCCATTAAAAAGGGATAGAATTCTATTCCGGCCAATAACGTAATGACACTCATAATAACACTTTTACGTTGTATAACATTATTGATCAAAAATAGCAAAACAATGCTATCTCCATAGGCAACTAAGTTTTGTGTTGTTGATTGCTTTCTAGCTCCTGCATGAAGTTGGAAGGTTAGTTCAAGTCACGTCACAATTGAAAAGAATGAAAGGACCCCTCCACACACTAATAGGGAATGTATAGCCTCATATATATATATAGGGACGGATTCAGGATTTTAAAATGGAGTAGGGTAGATTTATCTTATTGAATTGTTAGATTTTAGGTTTGGCTAAACCCTTAAGGAGGGCTAATGGAATTGATTATATATATATATATAATTTAAGAACATATCAATTTTATTTTATTATTTAAAAGGCCTATTTTACACCAACAATGCTAGCTAAGGTCTACCATGATGAACAACAATGAATTAAGAGAAAAGAAAATTCATAAAAGATGAAAATTTATCATCCCAAAGATAGAGTCAGATAGACACACGGCACACGGCACGCGGCACCTAGAGGTAAGACTACAATTATCCAATTAGTTTAATTTATATTTATGCTCTAAATGGGCTTAACATTAACACTAACTATAAGAAAGAAAGAAAAATACTCACCTGGGCTATAGCTCAAGTTGTACAAGTCATAGGTCCGTATATATATATAGGGGCGGATCTATGGTACTATATTTTTGACATAAGTTTTGACACAAATTTGCTCAAATTAAATCTCACAACTAATTTATCATTATCCTTAAAATAATACATTCATTCAAATTATTATTATTTTAATATAATAATTATAAATTGCACAGCACCCCAAATTCTACATCTCATTTCCTTTCCTTCATTCCCAGCTTTGGTAATCTCCTCCATAGCCTCATTGTGCCAAAAATCTCCATTTGCCTATTGCTAAGTACCCATCATAGATTTTTTGCACAGTACCCCCATATATATACGCTGGGTGATCTCTTTTCCTTCCATGACACAAAAATACCCAGCATCGTTGGTATTTTCTGTAGCTTTGAGAGAAACCCATTAAATCTCTCTTTACCTCTCATTTAATTAAGGCCTTATGCATATCTTGATGACCACGAGAATTACAGTCTAATCCAATTTTTATGCAGCTTTGTACTTAGATTAGATGGCCGTTTCAATTCAAGAACCTTTTAAGTACAAAGCTATCTCTTTGCTCCTATATTTTTCGTGTCGGTGAAAACAGATGCCAAGGAGGCTATGGAGGATATTACCATGGATTGCTGGGTATGGAAGAGATTACCAACTGTCACGCCCTGATTCGAGAGTACAGAATATTCCCAAATTAGGGTGTGAGTCATACCATAGTTATAAGAATAAAATCCTACAACCATGGTATGATATGAAAATGAGCCACAAATAATACAAATTTTCTTACCAATACAAAATCAAAGTCATAGCAACTCGTAGTTAAATACAAACTAAGATCCTTATGGAACGGTCGACTACTTACAAATACTAATTTCACAAAACGACGGTAAAAAGCCTAGTAGCTTGGTTGAAACCCTCATCCTCAAACTTCACCTTGAATCCTGCACAATACATTAGGGTATGAGTATTCTAATGCCCAGTAAAGTACCTTCAAACCCCTCAAGGCCATCTATCCCAGTTAATCAAAGTGTCATGCATCAAACAACACAAGATACATATATTAAGCAACGAGATCAGATAAATTAATTTGCATATGCGGTGATGCCATGAACTCACTCCTTTCTAATCCCACTAATTCATACCTTAGGGCAACAAGCATGCATGTCCCATACCATGCATTTTACCACTGTGACTCCGAATACCCTAAAATATAAACTAGCGCTCATCCATCCCTTAACCCCAATTTTCTTTTATTTACGAATTTATCTTTCACTTTTCATTAGAGGCCATTCTCCCACCTACCTCAATATATTCAAGCCTTGCTCCCACCACCTAAATATATTCCACATTTTTACTCATATATATCTAAGGCCTTCTCCCACCCCTTAGATATACCTCAACTATCACACACACCTTGAACACCACTATATTCATGATGCATATGTAATGCAGCTCAAATATCATTTATCTCTGCGAAATAGTAATATTCATCCAACGTCAGATAATATCCATGAAGCAATATCAATAATAATAATATTCACCCAACATCATATAATATTCATTAAACATTCATTAAACAATAGCAATTAATATTCACATAACATCAAATAATATTCACATAAATTAATATCCATGGAGAAACATCAATAATAATATTTATATAACATCAAATAATATTTCATCAAACATCAAATAATATACACCGAGCAAAGAACACAAATATATTTATATTTATATTTATAGTACTATATATAATCACCAAGATTAAAGGTAACATAGACCAATCATTGGGAAATCAGGAAACCCTACTTCGTGTCCAAAAAGCTAAAATGATGAAATTACCCTTCATAGGTTGCCAGGTTCACTCATGTTCCTAGATTGAAAAATATAATATAAACAATGTTAGAAATTCTTATTTTATAAAAATACTTTTTATCTTAACATGGGGAGTATGGTACTCTCTCTAAGAGCAACTCCACCGATGCCACTGGCCGAGGCGGAGGGGACCCACGGGCCCGAGCTCAAAATCATGTTTCCAACAGGCCAAGCAGCCTGGCAAGTAGCAGGCCCCACATTCATCGGGCAAGCCCGAGGGGGGAAACAGCTGAGGTCCAACCCTAGCTAGGGCTGACGTCAGCGAAGTAAAAAAATTTAAAAAAATCTGAAAAAATCCAAAAAATTCAGAAATATTTTTTAATACATACCTAGCAATTTTATTATTATTAATTTCATACATACAACTAAAATTAATCCCATGTAAAAAATAAAAACAAAAATGAATAGTAGTTGCCCTTTGCCATGGCAACGGGTGGAAACGAACCTGCCTTTTGAAGGGCAGCCACTATTCACGTGAATAGTGGCTGCCCTAACTCCTCCCTCCCCTTGCCATGGCAAAGGGCAAATGGGTGGAGTTGCCCTAAGTTACAACCCTTGAAATGTCCCGAAACCTATACCATCGGACTCGGATCAAACAGTTGGATGGACTAAAAATATGGCGCTGGAGGCCATCGGAACAGCAGCCATGCGCCGCCACTCGCCGGAACCGTGAGTGGGCTTGTTTCCGGTTATTGTTCATTTTTCCCAAAAATCCTGTAAATTCCCATGTTTTTTCCAGTTTTATACCCAGATTTTGTGAGACATTTTGACCAACGAAACATTAACTAAATTGGGCAAACTTATAGTGGTATTGAAGATTGTTTCCCCTAGTTTCTAACCCAACAAACGCCACTCAAAACGGAGCTATAACGAAGGAGAAAACTAGCTCTAAAGTTAGACTCATAACTGATTTTTCTGCAGAAACAGATTTTTTTTTCCAAATTTTGCACATGTGTTTCATGTATCAAAACTCAACCACAATCAACTAAACCAATTGTGTTTTGTTCCTTGCCAATTATATTTTAAAACCCAATAAACGGCTTCCTCAAAAACGCAATGGATTGGGAGAAAAAGAGAACCAAAGTGAGGCTCACGGACTGAAATTTTCCAGCTTCCTCTGTTTTTGGCAGTTTCGAAAACCCAATTTCACTCCAATATTTGATCCCCCAAAACTTAACCAAATTCAGTGAAATCAAAAGGGTTTTGACCCTTGCTATTCCTAGTTTCCAAAACATCAAAATCTTTCAAAAATTACTTCACAAATCAAAGGAACATGAGAGCCAAACTATGGCCCATGAACTGAAATTTCCAAAAAAATACGAAGTTTCACAAATTCCTCAAAAATCTCTTTCAACACCTCAAATATCATCCTTAAGGCTCAAAATCATACTCTAACATCAAATCCTTGGCCTAAGCTTCCCAAAAACAAGATTTGGATCCAAAGCTTGAACACCCAAACCCAAAAATTTATCAACACACCCAAAATCTGAAAATCATGATTTCAAAATTCTTCTTTTGATTTTCTTTTGTTTCCAAAGGTTCATAAATCATTCTCCAACTCAAATACAACTATAAATCTACTCAAACAATTAATTACACAAAAACTCAAGAATTGAAAATGAACATAGAACAAGAATCCCACCTTTCATCCTTCCAATTGTTTCAATACCTTCACCATTTTCTTTTCTTCCCCTCACATTTCTTCTACCTTCTCCTTCTTCTTACTCTCTCTCTCTCTCTCTCTCCCACCAACAACTCACCTTCAAGGTATTTTCTATTATCTCCAGACACTCCCTTCTTCCTCATATTCTTCCCTCTCTGCCTTACTTCCGTCCCCTTCCTTCCCCTTAGATAATATCTTAGCTTAAGCAATGATTACACCTAGCCTAGACTTAGGTGACTCACTCTAGTAGGTGGACAAGTCACCCTAATGGAGATCAAGATAAGGTTTTGGAAGAGAAAGTAAAAGGGAAAGGGGGTAACAATGAAAAGAGAAGGGGAAAAGAATGGCTTACACGTTGCTAAGCTAATCAATTATTATCATTTATATATGTTTATTTATTTATTTTACAATCTCATCATTAAAGTAAAATAATTCAATTCAATTCAATTCAATTTTCTTTAAAATTTTTATTTTTATTTATTATTTATCCTACAAGGATATTTTGTAATTTTCACACTTAGGGTATTTTGGTAATTTTTTGCTCAAAATTAAAAACTGATTCCCTATGTGTTCGTTGATTATTTTTCACCGAAATAGGAAAGTCTATCATTACATTTTTCAAGGTATTACACCAACGCTGTTGGGTATTTTCATGTCATGGAGTAAAGGAAAGGAGATTACCCAGTGTATATATATGTGGGTACTGTGCAAAAAATCTCTGATGGGTACTTAGCAGTAAGCAAATGGACATTTTTGGCACAACGAGGCTATGGAGGAGATTACCAACGCCCAAGGAGGAAAGGAAAGGAGACGTAGAATTTGGGTTACTGTGCAATTCATAATTATTATATTAAAATAATAATAATTTGAATAAATGTATTATTTTAAAGATAATAATAAATTTGTTGTGAGATTTCATCTGAGCCATTAATAGTGCTTAAATCTAATGGTTTTAAATTTGTGTCAAAACTTGTGTCAAAAACATGGTGTCATGGATCTGCCCCCACATATATATAATATCTCAGGCCTCTCCACTCATCCTATGTCTTAATTTTGGGTTGAATGATCTAATATAATTTTATCTTGGCAGAAGGAAACTAGAAGTTAGCGGAAGACGGGATGCCATGTGGTGGTAGTCCGGTACTCGTCTACTGCTGGGGGGCTCAAAACAATAGAAATTGTAAGTGAACAAAACAAATGTTATTAAAAATAGTATGAACATACTAACCCCGCCGTTTAAAACCATTTTGAAACCATTTAATCATTATTCTATATTCGTACGGAAAACAGTATGCATATTTATATTTATAACTTTCCATGCAACCATTTAAACCATTGAATCACTTATAAGGCTTCACAATTTGCAAATATATTCCACCTAGGTGTACCCCGTATAACATTCGTCAATTCCCGTTTTATGCCGTCAATTCCATCATTTTACCGTCAATTTCAAGTACCACATACGTGATACATCCTCGCAGTACTCGGGAAACACGAAGTCAACCCGAGACGCATACCTCGCAGTACTCATGGGACATTTGGTCAGCCAACCGAGCATACTCAACTGAAGGCAACAAAAAGTCCGTAGAAATATTTCTATCTGAAGGCATCTGTTTAATTCTGAATGCAACAATTATGGTACCTATGGTGGTTTTGAAATCCTTACTTGAATAATTTATAAAACAAATTCCCAACTTTCCGAGCTAGTCTCGTTTCACAATATTATAATCATAAAACTCATTTTCAATCAAACAACATGCTCGGAAAAGTAAAATCATAAACAGTTATTCATAAAGCATTTCATATTATCATTGCATAAAAACCATTTATAAATCAAAGTCCACTCACTGTGCATCCGAGCTAGCTTGACCCTTCGAGGGTCCCTCATGAGGATTATGTGGAGCATGGGTACCTATTTAAGCAATTAAAAATATTTAGTTAGTAAAATAGCTCCGCCATAAATATTTATTCAAACCTAAACCCCATCCTTAAAGTGTGTGTGAAAGACTTAAAAGAGTTCGTAGGCCCATTTAATCATTTTTTTGATAATTGAAATGGTCTTATAAGGCCCAAGATTAATTATACGATTAAATTCTTTATATTGGTCAACCCTCCGGTGGGGTCCATGACCTCCGATTAATAATCTAAAAGTTCCTATAAGTTCACAAAAATCCAATTAACATCTCTTATGAGTTTCATCAAGATCCGACGGTCCGAACATATCGAACCCAAATTACGCCTAATAGGTAAAATTTGGTATTATACTCAAACGATAACATTTTGCTAATCCGAGCATACCGTCAATCTCGGGATGACAAATGGATAATTCTAGGTCGATAACACGCAGTTGGAACTTAGCCGATGCGCCACCGCAGATTGGGTGGCTTGAGATATTTTTCAGTCACCAAAAAATCTCCAAATCACCCTTCAATACCTATGCCAATTTTTTAAGCACGTTCAATGAAGTGTTTTTAGTTCTTGGACCACGGCCAAGAAGTGGCCGGAAACAACTCAATTTCACGACCAAAATCGATGGCTCAAGGGTTCCAAATCGAACCCTCAAATGCCTAAATTGATCCAAATAACTTGCATAAACAGCTAGAGAGCATTGAGAGGATGAAAAACCATACCTCACTCGTAGGAATTGGTAGCCGGAATTGCCGGAAACGACGTCGAAAAATTGTGAAATTTCACCTCGATCTAGTCGCTAAATCACCCGATTTTGAGTTGGGAAAAGTAGTGGGCTAGGTAGAGGATGAAGAGAGGACAAAATGAGTGTAATTTGGGGTCTTGGAGTGGTCGGATTTGGGAGAAAATGGCCGGTGAAAATCCGGCCTATTAAAGGTGTTGCAATGGGAGGAGATAGAATCGGGAGGGAGAGAGAGAGAGAGAGAGAGAGAGAGAGAGAGAGAGAGAGAGAGAGAGAGAGAGAGAGAGAGATGGGAGAAAAGAAGAAAAATTAGATTGTTACCTCAATTTTTGAAATGACCGTTATGTCCTTTCCTTTTCTAGACTTTTTCTCTCTTGTTACAACTTGGAATTAAGCGTGCCGCCTGTTTGTGCAAAAATCCTCATGGGAGAATATTCGCCTCGTGCTTCTTCAACCTTTGATCTTCATTCTCTCTCTTCCTCGATTCCTGTAAAAGATAGGAGTAAATAGACCACACCCGGGGGGTGTTGGCTAAAGGCCCTCCAATGCCTAAGTTAGTTCGATTGAATCTGGGCAAAACAATAGCTAAAAAGGGTACGGAGATTTCTCTAGGGTGAGAACCTGGTGGCAGGAGCCGTGTGTGGTGGCCAAAGCCTTGTGGAGAAAATATGGAGTGGGGAGAGTGGAGAGGGAGAGAGTTTCGGGTATTTTTCTCGAGTTTCATAAATAGGTTTAGAAGTCAAGTTTAGAAGTACCTTGAATGATGAATAAAGTCATCTATTTATAGGAGCCTCGGGGATGGGGTTTCGTAAAGAATAAAACTCTTATTATGAATGAGTTTATTCTTTACCCAAATTGTAGAGATTAAGTATGATAATATCCTCTTATTTGATGATGATAATATCTCCTTATTTGGATCATTATCTAAATTAATAATATTAACTTATTAAATGAAGATAATATCACATAATTAAGATATTATCTCAATTTTCTGGAATTAATTAATTGGCCAAATAAATGGGCACAATTAATTAATTTAAGGGATATTCTTCTTTGCCACGTGGTGTGCTGTAATTGGATATGAAAATATTTGCTCCCACACCGCTTATCTACGAACTTGTATCGACGAGCCCAACACAATAGTGCGGCTTAATTCCCCAAATTCTTTTCCGAACAATAAGTCAACTCTAAACCCACTAATAAACCCTCGGAATTTACTTTAATATTTTAAGAATTTAATTAGATTCTAGGAACGATATATTACAGAGGGCACCTCATATATTGAAATATATTTTTCTTTAGGGACACAACCAAACTAATTCTTTACTTGATACAAAATCTCTAATTTTAATTTATATACTTCATTATTTTAAATGTTATATTAACTACCTCCTCATTATTGATCCTAGCAAAAAATCAAATGAAATGTACTTTATCAAAAATACTCACTAAGAAAATTTGAACGATAATTTATCACAACAAAATCTAGAATCAAAGTACGACAATAAGAGATGTTGAAAGGGTATCAATGATAGTGAGAAAGGAAAAGAAGAAAAATACAAAGAAAGAAAGAGGCACTTTAAAATTTGGTTAAGAAACGTACAATTGTATTAATAAGACAGTATCCTAATGAAGGTTTGAGAGGGGGCATATGCCCACCCTAGGCCTTTAGCTAGCTCCTCCGCCACTGCTTGTAATCTTGTTTGATTGTGGTTATGGGACTTAAAACCTTTTGTTTAATCAATTTTGAGAATCAAGAGTTTGATGTCGTACGTATGTGAAAAATGACACAAAAATTGTGTCGATTGTTATTATTACTCAGCAAAATCATTGTTGTTAATTACACTTAGGCGAAGAGTCTATTCATGAGAATATAAACATAACACAGTAAGATTTACCTAATCTACCTCAAGGATGAGAACATCTTTCCATATATCATTGAGATTTCCCCTTTATACCCTAAATTTCCCTGAGATACGAATTCAACACAGCAAAAATAAAAAATGCTTGATGTCCACGGCATTAATACTTGATGTCCACGGCATTGTTTTAAAATAGAAAGAAAGAAGAGGAAGAAAATCAAAACTTTCTTTTATAGTTGGGTATAATCGCAATCCTTCAATTTCCACATGTAGGTTGTCCTCATCTCCTTAAAAAACTTCCAGGTCCAACTTCTCCTTGTCCAATTTGACTCTCAATCGCACGTGTAGAAAGGCTCTATTAATAATTAAATCCTTCCTTTTAGAAAGGCTCTATTAATATAGTCCCATTTTTTTTACTTGTTATTTGCCTCTATCAATAAAACAATATCACCCTTTGAATAAAATAAAAAATAGTGCTGCAGTTTTTCACCCGCCCCAAATTATCACGTCATTGCAACAACAGAAGATAATAATAGTCTGTTTACTAGTTTAGTTGCCGCCACCGCCCACCGGAATTGACGCGACGCACATCCTTCGTAAGCTAACAAATGAGACAGCAATGTCACCAAAACCAGTAGACTCAGTCTTAGTTTCCACTCTCACACTATTTTGTTTAGTGGTAACAATGAATTTTCCATTTTTATTATTTAAATCCTCCATATTGTCCACACTTCAGACCAGTAACGCCAAATCCAATGCAACCCACACACCACCAACCGGCCTCTCGTCAAGTGGCAGTGATCGGCGCCGGCCCGAGCGGCCTGGTCGCCGCACGTGAGCTCCGGAGAGAGGGTCACAAAGTCGTAGTCTTCGAGCTAGGAGACCAAGTAGGCGGCACGTGGGTCTACACTCCGAATGTGGAGTCCGACCCAATTGGGCTCGACCCGAATCGGACCGGGGTCCACTCGAGCATGTACCAGTCGCTCAGGACCAACCTCCCAAGAGAGGTCATGGGGTTCCGGGACTACCCATTTGTGGCCATAGAAGAAGATGAAGAGAGAGACCCAAGAAGGTATCCGGGTCACAGAGAGGTGTTGATGTATTTGAAGGACTTTGCGATTGAGTTTGGGGTCTCTGAGATTGTGAGGTTCGAGACTGAGGTGGTGTTTGTGGGTTTGGTGGAGGGTGGCAAGTGGAAGGTGAAGTCCAAGAGTAAGAGAGGTGAGGTTGTGGAGGATGAGATTTTTGATGCTGTTGTTGTGTGTAGTGGGCATCATACTGAGGCCCGTGTTGCCCAAATTCCAGGTATCAATATCGTTGCTAAAGCTCTGAACTTTGTATTGGGTTCTTTGAGATTTGTTCATGAGGAATTTGAATCGAATTGGGTTGTGATCCTTTGGATCTTTTTTATTTATTTAAGGCACAGAGTTTGGACCTTTAATATTGGTTTAGGTGCCTGATTGATTCTGCCTTGTGTGAGTGTACAATTGTATTGGTTGAAGGAAGAAAATTACTTTTGGTAGAGTGCAATTTGAGAAGATCTTCATAAAAGGAACTTTTGAGGTTACAGAGTTGAACTTCTCAGCTAAAATTTATGGAATGAGATATTTTGTCTTAATGCTGAGTTCAGGCTTGAGTTTTGGTTTTTACTTTTATTCTTCTGCTTTATGCAATGAACACTGTTTTTCAGGCATCAATGCATGGAAAGGGAAGCAAATCCACAGCCACAATTATCGTACCCCTGAGCCATTTCGAGATCAGGTCTGTGTTGCCACTTTCTGCATCCTGTAGGAATTTATAACCTACTTGTGTTTTTGTTTTCTTTTTACTCTATATAGTATGTAGCTTATTTTATCCATTTCTTGCTTTGCATAGGTAGTAATTTTGATAGGGAGCGCCACTAGTGCTATTGATATTTCACGAGACATAGCTGGAGTTGCAAAAGAAGTCCACATTGCATCTAGATCTGTTGCTGATGAAACCATTGAAAAGCAGCCTGGCTATAATAACATGTGGCTTCATTCTATGGTAAAAGACTTCAGCCATGGTTAAGAATTGGGTGGCTTTGATGGGAAGTTCATCCAGAGAATGTTCAACTTTGTTTGAGCCTGATGGTCGAAGGTAGGTTGATCCAAAGTACTGATAATTTTTAATGTTTAAACCAATGCAGATCAGAAGTGCCCAGGAAGATGGTAGTGTTGTATTCCGAAATGGGAGTGTTGTCCTTGCGGATGTCATTCTTCACTGCACAGGGTATACTTGCTTTGGCTTGTTTTGGACTTCATGCCATGTTGTAGTGTTCCATATTGACTTGTCAAGTAATTGAAAGTGACACAATAATGAAAGAGCAAATTGGAATCCTTTTTTTTTCCTATTTCAAGGTACAAATATCATTTGCCTTTCCTTGAGACCAATGGCATCGTGACTGTGGATGACAACCGTGTTGGGCCTCTGTACAAGCATGTCTTCCCACCCGATTTGGCTCCATCACTTTCCTTTGTTGGGTTACCATGGAAGGTATTTCTCTTCTTTATATTAAATGCCATATTTTTGTTGCATCTTTTGGTTCATTGTTTTTTTCATGGTTGAGGTAAATCTTTGAATATCTCCATGCCAGGGTGCTCTTTTCCCCATGTTTGAATTTCAAAGCAAGTGGATAGCAGGTATTTTGTCTAACCGAATCGTACTTCCATCGCGAGAGGAGATGATGGAGGACGTCAAAGCTTTCTACTCTTTACTCGAAGCTTCTGGCACCCCCAAGAGATACACTCATAACATTGCTGATTATCAGGTAAATTCACTCTCTTTGGTTGACTGCCTATGTTGTTAGTTAGTCTCAACCCATATGACCATAGCACATATTCATTCGTCATCAGTGGTTGAGAGCACTGGCTACAATGTAATTGC
The DNA here is from genome assembly GCA_024362665.1 of Prunus padus. Lineage (NCBI taxonomy): Eukaryota > Viridiplantae > Streptophyta > Magnoliopsida > Rosales > Rosaceae > Prunus > Prunus padus. The sequence goes on along the minus strand of JANFAM010000005.1, from coordinate 10,124,928 downwards.
TAAACGAAATATTGTTTCAGATATCCTTGACTGGATCCCCACATGATGAACTTATGCAAATAAGATAATTTAAGCACATATATCATGTCTAAACATCATATATTAGGTCTTTAAGAACCAATCGATGTGATTCTTGGCTGTGGACAGAATGCCGTTTCATCTCTCTCTAGTCTGTTGGGAGCCTTCAGTTGCACTAATTAAATCTGCATGTATATTCATTTTGGATATAAATGAAAATACTAATGGGAAGAATAATATGAAATATGCTGCTGATGGTTCTCTTTATGGTTATTATCATTATATTTTTCCTCTCACTATAAATTTACTAATCTTTATACTTGTGTCTGTTTATGATGAACGAGATAAATATTGAAGTGTTGTTATTCTGCAGCCTGGATACGAAGATTGGCTTGCAGCTGAGTGTGGCTGTCCAGCCTTTGAAGAATGGAGAAAGCAAATGTACTTTACAGCTATAGAGAACTTGTTTGCGCGACCGGAGACATACCGGGACGAGTGGGAAGATCACCATTTAGTACTGCAAGCTCATGAGGACTTGAGAAAATACATCTTAAATGGAGTTGAAAATACAGTGTAGTTTGGCATGTTATGTGCGGTCTTAATTAATCTGAATCATTGATTAATAAATTCATGCTTGAAATGGAAGTTTGATCCACTTTTTATTTTTGTCTTTGTGATAGAGATGTTCCACTAATTAGGAGTATTAGAAACAGAAAATTTGATGGAGTTAATTCGTAGAAGTAGTGCCGACATCCCCCACAAAGTACCGCCTCTCAGGACACTCAAAACAGCATCACTCAATCACAATTCACAAAGAATTTTGGTAACTTCTTAAAACAGCATCACTCAATCACAATTCACAGCCATACGGCCCAAACCCAAAACGCCAAGGTACCGTCTTCTGCCAAACTCTCGTCCACAACTCGACCATGCAGCTCGCTCTCAACCCACTGGTCTCCCGCCACGTGGCAGTCATCGGCGCAGGCGCCGGCGGCCTGGTTGCAGCACGTGAGCTCTGTCGAGAAGGCCACAAAGTCGTGGTCTTTGAGCGAGGAGACCAATTGGGTGGCACGTGGGTCTACACTCCGAAGGTAGAATCCGACCCCCTTGGGCTCCAGCCGGATCGGACCACGGTCCACTCGAGCATGTACCAGTCGCTCCGGACGAACCTCCCGAGAGAGTCCATGGGTTTCAGGGACTACCCATTTGCGGCCAAAGAAGAAGACGAAGACAGAGACCCGAGAAGGTTTCCGGGTCACAGAGAGGTGTTGAGGTATTTGAAGGACTTTGCGAGCGAGTTTGGGATATCTGAGATGGTGAGGTTCGAGACGGAGGTGATGGTTGTGAATTCGGTGGAGGGTGGCAAGTGGACGGTTAAGTCTAAGAGCAAGGGAGGTGATGGTGTGGAAGATGAGATTTATGATGCTGTTGTTGTCTGTAATGGGCATTATACTGAGCCTCGTATTGCTGAAATCCCAGGTATGAATATCATTTCTGGAGAAAGTTTAAATTTTATTTTGGTTAATGTTGATAATTGGATTTTGGGATTTTTGGGTTTGTGTTCATGTTCTGGATTTGAACATCTAAAGTTCTGAACTCTATATTGGTTTTGAGATTTTGTTCATGGGAAATTGAATCGGTTTGGGTTTAGGTTGCTTGGGATGTATAGAAGAAGCTTTGTCTTTAAATTGAGTTCTGCATTGTGTGAATATAAATTGTATGGGAAGTAAATTACTTTTGGTAGACTGCAATTGGAGAAGCTTTTCAAGAAAGGAGCTTTTGAGGATGCCAATTTAAATTGCAGCACTAACTTTTTAGAGTGAAATGGTGGGAAAGCTTGTAAATACAGGATGGAAAAGAAAATATAATATCTGCCCTGATATCCATGCCCAAATTAGAAGTGATAATTCTAAAGTACTAATGAAGCTTATCCAGACTTTTTTCTTTCTGAATTCATGCTTATGTAATGCAATTTGAAGGCATAACAAAAGTAAAGTTGGTTGGATTATGACCAAAAAAAAAAAAAAGTAAAGTTGGTTCTCACGATTTCTCCCTCCCCTTAATGCCATTACATACTTTTCAGGTATCAATACATGGAAAGGAAAGCAATTTCACAGCCATAATTACCGCAATCCAGAACCATTTCGAGATCAGGTCTGTCCCACGTTCTGCATTCTGTAGAAACTTCTAGATTGTGTTCTTCTAATGAAGCAGGTCACAGTTAATAGGGTAGATTATTTTAATTCTTACTGGTTAGCTTCTCTTATCTACTTCCTGCTTTGCATAGGTTGTAATTTTAATAGGGGGTGCAGCTAGTTCTGCTGATATTTCTCGAGAAATAGCTGGAGTTGCCAAAGAAGTCCACATTGCATCTAGATCTGTTGCTGATGAAGCCATTGGAAAGCAGCCTGGCTATGATAACATGTGGCTTCATTCTATGGTAAAAGAACTCACCCATGGTAAGAATTGGGTGGCTATATGATGAAAAGTTCATCAAGGGAATTATCTTTGACCCTGATGCTAGAAGATAGATAGATCCTAAGTTTTGATATAATTTAAACTGCTGCAGATCAAAAGTGCCCATGACGATGGAAGTGTTGCTTTCCAAGATGGGAGTGTTGTCATTGCTGACATCATTCTTCACTGCACAGGGTATAACTTGCTTTGGCTTGTTTTAGGAATTGATGTTATTGTGTAATGTTCCATATTGAATGTGAAGTAATTGAATTGAAAGTGCAAGAAAAATGGAATATGAATGGTAATCTTTTTCCTTTTTCAAGGTACAAGTATCATTTCCCTTTTCTTGAAACCAATGGCATTGTGACTGTAGATGACAACCGTGTGGGGCCATTGTACAAGCATGTCTTCCCACCAGCATTGGCTCCTTCACTTTCCTTTGTTGGGTTACCATGGAAGGTGTTTCTCTACTTTAAATCATATGCCATATTTGGTTCATTCTTTTGATGGTTGGAGTAAATCTTTGAATATTGTGGTGGCAGGTTGTTCCTTTCCCACAGTTTGAATTTCAGAGCAAGTGGATAGCAGGTCTTTTGTCTAATCGAATTGCACTTCCATCCAAAGAAGAAATGATGGAGGATATCAAAGCTTTCTACTCATTACTTGAAGTTTCTGGCATTCCTAAACGATACACTCATAACTTGGGTGATTGTCAGGTAAATTCAATTTCTATCGTTGCATGACCTTACCAGCTGTTCATTAATCAGAATTAGTTAAGAGCATTGGATTCGGAGTAATTGCTATTGTTGCCTCTTATATGATATATTAAAACATCAAGATGTTCACTGTTATTTGCATCCCAAATCAGATAGCTTCCATTGTATAGCATGTCTCATTTTTCACACTCAATCTTAACAACCTGAGAGGTTACTCTTTTGAAAAGCTTCTTAATGTGTGTTTTTTGCAGTCACCATTCAATGCCCTTTAACCTTTTAGGCATCCACTGTTCCAGTCTATGTACTGGTATCTTTATATATGTCATGAACAGATTAAATAATTCAGTGTTGTGTTTGCAGTTTGAATATAATGACTGGCTTGCAGCTCTGTGTGGGTGTCCAGTCTCCGAAGAATGGAGAAAGAAAATGTACTTGGAAGTTTCAAAGAATAGGCATGCCCGACCAGAGACTTATCGGGATGAGTGGGAAGATGACCATTTAGTACTGCAAGCTCATGAGGACTTCAAGAAATACACCTTAAATGGAGTTACCAAAAAATGATGTTTAAGTTTATAATCTTTAAAGTGTGTCTCTTCCTAATTTTTTATTTGATACAAAATCCCTAATTTTAATTTATATACTTCATTATGTTACATGTTATGTTAACTATCTCCTCATTATTGATCCTAGCAAAAAATGAAATGAAATGTACTTTATCAAAAATACTCACTAAGAAAATTTGAATGATAATTTGTCACAACAAAATCTAGAATCGAAGTACGACAATAAGAGACGTTAAAAGGGTAGCAATGATGGTGAGAAAGGAAAAGAAGACAAAAACAAAGCAAAAAGGGGCACTTTAAAATTTGGTTAAGAGACGTATACAATTGTATTAATAAGACAATAGCCTAATGAAGATTTGAGAGGGGGCATATGCCCACCCTAGGCCTTAGCTAGCTCCCTCCGCCACTGCTTGTAATCTTGTTTGATTGTGGTTATGCGACTTAAAACCTTTTGTTTAATCAATTTTGAGAATCAAGAATTTGATGTCGTACGTATGTGAAAAATGACACAAAAACCGTGTCGATTGTTATTATTACTCAGCGAAATCATTGTTGTTCATTACACATAGACAAAGAGACTATTCATGAGAATATAAACATAACAAAGTAAGATTTACCTAATCTACCTCAAGGATGAGAATATCTATCCATATATCATTGAGATTTCCCCTTTATACCCTAAATTTCCCTGAGATAGGAATTCAACACATCAAAAATAAAAAATGCTTGATGTCCACGGCATTGTTTCAAAATAGAAAGAAAGAAGAGGAAGAAAATCAAAACTTTCTTTTACATAGTTGGACATAATCGCAATCCTTCAATTTCCACTTGTAGGTTGTCCTCATCTCCCTAAAAAACTTCCAGGTCCAACTTCTCCTTGTCCAAATTGACTCTCCATCTCGTATGTCCAACATAAGAAGATATGATAAATCAATGTGCTGAGTCGGCCGACTCAATTTCAAAGTTCCCCCGACTTTCAGAAAACATACTGCACACCACCAAATCAAAAAAGAACTTCGTACTATAAGTTAACTGTTAAACAATAGTTGGGACAAATTATTACTATTGAATATGAAGAAATTTGAGTAAGAAAGAATGACGTCAAATTTGAAGGGTTTGTGGATTTTTAGGTTTTTCTTTGTTGGAGCATATGCTTTTATAAAATATAAGCACCATAAAATAGTACAAAGGATAGTAAAACTATCCGAAACCTAAATGTTAGAAGCAGGGACAAAAGCGTAACCTTTCAAAAAGATTGACCCCACCAAACTGTAGTCCAGCAACTGAAAGCAAAGCCTACAAGAGAAAAGAAAATTAGAAAAAACAAAACAAAAAAAAAACAAAATGAAATTAGAGAAAGAACTCAAAGTATTAAATGGGTCATATTTTTAGACGTTAATATGCGAAATCAAACTAAATTGAGTTGTTTGGATCCTAGTTTCAATTATTGTATTATCGCATATTGATGTGTAAAAAAAAACCCAAAATGCGATAATACACGAATTGAATAGTACTGCAGTTTTGTTCCTACTCTCCTGCTTGCAGATGAGAGAATACGACTAACTCAGTTAGCCAATGATCAAATCCTTACGTGCAAGCTAACCATAGGCTACAGCCCAGGTGGCTTTTTTTTTTCCCAACCAATTGAATAAGCTACCATTCTAAGGAATTCCTTGCAGTGCACGTGGAGAATAAAATGTAGAAAAGAAAAATTGCATTATATCATACGGTCGAATCTTCTATTTATTTAGTATGTTAATATGTAAACTAAATTTAGCATAGTCAAGTTTGAAATCCTGAGTTTTTTTTTTTTTTTTGTCAAAGAAATCCTGAGTTCATCCTTAGTAGAGAGGCTCTATTAATAAGCGAAATAATACTTAAATCTCTTGAATATAGTCTGGTTTTTTTTACTTGTTATTTCCCCTCTATCAATAAAACACTCACTCTTTGAATAAAATAAAAAATAGTACTGCAGTTTTTTACCCTCCCCAAATTATCACGTTATTGCAACAGAACTTAGTAATAGTCTGTTTACTAGTTTAGTTGCCGCCACCGCCCACCGGAAATGACGCGACGCACATCCTTCGTAAGCTAACAATTGAGACAGCAATGTCACCAAAACCAGTAGACTCAGTCTTAGATTCCACTCTCACACTATTTTGTTTAGTGATAAAAATGAATTTTCCATTTTTATTATTTAAATCCTCCACATTGTCCACACTTCAGACCTGTAACGCCAAATCCAATGCAACCCACACACCACCAACCGGCCTCTAGTCACGTGGCAGTGATCGGCGCCGGCGCCGGTGGCCTGGTCGCCGCACGTGAGCTCCGGATAGAGGGTCACAAAGTCGTAGTCTTCGAGCGAGGAGACCAAGTAGGCGGCACGTGGGTCTACACTCCGAATGTGGAGTCCGACCAAATTGGGCTCGACCCGAATCGGACCAGGGTCCACTCGAGCATGTACCAGTCGCTCAGGACCAACCTCCCAAGAGAGGCCATGGGGTTCCGGGACTACCCATTTGTGGCCATAGAAGAAGATGAAGAGAGAGACCCGAGAAGGTATCCGGGTCACAGAGAGGTGTTGATGTATTTGAAGGACTTTGCGATTGAGTTTGGGGTCTCTGAGATTGTGAGGTTCGAGACTGAAGTGGTGTTTGTGGGTTTGGTGGAGGGTGGCAAGTGGAAGGTGAAGTCCAAGAGTAAGAGAGGTGAGGTTGTGGAGGATGAGATTTTTGATGCTGTGGTTGTGTGTAGTGGGCATCATACTGAGCCCCGTGTTGCCCAAATTCCAGGTATCAATATCGTTGCTGAAGCTCTGAACTTTGTATTGGGTTCTTTGAGATTTGTTCATGAGGAATTTGAATCGAATTGGGTTGTGATCCTTTGGATCTTTTTTATTTATTTAAGGCGCAAAGTTTGGACCTTTAATATTGGTTTAGGTACCTGATTGATTCTGCCTTGTGTGAGTGTACAATTGTATTGGTTGAAGGAAGAAAATTACTTTTGGTAGAGTGCAATATGAGAAGATCTTCATAAAAGGAACTTTTGAGGTTACAGAGTTGAACTTCTCAGCTAAAATTTATGGAATGAGATAACTTTCTTAATGCTGAGTTCAGGCTTGTGTTTTGGTTTTTACTTTTTCTTCTGCTTTATGCAATGTACACTGTTTTTCAGGCATCAATATATGGAAAGGGAAGCAAATCCACAGCCACAATTATCGTACCCCTGAGCCATTTCGAGATCAGGTCTGTGTTGCCACTTTCTGCATCCTGTAGGAATTTATAACCTACTTGTGTTTTAGTTTTCTTTTTACTCTATATAGTATGTAGCTTATTTTATCCATTTCTTGCTTTGCATAGGTAGTAATTTTGATAGGGAGCGCCACTAGTGCTATTGATATTTCACGGGACATAGCTGGAGTTGCAAAAGAAGTCCACATTGCATCTAGATCTGTTGCTGATGAAACCATTGAAAAGCAGCCGGGCTATAATAACATGTGGCTTCATTCTATGGTAAAAGACTTCAGCCATGGTTAAGAATTGGGTGGCTTTGATGGGAAGTTCATCCAGAGAATGTTCAACTTTGTTTGAGCCTGATGCTCGAAGGATGGTTGATCCAAAGTACTGATAATTTTTAAAGTTTAAACCAATGCAGATTAAAAGTGCCCAGGAAGACGGTAGTGTTGTATTCCGAAATGGGAGTGTTGTCCTTGCGGATGTCATTCTTCATTGCACAGGGTATACTTGCTTTGGCTTGTTTTGGACTTCATGCTATGTTGCAGTGTTCCATATTGACTGTCAAGTAATGGAAAGTGCCACAAAAATGAAAGAGCAAATTGAAATCCTTTTTTTTTTCCTATTTCAAGGTACAAATTTCATTTCCCTTTCCTTGAGACCAATGGCATCGTGACTGTGGATGACAACCGTGTTGGGCCTCTGTACAAGCATGTCTTCCCACCCGATTTGGCTCCATCACTTTCCTTTGTTGGGTTACCATGGAAGGTATTTCTCTTCTTTATATTATATGACATATTTTTGTTGCATCTTTAGGTTCATTGTTTTTTTTTATGGTTGAAGTAAATCTTTGAATATCTCCGTGCCAGGTTTCTCCTTTCCCCATGTTTGAATTTCAAAGCAAGTGGATAGCAGGTATTTTGTCTAACCGAATCGCACTTCCATCACGAGAGGAGATGATGGAGGACGTCAAAGCTTTCTACTCTTTACTTGAAGCTTCTGGCACCCCCAAGAGATACACTCATAACATTGCTGATTATCAGGTAAATTCACTCTCTTTGGTTGACTGCCTATGTTGTTAGTTAAGTCTCAACCCATATGACCACAGCACAAATTCATTCGTCATCAGTGGTTGAGAGCACTGGCTACAATGTAATTGCTAAACGAAGTATTGTTTCAGATATCCTTGACTGGATCCCCACATGATGAACTTATGCAAATAAGATCATTTAAGCACATATATCATTTCTAAACATCATATATTAGGTCTTTAAGAACCAATCAATGTGATTCTTGGCCGTGGACAGAATGCCGTTTCATCTCTCTCTAGTCTGTTGGGAGCCTTCAGTTGCACTAATTAAATCTGCATGTATATTCATTTTGGATATAAATGAAAATACTAATGGGAAGAATAATATGATATTTGCTGCTGATGGTTCTCTTTATGGTTATTATGATATATGCTTGTGTCTGTTTATGATGAACGAGATAAATATTGAAGTGTTGTTATTCTGCAGTCTGGATACGAAGATTGGCTTGCAGCTGAGTGTGGCTGTCCAGCCTTCGAAGAATGGAGAAAGCAAATGTTCTTTACAGTTATAGAGAACTCGTTTGTGCGACTGGAGACATACCGGGACGAGTGGGAAGATCACCATTTAGTACTGCAAGCTCATGAGGACTTCAGAAAATACACCTTAAATGGAGTTGAAAATGGATACGTGACATCAAATGATGTCCCGCCCAGTTCAAGGTGAAACAAGCGACCACCTTGTTTCTTTTGAAGTTCATCTTAAATATCCCAGGAAATCTTTATGTGTTCCTGTCCCTTAGTAAGGGGTCTGGTTCGAATAACAAATGTATGTAATTTAGTAAGCAAAATAAAAAATAATAATCTTAATGTGTTTTTATAAATAAGATGTGTAAAGTCGATGTTTCATCCAAAACTAAAACTGTAGTCATCTTGTCAATATAATACAGTGAGTTTGGCATGTTATGTAAATTACCGCCTCTCAGGCCAACGATAGACAATAACCTCTCCCGCACACAGCTTACAACTTCTCCCTCCCGCACACAGAAAGTAGGTAGTTTGATCAAATTCAAGGTGCGATCAGATTGAAAATTTACATTGGATCCAGCTTAGCTTTTGACTTTAGCATTAATCACATTTGTAATAAATAATTATGAAAATTTTCCAAAGAATTTTGGTAACTTATTTAAACAGCATCACTCAATCACAATTCACAGCCATACGGCCCAAACCCAAAACGCCGAGGTGCCGTCTTCTGCCAAACTCTCGTCCACAACTCGACCATGCAGCTCGCTCTCAACTCACTGGCCTCCCGCCAAGTGGCAGTCATCGGCGCCGGCGCCGGCGGCCTGGTCGCAGCACGTGAGCTCGGGCGAGAAGGCCACAAAGTCGTGGTCTTTGAGCGAGGAGACCAAGTGGGTGGCACGTGGGTCTACACTCCGAAGGTAGAATCTGACCCACTTGGGCTCCACCCGGATCGGACCATGGTCCACTCGAGCATGTACCAGTCGCTCCGGACGAACCTCCCGAGAGAGTCCATGGGTTTCAGGGACTACCCATTTGTGGCCAAAGAAGAAGACGAAGAGAGAGACCTGAGAAGGTTTCCGGGTCACAGAGAGGTGTTGAGGTATTTGAAGGACTTTGCGAGCGAGTTTGGGATATCTGAGATTGTGAGGTTCGAGACGGAGGTGATGGTTGTGAATTCGGTGGAGGGTGGCAAGTGGAAGGTTAAGTCTAAGAGCAAGGGAGGTGATGGTGTGGATGATGAGATTTATGATGCTGTTGTTGTCTGTAATGGGCATTATACTGAGCCTCGTACTGCTGAAATCCCAGGTATGAATATCATTTCTGGTGAAAGTTTAAATTTTATTTTGGTTGATGTTGATAATTGGATTTTGGGATTTTTGGTTTTGTGTTCTTGTTCTGGATTTGAACATCTAAAGTTCTGAACTCTATATTGGTTTTGAGATTTTGTTCATGGGAAATTGAATCGGTTTGGGTTTAGGTTGCTTGGGATGTATAGAAGAATCTTTGTCTTTAAATTGAGTTCTGCATTGTGTAAGTATAAATTGTATGGGAAGTAAATGACTTTTGGTAGACTGCAATTGGAGAAGCTTTTCAAGAAAGGAGCTTTTGAGGATGCCAATTTAAATTGCAGCACTAACTTTTTATAGTGAAATGGTGGGAAAGCTTGTAAATACAGGATGGAAAACAAAATATAATATCTGCCTGATATCCATACCCAAATTAAAAGTAATAATTCTAAAGTACTAATGAAGCTTATCCAGACTTTTTTCTTTCTGAATTCATGCTTATGTAATGCAATTTGAAGGCATAACAAAAGTAAAGTTGGTTTCACTTTTTCTCCCTCCCCTTAATGCCATTACATACTTTTCAGGTATCAATACATGGAAAGGAAAGCAATTTCACAGCCATAATTACCGCAATCCAGAACCATTTCGAGATCAGGTCTGTCCCACTTTCTGCATTCTGTAGAAACTTCTAGATTGTGTTCTTCTAATGAAGCAGGTCACAGTTAATAGGGTAGATTATTTTAATTCTTACTGGTTAGCTTCTCTTATCTACTTCCTGCTTTGCATAGGTTGTAATTTTAATAGGGGGTGCAGCTAGTTCGGCTGATATTTCTCGAGAAATAGCTGGAGTTGCCAAAGAAGTCCACATTGCATCTAGATCTGTTGCTGATGAAGCCATTGGAAAGCAGCCTGGCTATGATAACATGTGGCTTCATTCTATGGTAAAAGAACTCACCCATGGTAAGAATTGGGTGGCTATATGATGAAAAGTTCATCAAGGGAATTATCTTTGACCCTGATGCTAGAAGACAGGTAGATCCTAAGTTTTGATATAATTTAAACCGCTGCAGATCAAAAGTGCCCATGACGATGGAAGTGTTGCTTTCCAAGATGGGAGTGTTGTCGTTGCTGACATCATTCTTCACTGCACAGGGTATAACTTGCTTTGGCTTGTTTTAGGAATTGATGTATTATGTAATGTTCCATATTGAATGTGAAGTAATTGAATTGAAAGTGCAAGAAAAATGGAATATGAATGGTAATCTTTTTCCTTTTTCAAGGTACAAGTATCATTTCCCTTTTCTTGAAACCAATGGCATTGTGACTGTAGATGACAACCGTGTGGGGCCACTGTACAAGCATGTCTTCCCGCCAGCATTGGCTCCTTCACTTTCCTTTGTTGGGTTACCATGGAAGGTGTTTCTCTACTTTAAATCATATGCCATATTTGGTTCGTTCTTTTGATGGTTGGAGTAAATCTTTGAATATTGTGGTGGCAGGTTGTTCCTTTCCCACAGTTTGAATTTCAGAGCAAGTGGATAGCAGGTCTTTTGTCTAATCGAATTGCACTTCCATCCAAAGAAGAAATGATGGAGGATATCAAAGCTTTCTACTCGTTACTTGAAGCTTCTGGCATTCCTAAACGATACACTCATAACTTGGGTGATTGTCAGGTAAATTCAATTTCTATCGTTGCATGACCTTACCAGCTGTTCATTAATCAGAATTAGTTAAGAGCATTGGATTCGGAGTAATTACTATTGTTGCCTCTTATATGATATATTAAAACATCAAGATGTTCACTGTTATTTGCATCCCAAATTAGATAGCTTCCATTGTATAGCATGTCTCATTTTTCACACTCAATCTAGACAACCTGAGAGGTTACTCTTTTGAAAAGCTTCTTAATGTGTGTTTTTTTTAGTCACCATTCAATGCCTTTTAACCTTTTAGGCATCCACTGTTCCAGTCTATGTACTGGTATCTTTATATATGTCATGAACAGATTAAATAATTCAGTGTTGTGTTTGCAGTTTGAATATAATGACTGGCTTGCTGCTCTGTGTGGGTGTCCAGTCTCCGAAGAATGGAGAAAGAAAATGTACTTGGAAGTTTCAAAGAATATGCTTGCCCGACCGGAGACTTATCGGGATGAGTGGGAAGATGACCATTTAGTGCTGCAAGCTCATGAGGACTTCAAGAAATGAGTTTCCAAAAAATGATGTTTAAGTTTATAATCTTTAAAGTGTCTGTTCCTAACCTTGTGATTGTCCCCTCCCCCAAAGGCTTGGGTTCAACTCACAAATGTTGCGCTATGTGAAGTGTTGTTCCCCTTTAACCCAAAATAAGATTTTGAATGATGAGTTAAAGATGGATGAATAAAATTTAAGTTGGTTTCTTTATTTGTTCCATGGGATAGTTGGAGAAGAAATTTAAAGAAACTTGGAGCAGCCCCCCATCAAGTGCAATTTAAGTTTGGGTTCAAAGAATCCAAATAATACAAATCAATTTGGGCTCAGTTTTGAATTTTCCTTCTGATGCATTTTGAATTGGATTTCACAACTCCTCGCTACATGATCAAAGATAACCAGTCATATTGATCTCATAAAAAATTCAAATCAAGACAACATTGGATACAATAAAAATCAAACCAAACGAACTAAAACTGGGTAACTAGTTCAGATTGGTTTAACAGAAACAAAATCATAGAACAACATATACCAACAGAGGCTCAAACGCTTAATTCTCAAAAGGATATTTCACTTAACAATTTATACAATTTTGTTTGCCTTCCCACTAGTTATCAAAAACGCATATACAGAAATATTCATTTGTCGTGGTGATTGACCGACTAGTTTAAATCATTAATCAGAAGTTCTATTCTAACCAAGTTTCTTCTTTTTCTTAGCCGAGGCCTCTCTAGATTTCTTGAGTGATGCATTTTCGGTGAAAAGATAGTTGTACTTCTGCAACACCCTCTCTTTTTCTTCAATCCTGCCTAACATCTCATATGCATCTGCCACTCTCTGGACTATTGATTTCACGGGAGGTTTGCGATCAAAAGCTTCCAGGCCCTCAAAAAGCTACCGAATACAAGCATGATTACAATAGGTTAGGCTAGCAGAATATATAAAGTAATTCGAGCAAAAATTAAAAAAAAATTGAATGGGCCAAACATCAACCTATCGTAGAAAACTGCATATCTAAGTATGAACATTATAAGCCATACCTTTATGAGACTCTCCAACATGTTGTTTCGGTAGTATATACCTATCATACTTTTGCATAACTGCCACGGAACTGAATGCAGATCAATGCCAATCTTCTTGTCCCAAAACTTGTGTGCTTCTTCTGGTCTTTGGTCCATATCTAAAGCTCGTATTAGTTGCCCATATGTTCCCATTGTGTTTCCCTGTCCCTTGCTTAGCATCCATTTAATTACCTAGATGAGTTAAAGAAAACCATGGTTTATAGATCACAAAAGAAAATAATGAATAGGCCTCACTCATTCTTTCTAGGGTCAAGCGAAAGTTAAAAATAATTACATACTCAAAATTTCCTAGTCGCTACAAATTATTAGATAATTATGTTCTCAAATCTCTCCTGTTGGAAAAAGTAGTTTCCCCAAATACATATGCTTGCACTCCAAAAAAAATGCAAATCCTCTTCTCATAGTTGGTTCTTTCCCATGATTTAAAGAAGTTTCTTTGCTACAAAGGATTAAAAGAATTTTGATAATGATGGAAAAGTCTCAGCTAAAACAGACATAAGTGCATAAAATAAAAGCTCCTCCAGGATTATTACATCACATTATTCTGCTTCAAATTAAAATACTACTTTAAAGAAAAGTATTCCCAGATTGAGTACTTTCTATTTAAGTGTCCTCCGAGTTTTTAAGAAGTGGAGAAAGACAGAGAATTGATTGTACCTGAACAATTCTATGCCACTGCTGTTCCTTCTCAAGAGAAGTCAATGCCATCCTAATTTTTCCAATGGGAAAGTCTTGCTCCCAAGCAACCCATCCATCAAGAGTACCATAAACAGCCTCCTTACTGTCATTGAGATCAAGAAGCTGCAAAAGTTGGGGTTATTTAATCCATTATCAGCTTGCTACAAAAATTAACATCCACAAATTTTCACTCTATTAATAAAATTCGACTAAGATTAAAAAGTTCAATAGAAATAATTTATAAATAAAAAAGAAAGAAAGCTTGAGATATGTATACTTACAGTTCTTACAAGAAAGTTAACTTTATCCTTTCTAGAAACATTCCATCCAATTTGGCCCCTTTTCTCGCCTCCAGTATTTTTCTCTGGATAGTAACTGTTACTTTGGTGGTTGTGTTGATCCTAGACAATTATAGATGAATTAGCCAACCAGTGAATGAACATTCAAGGCAAAAAGAAACTAACAGAAACCCATCAAAGACTGCCCACAAGGGAGGTATGTCATCCTTACTACAACTTCACAAACGTAGATGCAAGAGACAACACTGCCAGTATATTTTGTTCAATTCTAGAAATTTTGCCAAACAAGGTCACAGTTTTGTTATTCATTAGGGACTAGAATAAATTTTGTATACTTAAGTTTCAGGCATGGGATGACGAAAAGGTTATATCACATTGCCAATGCATGTACACAAGCACTTTGATAAATAGCTCTAAGATACCTCCAATGAAACCATAGCTGTAGCAGTTCTTTGGTTAGATATTTGAGCTTGCACCACTGTACTGTAAGTAGAATTCAGAATTTGGGCCCTGATAACTCCAAGCTGAGTTAATCGGCCAACCTGGAGAAGATAACATATTATATTAGAGACATCTGTTAATATCTAATTAAAACCTCCAACACTTCTGTGAAACAGCTAGATTCAATTGTCTTAAAAGCTGAGGAAACCCAACGGGTCTAGCCGAGTGGAAAAGCGCCTTGCCTTGCTGTCCAGAGGTCTCAGGTTCGAATCTCATGGCATTGTGTGTGAGAAACCCCTTCCTCTTGTAATTTAGACTATTGCTTGTAGTAAAAAAAAATGATGAAAGGGAATAAACTTAATTTTGATTAAGAAAATGAATATAACAGTGCCCCTAGCATATAAACAGGTTTTAAGTAACTTAAATTTATCCAGTTTTTTCAAGTAGTTTACTTTTTCATTGCCTTTTTCTTTCTAGATTAATTGATCGAGTTATAATTCTAAATTTCTTAAGCCTAACTTATCCCATTAACATTATTAAGGCATTCATTCGGGCACATTAAGGGTTTAGTTGCCTAATTTGCTCACCGCCCCTACGAATTTCGATCTGGAACGAAAGATTTAACGACTCAGTTCTAAAGGAGAGAACAGTACCTGACCGCCGACAGCAGACCAGCAATTGAGGGAGAGTATCGCTGGAGAAAGCCATGGACAAAGCACACGAGAGAGAGTGCTATAACTGATGAGCCCAGGTTTGATTCTTGCTCTTGGCATAAGGGGAAGATTTTGGGTTCGGAGAGGATTTATTTGGACAAATGGATTCGAAGAGGTATTAGGTCGGGTGGGTGATAAATGGAGAGGCTAAGGGGGAAAATTTTGTTTTTTATTAAATGGAGTCTTGGGCAACGTACTGGAGGTTGGGTTGTCTTTCAATTTTCTTTCAATACATTCAACATTTAAAATAAGGAAAAATTACAGTAAACCCCAAAATTATAATTATTTTAAAGTTCATACTCACCTTTTGAGACATTTACGAGTACATACTTAAATTCCGGGAAATCCTACAATTTACCTCCTTTGTTAGCCAAACCGTTAATTAATCTATTAAATGCTGACATGTCAAAAGTGGGACATATTTTTTGATGACGTGGACTTCCACATGGACCAAAAATTAATAATAAATTATTTTTAAAAATTAAACATATGAAAAATAAATAAAAATCATAATCTCTCTCTCTCCCTCTCTCTTGCCTCCTCCAACAAACCCAGAACCATCCCTCTCTCTTCAGCCATCATCTCGCCCTCTCTCTTCCCAAAAATGGAAGAAGCTTGCAAATCCTCATTGAACTTCTTCTCTGATCAATAGCTCTGCTACGCCGACGTCCTCTCTCCTCTGGAGGTCATCATTAGAATCCAAGTCGCCGTCCTCAATTTCCTCCGAATCTTGACCTCTCCAGCTCCTACAATCTCATACCTCCCTCTCGTAATTACTAACCCACTCAGCAATTCCTTATTTCTTCAACTTTCATTCTCATTTTCTCGCCAATCAAACACAAAATAACTTGAAATTGGAAAATCCACAGGTCATTAGAAAATCAAGCAGCTTGATAATGTGACCCAAAGCCTTCATCGTGGGGGCTGGGGTTCTAGGTTCGTGGGGTTTGAAGGGTGGTGATAATGAGGAATGCAGGAGAAAGGGAGGGGAAAAAGAAAATCGCACGGGGATGGGTTTTGTGGGTTATGGGTTCATGGGCTAGGGTTCTATGTCATGACCCGATTCCCCTAGCACGATATTGTCCGCTTTGGGCCCCGCCTCACGGTTTTGTTTACGAGAACTCACGAGCAACTTCCCAGGTGGGTCACCCATCACGGGATTGCACTAGCCCAAACTCGCTTAACTTCGGAGTTCTCATGGAATCCGGCCGGTGAGCTCCCAAAGGCCTCGCTAGAAGGAGAAGTGCCCACACATATAAGGCACTTCACCTTTCCTCCCCGAGCGATGTGGGATTGCTCATCGTTCTTGCTTTCCCAAGATACGGGTCTTACAATCCACCTCCCTTGGGGCCCAGCGTCTCGCCGACACACTTCCGGTTGAGGTCGGCTACGATACCATTAAGTCACAACCCGACTCTCCTAGCACGATATTGTCCGATTTGGGCCCCGCCTCATGGTTTTGTTTACGGGAACTCACGAGCAACTTCCCAGTGGGTTACCCATCCCGAGATTGCTCTAGCCCCAACTCGCTTAACCCGGAGTTCCAAGGAATCTGGCCGGTGAGTTCCCAAAAGGTCTTGTGCTAGGAAGATAAGTGACTACACATATAAGGCACTTCACCTTTCCTCTCCGAGCGATGTGGGATTGCTCACCGTTCTTGCTTTCCCAAGACACGAGTCTTACATTCTGGGTTTTGGTCATGGGTTTTCGTCATGGTTCTTAGGGGATGCACGAGCCTAAGAGAGGCTCTCATGGTTCTCCTTTGCTAGGTCGGCTTGAGATACCGCTTGGATCAAGCTCGGAGACCTTGCTAGCCTGGATATTGGCTTCGTTTCCATATGGGTCTTCGTCCTTGAGCACCCTTCGATTTGAGGCATCCACTGCAGAGGCAGAACTAGATATGCTTCTCGACTCATTTGGTGAGACCAAGATAAATGATTCATCCGCTTTCAATTACATTATCTTGTTTCCATACAAGTAGAAGCTTTCATGGCTCCACTACAACTTCCGAGAAAAGCCTCAGATTCTTTGGTACTCATGACTGCTAACCTTGATAATGAGCTTGATAACTTGATAAATGAAACATCCATACAGATCATCCAGGAAGAAATGGTTGTCCATGAGTTTTGATCATCCCATTCCGGAAGAGAGAGAGATATATATATATATATATATATATTTAAAAATAATTTAAAGAGTGAAATAATGTTTTATTAATTTTTGGTCCACGTGGAAGTCCACGTCATCAAAAATTGTTCCCACTTTTAACACGTCAGCATTTAACAAATTAACTAACGGTTTGGCTATCGGAGAGGGTAAATTGTAGGGTTTCCGGGAGTTTGAATATGTACTTGTAAATGTCTCTAAAAGTGGGTATGAACTTGAAAATGACCATATAGTTTGGGGGTTTACTGTACTTTTTCCTTAAAATAAATAACTTATTGAATAAATAAATAAATAACAACTTATTCATAAAATAAATAAATAAGTTCATAATTAAAATTTGCTGGCATAAACAAAAGATTAATTTTATTGTTCAAAACTTCAAACCAAACAAAATGGAAAATGAAAATACTTAAAAATAAAAATAGCAACTTTAGGTAACCGGTTGTTTTCCCTTTGCTTTTGCATTAGTCCTTGAGCTTGAGCTCCCTCCAAGAGCAAATTGACAGGGCATAGGAGACTATGAGGATGATGTTTGGCCTAGAACACCTACATAATCGCCCTCTAAGCCTTTCCATCTCATTTCCTCCAATTTTTGTCATCTAAAAAATGGGATTCTTGATCAATATCTAATTTCTTGAAAGGCTCATCTTTGTAGCTTTCACTAAATCGTAATTAGAGATGGATATTGGAATTGATATAAACCAATTTATTAGCTCTTGCAAATTTCAGCATGTTTCTATTAACATTATGGATGTAAAAATATGTGCTCCAAATTCTTTCGGCCTATGAACTTTGTATTGGTTGAGCCAACACCTTTGTCATTTGTAAAAAAATATATAAATAAATAAATTATTTAAGGTAAAAAATAATAATTAAAAAATATTGAAATTAAATTTATACATTTTTAGCCACCTTTGCTAATTTTGATGTTTTTGTACCGTATGTTGACCACCAATCAATGGGATCCATAACCATAGCATTTGCTTGGGCATGTAGTGAACCATAAAAACCTTTTTGTTAATGGAAGCGAGCGAATTGTTCTCATAGCAAACGGGCCTCACATTTACTTTCTGATATGCTATCAAAGGCCTTCACAACATTTTCCATGACTTCTATGTCTTCATTAGGGCTTTTTCTAACCACACCCCTAGTGTTATTTGACTTAAATAAACTCTATCATAAAACCTCGATGTTAGGGCAAATGCAAGGCAATACATGAGAATATTCATCTTTTCCCATCTACTAAGCACAATTTCTTCAACATCATGAAAATATTCGGCATATATTCCACTTGCCATAATATCTTTTATTCCGCCAAGCATATTGTCCATCCTTTCATAAATTTCACCCATGTTTTGGCCATCACCATCAACAAATTTTACCGCAAGATAAATTGACTTTGTGAAATCTAATATTGCCTTAACATGTTCCCAAAAATTATCATCTTGCACAATATTTTGAACTAGAGTAGCTAAATTCATTTTGCCTTCATCTAAATATTTTTCAACAAATCTTTCCATGCCCTTTGAATAATAGTAGTTGTAGTGCTTCTCTACAATCAATTAGCCTCTTTAACAAGATATAATTTGACGCAAATCTTGTTTTAGCTACTTTCAGTAACTCCAAATGTGACACTATTCAAAATTAATGCCAAAGCATGTGTGTGGTTTAGAAAAAAAATTGACAATTGATTTTCCAGTTTTATAAATATTTGTAAGCCACTCAAAATTTTGTTGCATGATCTTTAAAAATGAGATTTAAGGTATAAACAACAAATGGTGTAGAATCTACAACTGAGAAGAACATGGAAAGGAATAGGAGATGGGGCAAAAAGAGGAAAACAACAGTGGGTAGGTACAAAGGAGAATAAGAACCTCCACAAATGAGCATAAAGTCCAAGCAAAATTACCAACAGAGGGTGAGAACACTCTCAAACAAAGAGGGAGCAAACTTAAGAAGACGAGAGAGAACAGAGTGAAAAGTTGAAAGAGTCGACTCCCATTGAATTGAAGAAACTTTAAAAAATATATATATATGACTTATACATGAAATGAAACCCAAAAGTTAAGAACAATTTTAGTTAATTTTCTTTTCAAAGTCTTTGTTTCTACGTCATTCGTTCTCTCTTCCCTCAATCCTTGTTCGTATCTCATTTATCTCTTATAGTTTCTCTTCATCTATAGCAAAAATATATGTAGTTTCTCTCTATCGGTAGCAAAAATATTTTAGTTTCTGAATGATAACCTTTTTTTAAAAGAGTTTATATATATTTATTTTACGTCTCAAAGTTGGAAGACAATTTAAATTTGAATTCCCGTTCTCCTTAATATTAAAAAAAACATTGTGTGTTATATTTCAACAAAAGCAAACTCGCGTATTTTTTGACCCCCCAAACTTAAATTTCTAGCGCCGATATGTGTATATATATATATCATCCTAGTTTACTTCAAAAGTCATAACTAAAAAACCTATATTTACCAAATTGACAGTTGAAATTTGAAAACGATCAACCTACCAACACACAATCAACACATTTCGTGAAGTAATAAGTTAGCCTGGTTGTAAATGGAAACAATGGTTCACCTTTCACACGTCTTGGTCCCCTTGGGCTCTCTAGGTCTATCCAAATTAACATTCAACTAAAAGAAATCACATTTTGTGCGTGCACCAAAGTGTGATTTATATATATAAAGCAAAATGTAGAGAATGGTAAAACATTCAAAATACCAGAAAATGTCCTTGTTAATGCAAACATTAAGAATTGAAATTATTAATTAAATGAAGATAGTATGGTAAATTCACACTTTTTTATATTTAAAAAAAATTAAAACTAAAATAAAAATCAAATAACCTATTATCTTTTTTAATTCTAAAATAAATTTAATTGTTTTTAGAAAAAACCTCTCGCATGCGCGGAAGCGCGTGTGGAGAGGCTAGTTATATATGAATCATACTGATATGTTTAAATGATATAATGTTATTTTTTTCTCGAATGTGACATGTAAAACACCTGGTCACCAACTTTAATGCTCCTTAAACCTTATTTAGATGTTAGTGTAATTCACTTGAATAATAATATTATTATTATCACTAACACGGACGGAGCTAGGATTTGAAAAACGGGGCGGGCTTGATCTCTAAGTTAACTCTTCCCCAAATTAAGCTATAAATTAAACTTGAGATTAACTCCTAATTGAACTCTCATAATATGTAATCTAGAAGTAGCTAAACAAATTGGTTTTTTGTTTAGTTTAAGAAACTAGTTTTAACTTATGTCGTTGGGGCAGAGAGAAGTTAGGAGTTGGGACTTTAGGAGTTAAATGCTTTTAAGAATCCAATAGGTTCGCACACATGATACATTATGTGGATTTGGAGCTGTCACTCTCTTCATTCCAACGCATTCAATTGTCAAAGATGGACCAATCATATTGAGCCACATAAACAATGAAAAGGGAAATAAATGCCACGGTTTCTTTGGTTGTGTCGAGTCTTTTTCACGACTTCCCCTTCCTCCAAACCCACCCATTGAATTGAATTGAATTTGTTGTCGAACAACATCTCTTGGAAAGGAGCAAGCAAAGCATGGTGGCATGGCATGACTGTATTTCTCTCTCCTCTGCACCAGCTTATAACTTATTGAGAGAAATTGGAAGCATTGGAGTTTGCTCAAATTTGGTTTGACATAATCGCCCATATTTATTTGTTTTTTTTTTAAAATTCCTCTTTTCTATCTCACTTTGGACCCTCCGAAGAAAGAAGGGTCTTCAAAGCCCGTGTCTCTCTGTCTCCGCCAAACGTATTTGATCTTTTCCTCTCATGGGTTTCGTTTACTCCATTCATTGCATGCTTCTGGTGTCATATATTAGCTGAAGCTCTTGGCTTTCAATCTCTCTGGGTTGGCATACTTTGTGGGTCTGAAGTTTTACTTGGGTTTAGAGTTGTGGGTGTAAATGGCCACCAATGCATCTGGGTTGTTTACTATTCCTACAGTTCCAAACCTGAGGGGGAAGATTAAGCCTTCAATACGCATTTTTGGATCTGGGTTTCGCTCCCCTGATGGAATCTACAAGAGGGTATTCTGCTCCAGTACATTTGAAGGCGCAGAGAAGCACTTTGGAGCTTCCCCTTCTGAATCTAGAGCACCCAGGTGAGTTCAGTTCCATTTTTTCCAGTTGATTTAGCCACTTATTGTTTCATATGTTGGATTATATGGTATAGTTGTATTTTCTGTTAGAATATTATTGAACTTTGTTTGAAGAATACTTGATGGATTTTGATTCATGATCTTTTTTTTTGAAAGCCTTATGATGTGCATTCAATCAAAGAGTTCTTTGTTTTATGGATTTACTTGTGCTGCTCGATTTGTTTTGATAATATGATTATTGTTTCATAGGCATGGATGACATAACATTGCATGTGCATATTCTGTTTGAAGGGATGGAGATTAAATTCAGATATGTAAACTTTTGGTGTACAAATTCTATAAATTTAATTTATTTCTTACTTTTGAGCTCTCATGAGCTGGAATTTTGTGGTGCCTGCTTTCCTATATAGAGATATGCAAGTATTTTTGGGGTTGCGATGAACAAGAGGTTATGTGAACTTTGAGTTGTGAAGACATTGGATATGCGTCTCTGATTTGTTAGCAATTACAGTCTGTACTGGCTGCTGGACTTGAAATGGAAGGACGTTGTATTTAATTCAAACACAACTGTAATTGTTTGTAGAGCTAAATTGCACTAAGGAGTAGAACTGAGTTCAATGCAAAATCACTTTACCTCGTTTGCCAGTTTGTTAGATATATATGAACTGACTTTTGTATGCAAGAACAAATAGTCTGGCAGCAACCTCTGAGTATTGGTTATGGTTCTACTGAAGTAATTTTTGGAGTCAGAAATGATCAATTGTATACAATTTGTGAAATGTAAGGTGTATCAGTTCCCTGGTTAGTAAGTGAAGTTTATTTTGGATACTTCCGTTACTTAAAAGTTGAGAATTATATGATCTTATTCATCTCCATTGTAGGTATAAATAAAATTTACAAGGCTTAATCAACTAAGCCAATTACAATCAATTTGAACAAACCAAGCTGACTTTCTAGTAATTACAAATAATTTTAGTGTAAGATTAGGTAAAGTATCTGTATATATATTATGCGTGTGTGCAAGGCTTGGATTAAGGCACAACTAAGGGGATTGTCTAACAAAGCATGTTTATGACTAACTTGAGGGTAAAATTAACTTAAGAGTCTTTCTCTTATGTAAATCAGTTTGTGGGCATGAGCTTAGGTGCATCAGTATCTGGCAAAACTATTAGATCTCCCTTTGATGATACTTCTGGATGAGGTTGGATCATATTGGTCATTTGAGGTTGCTTGTATCAGTGTTCTTCCAATGGCTACTTCATCTGTCCTCTCTCACTCTCTCTCTCTCTCTCTCTCTCTCTCTCTCTCTCTCTCTCTCTCTCTCTCTCTCTCTCTCTCTCTCTCTCTCTCTCTCTCTCTCTTCAAGTAGGAGAATGTTTTAGATGAAGGAAGGGAAACAAATGCAATAATCATGAAGAGACTATAGGTTTAACATATCAGTTTATTCTCTTTTGTAGACTGGCTGAAGTTGAAAAAGACTTTTCTTGCCTATTGTCGTCTGGTTATCTTATGAACCCCTTAAAACATATTTTCTTGAAGGATTTCACATTGTCTTTAGGAATGAGTTGGTGATGCATCCATCAGTCTTCGCTTCTATCTAGTTACCAGTAGTGGCCTTTTATAACCGAATTAATGTTTTTTCTTCTTCTTGCATTTGGATTCTCTTTGTGCTCAGTAGCCATCTTCTTTAATGGCTTGGAAAAGGGTGCTAAATGTAGAATATAACCAAATTACTTAAACCCCTTTATTAAATGCCTGGTCTGTTGGTTGAATTCTCTCCTGAATGAGTTGGTTATCTGTTTTCTTTAACTAAAGTTTGATTTTTGTAAATGGATTTTTAATATTGTCTCCCACATCAGATTATAATTTTGCTAGGTAAAAATTAGATCGAGTTGGACCTTGGCTGATTCTATGTGTTTTAGTACTGAGGTTGCATTTTGGTTAAATGCAGTAAGAGTTCAAGTTGGTAAATGATAATCTGACTGATCTTAAATTTCATCTCCTTGTTCCTATGCTTGAAAATATATATTATTACAGGCTTGTTAGTAAAGGCTGCAAGTTAATTGGATGTGGCTCAGCGGTACCCTCTCTTAAGATTTCAAATGATGATCTTGCAAAAGTAGTAGACACTAATGATGAATGGATAGCTGTTCGCACTGGCATTCGTAATCGACGAATTCTTTCAGGTTTGTTCATACTTGCTGTGCACAATAATGTCATAAAGTTAGTAACTGTAAACAGTTTGAGGTGGCTTAGCATGCGTTGAGCTTCTTGTTTACAATCACATGCGTTGAGCTTAACTTAAAGAATTCAGCTTCATAATTTCATACTTGCAGTGCATGTGCACTGCATGACAAGAGGAAACTATCTGATGGGCCACTCAGCTTGATGAGTCTGAGCTTACCTGGGATTAGGTTGGTTAGCTAGCTGCTTTTATGACCCTTTTTCTCTGCCACTATTGAACAAATCTGTTACATACTTACCTTGGCTTCACCATTCTATTCAGACAGCTAAAATGATATGGATATTGGGAAATTTGACCTGGTTGATGTTGCTAGTGTCAGATGTGTAAGAGGCTAAGTGGGGCTTTCTTGTGGTTGTGCTGGATATTTTACTGTTTTTACCTTTTATCTCAACTCATATTTTATACAACTATGTGTCTCTTTTCTGGTCCTTATGTCTAGGTGTGATGGATATTTTATTGTACCCTTTCTATATACGGACTTCCTTATTGTAAAATATCAGGCAAAGAGAGCCTGACAACGTTAGCAGTAGAGGCAGCACTTAAAGCTCTTGAGATGGCACAAGTTGATGTTGATGATGTGGACCTAATCTTGATGTGCACATCTTCACCTGATGATCTTTTTGGCGGTGCTCCTCAGGTATATAGATCATTGGATGGTATATCCCATATCTAGATTCAGTTCAAAAAAATTAGGGGTTGAGCTTCTTAGTGGTGTATTATGTGATAGTTTTGTCAATATTGATCCCTATTATATTTTATTATCTATGCTTTGATGGTGCATAAATCTCTTGGTAAAATGTTTTCATCTATCTAGGTTTGTATTTGGAAGTTATCTTAAGATGAACAATGAAAAGACCATTTCTTATAAGAGAAAAAAGAAAAGAAAAAGAAGCAAACGTTCACTGCTTAGCTTTCCTTATTTTATATAGGGGTTCTTTTTGGGACAAAGTAGATCCTTGCCTCCTTATGGGCATCTTTGACTAAGCACTTTAGAAAAGTTCCCTTTAGTGATTCATCTTGACTGGACTGGAGTTTTGTACTAACTGTGGCATGTTTTTTTTTTCGTCCGCTTTGTTTGGTTTCTTCCAAGTGTGGCTTAGCTTATTTTGTTTCAGTTTTCTCTGTATAGATGGAATTCTTATCCATCCGCTCTTATAATTTGTTTTCTTTCTTTTTATGGAATTTTCTTTTAGTATAAAATTTTTTCCAGTAGGTTATTTTGTTGATTGAGCTTATTGTGCTTATTTAGTTTTATGCTTTTTCCATGGTATGGGCCTTTGACCAAATACTGAACTATATTGATCACACATGATATAATGAATGAACGACTGAGTAATACCTTATTTTGCATGTTAGAAACCATTGTAGTGTAAGAACAGCTAAATATTGACTAATTGAGCTTGTCAGTTTAATAAATTCACTAACAAAATTTTACTGTCTGAGTGTTTATGTTGTTTTATTCAATATGGTAGCTTCTTAAGTTCTTAAATTTGTTTTATATTGTAATTTTAGGTTCAGAAAGCACTTGGCTGCAAAAGGAACCCTTTGGCTTATGATATTACAGCTGCCTGTAGCGGATTTGTAATGGGTCTAGTATCAGCTGCTTGTCACATTAGGGGTAACGACTTGGTTTACTTTGCTGTAAGGAGGCCACTGTTACTTTCATGTTTAATTGATTAAACTATAATGCGCAAACTACAGGAGGTGGATTCAAAAATGTTCTAGTTATTGGAGCTGATGCTCTTTCTCGGTTTGTTGACTGGACCGATAGAGGAACGTGTATTCTCTTTGGGGATGCTGCTGGTGCTGTATTAGTACAGGTGTGTTTATGTGTCTTATTGAAGTTTTGACGTATCTAACATGCCCTAGTTTTCAAGATAAGGGTGGTGGGTTCCCTGTCGCCTAGTGACTTTGAACTTTGCTTTCTTTGGCAGCAAATTCTGTTTCCAATTTTTTAGAAACTCATATCATACTATCTTAATTTCGCCATCTAGTTGCGAAACATTTCATTCCACTTATTTGAAATTGCCATAATTATGTAGGCCTGCGATAGTGAGGATGATTCTTTGCTTGCTTTTGATTTGCATAGTGATGGTGACGGAAACAGGTTTGTGTTTTCTCGATTTCTGTTTTTGTTTTTTCTTTTGACCTTTTTAGCGAGTGCAATATCTTAAGGTGTTCTGTTGATTATGACTGGGGACACTTATCATTTTTTCCTCTCTGATACATGACTGCTCGACTCTCTCTCCCTCTCTCCAGACATCTAAATGCTGCCTTAAAAGAAAGTGAAAAAGATGAGTTGGGTTCTAATGGTTCAGTCTTAGGTTTCCCTCCAAGACGCGCCTCATTTTCCTGCCTTCAAATGAATGGCAAAGAGGTCTTTCGCTTTGCTGTGCGCGTTGTGCCACAGTCAATTGAGGCTGCCCTTGCCAAGGCTGGTCTCCCGGCATCTAGCATTGATTGGTTACTGCTCCATCAGGTATGAAGCATGATATCTTTGGATAGTCCACCTGGGGCTTTGCATATAATTCATCATTTGACTATTATATTTTTCTTGCATCATGTCGAATTTCAAGAAAAATATTTTTGGGTGGAATAATTCTTGATTTCCAAAACAATACCAGCCTCTCAGGTATGTTAAGTGAATTAAACTGCTACAATTATGCGAATAATGCTTTGTTTTTTTCTTCATCAAAAATATAAGTTTGCAGGAAAATAGTTCTTAAATAATCACCTAAGGGTTTCAGAGTAAACAAGCGACATTGTACTTATTGTTCTGATAATGGTCAAAGGTGATGGGTAATGGGTTATAACAAAGATAAATCAATGCAGGCAAACCAGAGGATCCTTGATGGAGTTTCTTCTCGCATGCAAATCCCATCAGAACAGGTGATTTCAAATTTGGCGAACTATGGTAACACAAGCGCTGCTTCGATTCCTTTGGCATTGGATGAAGCCGTGAGAAGCGGGAAGGTGAAACCAGGCCATACGATTGCAGCTGCCGGCTTTGGAGCAGGTCTGACTTGGGGTTCTACTATTTTCAGATGGGGTTGAAACTTCATCTCTCCTGCCAAGATAGAGAACATCCTAATCCTATGAAACACAGTTTTGCAATTCTTGCTTCACATTCCAAATGTGTTAGATATTGGGGGACGTTTCAGTGTCATAATCTCCATCAGCTCCCTTTTGTTTCCCTTCTTTCTTTCTTTTTTTGTAGCTTTGGTACCCTCAATAAAAATGTATTCTTTCTTCCTCAGTCCAATAATTTTATTTATTTTTGTTTTTTGAGTCACAATTCTGTATCTTGATCTCATTTGTGTAATGAACATTTTCCGAAACCAGAGTAGAGAGAACAGAGTTCAAATTTATCTTATACTGCTGAAGTGGTTTATCAAGTGGCATACATAAATAACTAAGTACAAAGACAAACAAATTAATAATTACATTTACAGAATGACAAGAAGAAAAGGCAAAATCTCGTGTAGGTCACTGAGCAAAAACTTGACCTCTGGATTTAATCTTCTGCAAGACACCTTCAATTGCAATATCAAAAGCATCTTTCTTGGCTCTCAAACCGATTGAACTTCCATGCTTCCTATACATAATTCTTGGTATCATCTCCAACACTCTCTCCCTCATTCTCCTGACTTTCCCTCTTGGTATGCTCCTAAGCACATCCAAAATCCTTGTCTCCTTGAACACCACATCCTCCTTGGCTATAAACACCGAAAACTCCCCGAACTGATCCTCTGGCAGGTGCCACTGGTACTGCGCCCTAGCAGACAATTCCTCAAAAAACACGGGAATGCAGCCGGCAACAATGCTGTCGAAGGTGGACCGCCTGGTCGGGGTGTCCCCGGGAGGCTGCAAACAAAAACTTGCCTGCAACATCGGCCTCATGAACCGAATGGGATCATGCTCACAAATCCCGTTAGAGCAATCTACAACGTCACAGAGCTTTGAAAACCCACCAACACCACTTCCATACATGCCCACATTGTTAACATTTGTGACATTTTTGGTCATGGTGTTATTTTCACACTCATTTCTAATGCTCCTCCTAATGGTGGGATTACGTCCAACCCCTCCACCGCCGGCAAACATCATAAGCGTGGTGCGCCGAGACCTCCTCGCCCTCTGCATCCAGCTCTCCAACAGAGACAAATTGGGCGGATGAAACGACGTCGGGTACGGCACGGCGTGCTCCTGCCAGGGCCAGGCGCGAGCTTCGACCGTCAAAGCCGTCACATTGTAAAACTGCGGCAATTCGAGCAACGAAGTGCCCCAAAGAGGCGGGTCATTTCCCAGCGGCTGAGAGAAATCCCAAGCGGGTCGGGCCAGAACCATGAAATGGTCATGACCCATTTTCCGATTCCACGACTCGGGTGAGTCGGTGGTCAAAAACTCGAACAGATTGAGGCCCTGCTCGGAGCTGGAGTTGTAATCTGGGCCGTACAGGTAGCGGAGGGCGTCGATGCCGGCGTAGTAAGGGACGTAGATGGCGTCGGCGGCCTGGGGATCTGCGGTGAGGCATGGGTATTCGAGCATCCGACGGTGGAAAATGAGCTCCAGCATTAACGGGTCGGTCCGGTACCAGCTGTGGGAGAGGTTGTGGGTTTTCTGGCCCAGGCCATGGTTGGCCAAGTAAGGACAGAAGTCGTCGAACAATGGGTAGCCGGAGCAGTTTGAGAGGAGATCGAGGTTGAAGACGGGCGGCAGCCGTCTGATGTGGATCCAACGGTTGGTGCAGTCCGAGTCTGATTGCTGATGATCAGGATTGGTGGGGATTTGGGTTGAGCTTGTTTTTGTTGGGAATTGTATGGTTATGGAGACGGAGAAGAAGAGGATTAGTAAAGTGGACTTGTTGGAGGCCATGGAGAGATGCAGAGAGAGAAAGATGGCGAGGAGAGAGAGAGATATTGGAGGAAATGGGTTATTAATATTATTTATGGTGGATATTTTAGAGTGAGATTTTTTTTAAAAATTAAAATAAAAAAATGTTGTTTTGGTTTTTGATGGTGGAGTGTGGTGTGTGTGTTTGGTTGTTTTATCTTTTCCCTCTTGAACCTCATTTCACACCACACCATTCACAAAGAGCCACAAGGAGGGGAGGGGAGTTGGTTTTTGTGTTTGTTGTTTTTCTCTATTTTTTCACTGTTTTTTGTTTTATTTTGTTTTGACAGAGAAAATAGTTGTTGTCTTGTCTACGCAGACAAGGGAGAGAGAGGAGGTTGTTTTTTATTTTATTTTAACTGCATGAGATGAGTGCATGGTACGTGGGGTTTGACCCGTCAATGTCGGTGAGGTGGATATAACGGCTCGGGTCGGGTAATACGGCGGCGTTTCCTGCTTCGGTGGATTTTGGCTTGTTTTCGGCGCTTTACAATACTTTCAAGTCTTCTTGTAAGTCAAATGGGCAGCAAATGATAAGTGAAGTTCGTGAGAATAGCAAACTAGAAAGGAGTTGCAAGACTTTGTTCTAGTCAATATCACATTTGTTAAGTGCCTACTAATACAGCTTAATGTTCCTTAAACTCATGATTAATTATACAGAAAACTGGATCCCCAAATTTATTTGAGCCTAGTCTCATCAAACATAAAGAACCCTAAGCTTTATTGGGTTTGAGTTAAATGGATTGCATCTATTAAAGATAAAATCTAATTTGTATGTTACAATTAATGTAACTCAACAGAAAGAGTCCAAGTGCAAGTGTTAAATAATTGAATTTAAATTGTT
Source organism: Prunus padus (assembly GCA_024362665.1). Taxonomy (NCBI): domain Eukaryota; kingdom Viridiplantae; phylum Streptophyta; class Magnoliopsida; order Rosales; family Rosaceae; genus Prunus; species Prunus padus. The sequence continues at coordinate 10,095,403 of JANFAM010000005.1, read as the reverse complement.
AGTGGGATATAGCCCAATTGGTTGAGCTATTCCACCTCCACTTATGTGGACAGAAGTTCGAAATCCCAAACACCATATGAATATTTGTGTAAAACCGTCTACTCAAATAATTGAATTGAAATTTGATGTAGAGTGCTGTCCCATGAATATTTGTTTTTTACTTTTTAAATTTGTTTTGGATTTTGAAAATATAAACAATTAAAAATTAAAAAGACATGAAAAAAAAAAATCAAAATAGAAAACTCCCTAGTTGGAATTTAATTGAGGTTGCTATAAAAAAAAGGAAAGATTTGACTTGGGCTGTTACTAGATTTTTATTCTTATTCCTCAATTTAAGTGAACTTTTTTTAGCCCAATAAAGTTTTTGGTTTGTCAAAAATCAAAACCCACCCCACCCTTTAAATTCCCTTTTCCCTCCACAAACTCCACCCCATCACCAAACTTCCCAAAATCAAAATCATCATCCTCTTCCTCTCTTCTTCCCCACAAGAACCCAAAAACAGAAACCAAAAAAACCCAAGAATTCCCACCAAGAATCTGAAAAACCCATCTCCAAAGATGCTCAAAGCAGTAGGTAATTTTCAATTAACCCAATTCCTTAATCTTGCAGGTCTCTTTGGCCGGAAGAAGACAACTCCTCAAGAACACGCTCCTCAATTCAAAGACTTCTACGCAGAATGGTTCAACACCCTCAAGAACACGCTCCTCCCTTCTCTCCGAAGCTCAATGTCCGAGTCTGACTCGTCCCTGACTCGGCTCTCGACTCAGATGGAAATCCTCCACCGCCACTTCCAGTCCTACTACGAAGCCCTCGACCTCGCCGCCCAGAACGACGTTGCTCAGCTCCTCTGCCCCACCTGGCGCAACCCTCTCGAGAAGCCCTTCCTCTTCCTCGGCGACTTCCACCCCTACCTCTTCACCAACCTCCTCCGCTCCTTCCTCACCCAAAACGACACCGACTCCGACAACGAAAACGACGGCGACAGCATGGTCGTTCAGTGCGCCAGAAACAGAGGAGACAGGGACCCCTTCGACCGGCCCTGGCACATCGCGATGGCGTGGAGCAGCCCGTCGTACAATTTGATGGAGAGGGTCGAGCAGGTGGAGCGCGGGCTGCGGCTGATGGTGCCGGCGCTTGCGGCTCGCGCGAGGGACGCGCAGGTCGGGTTCTTGGAGCGCGTGGCGAGGAATTGGGCTTTTGGGACCCACAAGGCGGCTGTGGAGGAGGCGATGGCGGAGCAGAATGAGGAGATGGTGGGGGTTTTTGTGGATGCCAATAGGCTGAGGAAGAGTGTTCTTGTGGAGATTATGGGTGCAACTAGCATTTACCAGGGTGCTCTGTTTCTTGAAGGGTTGGCCCAATTTCTTGTTGGGTTCAGAGACCCTGAGCTACTTGCTCAGTTTGAGCTCTGCAAGACGCCTCTCAGCAAGCAGAGTCGGTTGGGGATTTGATTGGGTTTTCTGCAATGTTCTCGCATATCTTGGCGCCTTTGGAGTAATTCAAGTTTTGGTTTTTTGAATGGTATGTGCTGTGTGTATTTTCTGATTTGGTGCTGATTTTGTTCATGATCTGCCATGCTTATTAGAGAAGGCTTAAAGGATGCAATTCTTTCATGGGTAGTGGGCAAATTGTATGATTGATTTGCACAAGATGTAAAGATTGGAACTTGGTGAATGTTGTTGTTTTGAACCCAATTCTTTTTCTCTTTTCTTCTTTTTGGTCAGAGTTTTGACCCCAATTCATATATGTTGGGATTGATACTAAAATCAGGCCTGTCCACACAATCATATTATAACAGTTACATGCATCCTGATAGTGTGTAATAATTATGGCCCAAAGCCCATGTGAATACCATTCTTGGCCCTTCAATCAGTCCAGTTTTAAGTTTTGTACCTGCCCACTTTCTTTCTTTCCAAATCTAATTGTTGGAGATTTTTGATGTGTGGCCTGCCACTTTGCACTTTCATAGCTCAGTTTGTTTACAGACAAAACTATGGGGTTTAATTTGATCAGATTTTCTCCTATGTGAACGTTCGGATGTTATTATTGTGCGGACGTTATATATTTTATACTACTCCTTCATATTTACAATAGCGTCCTGCGGGATAATAATGTCTCCATAGGAGAAGAATAGTTAATTTAATTTCCATGTTACTCTCTTCCATGCCCTGCTGAATTATGTAACTCTGCCTTTTTTTATTTCATTAAAATGATGATGACAAGGATTACAATTGAGAATGAAAAGGACAAGAATAACAACAAATTAATAATGTGATTGCTAACATTGGAAATTGTGGACTTGTGTATAGCAAGAGATTTAAGTCTAAATAAGAAGGAATAACCTGCGAAACTGCAACCCCCAAGATGGCATATATTCAATAATAATATTAGTTTTTAAAACATGGAAAACAGATCAAGTGCCTTGTCTTCCGTTGGAGCATGTGGTCCTCTTAATGCCAAGGGATACAATAAAATCCACACATTTCCCCTGTTATTATATCAAATATCTTACTCATCTCAACCTATCATCACCTGAACTGCATGGAGACTCATATATTCTAATATATATATATATATCTCCATAGCGAGCACAGAGAGAGAGAGAGAGAGAGATGGTAACAAAGATAGGACTAAGCAGACGAAGAAGAAATACAGAGAGAATGTAAACTGATTTTGTATTGATTTCTTGCTTAATAAAATTGATACAGTATTAGCTAAGCTTATATACCAAACAGAACAACTAACAATTCTAACAAACACACGTGCTCTCCACGTGCTAAACTAACTGACTCAAATGACCTGTATAACTATTTTGTACATTCATCAAGAGAGAGAGAGAGAGAGAGATGAATTAGAGTGTATAAAACAGAAGAGCATAGAAAACTGCATGCTCATCTGAAAAAGGAGTAAGTTAATTTTGATTGTTTGTATTAACTATTAACTAGAAAAAGGAATTCTAGGAGAACACTGACTGACCGATCAGAATTCAGAAGCATGGATTATGAATTTATGATGTGTTTTGTTGGTTGCCTTATTCATTTGAAATGCTACCTTCAATTAACTGTCAGCAAAAATATGAACAAAAACTGTTCCCCAGGTTCATAAAAGAAAGTTAAAACAGTTATAATATTATGTACTCGATTCCTGCTAGCTTAACTGGGGAAGGGATTATTAGTTAAGAAACTTAAGCGCTGTCACTTTGTCATTAGTACGTGCACATATGTAGGAAACTTAATTATGTTTAGTTTTTAATTTGATTTTAATTGGGTTTTGTGAGAAGTTCATGAGGGACATGAAAACAGGCCACGCTTCAGATTCTGCAAAACAACAGCTGTCCAAAGTCAACTGAAATTCATGAAATTGAAAACTTGATTGCACGTTGTGGTTGGTCATATCATATGTAACGTGAATTCCAACTCATTAAGATATATAAAGAGATACCTGAGATGCTTATTGTTTCATAGGATTAGTTATATATATATATATATATATATATATATATATATATATATATCAATGTTTGATCCGCCCCTGCAGAATCAGGAGGGTCAGCTTTGGCCTTGGCAACTTCTAACCTATGCAACTTGCCTTTTTAAGGTCTTTGTTTTTGCTCAATTTGGTAATTTGAAAATGTGACACAGATCTCTCTCTTCTGCAAATGATGAAAAGTTCAGAACTTTTGGTCTTTTTAATGTTGTTTTAAAGGTTATCTTCCACCCCAAATTGATTATATTTATCATTCCTCTCTCTCTCACACACACACACAAAAGACAGGAACACTTACTATTATTGCAAATCTGTTTGATCTTGTTCAAGGAAGTACTTGTCCTTTTTAAATCTTATCCTTAGCCAAATTCTTCATCCTATCTACTTGCCATTTATGGCTCTCTCTCTCTCTCTCTACAGTGTTTAACATATCCTAGCTGCCATATATATACACACTTGTGCTGCTCTGCTGCATTAGTTATATAATCCTTATCTTCTTCTCAAATATAAATCAGAAACCTTTGCATGGATATGGAAATTCAATGACCAATATTGTTAGTACTATATTTTGTTCTACTAGCCAATTAGGCAATTGCTAATTAAAGATATAAATACTAAGTATACTAAAGGTAAGTATTGATCGTAGGAATGATCAAAAGCCAAAAGTGTTTTGTTTAGCGGTTGATTAAAGATATATATATACACTAATCATTACTCTTAGTTAGGAGTGGTGTTTGGGATCAGTAAAGTGAGCGACCGCACAGAACCCCACTTTAAAGGAAACCCCACATTAAATATTAATTTATATTATTATGTTGTTGTAGCTTTGTTGCAATGGGAAGGTATGCAATTTTCTTTGGCTCTAGGATTTTATGATTTAATCTTGGAAATGGATGCAGGGGACGAAAGTTATGAGGCAGACGGTGCATTGGTTGAAGAAGTAGTGAAACTCTTAAGTCGTTGTTTTCGCTCTTTTAATTGTTATTGGCAACAACGCCAATGCAATAGAGTAGCTCATTTTCTTGCGCAGTTTGCGTTAAGCTGCACAAATTATGTAACATGGATTGAGGAGGAGCCTACTTGGCTGACCCCTCTTCTTGCTGCTGGTGTTTCTTTTTCACTCACATGAGCATATGACATTAAAAAAACATCTAGTGGTCGACACCACGATGTTCAAATAATTCAATGATTTTTGTCCATAGCAAAAGCTACAAGCAAATTGCCAATTTCCCAATATTATCTTCTACCAGTCATTGTATTGGATTACATTACATAATTAATTTGTGGCTGCGAAATTGTGTTTTTTCAATCGAGAACTTGGCAGATGCATGCATGCATGCAATAATGTTGTTATAAATATATAAATTAATGCACGTGACTAAGACTGAGCTTTATCTAAAACAAAATTGGCTAGGCTTAATTTCATGGTGTGGGGACCCTATATGACAATTCATAAGGGTTGTTAACTATCGTAATTAAAAAAATAAACACTTACCAACTAGCTTTTAGTCTAATGGTATATTGCTTTTGTAAGATTTTTATGTCTAAATCTCACTCAAGTGGTCTGCTAATCAACTTGGAGTTCCAAACCAACGTGGAGACTAGGAAGTTGATTATAACTGGACTTGTAAGTCTTGAAGAGAAGTGTTTCGATTTAAGTCCAAGACGCTAAGGTTCCTAATTCATAGTGGATTAGAATTCCAGTTTTTAATGCAATAAGGATAGGTCGTGGGCTCCTTGATGGGCAAGGAGTGCCGACTGATGCATATAAATACAGATCCCTGCTCATGTCAATAAGGATCCCACTGAGAGAACTCATACCCCATCCGTGAGAGAGTATACGTAAATCGATATTGAGGAGAAGTCTGTGTGTGTGAAGTTGCTCTTTCGATCATTCAAATGGCTACAGAACAAGGTATATTGTGTTCTCTTATATGCAATCTTTTGGCTTACATGTGGTATCGAGAGCATAGTTTGCATGTTTTAGAACCTAAAAGCAATCTAACCAAGCATGTTAACAAAGTCTTAATAATTGAAACGACACATAATTGTATTTTCAATAATCAATTCAAGTTTTACTAGTATGTGTCTATTTTCACTCTTCTATTTATATAGATCTGTAAAAGCATGTTTCGATATAAGGCTCTTGTCATCCATGCTTGAAGGCTTCACGATCAAGAATCCAAGAAATCTTGTATCAACCAAGCAAGCCCACGGTTTGGTTGATTAAAGAATCTCAGATTCAAGAAAGATGATCGAGAAAATTTGCACAATGAACCATTGTAATCTTGATTACCTACGTCACGGATATTTGGTAATCATGGTTATGGTGATTCATTGTGGTGTGATGCAAAGCATGGGTATACGAATTAAACAGGTGATTACTTTCAATCCACGGATGTGAGAAATCATCTGTGAAAGAAATTCGTGTATCAAATGTTTTGGTGATCACTAAAACATGTTCGATTCATTACAGTGAATTGATAATGTACAGACTATTGGGGACAGTTTAATTTATACATTTGTTTGTTTCAATAAATTATTACAGTTTTGCTACCAACCTTAACACCATCGAAACCCTCAATGGATCAAACTACAAGAAATGGAAAAGGGATCTTGAGATGGCTTTGGGATTTCTTGATTATGACTTGGCCATAAGAGAACAAGCTCGGAAAAGCCCTATCAAGGAGCAACTTGAGGAAAAGGCTCACTTTGCCAAATGGGAAAAGGCAAATAGGATGGCCATTTGATCATGCTCAAGTCCATGTCACCAATCGTGAGAGGAGGTATTCCACCTTCCAACAATGCTAAGGAATTCCTAGAGTCGATTAGCTTGAAATTTAAGGAATACGAGAAGGCCGAGATGGGATCCTTGATTAACAAACAGCGGACATGAGATAGGCCGGAAATGGATGTGTTAGGGTGCACATTCTAAACATGATCGATGTTGGTATGAATATGAGGGGTTATGGAGTCAACATAGATGACAATATGTTGGTTCACCTTGCACTCAACTCACCGCCTCGATTTCAAACAAATCAAAAGCTCTTATGTTGCACAAAGGAGTCATGGTCTCTCAATGAGCTGATTGCAATCAGTGTCTGGAAGAACAAAACATTAAGAAGGAGAAATCTCTCAACCATGTCAATACGGTGCAAGACATGAAACCAGTCAAGAAAGATGGAAACAAAGAAGGAAATAAGGAAAACCATGTCGCTTTGGAAAAACTAAGAAAAATGACAAAGGATCTAAGGCAATAGGTGTGGCTGAATTAAGTGCTTTTTCCTGGCAAGAAGTTTGGACACATGAAGAAAGAGTGTCGCAGGTACAAGAGGTGGTTGGAAAAGAGGCAGCTAGAGGTAATGAAATCCAAGTTTGTTTTGAATCAAATTTAATTGATATATCACACTATAGCTGGTGGCTTGACAGTGGGGCAACAATACATGTTTCTAATTCTTTGCAGGGGTTCACAACCAAGAGGGTGCCAAACAAGGATGAACTAAAAGTGTTCGATTGGCAATGGAGTCCAAGTAGAGGTGGAATTCATTGGAGCGAGTCAAGATTGAGTTAAAGTGCGGTTTTATTTTGGATTTATTTGAAGTAGCTTATGTACCTTCCATGAGAAGGAATTTAGTGTCGTAGCTAGGCTTGTTAAAGCCAAGTTTGAGAGTAGTAGTCAATGATGTTGGATTTTCTATTTTGAAGAATAAAATTTCAGTTGGTTGTGGAACTCTTGTGAATGACATGTTTTCTTTAAATATCAAAGGATCTGAGCATATTATGAATGTTGCAAGCACCAGCAAAACACAAAGCAAATATGAATCACCTAACTTATGGCATAAGAGACTTTGTCACATTTCTAAAGATAGAATAAGAACCCTCTGCAAAGAACATGTGTTGCCGCCACTTGACTTGGATGAATTGGATGAAGTTTGCATAAGTTGTGTAAAGGGAAAACTCACAAATGCAAGAAAGAAAGGAGCAATTAAAAGTACCAACTGTTAGAACTAATCCATACGATATTTGTGGTCCATTTCCAACACAAACTCATGATGGTTTCAAGTACTTTATCACTTTTTGACAGATGACTTTTCACATTTTGGATATGTGTATTTGATAACTGAAAAATCAAATGCTCTAGACATGTTCAAAGTGTTTAAGGCAGAAGTGGAAAACCAACTTGATCTCAAAATCAAAGTAGTTAGATCGGATAGAGGGGAGAGTTTTATGGTAGATTTGATGAAGTGGAAGAAATCCTGGACCCTTTGCAAGATTTCTTCAACAAGAAGGCATTGTGGCTCAATATACAAACCACGGAACTCCACAACAAAATGGAGTTTCGAGAGAAGAAACAGAACCCTCAAAGATATGATGAGATCAATGATTGCAAGCACGACCTTCCTATTTTTCTTTGGGGAGAAGCCTTGAAAACGGCAAATTATATTCGAATAGAGTGCCAACTAAGAGTGTGAATCAAATACCCTTCGGTAGCGTGTGGAACAAAAGAAAACCTAGGTCCGAACCATCTAAAAGTCTGGGGATGTAAAGTGAAGCCAAGTTGTATAATCCTTTGGAAAAGAAACTAGATGCTAGAACAACCTACTGCTTTTCATGGGATATCCAGAGAAGGACGAAAGGATATCGATTCTATTTTCCAAATAATACAGATTCGTTGAAACTGGGAGAGCGAGTTTTATAGAAGAAGAAAGTGCAACCATTGAAGATAGGGACGCCTGGATTTTGATGAATTAACAAATAGCAATACCATACGGACTAATGAAAATGAAGAAGTGGACTATATAGTTTTACCAAATGATGTTTTGCAAAATGAAGAAACAGTGCCTCAAGAAACCGTGCCTCAAATGCACCAAGTTGATGTTAATGCACAAGTTGAGATGAATATTAACCAACCAGAAATCCATATAGATGCACAGCAACAAAACCAAGATAATTTACAAGAAGAGCAGGAAGTGAGAGAAGATCAAAAGAGCCAGAATATCACTTTGTCAAGCGACTATGTTTACCTTCAAGAATCGAGCAAAATGATCCATGTGCGGAAGATCCTATCACCTTTAAACAAGCTATGACAAGTTCAGGTGAATGAGCAATGGTTGCGAGGCAATGAAATACTGAGTTAAATTCAATGGAGAAAAATAAAGTCTGGGAATTGGTTCAATTGCCTCAAGGATGTCGACCTATAGGGTGCAAATGGATTTATAAAACTAAAAGGGATTCCAAGGGTCTCATTGATAGATACAAAGCTAGGTTGGTTGCCAAAGGATTTACACAACGGTGGAGTTGATTACAATGAGACATTTTCTCCAGTCTCTACAAAAGACTCGTTTAGAGTCATGATGGCTTTGGTAGCTCATTTCAATCTCTACCTCCATCAAATGGATGTAAAGATGCGTTCTTGAATGGAGACCTCTGTGAAGAGATCTACATGCGCAGCGACTGAGGTTTCATTCAAGAAGGGAGAGAAAATCAAGTTTGCAAATTAAGGAAATCCATTTATGGATTGAAACAAGCTTCTAGACAATGGTACTTGAAATTTGATGAAGTGGTGAGGTCTCATGGTTTCATGAAAGCCCTGTGGATGAATGTATATATATTAAAGTCGAGTGGGAGAAATTTTTTATTTTTCTGATACTTTATGTGGATGACATTCTCTTGGCAAGCAAGAATTTAACTACGATTACATGATACCAAAGTTTTTCCTGTCAAAAGTTTTTGATATGACAAACCTTGGAGAGGCCTCTTATGTACTTGGTATTGAAATCAGTCGTGATGAGGGAGAAAGGGCTGCTTGGATTATCCCAAAAAGGCTACATAGAGAAGGTGTTGAGAAGATTTAATATGGAGAACTGTGCAGGAGAGATGTGCCGTTTTCTCAAAAGGAGACAAACTAAGTTTGGAGCAGGTCACCTAAAAGAACAACAAGAAAAATTAGAAATGGTTGACAAGCCATATGCCTCACTTGTAGGAAGTTTGATGTATGCTCAAGTACGTAGACCGGACTTAGCTTTGCGATAAGTGTTTTGGGGAGATTTCAGTCCAATCCAGGCCAAGCACATTGGGTGGCTGCAAAGAAAGTTTTAAGATATTTACTGAGAGAACCAAAAGTTATAATTTAGTTTATAGGCAAGTTGAGAATCTGGAATTAGTTGGTTATCTTTGATGAAGATTTGGGAGGATGTGTGGATTCTTTAAAGTCTACTGGTTATGTATTCATTTTTGGAGGAGGAGCTGTCTCGTGGAAGAGTGTGAAGCAATCACTCATCTGCAACCTCAACCATGCAATCGGGAATATATTGCATGCTATGAAGCTGCAAGTCAAGCAATTTGGCTCAAGAACTTTATCACTAGTTTGAGGTTGTTGATTCAATTGAAAGACCAGTTGCATTTGGAATGATAATAGTGCTGCAGTGTTCTTCACCAAAAGCAACAAAAGATCATCGTGGGACTAGACATTTGAAGTTCAAATATCCACGCTTAGAGAGAATGTCAAGGATGGTCTTGTGAGGCTTGATCATATAGATACACATTCCATGATAGGCGATCCGATTGACTAAGGGTGCTAAATGGTGTTTTTCATGGACATGTTAGAAGCATGGGATTGGTGTCCAGCTTTGATAGGGAGGACTGAGTGGGAGTCTGCTTTTAGAATCTAGTCTTTGTTTTGATAGCTTACAGTTTGTTGTTTTAAACCTTGATTGAATTTCAGGTAAAGTGCAATTCTTATTATTTGATTATGTGTCTAATTTGTTTTAACAAGTGATTTTAGATTGGTATCAAGTGTAGACAAGCTAGCTTCAATAACTACACTAGATACTTACTCACGAAAAGAGTTATTTTGGAAAGAGAGATCTTGTAATCTCTTAAAGAAGTGGACTACAGATGGTAATGACATATAAAGCATTTTAAAGAATGAGTCATGTTCATCCGATGTTCTAATCTTGACGGAAGCTTTATGTGGCTATGCAGATAGGTATATGTGATTATAAAGGTCCTGGATGTTTTGTGTTCAAGGCACCTTGATGATCCGATGCTTGTTTTCATAGTTGACCAAGAGCTTGTTTAGGAATACAGATTTAATTGATTTCCATGGCCATAAAGTAGTTGAAACATGGTTTATGTTGATTATTGACCAAGTGGGAGAATGTAAGATTTTATGTCTAAATCTCACTCAAGTGGTTCCGCTAATCAACTTGGAGTTCCAAACCAACGTGGAGACTAGGAAGTTGATTATAACTGGACTTGTAAGTCTTGAAGAGAAGTGTTTCGATTTAAGTCCAAGATCGCTAAGGTTCTAATTCATAGTGGATTAGAATTCCAGTTTTTAATGCAATAAGGATAGGTCGTGGGCTCCTTGATGGGCAAGGAGTGCCGACTGATGCATATAAATACAGTCCCTGCTCATGTCGATAAGGATCCCACTCGAGAGAACTCATACCCCATCTGTGAGAGAGTATACAGAAATCGATATTGAGGAGAAGTGCTGTGTGTGTGAAGTTGCTCTTTCGATCATTCAAATGGCTACAGAACAAGGTATATTGTGTTCTCTTATATGCAATCTTTTTGGCTTACAGCTTTCACTTAGTTTGAGGAGATCTCAGGTTCGATTCACATAAATAATGTCAACGATATATATCTGTGATGAGTGCGATACCTGCTTGTAGTTAACCTCATTGTAATGATATAACTTTAGTATGAATGTATTTATCTTATATACAAACGAAAACATTATTATTGCCATTGTTTGAACAGGGGGACTGTCTTTCTTTACCAAACAACGCCATTAATTTTCGTGATACATTGACAATGCACTTTGTGTCACTATTGACTCTATTATCCTTTTAGACTTTGTCAAAAATCCCAATCACCTTCACGGGAAGCAACCCTAGTGACGTGGAAATTTCAATTATATCTAGACATTTGTCTATTTGTACATCAAGAAACCAATTATAGAGCTAAGATTAGACTAACTAAAGGGCAAGTCTTTTTCTCATACGAAGAATCAAACTGATTTAGTTTTTGTCTTCTAATTGGAAAACTCCAATTCATCACTATGACTTGCTTCCATGTATTATAAATTATTAGACACATATGACTTGCTTCCATGTATATATGTAATTAATTAACTTTACTTTGAAGTAGCTATCGGGGTCATATTTTGAAAATGTTTATAATAATATTACGTAGTAAAATTAAACAAATTAAGTAGATATACTTAGTGTGCAAGACTAACCAGCTGATGAAGTCATTGTGATATCAATTGATCCCATGTCTTTACGGCAATGTTTTACTGATAGTAAGATTTAATATCGTGAACGTAGTGTTATCATCTTATATTCTTTGTTAATAAATACGGGTGGAGGCACATTGAGAACATTGTGATTCTATGTCCCCACTCAAAATTTTTCTTTTTTTAAACTACTATGATGTTATGCATTTTAGTACATTAATGGCATCCTAGTATGTAATGTATTTGTCTATTTCTTGCAATTGTGAACTTGTGTTGGTCAATTTTTAATTTATTTGATTCCGATCTTCATATTTGTTTCAATTTAAATTTCGTCCATATATGTTTTTCACTTACCGAATGATTCTTCAAAAGAAAATCAAAGCTTGATAAGTAGTGGATGAATGATTGTTTGGTTGCCTATATTGATAAAGAGTATAGATGACAAGGCTATTATGCAATGATTTCAAAATATGAAAACTCGGCACAATTATGATTGTAATAAATATACAATATGATTTTTCATATATGTGACATATAAAATGTTTTGGTATGTATTGTTAGCTCAAATTTGTCTTTATTTATATTTTTAAAGAGGCCCCCACACGCATAAAATTCTGGCTCCGCCAATAAACCACCATTAGTAATATTTTTTTCTCTATTTTCTTCTCCAAAATAATTAAATTATTTATCCTGATAAGAATAATGTTATTGTCAATTCTAACAATGAATTGCATGGCAGTAAACCTAATTAATCATCCCGCATATTCGCACTCAATTGATGGATCATTCGGAGTTTTAAATTTATTATTAGACCTAACTTGCTGCATTGGCATTCATTAGACCAAGAGACATGATACGTAGAATAATATTCATATGGTTCTTTCGTTACTTGGTAAAAGGGGGAGCTTTCTACCATCAATCACAGCCATCGATCCCAATCATTTTTACTTTTAAGCTCCTTGATGGGTCGGTCTTGGAATATATCAAGTTTGATTTTCTTTTTCAATAACTATCAAAAAGTTCAAACTCATCATGTATCTCAATCCTAACATTATTCTTGTTCTCATTTCTTTCTCACCCCACCTAGGGTAGCTCTAGAAGCTGAATTTCTTTTCCTTAGATATTAAGTTACGAAGGAGTGGAGTTACGTGTGAGCCTAAAGTGACCATGACGCCTATGCTAACACGTGCTAGTTCCGCCATTGACGCTATATGCAACATACATAAAATGATGAAAATGAAATGTGTGACATCGATATTATTTATAGTGCATATTTACCAACCCAAAATGAAGGGAATAGAATGAGACATTCCCATCAAGGTATTACTAATTGTCTAGGATAAAAAAGAGAATGCTCGATCTCATCAAAGATACTTACATGTTCTTGCGAATATTAGAACCAAAACCCAGAAAAGATTACTAAAAATGTGTGACAAAACAATTTATATTTTTATGTTATACTTCGTAATTAATCAAACCCACCTAACCGATATTATTGGCTAATTATAATAAACAACAACAAATATGAAGTCAAACATCTCCGCCGATATATCAAATGCTTCACTGTCCTTAGTCACTCAAATTACACATTAAATATTTAAAAAATAATAATAAACAAATAAATTAGCAAAAGAAAAAAGAAAGAGCTAAGCAACTTCACAACAGCAGCCTTTGTTTTGTTTCACAGCTTCCACTCCACGTCCCAAACTGCTGGAGGTTTTGTGTACTTTCCTCACAAAGTCTTGGGTCGGCCTAAATTTCCCGTCAGTTCCGAGTCAGCTGCGGGCCCCTACTGCCGTGTCACTACCACGTCACCCACTCACTTTCTTCGAATTTCGTGCGTGGTGGTGGCTCACATGCGGAACATACCGAGAATCACCCCACCCATTGGATGCAGAAAAACTTATATGACACGGGAATAACAAACAGTTTGTCACATTGTTAAGTTATTACATGTGGCATAATGTGATTGGACGATAATAACAAAATAGTCTTATTCCCGTTCTATGGAAGTGTTTCTCCATTGGATGGGCAGTAACAATCATCTCCCGGCCCCGCCTAAAGCATCTCGCCACGTCAGCATGCGAACTTCAAATTCAATTATTTGAATTTTTCTGGGGAGGAGAGGGGGAGCAAGGAGCAACGTACTTTGGTTGGTGGGGGCCCAGCAGGGGTTGTCGTTTACATTGAGGACAAGGTTTTGCCTAGTGTAACCGAGGTGGATCCGTTGACCCCAGGGTCCTGCGGTTCTACGTCAACTAGTTATTTGTAGTTTTGGACATATTTTTTATAAATTTTTTTACGGTACATTCATATCATCCATACCAACACATTTAAATACCGCATTGATTGATCATCATGACTTATTAAGTGATATAATTGACCCTTCAAATGGTGTATCGACGATGACGACTTAAACGAGTGTGACATTTTCATATGTTTGTACTTGTATATCGACGATGACGACTTAAACGAGTGTGACATTTTCATATGTTTGTACTTACAATAATGTAGTGGTGTGTAAACACATTTTGTATTTGCAGCTACGTAAAATATCTACTATATGAAGATGTACGTAGCAATGCATTATTAGATGAATTCAATGAAGATATTTCGTTACATCTTGTGTTATTTTTTGTACACTTTATTCTTATTAATCTAATAAAATTTTATCGCTTGTTTATTAATAAAAAAAATATCTTCTTCGCAAGTGATTATGAGTACAATATATTATTTTAGGTTGCCTCACAGTCAAACAGTCCCTCTAATTACGGTTCGACTGTGGATTTCTTTTCACACCGTCCAGGTAGTCGACATATGCGCATTTACATGTGCACAGTGTACATAAAGGAAAAAAACATTCAGCTCCCAAGCTGCTGAATTTATAAATTTTCTTCCCAATTTTGAAAGAAGTGCGTACCTCGAATTATCCCTCCTCACTAATAAAGGAAACATTAACAAATTTTAAGTTTCCTTTACTTTTTCATGATATATATTTTAGGGATGGAAACATCCTCGAAGTTTAAGTAAGTTTTTACAAGTATGATTTTAGGGAGACTTCTATCAGAGGCAAAGTTCTTTTTTCTACTTGCGATTAAGAGGATAGACTACTTTTATTACACCGACGATCGAATCCTCATGTGTAGAAACTCTGGCCCAATCCTTTAGAACATAATCTGCTTTTTATACGTTATTCCATTTCTTTCGTTGATAAAATTCTATCGTTATTTCTATAAAACAGGAAAAAGAAAAAAATGTAACGGCAGTAGCCCAGAAATTTGGGGCCACAAAATTTAATAAAACAGATAGTAAAAATTGTAAAAGATGGGTAGGAATTAAGAAGAAAAATAAAGGGTAGCACGTGTTGTGTGGTAGGTCCTCTCTTCTCTGCCAATAATTCAAGCTTGCACGCATCCGCTTGATCCAACCCACAAAACCAGGTGTGGGTGGCTGCTAGAGAGACAGCTACCCATAATATATATATCCATACTTATTAAAATGCAGTTTAAAATAATCCCCACGTTTACAATTATATATATTTTTCAAAGGTTTGAGAAAAATGAGGAAGAATTTGAAAAATGTGGGGATTAGTCCCCTTCAAGATTAAGGGCAGTTTGGGATTGTTGTCACTTTTAAAAAAAGTTGCTTCTGCTGTGCTTTAAAAATAATTAGCTGTAAAGTAAAGCAGCTATATGTTTGATAAACAATATTTTTAAAGTGCTGTTAGTACAAAAAGTAGTGTCAAAACCGTTTGGTAAATTTTAATATAAAAATGTTGTAACTGTGAATAATGACTAAATAGACTATTGAAAGTGCTATGCGCTAATTATGTGGTGGTAGTAGTGGTGGTGGAGTTGGTGGTGAAAGAGATGGCGGTGAAGGTGGTGGTGGAGGTGGTGAGGAAGATGGATGTGGTGGTTGTGGTAGTGGGGATGGCGGTTGGAGAGGTGGTGGTAGTGGTGGTGGAGGTTGAGAAGGAGGTGGCGGTGGTTGAGGTGGCAGTCGGTGGTGGTGGTGGTGGTGATGATGAAGGTTGAGGTAGTTGTTGTGGTATGGTGGTGGTTGTGGTGGTGGTGTTGTTGGCGGTCGGTGGTGGTGGTGATGAAGGTTGAGGTAGTGGTTGTGGGTATGGTGGTTGTGGAGGTGATGGTGGTGGAGGTTGAGGATGAGATGGTGGTGGCGGTGGCGACATGGTGGTGATGGTGTTGGTGGTGGAGGTTGAGGAGGAGGTGGTGGTTGTGGTGGTGATGGTGGCGGAGAAGGAGGTGGTGGTGGCTGTGGCAGTCGGTGGTGGTGAAGGTGGTGATGGAGATGGTGGAGTTGGATGTGGAGGTGGAGGTGGAGGTGGTGTCTTTAAAAAAAATTTAATGATGGTATTTTGGGAATTAAAAAAATTCATTAACTGCTCATCTCTGCTTCTTTTGAAAGCAGCTTCGAAAAGCAACCCATAAACTGCTTTTAAAAGCTGCTGTCAAAAGGCCACTGCTTTTAAAATAATCGGGATATTTTAGATTTAACAAACACCTTAAACTGCTTAACTTCAAAGTTAAGCAGGTTTTTGACGAAAAAAAGCAATCCCAAAAAGGGCCTAAGTCTTTCGGCTTTTGATATGTCCACTTCTGCCCTAATATATATTTTGATCAAGTCTCTTCAAGATTAAGAGAGCTTTTTTATACACCAAACCCTAATGTGGTCCAGCTTCCACAACATATTGGAGGGAATAAATACTTTGTCGAATTATCATTGAAGTTTTTAGCTTCGAGTTAAAATGACTTCATGTTTCAACTATCACTGTTTACTTAACCTTCCTATTGCTCATTTTTTCGCGACTTGATGTAGAAATCATCTTTATAATTGGGGGCGGAGTCATCTTAGGCCCAGAAATCACGTGACTCCTAATTTAAGATGATGCTTACAACTTTTTATTTTAGTTTAATACAAATGATATTATGTTATAATCGCTTTGAGGCGACTGTGCTTAGTAATCCTCTAACGAGCTTTTTTTAACTCTAGTTTTTTTATAATTTTGTAACATATTTGGCCCATATACAATGTATCAGCTATATTTAGTCTTATATCCAATGTATCAAGGACCTATAAAAACTATAATTAACAACTTATAACTCTGTATTGAACAACTATCTTTAGCTTTTTCGAAGATATCTTTTTGTCTGCTTACTTTTTATAGTTAATGTATAGTCAAAATACATCTATTTCTATTAAATAAAAGAAGAAGATGAAGAAGAAGAAGAAGAAAGAGCTCCTCACCCAATTCTGTTTTGCGTTTGCCTTCTCAACATGTTGAAAGGTTAACTTTCTTAGAGGAACTCATGTCACATATTTAGCAACGTGTACTTGATTGGCCATTCAAGCATAAATATAAATTAAGGACTTTTATTTAATTTATTGCCATTGACCATAAAGGATGTGAGAAATGTTGTTCTTAAAGAATTTCCAACATATATGTTTAATTCTTTCTCATCATTCCTCATAGAAAAAATACTACTAGACCACAAATTAGTTGGTATCTAACATATATGTATGTTAAAGAAACCGTATATGGCCAAATCATTTTTAACTTTGTTGCTTATTTAATTTCCTTACCGACCTCGTATTTCTACTCCTAAAAAAAAACTCTCTTCACACCAACCATTATTCTTAAGATAACCCAGCTTTGTTGTGTAATATTGTGCATAAAAAATTGTTAAAGTATGATGAAAGATGACAAGATCTTGCTAGGAAAGTCCACTCCAACATCCATTTTGTTATCTATTGCCCAAGGGATTGAATGATATGAGAAATGTGGGAAAATAATTATAGGGTCTAGTGAGTTTAGATGGATGTAGATAAGTGGGTGGAGAAAGGATAACTTTTATAAAATAAAATAAAAATCTAGGTCCTTAGATGTCTATTTGCAAAATGGTAAACTTTTACCATTAAAAAATAAATGGAAAAATACAAACAATCTTGAGAGTGGGAGGGAAAAATAAGAAAGTGAGGTGAAAATAGCATCAATTTTTTTAAATAAATAAAAATATAAGTGATAATCTAAATTATTGTAATATTCGAGAAGGATATTCAAACTCGATGTAAGGGAGCAAATTTACTGCCTGACCAACTAACCTAAACCATATAAGTTTAAGGTCCAACCCAATTCAATTAACACAAATTCAAAGACAATTCGTCACTATACCAAGCCAAATTGCACGAACGCAAAATAACTAAGAATAATAAAAGCAACTAATTATAAGAGTATAAAGCTCTTAATTATTTGAACTACAAATTCCTTCTAATAACATATATAATTACAATAGTGGAAAATTCCATCGTGATCGCCGAGAAAAAGCAACCGACAGTAATTGGACCGCATCTGCCTCTCTCTTTTCATAAAATACAGAATCCCAGTTTTACCCCCATCATCCACATCCCTCACTTTAATTTTCCTTTTTTGGTTTTTGTCATTTTCCATTTTCAGCTTTATAAATTATTACCTTTAAAAGTTAAAAAAGAAGCACTTACGGAAAAAAAAAGGAAGCAGCTTTTAAAAAATTATTATTATTCAAGGGTCCCAACCCCAAGGGCGATTTTGACAGGTGGGATGGTGGGCCACGTGACGAGTCACACGAGCTTCATGCGGCTCCAGCTGTGAAAAAACAAAAACAAAAAAGCGGGCTCGCTTTACACGCGAGTACCGAGAGAGAGAGGGCCTCTCGCGCGTTGGTTTGCCACCATAATTTTGCAGCCTTTTTTTTTTGAGTCTGAATTTTGCAGCCTTCTAACGCCACACACTGGCCTCATCAGATTGCAGCCACTTTCACACCTCCTTCTCTCCACACGTGTATACATATTTTCTTTGTTTTTTGCATACCAAATATTAAATAGCTTTTTGGTTACTGAATTTTACACGAAAATTCAATTTAGTCACTTAGAAAAAATATTAGCTAAATTAATTAATATGTTTCTCAAATTTTATAATTTATAGGCATTCTATTATTTTTATTAAGTGCAGTTTTTATTTTTAGTTTTGGAATTTTTGTAGAAATGTCACATGAATTTATATATCAGTTTCAATTTGTCACCTTAAACAAAAATTTAAAAGAATTGTCATCTTAATTTTTCAAAATCCATGATTTGTCATATGACTTTAACACCATCCAATTTTCCATCCATTTTTAAGGG
Organism: Prunus padus; assembly: GCA_024362665.1. Taxonomy (NCBI): domain Eukaryota; kingdom Viridiplantae; phylum Streptophyta; class Magnoliopsida; order Rosales; family Rosaceae; genus Prunus; species Prunus padus. The sequence continues at coordinate 10,076,492 of JANFAM010000005.1, read as the reverse complement.
TATTTTAGTCTCTCAATTTTCAAGGAAAAAAAAAGAGACATCTCTCTCCCTTATTCTCTCTCTCTCTCTCTCTCTCTCTCTCTCTCTCTCTCTCTCTCTCTCTATATGAACATGTATAATTTTTTTTATGGTGTTCATTGAGCATGTCTGAAATTTTCAAATACCTGATTTAAAACTACTTAAGCTTCCCACCCAAAATCCAACTCTTTCTTGTCTTCATAATTTCATTAACTTATGTCACTGTGTTTCTGTTGAAGGATCTAAGTTTTCTTGGTCACCATCTGTTACATAGGCTACTGAGTTGTTGTTTCCCTCCACAAATTTTCAATATGCAAATGGAAAAATACCAATGAAAAAAGAAGAAGAAATAGGTGGACTCGATTTGGGTGGGTTGAGGGAATTTGTGTGTGGAGGGTAGGTGTTCCATGCTAAAGAGAGGAGGAAGGGGAAGAGAGAAGGATTAATAGAGGAAAGGGCTGTGAAAAGGGAAGGGGGAATGGATTTCAAGGTGGGCGGGGTTGGTTGGAGCAGTCGGTGGTGCACACGGAATGAAGGAATGTGAGATATTTTTTTTGCAATTTTAATTGTTTAAAAGGTATAAAATTTTTTATATATTGATTTTTTCATTTTTAAAATACCCTTAAAATGGAAAGATTAAAATACCCTTAAAATGGATTGATAATTGGATTGTGTCAGATGACAAATCATGGATTTTGAAAATTTAAGGTGACATTTCTCCTAAATTTTTCTTTAAAGTGATAAATTGAAATTGATGTATAAGTTAGGTGACCTTTCTACAAAAATCTCTTTAGTTTTCTAGGAAGCACGTTCAATCTTGTTCCTTTATTATATTTTGGTGCAATCAAATTTCTATATTTTGGTGGTCTATATTGAAGCATGAATCGATTAAGTGAGAACCCTATTGCGACTTCAGATGACAATGAGATGTATTAAATGTGATAGAGCACCAAACTATATTGGTAAGTTGTTGATTTCATTTTAATTTGGTTTAGGTTTTTGATTTTCCTTATACCTTATAATTTTCATTCCAACCCAAAATTTCCTTCAATTTGTTCAACCATAATAGCCCAATATACCCTAACTAGTTGAGTTAGAGGAAGAAGACTGAATGTGCTTCTTAAAAAAATAAAAATAAAAACTGCACTTAACGGAAGATAACAGAGTGTCCATAAATGATAAACTTTAGGAAACACAGTGACCAATTTGGCTATTTTTTTTTTTTAGTGGCCAAATTGAATTTTCGTGTAAAACCTAGTGACAAAAAAGTAATTAACCCTTATTATTGTATGAAAGTATAAATAATTTGCTGGCAACATAAATTTGTATTGATGACTAGACCGAGGGATTTACCTAAGTGGTTAGGTACCTCCCCCTTCCTCCCTTGGTCATCGGGTCGAATCCTAGGAAAAGTGATCCCCTCCCCAATAAAAAAACAAAATTTGTATTGATGACTTAAAATTTTGACAATAAGAAACTTTTTATGAATCAAATGATGCATCAAGTAATTAAACTTTTTGTGTGTGTGTAAATATATAAATTAAAGCAGTTTTTAACTAGATAGTTAGCTTTAGGTGCAAACCTACCTATACGATTTTTTACATAGCCGATTGATTGGCATTCACAACCCATAGTAGTTTCTAGATAACTGACTTTTTATTTAGCAATTGACAATGTTCTTAGTAATTTTAGATAATAAATTCGTACAACAAATACTATAATATGTGCTATACAACATAATACACTTGTAGGAAACTTTTATTTTAAGAAAGATCGATCGGTGTGCATGAAAACGTCTCGTCGGCGACATTTGTTTCTTCAGCCGCTCTCAAGACAGTTACGCTGACACATAATTATATCACAGATAAACATTCAAAAAAAAGAATATTTCAATAACACAATTTTATATGTTCCGCCGTTAGAGTGACAGTTAACACAGGTAAATAGTTATGAGAGGTATACATTCACTTTGCATTTCATTAACTTAAATTTGTCTCTTCCACCGTTTGAGTGACGATTACAGTGACACATAATTATGTCACATATATATACATATACAAAAACTGACATTTCGGTTAATGCTGAAGTCAGATGTACACATTGCATCTTTTTAACGTTGACACATAACAAGTGTTTCTATATGTTAAAGATGTCTTTATTTTCCTATAAGTACACACATCTTTTATAGGACTACCCCACAATGCAATCCTCATTCGTTATAATTCAGTTGATTCTTTTTCATGTATAATACTTATTTTAAGGAAACTACTGACACTCTACCGAAAAAAGCATCGAAACATAATTATATCACACGTACACGTTGGATTTCTTCAAATGAAATACAAGTAGTAATCAAAACACAATGGCCGCACACATGTTTAGCGGACTTTTTTATTGCTTAATTGCGTAAATTAAAGTACCTAATACGGTAAATTATTTGCTGTGGTGTTTCCTAATTCAACAACCAAATAGGTTTCCTTGTTAAACACGTCTACTCATTGTTAATTGGCCTCTCAGAACTCTATAAATACCCAAACTTTCCGCCTTGAGATCCTTCCTTCCCTTTCTCTCTGATTTTTCTCTCTTTCTGTTTCATTCCGTATCTTTGCCTGCCTCTCTCTCCTCCCCTCGCCAATTTTAGGGTTTCCAGCTACTTTCTCTCCCAGGCAGGTGATCATTCTTCTCTCTCTCTCTCTCTCTCTCTCCCCCTTATTTCCCTTCCAATTATTTGGCCTGTGAATGCTTGTTTATGTGAGGTTCTTTCGTTTCCAGGTTAATTCGGTCTCTTCTTCATCGACTATTAAAGATCAGGTTATACAATTTTCCTTCTCTTTAATTTTTCTGTTCTGTTTTCGTTGATATCATATATAAGCAAATGCTGTTTGGATCCATATAACATGACCAAAACCAATCATTTTACCTTTCTTCTGAGTTTTTCTTGTCAGATCTTTACACAAAGTCGCTCGATTTAGCTTTTTTACAGATTAGAAAGCAAACCCTTTTGTTTTTGTCATCCAATTATGGCAAAGATGAAGCCTTTTTCATGGATTATGGCAAAGATAAAGTCTTTTCATGGATTATGGCAAAGATGAAGCCTTTTTCATGGATTATGGCAAAGATGAAGCCTTTTTCATGGATTATGGCAAAGCTGTTTGCATCAGTTTTGTTGCTGTTAAATCCATGACATATATGGTTGGCTTCAGGACCATATGATATATTAATTAATGGATGTGTGTTGCTGTCAACATTTATATATATGGTTTTGGGACCATTATATATATATATATACTGCTAGTTTTTGTTTGATGCATCAATCATTTTTCATATATATTTTTTTGGAATAATGGGATTTGTTGATGGGTGGAAATTTGATATGATGTGTGTACTAAAGAAAATGACTTGACAGCCCATATATTCATTTTACCTTATTTTAGTACGAATTTCTATTTTGTCGGTTGCTGTGAACTGAGGAAAATATGTTGAAATTTTCACAACGTGCCTTAATCACCTCCCTTGTTGTAGCTTATAAAAGAAAAGCCTCATGGACTTTGAATCAGAAGCTTTATTTGCTTTTATGGGTGCAATTTTTCAATAGAAAGTTCTTTTATTTGTTTATTATCGGTTCTTTTTTTCAATCACAAGCTTGATAAATTTTTCACGTGACAGTTGTGATTGGTTTGTTTTTCTGCTTGTGATGTCTTCAGAAAGTGTTCACGTTTTGAATACTTTGTATATTTTTTCTTCTGGTGGGGATTAAATATTACGTTCGTTGTGGTAGTTGTGATGTCTTGTCGCAGCACGGGGAATTATTTTGTTTTAAACTTTATATATATAATAATTTATATTATTTTTAATTTCATCAATTCTGAAGGTAATGAATTCTTAGATCTATGGCTCCTTCCGATTCAGCTTCAGCTATTCGTGAATTACTATGGAGAAAAAAACATTACACTTTTTATTTTATTTTTATTCTAGAAGAAAACCATTTGCATAGAGTGATTTTTGTTCTGAATGATTGGACCAGAAAACCTTTCCATTTCAATCTCATAGTGGCCCACAATAGGAGTTGTGCATTATGTGTCTTGGCATGGTTGAATTTTTATCTATATGCATGTGATAATGCTTTTCATTTAAGTGCTTTTGGGGGACTAGACAAATCACTTGAGCCCAATTTATATTTTGCTTCTATATGATGATATATAGCATTATATGCATACTTAAAATACAAATATAGTTAGAATATTATACTCTATATAGGTTGTGAACATTTAACTTCAAGTGTATATTTTAATGGTTTATATCTTGTGTGTGTATTTTATTATCTGATTGCATATATGATTCATTTTTAATGCTATTTCTTATTTTATCAATAGCTGTTTGGGTTTATTTTTTCCCCTATTTAATCTTTGGTTGTTTGAAGCTTAATTTTGAGAAAGAATACTAATGCTATTTTTTTTTTTGGAAAGTAAATTGAACAGTATTGGTTTGGTTTTGATTTCAATTATTAGCAAACCAAGGCCATCAGTTCGCTATCCTGATTGGATCCAAAACCAAACCAACCCCGACCGAACCCACCCCTAGTACTGTGTAGATAGCAAATTATATGATTTCTGCTCAATTTCAATGACAACATAAGTTGATAGAATGCCAAGAAAACTTGTATTTGTGGTATAGTTTATTGCCAGCATTCAATGGTGGGGTATTTGAGAAATGGCCTAATATATACTACACCTGACCATCCCTTTGCCCTGCATGCAGTAATTATTGTCTTTTGTTTAAACTCAAAAATTAGGTAGCCTCTATGTCTAAATCTTTGGTAAGAATTTATTTAACTATGACTAATTATGTTAATGAAAGGAATCTATGTATTAATTGATTTGTGCATAGTGCCCCTTCTTTTATGCAACATTAAATTATCAAATTAGTTTGACTTTGTTTTTGTTTGGGGTGGTTGTTAAGAGTCACATGTGTTTTCTGTCAATTTATATGGATCTCATAAGTCCTAAAGAGTTGGTGTTTTTTTACCACATGGCATATAAATTACCTTCCCTTCAAAGTCTCTTGTTCCTGCAACTCTTAAGCACCATAGATTTTCATTTGCTTCTGGATTGTTTTGAGTGCCAACCCTATTTTAACTGCACCTTGATATGCTTTAAGTTCACCCTGGTAAAAGTGATTGCAATTTGAAAGTGTTGTAGTTGAAACTTGAAGCAAATGTTCATTTACAAGTGCATATACACCAATACTTACGCCAATTATTTTATGGTTCTGCAGGAAGAGGCTTAGTACAACTTGCTGCAATTTGAAAGCATATACCTACATCCTTTCCTCCCGAAGACCCTTGTACGAAGAATGTTAAACCGCCTTTTATGAATGCAGTGTTGTTCTGGGGATGAGAAGGTGTGACTCTGAACACTTGGTGTGAATTTGGTTTGGACATTGATGTTCTGAAGCTGGTTGTTTTTTATCTTTCCATTTGACGCTTTAATGTCATGACAGTTTTGAGGAACTCTGTGCTTAATGGACTGCTCACCCAACAGCAGTGACAAGAAAACGTTGAAGAGGTGGTTTTTCATTGACAAAAGGGTCGGCTAAAACAAGTATATTTCTTGAACTTAGGAGCATACTCTGTGTTGTTGACAGAGCGCCATTCATATTAAACACTACAAACTACAAAACTTTGTCACTTTGATTAGCACTTGGCAACGAAACTGGATCCGATGGAGTTGAAGACAAATCATGCTGCTCCGGTCCTCACTGACCCTCCACTGATAAGTAAGTCAAGACTAGGCCTCCATTCTAGTTTGTTGCCATACTCACAGCAAGGAGCATCATTCTCCTCTGGCAAGTTCATTAACATCCCAAGGAAAAAGCCAGGAAAGCTCGATGATGTTCGGTCCAATGGTTGGCTTGATGCCATGAAATCCTCTTCACCTCCCCGGAAGAAGCTCAATAAGGATTTCAATGTTGAGGTTGCTTCAGATGATGTTGATAATGCTTACTGCTCTTGGATGGTATATTTGCTTCTCTTTTAATAACTTTGCAGTTCCATTTGTTCTTGTATGACTTTGAACTTATTCGTCTTGTGCTCTCTGTGATGATGCAGCTTAAGCATCCATCAGCGCTGAATTCGTTCGAGTGGATTACAAATTTTGCAAGGAACAAGAAGATAGCAATATTTCTAGATTATGATGGGACTCTTTCCCCGATAGTTGATGACCCTGACCGTGCAATAATGTCTAATGCTGTAAGAATTGTGTTTTGTTGTTGTATGCTTATAAATTTCGACTTTTATTTCTCTTCTGTGTCTGAAACCAAAAGAAACTGTTGCCAGATGCGTTCTGCTGTAAGAAATGTTGCGAAGCATTTTCCAACTGCTATTATAAGTGGAAGAAGCCGCGATAAGGTAGCTGCAGCATTCCCCCCTTTTTTTCCGACTCAGTGTTTAATTTCATCTTGTCTATTTGGTCCTTGTGTGGATGCCATTCGAATGCCGGTCATTAGGGCCGTCTGATGAGCGGATTTGTTTCAGGTATATGATTTGGTAGGACTAACAGAACTTTACTATGCTGGTAGTCATGGAATGGACATAATGGGTCCTGTCACTAATATAGACTCCAATGACCATCCAAACTGTGTGAAATCTACTGACCAACAGGTAACATGACATTAAAATTCTACAACTCCTTTGCACTCTTGCATAATTTTTTCAATTGAGTTCTCATTATCTGTCTTTGATATGGCAGGGTAAGGAGGTAAACCTCTTCCAGCCTGCTAGGGAGTTTATACCTATGATCAACGAGGTTTTTAGAACCCTCGTCGAGAATACTAAAGGGATCAAAGGTGCAAAAGTTGAAAATCATAAGTTTTGCGCCTCTGTACATTACCGTAATGTAGATGAGAAGGTAAGCATTTACTTAAAGAAGAATAGAAGAAAGCTTACACTTGCATCTGCAAGAGTTTGTCTGACTTGTTTTGGTTATTTTTGGCATGTGTTCTGACTTCAGAATTGGTCTACAATTGCACAAAGTGTTCATGATATTCTCAAAGACTACCCTCGTTTACGATTAACTCATGGGCGGAAGGTAATTAATCTCACTGGTTTGCCTTGATCTTGTTGCTTTTCATCTTATTATCATTTGCATTAATAAGCCAAATTCTTTCCATCTAACATATAAATTTGGACATTTTTTTTCTTGCAGGTTTTAGAGGTCCGCCCTGTTATTGACTGGAACAAGGGAAAAGCAGTTGAATTTCTGCTTGAATCTCTTGGTACTGAACCAAACCTCTCTCTCTCTCTCTCTCTCTCTCTCTCTCTTTTCTTTTTCTCTCTTAAATGATACATATTCACACTATGAGAACCTGGACAAATGGTGCAGGGCTAAATGGTAGGGATGATGTGCTCCCAATTTATATTGGTGATGATAGGACCGATGAAGATGCATTCAAGGTGACACTACCATCACTGCATTTTTACTAATCTTACTCACAAGAGTTTGTAACATTGACACTAAATATAAAATCTCCATACATTGTTTCAGTTCTTGAAGAAGAAGAAGAAGCGTGGTTATGGAATTCTGGTGTCGCCGGTTCCAAAAGAAACCAGTGCCTTCTACTCTCTCAAGGACCCATCAGAGGTTTTACTCTCATCCTGAATATGTATAATGTATTATGTGTGAATTTGCAGTCATGTTGGCTGTGTTATATTTAATTTCATCTAAAAAATCCATTGAAATTTTTATGCAGGTCATGGAATTTCTCAAGTCCTTGGTGAGATGGAAGGAGGAGGAGGAAGATGCCAATTAAATGCTAAGGGAGCACTTAGTTGATCTGAAATATAGTATAATAGGCATTTAGTTTTTTTTATAAGTTTTGTACTCCACAAGAACTCAAGGCTGCTAAAAGCAGCTGCTGTTATTTTACAAGCTCAGTTGTCAGTTCAGAGCTTCTCAGTTATTTTGTTATTTCATGTCTTTGGCTTATAAAAAATAAGTATTTTCTCCCCATTTTCATCTTTCAAAGCTTTCCTTACCAAGATGGTTCCTTCTAATCTTGTAGACTTTGTGGAATGTCACAAACTGTTTCAGTGTACTGCACAAAAACTTCTCAAATTTTTATTTCACTTTGCATCCTGCACTTCTGGGATCTAAAATTCGACAACTTACACGTTAAAACCGTATGTCGAAAAAATATTATGGGGTTAACTTACTTATAACTACATCGAAACCAATCAATTTTCAACCAAGCAAAGTGAACAGAACTTGAAGATTAGCAGAAGAAGAACAATTTTCTTGGTTAGAAAGATCAGCAAGGCAGCAATCCCATTTCTCAGTTTCGTAAATTTGTACGACACTTGCATTTTGGACTTGATCACTTAACCCAATACTGAAATAACTTGGAAGCTTTGCAAAGGCCCATTGTACTTCATAAAAAACAATCAAATGGAGTCCGCAAAACAAAACACAAGCTCCCAATATTTGCCTAGCGGGGAATACAATAGGACTCGTCTTGTCCCTATATCCGGTCTCTCTCTCAACTCAAAAAATCCTCAAATGATCCTCCTTGTTATTATCATCTATATCCATTATCCGACATATTATGTACTTTTTTTTATATATTATCTTCAAAACCATTTATTAAAGCATAGCTCTAGACATTATTTACCCCAATTTGAAGCTCGATTTCGAAATTGTGCAAGGTGTAACGCTATTTACACCATGTAATATACAATATGCATGTGATGATATGTATAAATTTATTACATTACGTATTATATCGATAATATCATGACGCGTTTCTTAAATGGATTCCACAATGAAGTTTTTTTTCTTTCCTTAAATCAATATAGATGGATACTTCCAACTTAGGACAGTCTTCTTTCTAAAAGGACAAGGTTGTAAAACATTTTCCTTGCATGTAACATGTTTTTACATAGACAAAAAAAAAAAAACTCGTGAAAATGTCCATAACAAAAAGAAAAGCATCATTAAAATTCAGAGGATGAGGTGTGTACATATAAAAACATGCCTCACTGATCCGCCCAAATAACTTCCAACTGCTACCGATTTCGAGCGAAGCCCAAAAATGTCAGTCTCTTTGCAATCTCCGCCCTCCTCAGCTGTCTCCTCTTTCCAGGTGCACTCAATACTCTCTCTCTCTCTCTCTCACCTCTGATTCGCTAACTATTGCTGTACGAGCTGTGAACTTTGAATTTTTTAAATTTTGTTTTACATTCAAAATTAATCACAGCAGGGAACTAGGCTGAGGTTTTCCAATGGATCTCCAGCTTCCAATCTGCTCTTCAACTTCCAGCGATCATTTCCTGTCATTCGGGCCTCCGGTCTCGACACCGGTCAGTGAGCTTTCTGTCGCAGTGTCTCAATGCTAAGCTTTGCTTCTTGTTTCATTTTATTTTATTTTTTTCATTTTCATGTTTTACATTTGTGGTTGAATTGGATTTTCAGGTTCAACCACTGAATTGGACCTCGTCTCTAGCTTCAGTGAGATCGTTCCAGACACCGTCATTTTCGATGACTTCGAGAGGTATCTAAATATATATTCTTTTTCTTTTGCTTGTTTTTGTAGAAGTGGAATTTGAAATTTTCATGATCATGCTGTATATTATGAATCAGAATTTCTTCTGAACTGATAACAATGTCTTTGCTTAATGATCAGAATAGCTCTAATCTTCATTTACTTTTTTTAGATTTTAATTTGGTAGCAACAGAAACTCGGAGTGATAAAGTAGCATATCCATATTGTTTAAAATTTCATTTATTTCATATTTTTGCACGGTTTCATGAAGGATTATTTCTAAATTTTGAACTTTTGGCTGTTTACTGATTATTTATGAATAGGTTTCCTCCAACCGCTGCTACAGTGAGCTCTTCCCTACTCTTGGGTATATGTAGCCTCCCTGACACCATATTTAGAGTAAGCGTTCAATCTTCCATTGGGGAAGAAATCTTTCAAAAATTAAATGAGAAATTACATGTGCTTTCCAATTTCAATATGGGACTACATGTTGTGTTTTCTGATTAATTTTTCTTTGGTGTAGAATGCTGTGGATATGGCATTGGCGGATTCAGAGTGTAATAAGCTTGAAAACTCCGAATTGAGATTGTCATGTTTCAGTAACAAGGTTGGTTTTCTTGTATCTTGTCATCAGAAATACCTATGCCTTGTTAGATTGATCATATTGTTCAAAATTTAGTTATGCGCGTGTAGGCTTTAGTGAATGTTGGTGGTTATTTGGCGAAACTAGTTCCTGGCCGAGTGTCTACTGAGGTGGATGCACGTCTTGCTTATGACACGCATGGCATTATCAGAAAGGTATTCGTTTCTTCCTGGTAATCCTGTCTTATATTTTCTAGTTAAAGAAAATGCTAATACATTACATGAAAATTAAACATACTGTAAATGCTGATGTTCAAGAACAATTTGTTGGTTTCTATCTTAACTGTGTATGCATTCATCTTATTCTTGATTGTTTTTCAAGCAACTATATGACTTTTGTTAATGATAATCTTGATAAGTTTTGTCATGTTGTTTATTTTATTGAGCTATACTTGTCATGGCTGTGTACTAGTTTTGCATTAAAGTTCTAAAACGCCTATAATATGACTAGATTTGATAGTTTGTAACTAGATTTAATAGTCTTGCAGAAAATGTGTGAGAAAAAAATGATACTGAAATTTTGTTGCATTTTCTTACGGTTGTGTACTTTGTTAATTTTAGCGCCCACAAATTTTAAGTGCCAGTATTGTTTTGCTTATTTTCCTAAGGTATATCGTTTTCTCCCTGATATCACTTAGATTATATGCTATCTCTTTCATTGCAGTCTGATAGAATTGGTTTATCTAATATGCAGGTGCATGACTTGCTGAAGTTGTACAATGAAGTTAATGTTCCTCCTGAGCGTTTGTTGTTCAAAATTCCTTCAACTTGGCAAGTAAGTGTCAGCGATAATTAGGCCTGTTGTGAATATTCTGAGTGGACTTGATGACAATTGCTCAGGCCTGTTGTGAGGCGATTGTTTTGCATCATTTTGTTGCTCATTGATTGTTGGTTTTCTGTTCAGGGAATTGAAGCTTCAAGATTACTAGAATCTGAGGGCATACAGACGCATTTGACATTTGTGTACAGGTAAAGCTCTTGTAATTAACTGGTGTAAGCTTGACAAACCTGTTTCAAATCTTAGACTTGATGTTGTACAACCAACTTCTATAAGTGCACAGTTTTATACAATTGTAATAGAGGATAAAGTTTTATAATACCCCCTCCCTCCCTCCCTCTCTCCCTCTCCCTCTCCTTTTCCCATTCCCCCTTCCTTGTTGGTTGGGCAACAAGATTGCTTCTCATGAATTGTAAAAATTTGTTGATTTAGCTTGCTTTTGTTTTGAAAGTTCAAATCCATGATCCTGGCGATGTCTAAAGGAGCCATTGCAGTTAGAATTACATGTTTTCTTATTGTGGCATTGAAAATTGCTTGTATATCAATCTAAAATGCTGAGGCAGAAGCTATTAGGTTTTGATTATATAAACAACAAATCAGAATGCTGCTTTGTGATTTTGGTCATCTGTGATTTATGAACATTACTTTGCCATGATATCTGCTGTTCAAGTTCAACTTTGTACTTCTCATGACTCTCTTTTTTCTCTCTATATGAGTCTCCACACACACGCACACACACAATGCTGTTCTAAGATGAATTCATTTTAATTTTTTAGTTGTGTTTGGTGATGGTTTGAACATTTTTCTTCAGCTTTGCTCAAGCTGCAGCTGCAGCCCAAGCTGGCGCTTCTGTTATTCAGATTTTTGTTGGCCGTCTTAGAGTAATGTTTTTTCACATTCATAATAATGGAATTTTATTTAGTTCAACTTCAGTTTATTGTAACCACTAAAGGTCAAATTTATCATTCAGGATTGGTCTCGCAACCATTCTGGTGACCCTGAGATAGAAGCTGCTCTCAAGAGAGGGGAGGATCCTGGGTTAGCCTTGGTAAGTTGGAAAGTTCTCATCTTGTGGTTTTGTGATTATGTACTGTTGTTTGTCGTGGTCCTTGAACGGGACCACTCTGTTTTGAGTTTTGATTTTTGACCTCTAGATGCATCTCAGTTGCAAGCAATTACCAAATATAAACTGGTTTGTACTTTTTGTTTTTCCAGTATTGCTTTATATCCTAAAATCTGACAACCATTAGGAATGAGCCTAAATAATTTATTCTAACATTTTCTTTCCCCATCACTGACTAGAGTCTGTTAGATGCTTTAACTTCTAGCTATGCCTTGAATTTCTCAGGTGACACTAGAGCTTTCGTAAAGGATAGTAATGAATATAAACTGTTCCCGTATGAGATGCTTTTTGACATTACAGGTGACAAAGGCATATAACTATATCCACAAATATGGACATAAATCAAAGTTAATGGCAGCAGCAGTTCGGAATAAGCAGGATTTGTTCAGTCTCTTGGGGTAAGTTCATATGACTCACCTTTTAATCTTATGTATCTGGGAATTTCCAACAAAACTCAACTCAAGGAGCGATCTTCCTGCTTATGTTGTCTGGTACATTCTCAGGGTTGACTACATCATTGCACCACTGAAGGTATTGCAGTCACTGAAAGAATCAATCGCTACCCCTGAAGAGAAGTATTCTTTCGTCAGGAGGCTATCTCCACAATCTGCTGCCATCTACAAGTTCAGTGAAGAAGAGGTCTGCTTTCTGTCCTGTGCTCAAATATATTTTATTCTGCATCAGGAATGAAAAATAAAATGAAATTTCAAATAAAATGAAAAAATAATACGTGAAGCAAAATGATGACTCAGGTTGACAGGTTCACCTGCATGTTGTGTCTAGTGCTGTTGGTACTTCAATTTTAATCTCTTATTTCATGTGGCAAAAACAAAAGCGTGCCAGTTTTGATAGCGCTATGTGAAAAGCCAAATAGTTGTAAAATAATGAGTGCCTCTATTTTTTGAGAAGTAGACATGTTGAGTGCCAAAAGAAAAAGGAAGAATGCCAAAAGGACTAAATATTTTAGTATTAACCCTTTTTTCCTCAGCTATTAGTATTAATAAAACCTGCCAACTTGTGATGAGCGTGCTTAGTTACTCATGGCAGTATCTTAAAGTCTGAAAGTCTTTCATTTTGGAAGCAAAGCTTAATAATTTAGGCATCATCATTATTACTAGAACTTCAATGAACGTGGAGATGGAATTCCCTTCAAACCTCTAGAATCACCAATATGGCTGCACCATCATCGTCTATCCTGTTGATAGGAGTGTCACTACCTCTCATCAGAAAATAAAAATCATATCCATGTTTGGCACCAGACACATCACTACTTCCATCATCTGCCTTGTCATACATTAGTATACAACCACCTGGCCACTACAGCCACTTCAACAGATGTCTCGTTTTCTATGCCTTGGTTTCCAAGTCACCACCCAATACCATTGGCCTTTTAGTATAATCACCATACTTTTCATGCTAAAGGCCATGTGTGTGCATGCTTTCTGATTTCATGTAGGAGGAAATTATCTTCGATGCATTGTCAGGCCTAGACCCTCTATAGATGTACAGTCCGCATGGGACTGATATTGGACTCATGCCCCACACACTCGCTCACGCACGCACACACTATGTAGGTGGTCCATGTGGTAATCACGATCACCAAAATCAGAGACTCTGCTCCCTAGTATGAGAAATATCGTGTTTCTTTTTTTGCCCAGTATTGTACCAAGCACGCTTTTGTTATAGCCTTTCTGAAAAAGTAAAATTGGTGAATAAGAAAGCTTCTTTTGCAGTGTGTTAAGAGTAATTTCTCATTGCTCAACCAAACAGGGATGGCAATGATTGGAATTGAAGTTGTAGAATGATTGGGTTTAAGACTAATTTAAATCAGTTATATACATATGCCTGTCCAAAATAGTTGTTGGTACAAATTGATAGACCTCTCTGGTGTAAATCTATTCTGAAAAGATGATCAAAATGTTTTTGGTCTTAGATTTTTTAACCAATCTTCTCCCTGTGTCCAGCTTGTCAAGTGGGACCAATTAAGCTTTGCATCGGCTGTGGGACCTGCAGCCGTGGAGCTTCTGGCCAGTGGACTGGATGGTTATGCTAATCAAGCAAATCGAGTTGAGGAATTATTTGAGAAAATTTGGCCACCTCCAAATGTATGAAGTGATATCTTCTGTTGCTAAGCTGATCTTACCTTGCCTTGCCTTTCATGGAATAAGAGGGAAATACTGGTTTGGCTTTCTTTTCTTTTTTTTTTCTCTGTCTTGTAATGTTTATCTCCAGCAACACTTGATCTCAGCAAAGAACTTTATGTTATCATAAAAACGTGCAGCTAATCTGAATTTTGTTAATACACACTTGAGATGAGAATGCCTATGCCGTGATTCAGAAAGGAAAAAAAAACACAAATAATTTCCAAAACAATTAATAAAGCAGTATACAAAAATTTCTTCAGATATAAACACCAAAGTTCTGCCGCTTGGTTAAATAAAAATTTAATTAAAAAAATAGCGGCTCCCCCATGTTTCTCACTTCAATTCGCATTCCAATTCAATGAGATATAACTCAGTTGGTTGAGGTCTTTCCAATTCAATGAGATATAACTCAGTTGGTTGAGGTCAGGGACGGACCCAGGATTTCAAAATGGGGTGGGCTAGATTTTAAGTTCGGCTAAACTTTATAGGGAAGCTTATGGAATTGATCATAATATTATATAAATTTAATTTAAGGACATCTCATTTTTATTTTATTTGTTTAAAGAGTCCAATTTTACACCAACAATGCCAGCAACAATTGATTATACAACTCATATTGCAGCTTATTTAGTATATATCTTTTATACTAACATTAACAAAAGCAAAACACTTGACTGGGCTATAGCCCAGTTTGTCCGTCCCTGGTTGAGGTCTTTCATCTTCATACATGTGGGCAGATGTTAGAAATCCCGAGGCACTCAATGAATATTTGTGTAAACCCTGATTCAAAATCCCAAGCACCCAATTAATATTTGTGTAAACTCCTCTTCCTCAGACTCCTGTACTAAAAATAAAATAAAAATCGCATTCCAAAACCGTGTTATTCAAGCCCTCCGTGTTTCTCGCCTATTTTGGTTGCTTCTCTCTGAATGAAAAGTTGCCTTTGACAAAAAAGAAAATCATGTTATTCATGTGGTCACCCATACTGTCCATTCATGCTACCAGCAAAGAAATTTGAACGCAATCATGTTGATGAATATTTAAGAACATATGGTACCAACCTGTAAAGCTCCTTCTTTGTATTCAACTGCTCTCACGGGGCTGTGACAATTAAGAACAGTGTTTGACACGTGCAAAAATAATTCATAAAAAACACAAAAAGAAAAAATTATATACATGTATCATACTGACATTGGCAAAAATGTAGAAGCTCATACTTACAAGGAAATGAGAGAAGTATTTCCTTAGTGTAATAAGTTAGTGTCTAAATTTGACCAAAAATTCAATGTGTACAAATAGTTATATGTATTTGTACTCAAACTACTAAGTCAAGATATGTTACGGTGAATTGAATGAACGGTTCCTTCCACTTAGAACTCACAATGTTTTAATAGTTAGATTTTGTGTGGACGATTTCGCCTAGACACGTGTGGGCGATTGACACTAGTAAAATTCAACTGCTTGTGCTTTTCGAAGCTTCATGGCAAATGGTAGGCGTGCTTTCATTACAAAGTAGCAGTCCTCTGGTTATTGAGAGCTGCAAGAAAATTAAGAACAAATAATTTTGGGGACATGTATCAAATAAATAAAAAGGAGACATGAAAGGAACATCAATTTTGGAGACATACAATTTTCTCCCGAATTCAAGTGTTTGGTTGAGGAGGGCCATGTGATGCATTGTCCATGCCCCTCCTTTTGCCATTTGGAAGAAGAAAAAAGAGCAAAAGAACAAAAGTGGGTGTTGGAGGTTGTAACTCCGATTTGACAACAAAACTGACTCAAATACTATGACACATCATGAATCGTCCAATCAATCTTCCAATCTAACCCCACATAGTGATTCTGTCCATTGCATTATTGCATGTGGTGGAGGCTGCGAGAGAGCATATGGGGGGGTTAGGCTGCAGGCATGTGGAAACATGCAGAATCAACTGGATTACTCAGCAATCTCAAATAAGAATTAGAAAACAAAAGGGTCCTGATCTGGTTTTAGGTGGTTGTGTCTTGTTCATTTTGTTTTCTTCCACAATAATGCTCATTATTAGTGGGAGACAAAACATCATAATGGGCTTCTGGACATTTGGCCAAGGAAAACGAGGATCTTAGGCAAGCTGAGTCATCATTTGCTGTCCAATAATTTATTGGATAGGTACGAATTATTAAGGCCACGCCAGGTAGCTGTCACCTTCTAAATCTGAATCTTCAAGACTTATATATACCCGTGTTAACGTGAAACTGCTCAACCAGGTCTTTGGAGCTACCAAATTTAACCAACCAATGGTAAACCTTAATTAGACCTTCTAGAACCATTGTCCTTTCTGTGTCTCAATAGTTAATTTTAATTAACCCACCCCCACCCAAAAACCAGTAAATTAGATGATCACTCAACTCAATGATACTCTCCCAAAACTTACTAATAATCCACTTTCTGATTTTGATTGAAGAATTATGTGTCTATCAACGGCTCACAGTAATTCACACAAATGCGTAACTTGAAAGTAAAGTTATACTATCATCCAATACACCAGAACGAAAAAAGGGATTTTAGTTTATTGATTCTCGATTAAAACATCCGATTTATGTGATATGTACTTGACGAGGAATGAAGAACTAAGTCGTGAAATTTTTCCTTACAGAAAAATCACATAGATGAGAGAAATAAAACTAGGGTAAAACTCTGATTGATTGAAAACACTGTGCCACAACAGATTTTCCACGTGGGTTACTGCTACTTCACGTTTATTGTCCCTAATTAAACATCCCACAAACGCCATTTGCATTGTGAAACAAAGTAACAAAAATGAATCATTATTAATATTAAATAAATAAATAAAGTAGCAATTAGTTTAGAACAAACACCACGAGACTCGCTTCAAACTCTGTTGTCCACTTCTTCAGCACAAAGACAACTCTTTTGTCCACTTGTTCTCTCATGCTCTCCTTTCATGCACATACACATATAAATAATTAACACAAAACACACATTATTCACTTGTCTGAAAACTCATTACCCAAATCTCAATCTCTCTGTTTTTTCTTTTCTTTTCTGCCAAACGACCCATTTCCATATGAACAAAACCCATTTCAGTTTGTAGCCAATAATACATCAAGAGCTCCAGCTTAACCCATTCAATCTCATATGGCAGACCCAAGACCTTTTCTTCCATCAGATCCCAATACCCTGCCCTGCACCTACACCCCTCTGCCAAATGGAGCCAACCCGGATGGAGGAGCTCCGGAGACCCGGAAGAGGCACTTGAAGGAGCTCCTAGCAATCTTTTATGGGTTGCTTATGGTTTCTCTGTTGGTGGTCATTATAAGTGGCAAGGAACCGAATTCCCATAATGCAAGCAACAAACATAAACCCTTGTTTTTGGCTAAACAACCTCATACAGCACGCCCCGAGAAATTGAGGCCGGTTTCTAGGGGCGTGCAGGCCGGAGTGTCCGAGAAGATGAACCGGTTAGCCGGGGACGTGGACGCACCGGTGTTTCCATGGAACAATAGCATGTTGTCATGGCAGAGAACTGCCTTCCATTTTCAGCCTGAAAAGAATTGGATGAATGGTACGTGCATTTTTTTTTCTTCTATTTTTTTCTTTTTTTCTTTTGATTGGACAAAATGATTGCTTGGTTTTTTATTTTTTATTTTATCTGTGGTTTTAACTTTTGGTCCATAAATGAAATGAAATGGACCATCAAAACACGTGGGTTTGAATGATAAAGGAGAACCTTTCTAGTTGACCCAAAAAAAAAAAGGAGAACATTACTTATTATTTTATTTATTTTCTCTATTCATTTGGTTGCAAAAAAGTGATTTTCCACTTTTGTTTAAATTTTTATTTTATGAATAAAGTGATTGTACTTTATTGAAGCGCATGTGACTTTTTTTTTTGTTGGTCCAAAGTGGGCAACCATTCCGGAAAATAGAGCAACATGACACATCTATGCTAATTAGTATGATTTTTGCAGTCAATTTTAAGAATTAGACAAAATAATTATTATGTTAACTTTTTTTGAATGGTTATTTTGTATACTTTTTAATAATTTAATGACAACTGATAACTTAAGATGTTTCAATTTTTATTAATACAAGCGATAATTTAAATTATAAGGGAGGAGATTTTTCGATACTACTTTAACTCAAGAAACTTCTATTTTAATCAAATAAACTTGATAGAAGTTTTTCTTTGCAATTAATTGTTGCTAAGAAAGTTGTTGCGTGGGTCTATCTAACACTTTCTTCATCTTCTTATTTATTAGAATTAAATGACATGTTAATATTTTATTGATTCATTTTTCTTTCTTTATGGTTGGCTTTGACTCGTGACTCTTCTTCGGCCCGCTTCAGATCCCAACGGTAAGCAATCTCTAATAGTCCGCAGTTAATTTGATCCATTTACACCTCAAATAGTTTGAAGTTTCCATTTTTTAAAAAAATACAAAAAAAGTTGCAACCCAACTTTTTTTTTTAGTCAAAAGGAGGATTTCATTAACAGGCCAAAACACAGCCAACACAACGAAGCCAAACAAAGATTGTAGGACGTATTTGACACTTCAAGAGGTCATGTCAACAAAAGTTGCGTGTCACATTTGCAATCAAACTTTGCCAACTCCATGATGCTGCCATGTAATTGTTCCATGAACTTCACATGAAAAAACAAGAAAATCAAATTAATCAAGCCTTGACTTTTTCAATATTAACAACTAAAATAAAATAAAATTACAAACAGTAATTTGTAATTTTAACATCTAATTTTGTGATTATTTTTGTTGTTGTTTATACAGGTCCTTTATTTTACAAGGGTTGGTACCATTTCTTCTACCAGTACAATCCCAACAAAGCAGTATGGGGAGACATAGTTTGGGGCCATGCTGTGTCCAAGGACTTGATCCATTGGCTTCACCTTCCTCTGGCCATGGTGGCTGATCAGTGGTATGACATCAATGGCGTTTGGACTGGCTCAGCCACCATTCTCCCTGATGGTAAAATTGTCATGCTCTACACTGGCTCAACCAATGAGTCTGTCCAGGTCCAAAACCTTGCATATCCTGCTGACCACTCTGACCCTCTCCTCCTCAACTGGGTCAAGTACTCCGGCAACCCGGTCTTAGTCCCGCCCCCGGGCATCGGGTACAAGGACTTCCGGGACCCTACCACGGCGTGGTTCACGTCACAGGGCAAATGGCGGATCACCATTGGGTCCAAGCTCGACAAAACTGGGATATCTTTGGTTTATGACACAAAGGACTTCAAAACCTATGAGCTTTTGAATGGGGTGCTTCATGCTGTCCCTGGTACTGGAATGTGGGAGTGTGTGGATTTTTATCCGGTGTCGAAAACCAGTGACAAGGGATTGGATACTTCTGTGAACGGGCCTGATGTGAAGCATGTAGTCAAGGCTAGCCTTGATGATGATAAGAATGATTACTATGCGTTCGGGACTTATGATGAGAAGACTGGCAAATGGGTTCCTGATAACCAAAAGATTGATGTTGGTATTGGAATTAGGTATGATTATGGCAAATTCTATGCCTCCAAGACTTTCTATGACCAAAACAAGGGGAGGAGAGTGTTGTGGGGTTGGATTGGAGAGTCTGATAGTGAAAATGCTGATGTCCAAAAGGGATGGGCCTCTCTTCAGGTACATTTGGTCAATTATAGGAATTTACAGTATCTGATACATTGTCGATATTACGAACACCATATCCAACAATTGTTGTGATAGATTGGTACTCGGTACCAAACACTCTTTTCTCTTTGCACATGTATCTTTAGTTGGAGTTACAATGTTTGTGGAATAACTTTATGCAGGGAATTCCAAGAACAGTTTTGTTTGACCAGAAGACTGGAAGTAACCTACTTCAATGGCCGGTGGAGGAGATTGAGAAGTTGAGATTGAGCAGCAAGGATTTCAACAAGGTAGAGGTCAAGGCAGGGTCTGTGGTGCCACTTCAAGTTGGCACAGCCACACAGGTTTGTGCATTCTCTGTTCTTATTTATATTTTATGCTATTGTTGGCACATTTTGGAGGGCATTTCTCAGAAGAAAAATGCATGTCGATGTAACAGTTGGACATTGTTGCCGAGTTTGAGTTGGACAAGAAGGTTTTAGAGAGCGTGGCTGAATCCAATGAGGCCTTCAGTTGCAACACCAGCGGCGGTGCTGCCAAACGTGGCGCTTTGGGACCCTTTGGTCTTCTTGTTCTTGCAGATGAGAGCCTCTCAGAGCAGACTCCTGTCTACTTCTATGTTGCCAAAGGACCTGGTGGCATTGTCGACACTTTCTTCTGTGCTGATCAAACAAGGTAAGCTTTTCATCAGAAACATTATTGTGTAAATGCAGAGTTCAAATTCAGAGTCTGACAACGTAAGCATATGTTACAGGTCTTCTGTGGCAAATGACGTTCGTAAAGAAATTACTGGTAGCTATATTCCAGTACTAAAGGATGAGAAATTATCAGTGAGGATACTGGTTGACCATTCGATTGTTGAAAGCTTTGCTCAAGGTGGAAGAACAACAATCACAAATCGGATTTACCCAACCAAGGCAATTTATGGGGCTGCTAGGCTATTTGTGTTCAACAATGCCACAGAGACCAGTGTTACAGCATCCATCAAAGTATGGCAGTTGAACTCTGCTTTCATACGCCCATACCACCAGGACGAAACCAGCCTCGCAAGCTTCAACCATGTTACATTTATCAAATTCATTGCCCCATTCTTCATTTTTTTGACTTTATTTTTTGTTAGATAGGGAAGCTATTCGATTTCGATTTCGTCCGTGGAATCACATTTATTTTTATTCTTTTCCAAAGTTCAATTTCAATACCAGTTTCGTGCAATTGAATTGCTGATAACTTGATGTCAACAAGTTCAGAATTCTATTGGTTTGTTTTTGGTGAGAATGGAGGCCTAGATCTCTGTTCAATGTTCATTCAATTCATTTCTCAACTATGCCAAATCAATCCACCACATTAGGAGATTAATTATGTGAAAAATGTAATGATATAGTGGGGCTACATAATATTATTTGATTTATCTAATCAAATGTTCTCTTGTTAGACAATCTGGCTGTTCTAATGTTCCGTTAGAACTTGCAGACTGACAACGTAACACTCTGTAAACTTTAACTCAAGTAACATGAGATTCAAACTCGGAGTCTGACAGCATAATACTCCGTAAATTTTAACTCGAGTGACACGAAGAAGAAATAGGTGATGAGGGAGGTGTTGGGCTCCAATATAATCACAAAGGAGTACTCTGAGGCTTGAAAGCCCAATTTGAAAACTGGGTATTTATACCTGATTGATGGGCCCATGGTCTCAAAGAAAGACCAGGAATATGATCTTCTCGTCAACATTAGCAACATTGAAAATCGTGGCTGCAAACAAGGTCATATCATATCCATAGCACAGATTTCTTCTCTGCAAAATGAGGGACCACAAGGATTAAACTTCCTTTGTGGTCCAAGAACTCCCTTGAATTTTTTTGGCGTGAAAGAGGTCAAAGGTATAATCCATGATGATAAATATAAAGCCGTAATAAAAGGTATAATTCAACTGCATATGATGTTGTCTGACCAATTTACCGTAATCCTAAATGGTGCCAATTCTTTATATAAGCATCCATGATGAAAAAAAAACACACTTATGCCTTTCTCTTTACATTTTCTTTGTATATTACACCCTCTATTATATTTTGAACTATAATTTCTCAATCTTTGCTAGAGCTTTTTCACCCATTATGGAAGGCAAGAGTTGTTACTATTCACATAAATAGTGCTTGTCCAAGCAATTTTTTGTTGGTTTTTCACCCATTGCCATGTCAACCTAAGGGCAACTACTATTCACATGAGATATGAGCAAATGAATTTGTATAGAGTTTTGGTGTGGGAAGTGAAGAATATGGCTAGGTATATATAATTTTTTTAAAAATTTTTTGTTTTTGTTTTTCAATTTTTTGTTATTTAAATTGTCTACTAACGTCACAAACGCATTTGGTCAGCTTGCCCAAGCAAGTCTTGCCTTTGGGCTTGCAGTTGGTGGATCCCAACTTTTGCCCTGGCAAGACTTGGGTGTTGGAAACACATTTAGGGGCCTCTTGCTCGAGCTGGGGCCTCCAGGTGGAAATGCTCTTAGGTTGTAATAACTCATATTGGATAACTAGTATTGATTTTTACATACCAAATCTTTAATTTTGACACTTCTAGTCCACATAGAAAACCAAAAAAATTGAATTTTCACCTATATTTCTTTTGAGTAAACATCTTGACTTGGCTATGCAATTTATGTATAATAAAATTTTTAGTGGTTTATTGTATGCTATGGGTTGTTTATTGGTGGCTCTTTTTATGTACATGTTATAGTTTATAAGTTCTACTTGTGAATTAACATCTTAATTAGAATATGAACTCATGAATACCTTGTTTCCAAGACGAGTTCTACTTGTGAGTTTCTTTCTAACAATGTATACGTTGCTTTGAATTAAGGAGACCGCATTATTGTACGACATACCACTCATATTAAAAAGATGAGACATAATATAGTACAATAACGTGATCTCCTATAATTTTCCTTCCACATTTTGCCTAGCTTATGCATACTCTTGTTCTTTTCATAGTTGATCATAACTCAATACTCAAAAAAACTGGTCTAATTATTGATGGGGGGGCCTGTTATAACCAAATCCAGCTGGATTCCACATTGTGCCTAGTCGATCATAATAATTCATTACCCAAATCACCATATCTCTTTAATTAGTATATCTTTCTAAAACAATATATATTCCATCATTCTGGTTGGAACATTGCCCTTTCAAACTGTCCCTTCATTTCATCATATCCTTATTTTATTTTTGTGACACATGATCTTTCTTTTCACTAACCAACTCACTTTTATATAAATATTCTAGCGTGCATATGCATGAGCAGCTAGCCAGCATGCCTGTAGAACAAATTACAACACTCCAAGAAAAACTTATTATATACAAGTCAAATACCTCCAAGACCAAGATAAAGTTTTCTTGTCTAATATAAACAAAGCTTTATATAAATATAATTTGCTTGATCTTGTTTTCTCTTTTAAAAAGAAATGGTGGTGGTGGATATTGTTTGGTCCCTACTTGCCAGAATGCGTTTCGCCCTCCGTTTTCGTCTTTCTTTCTATTCATTGCTTCGAGCATGAGGCGGAGATCCCACACAGCTCATGCACAATAACAAAGTATATATCTTTCGCGTTGGAATTTTGCTGCCGCATTATTTTCCCGTTGTTTATAATTCGTATTTTTCGGGTATGTAGGGTTTTTCATTTGTCATCGTCCTGGGCCTTGAAAAACTCAGTACCGACGATAACACTAGATTGGAGCAAGAATTTCAAATGGCATAAATAGGAGTTCTTGATGAAAGTTAATTATGTAGATCTGCATTATTATTTGTTAGATCAAACACTACCTAAACTCGTAATATGAAATTAATAGGACTAGCACTTATTTAGCAATTACATCGCCTGCAAATTAGGTGATGCTATGCTTATACTTATTTGGCATAACCCTACTGGTTCTATTTTTATATATATAAAAAAAGCCCTTATTAGGTTGGGTCCCATCGCACGTGGCAATCCAAGTGGGTGACAAAAGTACCCCTAACCTAAGGCCCCTGCCGCAACCACAACTTCAAGCACCAGAGCCACTTTTTTTATATATTTATGCTTATACTCACTCTGCTGCTGGGCCCAGTTTTTATTTTTTCTTTTCCACGCTCAAAAAGCCCAAAACGAATTTGGCATCTCGAGGTAAATACACTGGACAAATTTCAGGTTTCAGTTCAAATTTAAAAGCGTATACAATATTATTATTTTTGGGTAGATAGATAAGAAGTTGACTCTATTTCTACAAATTCAATGTTTTTGGTTTGATATACTGATAATTTTGTATAAAAAAAAATACTGATAATTTTGTATTAAAAAATACTGATAATTTTGTATAAAAAAATACTGATAATTTAACCACAATGTGTGGTGCGGTTGACAAACTACCACCTTCAACTGGCAAGTTACCTGGTGCCTCAATGGCAGAGATTTGAAACCCGTTGAAAGCATTTTTTGGCCAAGGACAAGCAGAACCCCGAGCGAGAATTAATTCCAACCTTCGGGTATAGAGACATCTCGTGATATTTACCCAAAAAAATAATACTGATAATTTAATTTTAATTACATTATTGTGAATTGTATCCTTTGATTATTATTATTATTATTATTTTAAAGAAACAAGTATCTTTTGAAATGAAGATGTTAAATAACACTATTAAAAGGTGACACGCATATTATCAAGAGAATTTTCTATGTAATTAGTCTCAATCAAAATAAGAGAATTAGTCTCAATTATTTTATTTTGCCATCAATCAAAACGCCAATTAGAATTTCGGCTTCCAAGCAAAAGAAAAAACCCAAATTAGAATTGAATGACTATTGTGAAGAGATCTCAAGTTGAAATAAAAAGTGTAAGTCAAACCATATGAAGAATCTATTGGAGTTGGTAACAAAAATCATTTGCGTTCAGATAGCCCATATTAGATCAAGAGCTCTGATGTCAAGTGATAGAACCCTAAAGCAGATAAGAAAAACAAATTGAAATCAAAGGAAATTAACTCAAATTCATTTCATCCATAATCCCTCCAATAAAGAATCATAGCTAGATAAAAACAAAAAGTAACAAGAAGCTTCTCAGAAACTCACAACAAATAACGTACATGCTTATCAATATGTTTCTTGTCAAGATATGTGCATGGCCTCCGTAATTACCTGTCACCACCCATATAAATGGAAACACTTCTCCTTATAAGAGCTATTAAAAATATTAAATTTTTTATAAGAAATTCAAGTGTTTTTATTTCTAGCAAATGCTTCTATGATCTAGAAACACTTCTAAATTTTTTTATCAAGTATAGTCAGTAGTGCTTTTGATTATCAAAAATCGCTTTTAACCGCTCTTGAAGCTCTCTCAATCAAAGCCCCAAGTGGACTTTGCTATTCTTGAAAACGTATTAAGAATCAAACGGTCATCAGCTGTTGTAATCCAACCACCACTACCCTACCCTACATTGAAAGGGGCCCTATTTGTGGGCAGTGGCTCACGGCTGGCATTCATGCGGCGCTTTCACAGAGAGATCTAAACGTTGTAACCATTTCTGATTTTTTATTTGTTTAAGAGAGACAAGAGTCAAAAATGAATGTGAGTGTGTGTTAGTTATGGGGTGAGAGAGCGTGAGAAGTTCAAACTGTGAACTGGCTACTGGCTGTCACTCCCTCTTTCCTCACTTACTTTCTGTCTCTAAAAATGCTTACTTTTATCTCTCTTGCTCGCATGGATGATGACTGGTTACCGACAAAAGCTTAGCTTGGGCTCAGACCTCAAAACTAACCAATCCTCTCTCTCTCTCTCTCTCTCTCTTATTCTTTTATTTTAACTAAACCCAAAAACCAGCACTACCCAACACACACACAAAGTAAAGAAAAAAGAGCCGTTCTCTCGTTTCTCCTCTGTCACACTCTCTTTCTACTCTCTACCGTTTTTCTCTCTAGAGGCTCTGCTTTGTCCTTGTTCCTTTTCTTTCTTTCTCTTTGTGATAATGTAAATCAAACAAAAGCTAAGGAAACAAAAATTGGATTTTGATTTGTGAAAAAAACAGTCTAAAGTCCTGGAAATGGCTTCTTTGAGCTTCTTAGCTGTGTTTCTCGTCTACATTTGCTTATTTGCGAGCTTTTCTTCCGCTGAGGATCCTAATATTTACCACCAGTTTGAGGTCTCTTACATCACTGCGTCTCCTCTGGGTGTCCCTCAACAGGTATGTTCCTCGTAATTCTTATATCTCTCTCTTTCTACTTCTGTAGCTGCATTCTGTCTCTAGATTATGCACTTTCTCTTGCTACTTTTAGCTAATCTTTTTGTTGTGGATGTGGGTATGCTCGTTTTTCATGAATGCCAAATGGGTTTGCTTTAGATTTCATAAAGTTGGAATCTTTATCTTCAGATCTGTTAAATCTGAGCTTAGTGTATTAGTTGTAAACTTACAGTGATATCAAGTGCTGAGGTTAGACTGAGAATTAGGGGTTTTAGTAATTCTTTCTTGCATTGCCTTGCAGGTTATTGCCATTAATGGAAAATTTCCAGGTCCTACTATCAATGTAACTACTAACAACAATGTCATTGTCAATGTTCGGAACAAATTGGACGAGAATCTCCTCATTACTTGGTAGGATTTACTGTAATGTGCACATGAATTTCAAGCAGATAACTTATTACACATGGATTCCGTTATCTGAATTTGGATTTGTTCAACAGGGCTGGAATTCAGCAACGCCGTAGTTCATGGCAAGATGGGGTTCCTGGAACCAATTGTCCAATTCCGCCAAAGTGGAATTGGACTTACAATTTTCAGGTTAAGGATCAGATTGGGAGCTTCTTTTACTTTCCTTCTCTTAATCTTCAGAGAGCATCTGGAGGATTTGGTGGCTTTATTATAAATAACCGGGCTATAATTCCCATTCCTTTTGCAACCCCAGATGGGGATATAACCATTTTGATTGGTGACTGGTACACAAGAAACCATACGGTTAGTGCTTAGTGAAATTTTGTACTTCCTTCTTAAGTACAGGTTTGAAATTAGTGTGTAACATGTTTAATGATGATGGTTCCTTTTCTGGAATGTAGGCTTTGAGAAAGGCCCTTGATGCCGGGAAAGACCTTGGGATACCAGATGGTGTTCTTATCAATGGGAAAGGCCCTTACCAATACAACAATACACTTGTTCCAGATGGCATCGATTATGAAACATTTGAAGTAAAACCAGGTAAAAAGATTTAGCAAACTATATATGTAAAATCATGTGCTAAAAATGTTCAACTTTTGAATGTTGTAAGTCAGAATTTGGAATTGATCTGTGCATGTCATTTCAAATGAATATGTCGTGAGCTGCCAGACACAGATAAATATGTAAAGTATACCATGCTATGCAGGCTGTTTGATTTTATTTTAGAGTAGTAATCATACTCATACTAGCATTTAAAACCGTATCTGGAAAATTAGTCACAATAGATAATGTTCGTTCCATACACATGAAACGATTGCTTTTGCACTGCAGTTTGCTTCATATATACTGATTGGTGTGTGATCATTGCCAATTGGTGTCAGGTGTGAAAGCATAGGGCTTGCTCGTCAATAATAATTAGGTTATTAGTGGGAAAGGTTTCATGACTTTATAGATGTTTTTTTTTGGAGTTACATAGCATTTCACTGAATATAACATGATGGGGCTTTATAATTCACATCTAAGCATAAAGAGTTGGCAAGTCATTTCTTATGTCAATAAGTAATTTCGATAATGTTGTTTCTGTGAACTTGTGGACTTTTAGCTGAATTCCTCCATACTTACAATGACCATGACGTAATATTGGACAGGTAAAACCTACCGTCTTCGTGTCCACAATGTTGGGGTGTCAACTACTTTAAATTTCAGGATCCAGAACCATAATCTTCTTCTAGCAGAGTCAGAGGGATCATATACAGTGCAACAGAATTATACAAGCTTAGATATACACGTCGGGCAATCTTTTTCTTTTCTGGTAACCATGGATCAGAATGCAAGTTCTGATTATTATGTTGTGGCAAGTGCTAGATTTGTGAATGAGACACACTGGAAAAAAGTTACAGGAGTTGCAATCCTGCACTATACTAATTCTAAAGGAAAAGCAGCTGGCCCCCTTCCAGAGGCACCAAATGATGAATTTGACAAAACCTACTCAATGAACCAGGCAAGATCAATCAGGTTTGTTCTCTGTTCATCTTTTTGTATTAAAATTCAGTGCCACCTTTTTTAAGCTCATGAGATTTCCAGGGTTGGGATGTTTTTGTATCCTTAAATTCTGTGTTTTCAAATGGGGAAAAAACATTGGACCTATGTGTATGAGTTTTTAGCGGACACAATATGATAGAAATTGAAGAATTTCCGGACTGGTTTATCCATATAAAATCTATTTCTGAAACATTTCTGGAAATTTTTTGCAGATGGAATGTATCAGCTAGTGGTGCACGCCCTAATCCACAGGGGTCTTTTAGATACGGCTCAATCAATGTAACTGATGTTTATGTGTTGAAAAACAAGCCACCTGTAGTGATCAATGGGAGACGCCGGACAACACTCAGCGGAATCTCATTTGTAAATCCTTCTACACCAATCAGGCTTGCTGACCAGTACAAAGTGAAGGGTGTTTATAAGCTTGACTTCCCAACTAGGCCACTTGCGGGAGCACCCAGACTGGAAACATCTGTGATTAATGGAACATTTAGAGGATTTATAGAAATCATACTACAGAACAATGACACCAAGATGCAGAGCTACCATGTAGATGGATATGCATTTTTTGTTGTCGGGTAGGAAGTTTTGTACTTTATTGCGTCAAGCATGTCTAAGTAAGAATTTATTTCCCCCCTCAGTGGTTTTAACATGTATTGATTTAATTACAGGATGGACTATGGTGACTGGACAGAGAATAGCAGGGGCACATATAACAAATGGGATGGGATAGCCCGGTCCACAATACAGGTATATTTCTGCTTTAATCTTACTTTGGTCCTCCTAAACTTTTCCTAGTTTGCCTGTCAACTTGTTCTTTCTGCTTCGTAATAATTCCTTGCAAATATGTCAGTTGGACTTACTGTCACAGAATCGGCAGGCATGTTTTTGTGTTAATAAGCATGTTCTAGTTCATGTTGCTCGCTTCATCAAGGGTGCTGACTGGCTGTCAACCTTTTAAGCTGTTTTGCTTTATTTGTTCCAATGGAAATAGGCATGCTTATCTAATAAACATACAATAGCTGCTGATGCCCAACACTTAAATAGATGTAAATATTTGTAATGTAGTAAAGTCTTGACTCTCTCTCTCTCTCTCTCTCTCTCTCTCTCTCTCTCTCTCTCTCTCTCTCTCTCTCTCTCTCTCTCTCTCTCTCTCTCTCTCGCATTAGGTTTATCCTGGGGCATGGACAGCAATCTTGATATCTCTGGACAATGTCGGAGTCTGGAACATTAGAGCTGAAAACCTCGACTCATGGTATCTTGGCCAAGAAACTTATATCAAAGTTGTCAATCCAGAAGCGACTAACAAAACTGAGTTGCCTGTACCAGACAATGTCCTGTTTTGTGGCGCCCTCAGCAAATTGCAGAAGTATGTTCTGTGGTCTATACGTACTAAACATCTCAAGTTGTTAATGAGTAGCACAAAATATCAATTCTGATTATACATTTCACTTTTGTTTTTCAGGCCGGAAGATATCTCTTCGGCAACATCAATCGCTATCAATGAATCAAAGTTGTTCTTCACGCTGCTGATGATCGTCTGCACTTTGATCCCCATTTTCTACTAGAGGTTTTGGTTTTCCAGAGCCAGTGCCCCCTCTATGTTTGTCGGAGCCTGGTTTCTTAGTGAGAGTTTGTGGATGGTTTGTGAGTTTAGTCTTGTTGATATAAATCTTTAGTAAGTTTGACATTCTTTTCTTCTTTTTTCATTTCGTTTTCGAATGTTCTCAATGCTCCACGGCATCCTCCTTTAATTTTATCGGGATTTATGATTCTTTTATTACCTATTTAACTTATGTACTACTGACAATTAATTCATCAATTCAATACAATGCAACTTCCTACTTTACATCACTGCTGCATTTCAAATTGCTGAAGAGAATATATGATAATGTTTGTACATTTTTGGCCTCTCCTATATAAGGTATTTGAAATGTACTGGACCTTGAAGACCCCCCACCCCCCATTGTCCCTGAGTTAGGAGGAAATGGGGTCTTTGGCTTTGGCTGGGTCACGGATCTGTTTCTGATATTTTGTTGTGGCATGAGTTTTGTGGTCCTGGGATGTTTGAATGTCTTTCCATTTTGTGTACCGTTGAAGTGCATTTTTGTTGGCCAAAACAATGTGTGTTGTGATTTTTTCTTAACTGTGGTAGATGGGCAAAATTATTTTAATAAATCCACTGCATTTATAAAAAAAAAAACAGAGAACCGACCACCCAAAAACATGGCATGAACAATCAGAAGCATTTGTATTTTGTTTCAGAAAAAAGAAAAAAAAAAGGAAAAAATTTATTTGTATTTTAAGCAGCATAATTGATAACTCCAAATGGGAGGAATGAGGATAGCGTGGATTCAGAACATTCCAAAGTTGTCACTGAGGGCAACTTGCCTGTAAGCAAGATGGACTGTCTGGCGCGTAAAAATGGAGTGCTGTGGAATTTGCTGTCACTCGTGTGACGGTCCACCATCATTTGGTATATTTACCGCTTTACTTATTATAACACATACTAATAAGGGCCTTGTAGAAGCGGTTAAGAGCATTTATTTTGTAGATGAGGTTTTATGTTCGATTCTTCCCTCCTCTAATATCGGTTGTATCTAAATAATAAAAACAAAAACACATGTATCTATTAATTAGTTTATTACTAAATTGAAGTTTACAACATATCAACTTTGTTGTTATTATGATTCATGAATTATAACTAAATAGCAAGTTAGCAACCACTGTAATTGTATATTGCATAATAGTTACACTCACTGTCATCATTATGACCTTAGTAAAAAGTTCAAAACCATAAAGCCGCCAGTTATCACAGGAAAAAGAAAAAAGAAAAACCCCCAAAAACCAAATAAACCTTGACCAAAAAACCACATTAAAAAATGAACAAAAAATTAAAAAGAGAAGAAGAAAATACACCACAGATTGATGGCCTCCCTGTCCAGTTGATTGATAATGTTGCCAAAGAAACACGGATCGATCTGCATGACTCTAGCTCAATTTACATTGGAGTGGATGGAGATGTGGTAGATTTTAGGGTTAGGTTTGTTTTTCTGGTAAAAGAAAAAAAAGAGTTTTAAATTTAGCTCAAACTAATACAAGAACCAAGTGTGGGAATGGCCTAGAAACCGTTTGGGGGCGCATGAAAGGGGTCTAATGGGCCAACGCCTCCAAGGCTAGCAGAATATTATATTTTGAGCCATTATTTCTTGAAGTGGCCTATGGGCCAGTAGAAGCGTCAAGAGCTATTAGTGATAGAAATGCTCAATAAGCAGAAATATAATACAGAAATTCTCCTATGCGGACGTTCAGAGGTGATTATCGTGCGGACGCTATGTATTTTTTATTACCCTCTTTATTTCTCTTTTTGTTTACAATGGTATCCGCACGATAATAAAGTGCGGACATCCATATGAGAGAATAATTGTATATATATAAAACAGAATCAGAAAATGGTGAAATATTCAACATACCAAAAAATTCTATTGGTTAATGAAAATATAGGAAGTGAAAGTATTAATGTAATAAGGATAATATAGTAAATATATATTTTTCATATTAAAAAATTTAAAATAAAAAATAAAAATAGAACATGAGTCTTATTTTTATAGAACACATACCCATTTTATCTATGAGTGTGCCAAGGGCTACTCTACTAGTATTTTAAAGGTAATATGTTTGACATGTCATACCCCGAATCCCTCATCAGAAATGCCCTAGAAAGATCTTATATATTGAATTGAAGTAAAACCTAAGAATCCAAAAGTCAACTTCAGTTAGCAGTTTTAGATGAGACTTTGGGTCATTACAAATGGTATCAGAGCACAACTTAATTTAATGACTATGTGGGACCAATAGATCATTATTGCAACGACTGCTCCTCTGTGCATTAGGGAAGGGCACATCTTTTATCCAAAAAAATTATTTATAACGGGGATAATATTGTTTTGTTATTCCCGATCAATAACACAATGACACATGAAAAAGTTATCATATGTGTTATTGCATTATTACAAAAAGTGTTATTCTCGTTGCAGGAGTGTTTCTCTCCACCTTCTACAAGGTAAAATAAAAGTCATGAACACAAATATGTAATTAAATATGTGATCCTATTTTTCATGTAATGAGTTTAAACCAATAATATCTTGTTGGCAATAGCTAACATTTAGGGTTTACACTAGAAGAAATGCAAGCTTTATTAACATTACATTACAACAATTTTTTAGTGAATAGTCATTATTAATCCCAGCATTCACATAATGACATGCAATCTCACCACGTTGTAACTTATATTTGTGTATTAGGAGAGCAAAACCGGTTTTTCATGATTTACATTACAACTCATCTCTCGCTTTACAAAAAGTTTTCCTTTCACCGCGAATGTCAAACGTTGTTAACCCAAATTAGGGAAAGAGAAGTAAAGTCATTTGGTTTTTTTTACCAGTCTTTTTGGTACTCTTTGTATATATGTGCCTTGGCATATAGGAAAGAAGCAATATCTTAGTTGGATGAAATAACACCTCATCTTTTGATATGTGTACATAGAGAGGGAGGACAGGCTAGGGTCCAAATGGATCGATAATCAATCCAAAGCAGTGTCCTTTGTCTGTTTCCGAGTTGAATCAGAGTGCATAGTAGGGGACTGACTGATAAAAGAAGAGCAATTACCCCTGTGCTTCCTCTAAGCACCCCCAGGCCATCCCTTTTGTTTCTTTGTAGGGCATGTCCTTTGTGTGGTTCAAAAAGAACAAGAAATTGCTCATGCCCATGCAGCATGGCTCTAGGAGTGCATGTGGGGTTAAGTTAGGTTGTGGTGTATCTAAAATTAAAGGCTCCATGATCAGCACTTGCCAGAGCTAAAGGCCTCACCACCGCCCTCCCTTTAAATTCTTACGTACTTGCTTGCACTGATCAGCAGCACTCACACAAAGAGAGAGAGAGAGAGAGAGAGAGAGAGAGAGAGAGAGAGAGAGAGGCAGAGCCAAAGCTTACATCAGACACCAGAGCAACTCTGGATTTCAACTTTATCGGTTTTTACCCAACCCCACCAATCCCCCATCCCGAAAGACATAGAGAGAGAGATTCAAAGATCCTCATATCCCCACAAACAGCAACAAATAGCTCATAGCAGGCTTTTTACAGTGATAGCTTTTCCTCATTCGTACATATATATGTATGCATCCAGCTGCTGCCATCATCATCAGTGAAAGTTACAATGTGAGATGGGTCATGAATCATACACCCAATTGAATGGAACTAACATGTGTGGCCCATTTCCAATGGGATTCAATAATCTAAACCTTTGTTTTTTAGATTCTCATATTGAGGAACGTTCTTTAAAAATCATCCAAACAAGTAATTATTTTTACAGAATTAGATAATCCAAGTCAAAATCAATTAAGAATAGATTAAGAGGTCGTTCTCCTTTTTCAATATGGGATATGAAGGAGAAGTAGCTCAACTCCTTATAAGCGCCCTTGCTAAATTTCTCAACTTTCCAATGTGGGATATTTTTCACCTTCATATTCTCACATGATAGACACTCAACAATTTTGGCATCTAATAAAAAGCTCAGATTATTTTCATTTGACTATTTTGTCCAAGGATAATCATTGGAAAGAGACCTAATATATAGTTGATTTGGGTCATTAAGTTATATATTATGAACAGCCCCAACTAATGTGATCCAATTCTTAAAAGGAACGTGTTAGAAGGATGTGGAGAGCAAAGAATTTCACAAGATATGTTTAGATGTTATATTTGAATTTCCAGTCGACCTGTCATTAGTAAACCTTGAATCGTTAATTTTTTGTTTTATAATTAAAACACTGAAAAATACGAATGTATTATAAACTAGGGGAAATTGTAGAGAGTAATAAGAGAAAGAGAAAGACAGAGAATTTGTTCTATGAACTTGTATCAACTTATTTTATTCATCTTTGATACGCCCCTATTTATAGGCTTACAATAGAGGTATTTAACCCACAATTTATAGCTACTAATTACAATAATAAGGGCATAGGTTACAAAGCAATAAGGGGTGGAGGTAATGGATGTTATGGTGGTCATTCACATTCCATAGATTTATAACAATCTCCCTTGGATGTCCACCATACAATGACATTGTTGCCTCATTAAAAACTTTGCTTGGAAAA
This sequence comes from Prunus padus, assembly GCA_024362665.1. Lineage (NCBI taxonomy): Eukaryota > Viridiplantae > Streptophyta > Magnoliopsida > Rosales > Rosaceae > Prunus > Prunus padus. The sequence continues at coordinate 10,042,250 of JANFAM010000005.1, read as the reverse complement.
CCCAGTAGGACAAAACCGAAGAGAAGAGAAAAAGAGTGCAACTTTCTTCTGGATCATTGATATGGTGTTGGACACGCTTATGTTGCCTCGTTAAAACCTTGCTAGGAAAATCCCAATGGGACAAAAACCTAGTTGAAGGGAAAAAGATTACAACTTGCATATGTCCTGTATGTAGTAAAATTAGGATGCTCCCCCTGATTGATATATGCTCCTGATTTTCATTAACTTTTGGAATATAGGTTTCGAAAAAGCTTTGGTAAAAAGGTTCGCCAAATTATCTTGTGAACGAATTTGTCAAACTCCAATTTCTTAGATTTTTCTGAAACTATGTCACCCTTCGTGAACCCTTCTTTGATTTGAGCAATGCAAGCAACATTGTCTTCATAAATGATCTTTAGGAGCATCAACAACTAATCTAATAGTTAGAATATGTTACAAAAATATCAAATTTGAATTCAAAAGACTCGGACTCTTAGTGTTAACTCTTAATCAAGAATATCATGGTACTTTATATCCTTCAAGGGGTCACTTCATGTGATATATCTCAAATATTTCATGAGCTTTGAGGATTTCCATGTATCATACAGTCTTAATAAATATGCATTTAACACATGCTATAAGTTTTGCGTCAAAATAACAACTGTACTTATAGAAATATAAATGCATCTACGATGGGAGGAGAGACTAAAACCATATCTCTACCATGAAACCTTATGTCATATTAGTGATCTTATTAAACGTCACAAACACCAATATGTAACCTTCATACTTAACATTTGTAATTCAGTGTTTGAGTTATATGTTCAATATTGAACACTTCATATTTAGTGATAAATGGAATTGGCTATTTCCATTTTGGCCAATCACTTAACTTGTCGACATTCATAAAATGAGATTTCATATAATCATAGCCCTTGATGATTGTAGTAGCTACTAATAAACCAATTGTATCATCAATTCGTGATCCCACAATTCTCATGTGCATACGCATGCATAATTTATAAGCATCTCATTGCTTTGGGGTACCAATGCCTCTTCAGGGGCTTATGTTATCACTTATGGGACAAACATTTCTTTTACGATGAATTATTTAGAATATGTGGATCATAACCTCCTATAGAGTGTTATCTTTTTATAGGGCTTGAATTTTTCAAATAATCTCCACTTGTAGAGAGTTAAGTCTTTAGAACCTATAAATCTGTCATGCTTCAGGCATGCAATAGATTAGTTGATAGTCACTTATTATAATGTTAATGGATTGTGATACGAGAATATCAATGCATGTTAGCATATGTATAACTTACATATGCATTATCTTGATGAGACAAAAGTGGACTGATTCAGCACTACTTCACGATGTTCTTCAGGAACTATCATATCTCCCCCTGACGGCGGGAAAATTGTCTCATGAAAGGGACAATCCTTAAAACATACGGTAAAGTGAGGGCACAATCAAAACCAACTTAGATTTTCAATTTGGATTGATAATTCAACGCGTATTATGTTTGTGCAATAGGCACATAAATGTATTTGAATGCCATAAACGAGATTTATGAAGGGATTGTTGTTGGTTGGAAACATGCCTCAACCAAACTAATACTGTAGTTATATAAAATGATATGGGCTTCAACTACTTTAATGGTTGGGTAATACAACTCACAAAAGAAAGTAGGAAGTTTCTCCAATAGACGCCTCTGGCTGTCAATATTGGGGGTAATACAAAAACATTACCATTAACTAACAATCCAATATAAAGTTAAAGAAATACAATATTAATTTAAAAGAACTCATAACGAGAAATAAATTAAAAATATAATTGAAAAAAAAATCAAATAAGATCAAAATAAAATATCCAAATTAAGCTAAAAATTTGAAAAGAAAATAAGACATCAAATTAGTTGGGAGTACCCCACCACTAATCATGGAATCATGTGATTTTCCAATAGTATTAGTGAAGAAGTTTGAAACATCAAGGTGAGTTATATTCACTGGGTACAAGTCCATAGGATTAGCTTCAAACCAACCTCAACCGTTTTTTCTTTGCCCTTGATCGAGGCTTGGTAAAGATTTACCCAATGTTTTGGCGTGCGGTAGACGTGTGCCTAGTGCCCATCTGCACCACAACTATGTCAAGTTTCCCCAATTAGTAGTCATATTTTGGGGGGCCCTTTGCCTTTTCTTGTTTGTTCTACTTCTAGTGGTTTATGGAGTAAACATTAATACATCTACCAAAACTTCTGATTTGAGATGTTTAAAATTGGAATTGAGGAACTTCAGGCCCTCAATTATTTAAAATCAAAGAACTTTAGATTCTAATTCTATCAAGGAACTTTAGGTTCTGATCTAGTTGTATGATGAGGATCAAGGAACTTCAGGTTTTGATCTCTTGTATAATACAAACTCATCATAAGATATAATAATTAATTAAAATCATGCTTAAAGAAAGAAAGAAATAAACTAAACCATGATAAGGTTAGAGTTGTATGAATATATGAAATAACAATGAAAGTCATGTAACCTACAAAATGCCATAAATATTAACGAACAAATAAGGCATATCATCTCAGAATGATTAAAGCACCAGAGCTTAATAAGATGAGGAATGAAAATATAAAGCAAACATGCAACTGAAATTGGTACTTAGGTGACGAGGGGTAAATTTAAATGCTATTCTAAACGACTCAACAATATTCACACACTTCTAAACTTGACAAGATAGAATTATGACTAGTCAACTGCTAGTCATGAAAAACCATTTCAAAGAGCACACACACAGAGCATACCAATATGTACCTGCAAGCCTATAAGATTACTAGTGACAACCTAGGCACTCAGAAGGACCCGTCAATCTAGGCATCCCAATCCCCTGTGCTACCAACAACTATGGTGAAAGTGTGTGAATCCATTACAGTTAAACAAATAACAAATATTGGATAGAGATGACTAGTCAACCGCAAGAACACAAACCCAGAATATATGAACATCATGCGATGACTAGTCAACTGCCAATAACAGAAACCCAGAAAATAACGAACAGCAAACCAGAAAATTGTTTACCCAAAAACCCACCTTTGGGAAAAACTGGGGGTCATCAACCGACTAGGCAATCCACTAAATAAAGAATATTCTTACAAAGAAACTCAAGCAAGCTCAAGAAATCCTAGGTCTATTTAGGAAAATAAGCTATACCTCCTTTGTGCAATCTTCTTCTCCAACTTAGCAAAACTTGAAGCTAAGTCCTTCATGGCAATGACAGCTCCTTCTCCAGCTATTTCATCCCATGGCACCAGCTTGCATGCTCAACATGAACAGAAACCAATAATTTGGATTCAAGGATAAAAAGACCAATTTCTTCAAGAAACCATTCTCTTGAAGAAACCAATCTTAAATCTGACCTATAACTAAATGAGAGTGTATTTGTTCTACCTAGATTCAAATTTCATATTTCAAAAACAGTCTTCAAAAAACAATTTAGAAAACTCATAGATGAAAAATGGAGGTTTGCTCTTAAGGAAGAAGATGAGCAAAAGGGTTTGCAAAACCTTTTCAAAACGATCCTCAAAAGTGACGGCTGCCCAAAGAGGAATGATTGGGGTTTTACCCAATCAATTTAGAAAACTCATAGATGAAAATGGAGGTTCACTCAAGGAAGAAGAAGAGCAAAGGAGAAAAGAAACCCTTTCAAAAAAACTCTCCCAAAAGTGACGGCTACCAAATGAGGAATGATTGGGGTTTTTCCTAAAAATTCCTAGGTCGGAATTGTACACATGGCAGCAGAGAAATTTCGTAGAATATGACAAAAAGTTTGTTGGGATCCAGCTGGAGACAGTGAGCTAGAAATCCTCCAGATGCAAAAGTTGACTAGTCATACATAACAAAGATGACTAGTCATAATCTCATAAATTCTATTGAATGCAATGTGATGCAAAATATGGAAATGCACAAGATACCTTTGTCAATTTGATTGAACCTCCATAAGATAGCAACTAGATAAGAATACTTAGAGTAACTATTCTTAATCTAAACTTGAGCTTGAGAAATACAATGAATGTCCTATTACAATATTGTCAAGGGAAGCCAAAAGAAAAAAAAAACTTAGAAAGTATAAATCTAACAGCAACCAAAAGAAAAATATCAAACATGGCATTCATGCCTAAGATTAAGAAATTTTTATTTTTATTTTTAAAAACAAGCATAGTGAAGTCCGATGATGAGTACAAAGAGAACTCTACACCATATGATGACTCTAGCTCAGACGGAAAAGAAAATTTAGATAAAGAAATAATACCAAGAGCAGCATCGTGCTGATAACGTGTTATAAAACTAGGAGGAATTGTAGAGAGCAATAAGAGGAAGAGAAAGACATAATTTGTTCTATGAACTTGTATCAACTTATGTTATTCATCTTTGATAAGCGCCTATTTATAGGCTTACAATAGATGTGTTTAACCCACAATTTATAGCTTACTAATTACAATAATAAGGGCATATAGGTTACAAAGCAATAAGAGGTGGAGGCAATGGATGTTATGGTGGTTATCCACATTCCATATATTTATAACAGAATGTGATTTAATCGTGTTGTAATAAACACAGTTTAAAGTGTTTCATCATACTTGAATCAATTAAACATTATCACGTCAATTGGTAAATAAAATGTGGTGTTCGTTACAATATTCAATTCATATTGAAGTTTTCAATTTCAACAATTCTTAAAAAGTATCATATTTGTTTTTTCTTATTCACGTGGCATTCTCTTAGCATAAATGTTAGCAAAAAAGTAAATTCCATATATACCACATCAACAAAATTAACAACTTTATCGATGAATTTAATGTGAATAAAAAGTAATGGAGTAACATGTATCACTGTGTTGTGTGTGCTCATTATCCCTGAATGCACTCCTACTTCCCGATCGGCTTTCTAGCTGATGCAGATTGTTCAATCGAGTCCTTGTGTACATATCTAAACATGTCTATAGGACATGTTGTATAGTACTTATTTCAAGGTGCGTTTGTCGAATGGGAAAAATATTTTTAAACTTGTACTTATTTCTTGCTAAATAACAGTATCACTTACTGTAACACAAATGCAATATTGGAAGTGGTTGAGCTTCTGGTTGGGGTTAATCGTATTTTAGAATTGTTTATAACAATAGGATTAAAACTTCCCTCAATCCTATCCATCCACATACATCACAGTTTGTACGTTCACTTTATGCTATCTGCCCAATACTAGATGTTAAGGGTGAAGAGAGTCTATGGTTGAGCTGAAGCCACATGCATCCCAAACTGATCTTGCAGAAGAAAAAAGAAAAGGCCAAAATCTTTTTTTTTTCTTTCTTGTCATTGTGATTTGACTATTTTTTACTTTGGTAACCGTTATTTAATTTTAATCATATAGTTTATTTTTTCAGATAGAAAACAAGTCCTAAAATATTATAAAGAAAAATACATGAAATCTTACATTTTGGATTAATTGTAAATGTTTTAGAGACAAAATTTCCGCCATATGGTGTGGTTGCATATTGTCACGTCAAATTTTATTCTATAAATAAATTCATAATTTGAACTTGATTGCAAACCAACAAAACAGAATTTGTCGAAAGTGAAAAATGAGTCGAACCACTACAAAAACAAAAAATGTAAGTTAGCAACAAAAAACAAATTTGTAAAACATTTTTTTTGGGTGCATCTAGCCCTGCTCAGTCTCGTCCCTTTCCTACAAAACTTACCACCCACCTTTATGTCATTAAAAAGGCATATATAAAATTTAAATTGATGTTCATCTCCAAAAAAAAAAAGAGATAAAGAATGAGACCTTCAAAGTAAATAACTGTGGACTCGAAATGACTTGTATCATCCCACACATAACTCCAACGGAAACGTAGATGATTGGACAGTGGTTATGAAAAGAAGATATGTTCTAGAAAATACGGGCAGATGTTTTCAAAATCAAATCCGCCATTTCTCGTACTGTACAAACATCCATCATCATATGGAGGGGCTTTAAATTTGTTAATGTTAAATTTGCTAGCCAAGTGCCTGTCTGTCAATGCTATAGGATTTATTTTTTATTTTTTGTATTAAATTTCTCCTTTTTGGTTAGCTTTATTTTGGCCGTCAAATAAATGGGTCATCAAGTTTATGTCTCAGATTCTAAGACTCACTTCCCTTTCAACTTGTTTTGTTAATGTGGGTAGGATTTGAAACTTTGAATAGACCAGGCTTGTGATGGGTCTGTAAAAGGCCAAGGACCTTTACAACTTTTCCCTCCCATTACCACTCATTTAATGTTTTGCATACGAGTTACACAGGACCCATATTTCTCATTTGTGAGTGAGTGAATGAACGAACGATAAAACTGATCATCTCAATTTTTGGGGAAGAGGAAATCCAAAGGGTCTTTAATGAGTAAGATGGTGATGGTTCTTAAGATATGCATCATAAGGGTCTTCTCTTGATATACTGTGATGTGCGGTTTAGATTTAGAGTCTCACAATTTAAGATTGTGATGTACAATCTAGATTCACAGTCTTGCAATTTAAGATTATAGGAAAAGAAGTCATCATCCTGTATATAATATATATAGAGGAAGGAAGGGGAAAATATGTTTTTGAACTAAACTAGGGTAGGGTAGCTTTGCAAAATTTGTAACAAAAACCCTAGAGATTGTGTGGATATGTAGAGGAAGCGTGGGAAAAGATTCTAACCAAATTAGCTAAAACAATCCTAAAATCGAAAAAGGAAATATTAGGAAAGGACAAAGGTGGCAAGGAAAGAATCGAGAGCTAGCTAGGCTAGCTGAGCTGAGGGTGGCCAATGTTTCTGACTTAAATACGTATCTGTGTTTCTTCTGTATGCGTAAGACGAGGGAGAGATTGAGTGGTCAAATCACTGAAAAAAATATATACATAGAATTCCATTAAATTGTGCAATATTTCTATATTTTTTGGATTTACACAAAATTGGCATTATTATGTAGGCATGATTGTGTTATGATGGTGTTGGTCTGGGGTATCCCATTCACGGGTCACTGAAGATGGAATTGAAGAGAGAGAGAGAGAGAGAGAGCCCTATGGAGGCGCAGAGGGAGGCGGAGGGTGAAATAAATACGAAGTGAAGAAAGGGCAATAGGGGATAATTGTATTGTCCAGGAGGTAGAAGAGAGGGCTATGGTTTAATGGGTTCGAAAATTGAGGCGAATTAAATTTAATTAATTAATTAATTATTTAGCAACAACACACAAAGACAAGAGGCTCTTTAAGTTGTGAAAACAACAGGTGAGTGTGTGAAAGCTATATCACCCCATGCACACGTCCCTTTCTTGCTCCTCTCCCCACATCTGCCGCCTCTCTCTCTCTCTCTCTCTCTCTCTCTCTCTCTCTCTCAGAGACATAAACACAAACACAAACACAAAGCAAGCATCGGGAATGCCAACCACATACATATATGTTAATTACTTGGATCCTATAATTAACACCATGCTTCTATTACACATTGCATATACAGTGGCATATTCAAAAAATTTATTCTGGGGTCAACGTATAAAAAATTAAAAAAATTTATATACAAAATAGACCCATCGAAATGAAACGATAATATTCTAATTCATAGTTAATAGATAAAACCATACAAAATACTCATGTTCATTATAAAAAAGAACTGTATCAACTTCAAAAACTAGACACACATTGCAATACACCAGAAATATCTCTAAGAATGTGATAATAAACCAAAAAATTAACGCAATCATCTTTGCCTCCCAAGGCGTCTCGTCATTTTTGAGGTCCGTCGTTGTTTTGATTTTGGGCTTTATCTGAATTTTTTTTGGGTTCTAGCTCTCAAACTTTGGGCCCTTATAAGTATTGTCTTAGGAGGAGCTTATTCAAGCAAATATTTCTTCAATACGTAAGAGTTATGTTATTCTTGTAAAACTCTTTGTGGATTGAATATCTAAGGCTTTTTACCTAAATTGACCTTAGGTCCCTTCATACATTAATATTATACATGAAGATTTGTTTTATTTAAAAATATTGGCTAAGTATGAAAAATGGTTTTTCGCAATAATAATTTTCTTAAGATAATTTTTGGTGGTTTTTATTCCTTACACATCAAATAAGAAAACTTGATTTTATGGGATTTTAGTATGAAGTATATATTGAGTTAATGAGCCATCATTTTTAGCCTAAATCGTATTTTGCACTAAAACCGATTTTTCATATTTTGATTTTGTGGGAATTTGATTTTCTAGTATTTTTATTTGAATCCAAATAGGGGGTACTTCCTTATTTACATTATAAACTTAAGTAAATGGAGTAATATAAAAATAAATGAAAGTAAAAGGACAAAAACATTTACTTAAATGTTGAAAATGGAAATAAGGTGTGCTGGTGTGCTGCGCCCTCTGGAGCATTTCATTAAGCAGTTTGTAGGCAATTTGCAGGGGTCAACATCTTCCTCTCCAATGGTTGATTTCGAGCTTGCAGGAGTCAATTGACCCCTCTTGCCCTAATGTAGATCCGCCCCTGTGCATATATATGGTAAGTCATAAATGCATCCATCCATCCATGCATAACATGTATCCATACATATACATGTAACATATGTGATGACATGGTGGGTCATGAAGTGAGCTTATACACAAGACTGGGCAAAGGGGGCACCAATAAACAGAGGCAAGAGAATTTAAAGGACTTTTCTCTGTAACCCACCAAAGCCCTCTCTTATATCTACTAGACCAAATACAGCACCTTGCAGCCTCCCTCTTTCCCCATCTCTATCTCTGTATCTCTGTCTTTCTCTCTCTCTCTCACCTTTCTTTCACACACAACTCATATTCAACAGAAGGAAAAAAAGCAGATCCAAGGTGGAGGTTAAGCTGTCATCCGTCAATCAATCAATCAAACCCTCAAGAGACCAATCATCAATCAAAATTCTCAATTTTTTTTTAATAAAAGAAAAGGAAGAATCACATCCAAAAAATCATGTCATCATCCTCTTCTGCTTCAACCTTGTCCCTCGACCACCTCCCTCCTTCCGAGCAGCTTTGCTATGTCCACTGCAACATTTGCGACACTGTCCTTGCGGTATATACTCTTTATACTTCTATAATATTTATTAGTACCCTTTTATCCCAAGTTACTAATTTTTACTTTTATTTTGTTTAATTTGGTGGAAGAACATATATTTCATGTTTTTGATACATGTTTGATAAAAAAAAATGGTTTAGGTGAGTGTTCCTTGCACAAGTTTGTTCAAGACTGTGACGGTGCGATGCGGGCACTGCACCAATCTGCTTCCAGTGAACATGCGTGGGCTGCTTCTCCCTTCGCCCAATCAATTTCATCATCTTGGTCACTCTTTTTTCTCATCCCCTAATAATTCCCATAATCTTCTGGTACTACTTGTATTACGCTTAATTTCATTGCTTACCCTTTGATTGTTTTCTGTTCTTTTGAATAAATCCATACTTGCTATATCTTCGCTACGATTAATTGGTTGTGTTTGTAGGAAGAGATACCAAATCCAGCCCCAAACTTTCTGATGAACCAAACAAGCGTGAATGACTTTGCTGTACGACCAAGAGGAGGAGCTGATGAACTTCCAAGGCCCCCAGCTATTACCAGACGTAAGTGATGAGATTCCTTACACCTTTACTTTCCTTATTATGTGCGTGTGTGTCCATCCATCGATATCCTAGACCTCCAGTTCAGATTCTATGAAATAAGTGCCTAGATATAGCTAGCTTTCTCAAACTGTCTTTGTCAAGCAAATTCTTCGCTCACTAGCCACCTAGCTGCCCTTAGGTTTCAGTTTTAGTCAAGGAAAAGTATTGATCACAAAGATCATTTCAAAATGCACGATCTTTTTCAGACCACATGACAAAAACCAGAAAACAAAAACTTGATCTTTTACTGGCCTCCTTATGGAAAATGCCCTCAAGAGGACCTTGGAAAAAGAGGATGTGGTGGGTAAAAATAAATAAATTAGCTACTTTTATCATAAACTCTAGAATCCTTGAAATTATGGTCAAGGTCCTTTTATATTTCTGGTGGTGAAGGAGAGGAACAATCTTAGGTTGAGATTATGCTTCCATTTCAGGGGAAGCTTACAGTACTAGCTAGTATAATGTGGTAACTTTGCTTACCCCAACATTTCTTTGGTAAAAAAAAAACCTAACAAAATGCAAAACTTCTTTCTTCAGTTTTTATTTAAACCGGTAAGCTGGGATTTGTTTTAAAGCCTAATTTACTTGACAAGATTGTTCTTACCCTTCTTTTGACATCTGCATTTTGAAAGGCAAACATAACATTGTATGCCTTACAAATTTTTCAGAGTGGTTTTCTGAAAACCATTTGGTCCTGTAGTAACCATGTTTTTCAAGTTCTTATGATAAGCGACATCATAAAAGGGTAGTGGCCCCCCGGAAATATAGATGGTAAAGATTGGTGGACCACCTTAGATTTAGTGCTTGCAAGATAGGGTGTGGGCTAAAATATCAATAAGAACATCACTAATTCCCCACCTAAAAAATTTATTAAGCTAAATAAATTAAGAAGTGATGAATATTTAACTTTAATGTGTCTCTCTCTGTGCCTGTCTGTTTGTTTGTGCATTATGTCCAGCCCCGGAGAAGAGACAGAGAGTCCCATCTGCGTACAACCGTTTCATCAAGTGAGTAATCATGTCAACTATATCATTCACCTCTCTCTCTCTTTGAGGCACATATACAAACTCACAAAACCTGCATTGTAATGTTTAATTAATTGATTTATAAACTTGCCAAAATTGAAGAAAAACACATGAATGGTCGATTCATCTCAGTATGTAAAAATGCAGGGACGAGATCCAACGCATCAAGTCTGTGAATCCTGATATATCCCACAGAGAGGCCTTCAGTGCAGCTGCTAAGAATGTAAAATATTTTCTTATAGGGGCTTACTTCTTCTTTACCAAATTAGGGTTTTTGCTTTTCGTTATTATTGTAGACTTCTGTCTTGTGGGGTCCTTTGGTATGTGAACCTCTTAATTTTCCTTGCCTTTTTGTCAGTGGGCCCACTTTCCACACATTCACTTTGGTCTCATGCCTGACCAGACTGTGAAGAAGACAAACGTGCGCCAGCAGGTTATTTACCCCCCTCCCCTCCCCTCCATGCAGTACAATTAACCCTCTTCAACTGAGTTTCCAAATTGGCACACAAATTTATATGCTAGATTAATATTTTAATTAATTTCTTGGTCCTTTTGGATTTGTGCAGGAAGGAGAGGATGTTCTGATGAAAGATGGGTTTTTTGCTTCAGCTAATAACGTTCGTGTCTCTCCTTACTAAGTGAGAGCTGCAAGCTGCAGCTTTGATGTGTTTGTTGTGGTAGTGGAAGAAAAGCAGAATTGTGATGATGCCTAAAGTGTAAAATTAATTTCTTCACAACGGCCATATGTTGATAACTATTTAGATGTAGGCTTAAGATTTTAATATCTACAGTTTGGTTAAAAGAAAAACCCTTGTATTTTGAAGACTTTATTATCCTTTAATTATTATGTTATGGTAATACATAGCTCACCAGTGTTGCTAGATGCTGGCCAATAAACTATTTCTCCATGCATATATCTTGTTGATTTAAATGTGTTTTTTTGGCTTTGCATACTTGTTTGTTTCTTTGATCTGTGCTATCATCATGTCACACACACAGAAATTAGCAAGAGCCCTAATAGTTTCTTTTACTTTTGTACTGAATCCATCTTTGTCTTGATCTCATAATCTATCTGCATATGCAATTGTGCATGTATGCTGCTTCTTGGTAATCCCATAAAAATATAAATAATGTCTACTTAATTTCTGTGTAGAAATTTGTTTTACATCATGTCATGTAAAGCATGTTTGTGCGAACAAAAATTTTTGATGTACTGAAATGATATGTTCTCCATATTCTCAGCAAGAGTATGCCTAAGTCAAGCTCATGTTTTTTTCTTATAAAAAAAAGATAAGTTCATTGACTAAGCCAAAATCAAGATACAACAAAAGAAATCCTAATGGCCGGAGGAGCAAAATGTAGCCTCATTCAAACCTTGTCATAAAAAACCCCAGTGGAGAAAAATTCGGTCAAGAAAAAGTAATACCTCCACTCCTCCCCAATACAAATTCATGTTAAACTAACTTAAGTTATAACAAAAAATCATAAGTCACTAGTTTCAGTCAAAACAAAGAAATTCTCAATGTTGATTAATTAAGCACATTAATCTTATTGATGCTATTTATGCTATTTTATCCATGACATTCCTCAGCCAAAAAACAAGGGACCATATAAAGGTGTGGTGCATGTGTTTCTACAAACGTTATTTTGTTTTACATATGAAGAACCAGAAATTGCAGGATTTTTCATTGGATTTGTCGCCTTAGGTGTTCAAATAAAAGAAAGGGCAAAAATAAAAATAAAAATGCCTGAATGATTGTCTGCTTATGTTTTTGCCTCATTATTTTGCAATCATTTAAGATTGTGGACGTGCATTTTGGCCTCTAGCTCCATCAGATCGGGCAATGTAGGTAATTAAACAGCAACCCTAATGCCAATCGTACCTTCACATATTAAAATGTGGCCACGCGGCTGAATGGTGTGCATGCTTAGCTTGGCTATGGAGAAATTACCCAACACATTTATGGAAGTGGACAAACGAATATTGAATGCGACTTGATGTAAGTTAAGGTCAACCCAATTTGTGTAGAGGGTTGCTAGAACAAATTGAACAATCGTATTTGTGGACCACATAACAAAAAGTGTGATTTGAAGCTAGACTAGTTTATGTTAGTGGTATATGACCAAAAAAAAAAAATGTTAGTGGTAGGTTGGCTATTATGGCTGATGTCAACTTCATAATGGCTCATGCAATCAAAGCTTATTAAAGGTAAATAATTCGTGACTGTATTGTATGCATTATAGTGTTCTCTTGTATCACTAGTCAAGTTTACCAAACTTATTAGTCATTATTTGGTTGTCACGTGTTATTGCTATATCATTATTTCACTCACATGAGCCTTAACCTCTTTCAGTTGTTGACAGGACTTGACTCGAATTTCCTCTCGAAACTCGTGTCAAATCCTATTACCCGCCCTACAACTAACCGATGCCAGACTCACTTACTAACTTTAACCTCTCCCCCGAATTATTTTAAGATAAAATGGTCGAGACTTCTACCGAAATTTTGGCATGTTTCCCCTGAAAAACGAATATTTCCCAAAATTTTCACCTGCAAACAACAATAATTAAATAATCCCAACCGGCAGCATGCTCAACTTAAACAAACTATTCATACACAAAGGCCTTCAGCCTCAAATTCAAACCTAAGTGGGAATATCAGAGCAACTACTAGAATTTAATTTTTACAAGTTAGTTTCAAAACAATATGAAACTACAAGCGAAGTCCGACTAAGTGGACATGCTAGGATGTCACCAACGATGTAACTTACCTGGTCGTCTGCACACTGAGCTATCTACTTCCTAGAGGCGCAAAACATTTAAAAATGAGAGTGGAAAAAAAAAGTTTTTGAAAATAATATGAACATACTAACCCCGCTATAAAAACATTTGAGAAAACATTAAATCATTATTCTATATTCGTACAGAACTCACATATTTGTATTTATACATATACAGTGCATGCAGTGGAATACCTGTTAAGGCGCAAGGAGGTGCAGCTGCACCTCCCCTCGCCGGAAAAATCATTTTAGGTGCTTCAAGTTGCCCCTTTGCTCAGCTGGTGTACATATTACCTTATTTTCATTTTCAACATTTAAGTAAATGTCTTTGTCCTTTTACTTTAATTTATTTTTATATTACTCAATTTACTTAAGCTTACAATGTAAATAAGGAAGAACCCCCCGGATTCAAATAAAAATACTAGAAAATCAAATTCCTACTAAATCAAAATATGAAAAATCGGTTTTAGTGCAAAATACGATTTAGGCTAAAAATGGCTCATTAAGTCAATATATACTTAATACTAAAATCCCATAAAATCAAATTTTCTTATTTGATGTGTAAGGAATAAAAGCTGCCAAAAATTATCTTGAGAAAATAATTATTCCAAAAAACCATTTTTCATACTTAGTCAATATTTTTACATGGCTTAATATCACAAAACGTCCCTAAGGTTTACGAAACTATCAGATGACATCCTTACATAAAACAATTTTTCATGCATGATGTGAATGCATGAAGGGACCTAAGGTCAATCTAGGTAAAAAAATTTTAGCCTTCCCAAATTGCACCTCCGCTAAAAAATTCCCGGGTCCGCCAGTGAGTGCATGCATCAAGTTAAAACATAAAAACAGTGTTCAACGAAAATCAAGCTTCGAACTATCTTTTAAATTCAATAAAAACAGCAAGCTCAAAATATAAATCAACGTCATTCAAAACTCAAGCCAATTCAATCTCAAAATATAATTTAATAGAATTCCAGTATCAATCCACTTCATACAAAAACTCTCCACCCAAGTACACCTACGGGGAAAAACTGGCCAACCCTGTGTAGGAAATCGGGCAAGGTGGCAGGGAACATCCTGGGGAACATCACGGGGTAACATCACTGACCGGACACTCGTACTTGTGATACGAGTACAGGCAATACACTTAAGGCAACTTGGGGATGGGAGAAACAGACCGATCACCTGTGTAGAAAATTAGGCAGGTGACTGGGGAAAATATCCTAGCCGGACCTACAAAGCAAGTTCAATGCAGGTATAGGCATTTACATATACTGGCAGAACACCCACAGAGTAATCTCTATGCGGGTACATGCAATCAACTGGTCGGACACTTGTGTGATCATCACAGGTACATGCAAAATACATCTATACTGGTCGGACACCTACAGAGTAATCTCTATGTAGGTACATGCAAATCCTAGTCATGTGCATAGACTCAACCGAAGGCAACCATAAATTCCAAAGGCAACTCATTACACTTTTTCCGAAGGCAACCATTTTATCTTTTCCGAGGCAACTCATTAATTCCCAAGGCATCTCATAATTCCAAAGGCAACTGGGACTAGGTTCCTAGGGTGGGTTTGAAATCCAATTTCAGCACTTATTCATAAAAACTCTCTTTTTCTACAAATCCACTTTTAGTTTTCTTAAACCAAAACACAAATATTTCAAAACCAATAAAGTTCCAAGTACGCATTGAAATTCATTAAATAATCAAAATCCCTTTTAACCAAGATAAACTCCCTAATTTCACTATTTGAATTCCAACCCTTTATAATTCTATCAAAAACAAATTCTCAAACCAAATCCGAAACATTCATAAACAATTAAATCACATTAACATCATATCGAAGCATTTAATGAAAAATTATAGGTATTAAACTATATTTAAAACATTCTCAAACGCACTACAAGAAAAAGTGGCAACAGTCACTATTATTTAGTGACATTTGGTGACATTTGCTGGGGTGACTAAAGCCTTTAGTCACACAAAAATTTCAAAAAAGGTGACTAATGTTACTAATAGTCACCAAAAAAGGTGACTACGGGCTTTAGTCACCAACAAATTAACGATGGTGACATTTGGTTACTTTTGCTGGGGTGACTAAAGCCTTTAGTCACACAAAAATTTCAAAAAAGGTGACTAAAGCTACCAACAGTCACCAAAAAAGGTGACTAAAACTACCAACAATCACCAAAAAAGGTGACTAATGCTACCAACAGTCACCAAAAAAGGTGACTAAAACTACCAACAGTCACCAAAAAAGGTGACTAATGCTACCAACAGTCACCAAATTCTTAGTTAGTAACAAAGGGGTGAGTATTGTGACTTTTTTTTTGTAGTGTAACATTTAAAAAAATATTTATAATCAATTCATAAAGCATTTCATAAAAGCATTAACTCATAAAAATATTTAGAAAACAAATATCCACTCACACATGGTCCAACGCGCATTTAACCCTCCGCAGTTTTGTCCGAAGCAACACGTTGCGCTTAAGAACCTAATTGAGAGAATTCACGAATTAATTGAATAATCGAACTCAACTAATGCCTAATATGTAACAATTCGTTCAGTAACCAAACGATACCCAAATCCTAATCCGAGCATACTGTCGTGCTTGGGACGACGCATGGATTATTTTGGAATACAATTGAGCCACCACAATGGGCCCCATGCCTAGAGTAAATTCCGACGATCGGAAAATCTCCAAACCCCATGTCAAGGCCTATACTAAAAGATCAAGCACATCAAGGGGAGTAAGTTTATACCTTGGCTCGACGATCAATTTCATTGGGAAGTGGCTGGAATTCAAGCTTTTCTCGCCGAAAAAACTAAGAATTTCCCGTTGTTGATTCGTGAAATTTGGCGAGGTTTGGGGTCGAGTCTTTAAGGGGAAAGGTAGAGGAGAGGTAGGGGAGTGTTTTGGATGTGATATAACGGCCGGTTGTGGCCGGTGGTGGCCTGAAAATTCTCTGCAAATTCCGGCGAAAATGGACAGTTTTTGGGGTCGATTTTGAGTCCAAAATTACGAAAATCTTGGGGGTTTCAAGGCTGGGTATTGGATGTGTTTTATAGAGGAGGAGGTGGTGAACAAATCTCGTGAAGGTTGCGCCGCCGTTCGAGGCCGGAAGGCATCGGAAAATTGGTTGGAATGGAGGGTTGTACAAAGCTCGCAAAACAGAGGGGGGTTTGGGGTTTGTTCGTGGAGAGAGAAGGGCTGATCCCTTTTTAAAAAAATCTGATTTTTGGTTTCCAAATTTGCCCTCAAACTTCCGAAGGCCAAAACTCTCTTGTTTTAAGTCCAATTTGAGCCCACAACGTCTCTACAAATTTGTGAGCTTGCGTTTTACGCAATGGCACCAAGAAATTTCCCATTTAAAATTGACCATTTTACCCTTACTCAACCGATAAATTTTTTTTAATTCCATGATTTATTATTTAATTTAAAATTTTTGGTTTAGGATGTTACAGTTGTAGCCTCTCTTACGTAACTGTTTTTGTCCTATTACGGATCCATTGATAAGCCGCCAAGTGCATAGATTTCGACATACCTCTTTTAGCTAAAAGGTTGGTTGCTCTACTGAGTCGTCACTTCACCGATTCTGAATTTTTGAGAGTGTACTTCGCTCTGCATTTCTGCTATGTGAGGTCATGTTTTTCGAAATTAGATTTTCATATGGTTTTTGAAATTTGCTTTTATTGTTTTTAAAAATATGGATCTAGCACAACACATCTTTCAATCATATAGTTTCTAAGTTAGATTCTTGATTGGTTTCTTCAAGAATATGATATCTTGAAGGAATTGGTCTAGTTCATTTTTGAATATACATTTATCTGTTCGAAGTTGAATTTGATTTAAGCATATGGTTCCATTGAGTGAAGAGCTGATGTTGAAGATGCCATTTCCACGAAGACTAGCTACTAATGTTGTTGAGCTGAGCATGAAGATTGCTCAAAGATGTAGAGCTGCTCCCCTAAATAGATCTAGGAATCATTTAGCTAGTTGTGTTGTTCTCTATAGGAAACTTTCATGTTTAGTGAATTGCCTGGTTAAATGATTACCCCCCAACTTTTCCCAGTGGTGGGTTCCTGAGTGCACATTTTCTGGTGTGGGGGTCATCATTCCGACCAGGCAATCCACTAAGCTTAAGAAGATTCTTACAAGGATCAACCCAACAAGCTTAAAATTTCCTAGATATAGTTAAGGAAGTAGTTATACCTTTGTGAAATATTCTAACTAAGCTCGGCAACATTATCAACTAGTCTTCATGGGAATGGCAACTTCACAACAACTCTTCACTCCATGGTGCAAGTAGATCTCTCAACAACCTCAATATATGATTTGTAGATTCAAATGCAGTTGGATTGATTTCTTCAAGATATTATAATACTGAAGAAACCAATCTTGAATCGGAACTTAGAACTAAACGTATGAATGATATGCAAAACTAGATTCAGATTTATGAAAAACATAAGCAGATTTCAAACACCACAATTGAAATCTCATTTCAAGACCATGACCTTTCACTCATAAATGCAGAGCAAGTGAATAACCCTGAAAATTGAAAGTGTGCGAAGTAACTCCGAAAATGCATTAGCCACCGTTTTGTTAAAATTAGCAGACCAGAAATCCAAGGAGAGAAGAGTGAGGTGGCAATAGCACGTGAGAACAAGAGTGAGGTGGTAAGAACACCTACAGCTGGCAATGAGCTAGGCTCACGTGACAACAAGAGTGAGGTGGCGGTAACACGTGGTCAAAACTATGCAAAGGATGACTAGTGATATGCACTAGTCATACAAAAGGAAATCATTTTAATTTGACAAGGCTGCACAATTTAAAACACCACAAATCTCAATGTTTTTAATGAGCTTGCCTAGTTAACCACACTAGGCAACTAAGTATAAACACACAAATGCAATGCAATAGTCATGAATGATTTATCTTTAATGATCATTGATTGCACATGTGCCATGTTGAACTCTAAGCACAGCTAAAACAACCATTCTAAAACTAGCTAATTGAGCTTATTGATGCCAAAAAATGGTTCAGCACTTTTAGGCTCAACTTAGAGATGAGGTGTGATAGATGATGGTGAAGGCGAGGACCTTCAGCCTGTGTGTGAAGGTTTAGGCAAGCGATAAATATACAGAAGACAAGATATACGTGGTTCACCCTTAATGAATGGGCTACGTCCACGGAGAAGTATATTCTCATTATAATCATGTGTATTTTACATTTGTACAAGGGGCTGGGCCCAAAGATAAAGAGAAGAAGGGCGAAACCCATGACTAAATATAAGCCCAGCATAGGGAGGATCCCTTTCTAAGTGGAGAGTGGTCTCCTTTTATAGGTGACGGGGAGTCTCACTTCTTGTACTATTCCAATGTGGGACTCTTTGCCTTGCTTGGATTTGCTCCTAGTTGCTTGGTTAGATGCGGTATCAACAGAAGTCCCCCAAGTTCTCAAGTAAGAAAGTACTTCTTGGTTGGGAACTTGTAATTTTCAGTACATTGACCAAGCAACACCTTAGCCTTCTTTCAAGCCATATAGTGCACCATCTCCAGTCACAAGCTTGGACATTGTCGAAGATGATGATGATGGCATTGCCGAGGATGATGGGTGCCGAAGGCATCGTACTGGTCGTATGGTGACGGGGTGCCGATGGCATCATGCTCGTCGACTAATGATAGGGTGCCGAGGGCATCGCGCTCGTCGTATGATGATGGGATGCCGAGGGCATCGCACGTGTCGGATGATGACGAAGTGCCGAGGGCATCTCACGCATCGTATGGTGACGGGGTGCCGAGGGAATCGCGCTCATCGACTGATGATAAGGTGTCGAGGGCATCGCACTCGTCGTATGATGATGACAGGGATGCCGAGGGCATCGCACGCGTTAGATGATGACGGAGTGCCGAGGGCATCTCACGCATCGTATGGTGACGGGGTGCCGAGGGCATCGCGCTCATCGACTGATGACAGGGTGCCGAGGGCATCGCACTCGTCGTATGATGATGACGGGGATGCTGAGGGCATCGCACGCGTCGGATGATGACAAAGTGCCGAGGGCATCTCACGCATCGTATGGTGACGGGTGCCGAGGGCATCGCGCTCGTCGACTAATGACTGGGTGTCGAGGGTATTGCGCTCGTCGTATGATGACAGGGTGCCGAGGGCATCGCACGCGTCGGATGATGACGAAGTGCCGAGGGCATCTCACGCATCGTATGATCATTACCAGTGGCCAATGCCGATGGCTAATAGGCTTGGATTTTTGCTTTTTGGCATATATGCCGATTATCATTACTAATGGCTATTGCCGATGGCTAATAGTCTTGGGTTTTTATTGTGTTGGCATGAATGCCAAGTGCCACAAGTGAGCCTCCACTAGATTAGTGGTTACTGCCGAAGACTTGAATAAGGCATGTAATGCTCATTTTGGATGAACCCATGCATGTGCCCTTTAAATAATGAAAATAAATAAAGTTGGGGTTTCTTATCTCTTGTAGTTGATGCACGTGGCATCGTTTTGGAGATGCTTCAGCTGAATGGTAAGATGACGGTTGTGTTTTGTTGTCGCCCAATAAGCTTTGATCATTGAGGCTTGTATGACTTGTGCTGAGCTTCATTGGGTGCCGTAGGCCCCCATATTTTTTGTGTTGGCAAGTGGCCGATTGGCACAA
Organism: Prunus padus; assembly: GCA_024362665.1. Lineage (NCBI taxonomy): Eukaryota > Viridiplantae > Streptophyta > Magnoliopsida > Rosales > Rosaceae > Prunus > Prunus padus. The sequence continues at coordinate 10,022,081 of JANFAM010000005.1, read as the reverse complement.
GTGGTGGGCTTGTGCGCCGAACTGGTTAGATGGGCTACCGCAAATTTAGTGGATGTTGGCCCACTGTTGCTGAAGATAAGGCCCATCTCTTTTTTGCTCAACCAACGTGCCCTTTTTAATTTTGTAAAAGTGGATAGGGCCACCATAAGCTTTGAGCGATGAAGCCTATAATTCCCCATCAAGTATGTGGGATTTTTCAGACGGAGTCGGCAGTCCTTCGTCACCTATCGGTATGGGCGTGTCTCTTGGCTAAGCTACCAAACAGTAGGTGTATGAATGCTGACGAGGAGTATCTCCTTATGCTGGCTTGAAGATGTCCATTCAAGATTGACGGCAATTTGGGCTCGTCAATTTGATTTGTTGTTAATGCTGAGCGCGATTCCAAGAAACATGTTGGCTCAACCCTTGGGGTACCGTTTGGCAAGCTGGTCATGTGTTATTGTGTAGCTCCGAGTTGAGCCATGCTTGTCGTCGCCGTTCGACGATTGGAGATTTTACTGCCATGAATATGGGCATTCATCCGTTGTGAGCATCGATCGATAATCGGTAGAGCTGCCGATTAATGAATTGCAAATCAATTGGAGGTCTAGGTACATCACTTAGCTTAATCATGTCCTACCGAACAAGAGGGTAATTTGTCCCGTTGAGAAGTTGGTTCCCAGGTGAGTTATCGTTCAGTTCAAGCCTTTCGTTCGGTCAGGGGCTTTTCCGATCAATTGGGTACTGTTTGGGAGCTCTCGCAGGTGCCGTCACCAACTTGCCGATCGGCAAAGGCGTTGCCGAACGGTTTAGTGGGATTGGTGTCTTGAGAGGTTTTGGTAGAGAGAAGTGAGAGATGGCATCTGTTCAGCTCCCTGTAATGATCAATGAGCTTAAAAAATGAAGTTGTCCTCCTCTGCAATTTACAGAGCCGAATCTCAAAGAAGAAAAAGCAAAGATGTGCAGGAGCCTTATAAACACGTGGAGCTCTTCTTCAGTGACGTCGTCGACTTGCCGATCGATAAGGGTGTTGCCCCATATGCTGAGAGTTTGAAGTCCATGTCAAAACGGCTTGCAGATTACAGATATGTGATCGGAGAAATTGCTGATCAATATGGAAGGAGTAGCTGGCGAGAATTGCTTCAGACCGATGTGGTGTGGATGAGTGCCTTGATGAATTTGGTAACTGGGTGTCTTGAGGCAATTACTGATATTTAAGTATTTGCCGTGTGGAAATTGGCTTCAGAGATCCATGGGAGTCGGTCTGAATGCCGTTGTAGTTAGGTTCCAGAGAAGGTTCTCGGCGTTGCCCATTAGTTGGAGGTGTGGAGGCTTTCCTCTTGGTGCCTGCTGAAACCTGAGGGGTAGAGGATAGCAACGTCGTTCTACAATACTTCCAACTTGCTGGTTAGATTTTGGAGATGAATCCCACACAGTTGGCAGGTTGACCGTGCCGTTTAGCAAGGCATGATGGGTCAGATTTGGGTCTGCGCCTCTTAGATTGGGCCTGTACCCCTTCGATTAATGTCGGCCTACTATTCGGAATCGAAGCTTGATGCTGAGAGGGAGGCATGGGTCATGTCAACTACCGTTCGGTATGATAAGAGTGCCGACGGAGAGGTGGTCCCTTTATGATGGCAATACTGCCAAAAGACATCTAGACAACTAAATGGGCTTTGTTTTGACTTTATATTAATAAATAAGATATGCATTTTTCATTTAAATAATAAAGTATGAAAAATGCACTTATCTTTTGGAGATGATGTGTCGTGCGATAGCATAGCTTGGTTGACTTTCCCTTGATCCCAAGGGTGGTTTGCTTCTCCCATATTTTTTTTATCTTCTGAAACATGCTGCTTGGGTCCATCAGAAGCTGAAATGAGCTGGTGGGAGCTTCATGCAATCTGCATGGTGATGACGGGGTGCCGAAGGCATCACTCGCATCTAACGACGGATTGTCGAAGGCATTACTCGCGTCAGAGAAGCGGGGTGCCGAAGGCATCACTCGCATCTAATGACGGGTTGCTAAAGGCATTACTCGCGTCGGAGAAGCGGGGTACCAAATGGCAAAGGCTTGTAGAAGAGCTTGAGTCCCCATATCTTTACTTTCAAAGGGGTGCCGAATAGTAATAACGTTGTATTGAATTCACGATGTTTCTTTGAAGGATGCAAGGGTGCCGAACAGCACTTCCTTTTCTATTGAAACGGTGGCCTACTCTCTTGGCCATGCAAATCATGTAAAGTAATCTTGGTTAGCATCTTCGCAATTAAAGTTCTTTAAGGTGACCAAACGGTAGGCTTGAGCTTTCTGAAGCAGATGGAGATATCATTGTTGTCTCTTGGTTTGGCCATTTGGTTTAATCGGATGATGGAGTGCCAAACGGCATGCTGCCACTATCAATGCTCGTAATACATTTATCCACATTTGCTGAATTATGTTCAACTCCCCAGCCCTTAAACCATAGAACGACAGTGTGCCAAGCTTCTAATTTAAGTGATGAAGCATGTTGGGTGCCTATAGAAATTTCTTGGCGGGGTGTGCCGTATGGTAACCTCACATATTGCCTATCTGAAGCTCGTATTTTGTCTTCAGATGGTGGGGTTATATTTTGACCTATGTCCATCTTTTGGGGAGGATGCATGCGGGCATCCTTTATATTGACACATTGGGTTGCTCCTTGGCCATGCAAAGTGACAGCAAAACATTCAGTAACCTCCAATTTGGTGCTATTGTCAATGTCACCTCCAATATGCATGTTGGGCTTGGGTGCCGTTTGGTTCCTTGAAAGATTCCCCAAATTTGACAGTCTGAGCATTCCCAAGCGATAAATGTAGGATGCGAAAGGACACGGTAGCAGTCAGAAGCTTCCAAACGGAAAAAAAAGGCCCAGTACCCTAATGGGTCGATGGGGAAAGACTACCGAACGGTATGGAGTTGGTGGTCTCTCAAGGCTCTTTAGGTGGCTTGAGCAATCTCCTGGGTGTGCCGTACGACACTTTTGACTTTTCCACCTTGTGCTTTTGAATTTGCCGCACAGTAAGTTGATTTGGCTTCCATCATGGTGATTGAACATCTGCACTGGTGGGTGCCGTTTGGTTTGGTTTCCACCAAATACTATTTGGCATATGACAAATACTATTTGGAAACAAAATTATATTAAAATAAGAAGAATTGATTTGGCTTTCATCAAATGCTATTTGGCATGTCTACCGATTGAGCCCGTGGCTTGTCAGCCACTTGAATAATATATGGAATTATTGAATTGCTATCAGGAAGAGCCACTTGAATAAAATATGTATCTCCTAAACATTAAATAATAATAGGAAGATAAGAAATATTTCACTTATCTCTTGAAAGTGAATCACGTGGCTTTCTTCCTTTGGATTGAATTGGTGATATTGCCGAACGGCACTCTGAAATGCGGTAGTGGTTTGGTCATGCAAGCCATGCAAAGTGATAGCCATATTTTGGTTGGCTTTTCCTTGACCCCACGAGTGGTTCTATCCTTTAACATGCCACGTGACAGCCACATTTGGGTTGAACGGTGGCTGCTCCCACAGTCATGGAAGCCATGCAAAGCAGGGTGCCGAACGGTAGGTTGCTTTGACAAATTTATGTCTTCTGTATTTGGTGTTTTGAGGACTCATGATTGCTTTAGAATCGGTATTGCCGAACGGCAATTATGAGATGCCGATTGAGAAAGTGTCGAAGGGCACTTAAGGAGAGGAGAAACGACAGAAGCTTTTTTGTGTCGATTCCCACAGACGGCGCCAAACTGTTGATGCCAAAAAATGGTTCAACACTTTTAGGCTCAACTTAGAGATGAGGTGTGATAGATGATGGTGAAGGTGAGGACCTTCAGCCTGTGTGTGAAGGTTTGGGCAAGCGATAAATATACAGAAGACAAGATATACGTGGTTCACCCTTAATGAATGGGCTACGTCCATGGAGAAGTATATTCTCATTATAATCATGTGTATTTTACATTTGTACAAGGGGCTGGGCCCAAAGATAAAGAGAAGAAGGGCGAAGCCCATGACTAAATATAAGCCCAGCATAGGGGGATCCCTTTCTAAGTGGAGAGTGGTCTCCTTTTATAGGTGAGGGGGAGTCTTCACTTCTTGTACTATTCCAATGTGGGACTCTTTGCCTTGCTTGGATTTGCTCCTAGTTGCTTGGTTAGATATGGTATCAACAGAGCTTGTTTAGGTTCATAAGAAATTACATTCAAGATTACAAGTTTGGCAAGAAAAGATAAAAACATAGCTAAACAAAATCCTAACATCCACCAAGATGATAATAATTAAAATACCATGTCAATTTAATAAACTCTTATTTTATTCGACATCATATATCAAACTCCGATGAAAAACTTTTGACGACACAACATACCGAATATGGAAATGAAAATTACGTGGTTGAGATATAATGCAATCTTTTCCACAATGTATTAACGCAAACTTTTGACGACACTCAATAAATGTATTAACGCAATCTTTTCCACACACACAAATCAAATGTGTAAATGAAGGTAACGTCAGTCATATAGTCTTCATTCACATGATTAACACATATAATGCCTTTTCTAAGTAACTGTTACACATAGGCCTATAAAATGGACCCGGTCTTAATAATGTTAGCCCAGGCCCTACCTAGTGATAGGCCTTTTTTACCCTAAGGGTTGAATGGGTCAAGTCGGGTCAGCCCTATCTTAAATAGGCTAAGCCAAGCCCTACCCAAAGTCCAAAAAATTTCAAGCTCATGTGCGGGTTGTTGTGCCTAGCCAATAAAAGCATGACTACTACTTAAACTTATATGCTAAAGATAATTTGTGACCAAGGCCAAAGTTATTATTGTATATGTAGTTATTCCCTTGGAGTTGATGAAACTTTACAACGTCCATTCATTAGTACCTAATCTACTTTTGTACAAATGATTTCTTTGTCAATTTGTTGGTTTGACGTTTCAATTATGGTCGTCAGATTTTCAATGCCATAGGCTATTGCATGCTCCAACTATGAGATTGTTGGTTTAAGTTATTGACGTTTGCCTTCAATATTTTCAATCCAGATCTTTAAGCACTATCCCTCCATGTCTCTCTGTCTGTTCAATCTCATTAACTTTCAATTTCCTTTTTTGGTTTTTAAGGAAAAGTTTGTTGGCTCACAACTCATGGTAAGGTTTTCATATTCGAAAAAATGGCAAGATCCACATAAAGGCTAACGTGGTTTGCAGGGGAGCGACATCTAGGCTTGTAAAATGGGTTAGGTCAAGCCATCCTGACTTTAAGACAGGGTTAGCCTAGGCCCTACCTAGTGGTGGGATTTTTTTGGCCCTAAGGGTTGAACAAGTCGGGTCAGGCCAACCCTATCTTAAATAGATTAAGCCCCAGCCCTACCCAAGGGCCAAAAGTTTTTGGGCTCATGGATAGGCCGATGGGCCGGGCTTATAAATGATCCAGGAGGATCTACCAACAAAAATAAACATAATATAATATAATTATATTATATTATTAAATTATTTAAAATCATAAAAACTAATGGTGTATAACCAATTGTTATAAACCATAAAAAGTTAATGGTTTTAAATAAGTGAGATTTTAGTTCATTCATTCTTTATGGCTTAAAATAATTTACTATTTTAGTTTAGTTAATTTTAGCAACCAAACCTTGTATAAATACGTAAGTTATTCAATGAAATGAATCAAGCAATTCTGAAAGCAGAACTCAAAGCATTTCCTTAGCTTCTTCCTTTTGTTTCTCTGATTGTCATAAAATTCCTCTCGTTCCCTTTTTCCTATAAACTAGGAATTCATAGTTCTATCGACTAGAAGTTTTGGATCAAGTGGTATCAGAGCTCCAGATCCGAGAGGGTGACGGTGGTTCGCAACCAACGCAAAGCTTCTGGAGAAGAACTTTTAGGTCCTTTGCTCGTACACCGAAAGCCAAGATCCAAGAGAGACATTATGATTGGAGAAAACAAACAAGATACATCAAGTGATAACGATCACATCACTAAGCTTGAGCAACAAGTTGAAAACTTGTCTGCATCAATCCTTAAACTCGTGGAGAGTTTGAAGACTGGAAAACCTTCATGTCCATCAACTTCATATGAGCCTGATCAAAAGCTCAAGAAAAAGGTTGTTGAGGATAGCGAAGATGAAGACGACACACAAGCTTATCCAACGAAAAAAGAACCTGAATCAGGTGACAACAAAAATTCTATTGATACCTTAAAATTTGATTTTAAGGTTGATATCCCTATATATAAAGGAGATGTTGATCCTGAAAAGCTAGATAACTGGATAGACACATTAGAAAATTATTTCACAGTTTATAAGTATTCTAATGTGTAAAAGATCAAATTTACAAGTTTGAAACTTTCAAGCCATGCCCTTACATGATGGAAGTCCTATCGGAGATGGTATGATGTCTCAGAATTGACTTGGAAGAACTTCAAGATGCTTTTGAGAAAACAATTCTATCTAGTTGGCTATGAAGATGAAAGATGGTATAAGTGGCAACACTTTAGACAAAGATTTGGGCAGCCTATACAAGAGTATACAACAGAGTTCCACAACCAAGCTATGGTTCTGGACATCGACGTCAACGACTACAATTTTTTCATGAAGTATACCAGAGGTCTTGCCTACTACATACGAAAATAACTAAAATTGTTCACCATAGATACTATTGAAGAAGCTACAGTGAAGGCCATCACCATTGAGGCAAAAAATAAAAGAACCGACAAGAAGAATGACAGATCAAAACCTATCAACAAAACTGATTAGCAGAAAAAGGGGAAGCAGAGCAAGGAAGGTCAGACACAGAAGGTCTATTGTGATCACTGTCAAACCAGCAGACATGCCAAAGACAAGTGCTGGATACTCCATCCTGAGTTGCAGCCAAAGCACGAAAAAAACAACTAGAGGAGAAATGACAGAAAAGCCACATTAACTGCACAATAGGCAGAAGAGCTTCTAAAGTTGAAGCAACCTAATGTTACACTTACCCTTATGACAAGACTAACAGATACTGAAGACGCGTACAACCATGAAGAGTTGTTTCATGTGAATATTCAGGTGAAGCAAAGTGTTGTACAAGCTATCATTGACCCTGGAAGTCAGAAAAAGCTGATTTCAAAGGCTTTAGTAAGAAAAGTGGGTTTAGACACCACACCACATCTTAAGCCGTACCCGTTGGGATGGATTCAGAAGAACGTTGACTTACAGATCACAAAGCAATGTACCTTCAAATTTTCTATCACCAAACGATATATCGATGAGGTGACATGTGAGGTGGTTCTTTTGGACGTTTGCCAAATCATATTAGGTCGTCCATATTTATGGGATCGAGATGCCATTCACTATCAGAGGCTTCGCAAGTATCGACTTGTGAAGGATGGGAATGAGTTCCACATCAACGCTTGAAAGCCTCAAGCTACATATAATATGTTGACAGCTAACCAAGCGAAGAGGTTAGTCAATTCATGTGGGTGATTCGTTTTGTTGATGATTTGACAGCAAGATCAGAGTTCTGGAGCTGTGACATTGTTTACTTTGTTTTTATCTCATACGCAATGCTCAAACATAGGAAAATTACATGAGAAGTTCAAGGACTTATTTTAGGATGTTCATGGTTTGCCACCGAGGAGAGCTGTGGAGCATGATATCCAGTTGGTAGGAGATTCACCTATACCAAACTTGGCTTTGTATCGCACTTCTCTTACAGAATCTAATGAGATTAAGAAGCAAATTCAGGGACTTCTTGAACAAAGAGTCATCAAACCTAGCTGTTCACCAGTGTTACGTGTGCCTAAGAAAGACAGAGGATGGCATATATTTGTTGATTATAGGGCACTCAACAAAATAACCATCAAGAATCGGTATCCATTGCCGAGAATTGATGACTTGTTAGATCAATTACATGGTGCTCGTTACTTTACGAAGCTAGATCTTAAATTCGGCTATCATCAGGTCCTCATCCATGAAGAAGACACTTGGAATATTGATTTCAAAAAGCAAGGACTCTTCGAGTGGTTAGTCATGCCATTCGGGTTATGTAATGCTCCAGCTACCTTCATGTTACTTGATGATGATCTCGACGAACACACGCGTCTTCCATCAATTGATGACTTAAGGTTGAACGAGAAGATCCTTTGCAAGAGGATTGTATCTTGGAACAGAAGGTTCGTGAGACTCGACATGGAAAGTATGAGTATTTCCGTATTGGCAAAAAAGGTCAACTTCCTAGCAAGTCGAAGTGGTATATTCAAGACAAGGCAATAACATAGTTTCCTCATCTCACAATTTAGCTTGACCAGGAGTTCAAGTATCTTAAATGGGGGAGCCATGATCCAGGAGGGTCTACCAACAAAAATAAACATAATATAATATAATTATAATTTATTATATTATATTATTAAATTATTTAAAATCATAAAAACTAATGGTTTATAACCAATTGTTATAAACCATAAACATTTAATGGTTTTAAATGAGTGAGATTTTAGGCCATTCATTCTTTATGGCTTAAAATAATTTACTAGTTTAGTTTAGTTAATTTAAGCAACCAAATCTTGTATAAATACGTAAGTTATTCATTGAAATGAATCAAATAATTCTGAAAGCAAAACTCAAAGCAGTTCGTTAGCTTCTTCCTTTTGTTTCTCTAATTGTCTTAAAATTCCTCTCGTTCCCTTTTTCCTATAAACTAGGAATTTATAGTTCTATCGATTAGAAGTTTTGGACCAATAAAAGCATGAATAACACTTCAAATTATATCCTAAAGATAATTTGTGGCCAAGGCCAAGGTTATTATTGTATGTGTAGTTCTGCCTTTTGAGGAGATGAAATTTTAAAGGGCTCATTCATTAGTATCTGATATACTTTTGTACAAATTATTTCTCCATCAATTTATTGGTTTGAAGTTTCAATTATGGTCGTCTGGTTTTCAATCCCATAGGCTATTGCATGCTCTAACTTTGAGGTTGCTGGTTTGAGTTATTGACCTTTGCCTTCAATATTTTCAATCCAGATCTTTAGGCATTATCCCTCTAGGTCTTTCTATCTGTTCAGTATCATTAACTTTCAATTTCAATTTCCTTTTTTGGTTTTTAAGGAAAGTTTAGTTGACTCACAACTCATGGTGAGGTTTCCATATTCAGAAAAATGGCAATATCCACATAAAGGCTAGAGTGGCTTTGCAGGGGAGCGACATCTAGACTTGTAAAATGGGTCAGGTCAGTCCAGCCTGACTTTAAAAGGAGTTAGCCCAAGCTTGACTTTGAACAGGCCTGGCCGAGCCAACCCTATCTTAAATAGACTAAGCCCAAGCCCTATCCAAGGGCCAAAAACTTATGGGTTCATGGGCAGACCGATGGGCTGAGCCTATAAAAGCATGAACAAGACTTAAACTTCTATGTTGAAGATAATTTATGGCCAAGGCCAAGGTTATTATTGTATGTGTAGTTCTACCCTTCGAAGTGACGAAACTTTACACATATCATTCATTAGTATTTGATATACTTTTCTACAAATTATTTCTCCGTCAATTTGTTGGTTTGAAGTTTCAATGGTCGTTAGATTTTCAATGTTATAGGCTATTGCATGCTCAAACTCTGTGGTTGTTGGTTTGAGTTATTGACCTTTGCCTTCAATAATTTCAATCCAGATCCTTAGGCACTATGCCTCCAGGTCTCTCTATCTGTTCAGTCTCATTAACTTTAAATTTCCTTTTTTTGGTTTTTAAATAAAGCTTGGTTGACTCACAACTCATGGTAAGGTTTCAATATTCGGAAAAATGGCAAGATCCACATAAAGTTAAGGTGGCTTTGTAGAGGAACGACAACTAGGCTTGTAAAATGGGTTTGGTCAGGCCAGCCTGACTTTAAAAGGGAATAACCCATGCCCTACCAAGTGGCGGGCTTTTTTTTGCCCTAAGGGTTGAACATGTCGGGCCCGGCCAACCCTATCTTAAATAAACTAAGCCCAAGCCCTACCCAATAGCCAAATTTTTTTATGTTGATGGGTTAGGCCTATAAAAGCATGAATGACACTTAAACTTTTATGCTAAAGATAATTTGTGCCCAAGGCCAAGGTTATTATTGTATGTGTATACGTAGTTCTGCCCTTGGAGATTACGAAACTTTACAGGGCTCATTCATTAGTATATGATCTACTTTTGTACAAATTATTTCTCTGTCAATCTGTTGGTTTGAAGTTTCAATTATGGTCGTTAAATTTTCAATGCCATATTCCATTGCATGCTCCAACTCTTAGGCCCCGTTTGGTTCATGGGAAAGGATGCTTGGGGATGGGAAATCAATTGCTTTCCTATGTTTGGTAAATCCGGGCATGGGAAATGATTGCCTAACACATGGGAAAGTAGGAGGAAAAGTGAATCCTTCCTCTCAACTTGGGTTTTGATTTCCCTCCTCATGGGAAAGTTTGGGAAAATGAGCCAACATTCAATGCACATTTTTCATGACCATTTTGTCATCATGAACAATTTAGAATTACAATGTATCATTAAATGCTTTCTTTTTTTATTTTATTTAATATGGGTATAATTGGAAAATTATACAAACTTTGTTTTTCATTTCTACTCAAAACAAACATGGGAAAGGAAACAAAGCGAAATCTTCGGATTACTTTCCCGACATTACCAAACGTGGGAAAGGAATCTTCCATTCTCATCCCTTGGAAAATGACATGGGAAGTGATTTCCCCTCAAATCCGTTCCATGAACCAAATGGGGCCTTAGGTTATTAGTTTGAGTTATCGACCTATGCCTTTAATATTTTCAATCTAGATCCTTAGGTACTATCCCTATAGGTCTCTTTTTCTGTTCAGTCTCATTAACTTTCAATTTTCTTTTTTGGTTTTGAAGGAAACCTTGGTTGGCTCACAGCTCATGATAGGGTTTTCATATTTAGAGAAATGGCAAGATGGCCTTGCAGGGAAAGGACAACTAGGCTCGTAAAATGGGTTGAATCGGGCTAGCCCGACTCTAAGAGGGTTTAGCTTGTGCCCTACCCATTGACGGGATTTTTTTGGCCCTAATGGTTGAATGGGTCGTGTCGGGCCAACCTTATCTTAAATAGGCTAAGCCCAGGCCTACCCAAAGATTTTTTTAAAAAAATATTAAGCTCATGGGCAGGCCGATGGGTCGGGCCTATATGGCCCTATCAAATAGGCTGAATATAATTAATTAAATGTCATTATGCTTAATTAAATTCAATGATCATTAATACTAGTTTATTTTTATAAAGATCTTAAAAGTAATGATAATTCCATTAATAGTAAATGGGGTCATTTTTTGAATCTTCTAATTAAATACAACTCTAATTCATGTTAGTCTAATTTATAAAATATTATTTATTAACTTAAATATTAGGTCGTGCTGGGTCGCTCATGGATTTAGAAATTGTAGCTGTTAACTCGCAAGTGCACGGGCCATTGGATAGTATAGCTTGTGTAAGTACGAGGTCGATCCCACGAGGATTGATGATAGGTTGATTCAATTTAATTCCCTGCACAAAACAGAAATCCAAAAGAAAATAAATAAAACAAGAAAGAAAGAAAAGAAATTAACTCAAGCAAATTAGTTACCAAGTTCAATTCATATTCTTAGATTGATTCTAGCTAAAGTATGATTAAGCCATGGTGTCTGGTCCTAACCTTGTATTTCTAATTCCCTAATTAGATCCTTGTTTTCGAACCTAAATTAAGCATTAGAAATCCATTAAGCATAGAAGAATGTTTTAAACAACCAAGCATGTATCTAATCCCTATTGTCGAATGTCCATACATACTCTTCCTATTCATAGTTCAATTTGAATTAATGCATGGTGTCTACTCTTAATTCAAACTAAGATAGCTAACATACAAGTTTTAATGGTGATCAATCATTCAAACAAGCATATTAACTTATAAGCATAATGAATAAGAACAAGAACTATAATTGAAACTTGAAAACTAATTAAACTTGAAAACTTAAGAAAAGAAATTACATTACAATGGAAAATAAATTACAACTAAGAAAAACTTAAAGGAAACAATTGAGAACTAAAAAGAAAACTAAGAGAATTTGAGGGAGAGAAGGGAGAGGAGCTCTAGAGAGATGTTTGAGAGCTCCCCCTTGGGGTGTGTTTACATGTTTGGAGAACTCACTATTTATAGGCCTAGGGAAGTATAAATCTGATTATACAATTGAATTTATTAATCACACTCACTTCACCAACTTACACCACTCAATTCACCACTAAAATGATTAGCTCATGCATGACAATGCATTGCAGTCAGCTTGTGGGCTCGATTTGGGCTTGTTCCTTCACTCTAACAAATCTACAAAAATATGGATCTTGAAGCTCTTTGTCTTATCTTTCCAAGCATATGCAGCCCAACTCAAGGAAAATTCGGGAAGGCCTTCAAAAGTCATTTTTGGCCCAGTAACGCAGATCCTGCCGATTTTGACCTTAAGCTGCCAAAACTTGTATAACTTTTTCTAGAGGACTCGGAATCACGAACCGTAAAATGATCCAGAAAATAGACTTCCGTATCTTTCCAATGACGTATGGCTCATTATCTGGTTCTTCTTGAGCAAGTAGAGTCCAATCCGTGAAGTTGACTGATCTGCAGACACCGTTTTGAGCTAACTTGACTCCAAAATGCATTAAATGAGTCCCAAACTTATTACACTGAAACAAACACAAAATAGATTAAAAGCACAAGTTTAACTCAAAAACATAACCAAATCATAAGTTAGAAGGGTACAAAATGATATGTAATTATGCATCGATCAAATACCCCCAAACCTATATTTTGCTAGTCCTCGAGCAAAACAAAAGGAAAACAAAGATAAAAATAAATAAATAAATAAATTTATTAGACCACTTTCGTAGGTAACTCGATTGCATTGAGCATATGCAACAAGCCTTTAAACCTCTAGGCATCCCTAGTAGGAGGAGTTGTGTCTCTGAGGGTTTAACAGATACGATACCCACAAACGTTTCTCGACTACGCAAAACAAAGTAGTTAGAAAACAAAAACAAAACAAAAACAAATACAAAAACAATATTTCCGAACATTTTCTGAAGAGAAATGACTCATGCACATGACTCAAAAGTTTTAACAATAAAAGCTCATTTTTGGACATTATTCACAATGTGGCAAAGTTCAAAACATAACATGCTCAAAGTGTAGTAGTGTGATAGCCAAATGCAACAAATTCTCCAATCTTAGTTTTCACACAATTTCAAAAATCATACAAAGCACAAATTCAACTTCAAATCTCACCAAAGTTGTTCTCTCACAAATGAATCACTTAGAAGAGGGTTACAATGCAACACTCAGTTATAAACATGAGATTAGAGTTAAACCATAAGGGAATTAACTCACAATTGAAAGATGAAGAACTTGCATTATATGATCTCAAGAAGGATGCCAAACACTTAAAAGTAGGAAAATGGATGCAATTCAATCACATGACATTTAAGATCAATTTAGGTCTTTATCATATGTTGTAATGGGGCTAAGGGTGCAAGGTGAGTGAGAAATGAAAGGTATGGATAACACAAAGTCCAAAGAACTCATAATGTAAGAGCATAAAACAATTTTTCCAAGACTTGAATCATCACAATGAGGATTTTTTTTTTTTTTTTTTTTTGAAAACTCCTTATACCTTCATTTATAAGAATTCACACTCCTTTCTTTTAATTGAACAACCACCAATTTATTTTGAGGCCAATAAAGAAACCCAAAAATGAATTTTCAATCAACCACAATCACAACATTCTCTTTTCTTCCACCAATTGGGTGATTTTTTTCAATATATAATACCCCTTCCCAAACTTAGCATGAAAAACACATCACAATTAAAGCTCATGAGTTCCTTAGAAAAGGTAAATACTTGTTTTTCAGGTTAAGGCGAGGAAATATAATTGGTTAAATGAAAGAAAAGGTTTACATGTAGGCTCAAAATGGTTAACAATGGAAAAATCATGCTTAAGCATGCATAAGGTTAGCTTGAAAGGCACAAGCGATCCAAAGAAGGCCTTAATATCATTTCTTAAATGTCATGTAATTAAATTGAATATGAATGAATGACTTTTAAGTGTTCAACCAAATCAATGAATAATGAGATCAAACAACAACTTAGATGACAAGAAAATAAGAGTATGTGTATAACACTCATGAAATAAAGCACAAGGCTCAAAAGCTCACATTATATGGTTATACAAGTTTAATTTATGCTTGATACAATTCTTTGGATCATGCAAATCCTTTAATTGGAAAATTATGAAACAAATGGCAAGTGTAAAGAAGGTTTCGAACATATCATGCTAGAACGATGCCAAATTTTTATTTTTTTATTTTTTTATTTTTTATTTTTGTTTTTTTATTTTTTTATTTTTTTTTAAATAAAAAGAAATCCAATTTTTATTTAAGTTATGCAAACATTTATCACAATCTCATCATATGTGTTCGGAAAGTGACTCAAAATAAAAAAATAAAATAAAAACAAAGCAAGACTAAAATAAAATAGAAAAACAAGAAAAAAAAAAGAATTTAAATTTTTTTTAAAAAAAAATTAAAGAAAAATCAAATTTACTTACTAAACTCTAATACCCCCAAATTTAGAAATGAACATTGTCCTCAATGTTTAAAAAATAGGCACAAGCAATGTCATAACAAAAAATGAAAGGTATTAAAACAAATAAAATCACAAAACAAAATAAAATAATTACAAAATAAAAATTGCAAAACAACCAGACAAATATAAAAAAATAAAAATAAAACGAAACAGTAAGCCCTAAACACACAAACTTACGCAAATTGAAACCCAAAAAACTTTGAAGCCCAAAGCCCACAATTTTGAAACCCAAACCATCGTTAAACCCGACCCACAATGAAATCTGAAGCCCACACATTTATTTTTTATTTTTTTTATTTTTTTATTTTTAATTTTTTAATTTTTTATTTTTTATTTTTACGTGGGAAGTGGATTCTGAAACGGGGGTCCATATGTTGTCTCGAGCAACGAAGCAAGAGCCACGTGTCGATGCATAGAGGCGCCGCGAGAGCTTTGCGCTTTTCCAAGCGGAAATTACGGGAGTCATGGAAAGGCGCGACGACTTAGGTGAACGCGTATGTTCGGAAAAAGGCATGTGGGAACGGTTGAAGCTGTAATTGCTAGGGTTTGTCAAAAGCTGCGTCTATAAACTGGAAGGAGAGGGAAACAAAAAAACAACCTACGCAGAAGAGAGAGAAAAGAAAGAAGAAAAGAGAGAGGAAAGAAAAGAAAAAGAAGAGAGAAAGAGAAAAAGAAAAGAAAGCAGAAAGAAAATGTCGTCTCCTTTCCCATTTTCGCTCGATCTTAACCTAGCTCAACCAATTCAGACGTCGAGTCAAGGAGCAAGACCAACGTGGATGCCCTATTTTGGCTCGACAAGAGGGCCCGTGATGTGAATGACACAATACTCATGGACAACGAAGTTGCCCTTGGAGTCGCAAGGAGTTTAGTGACTCCCAGAGATGCACGAGTGCTCGGCGCAAAGTGTGACAATCGAATCGTCGGTGATGCCATGGCACTGGCCGCACAAAACACGACCACTATCGCATGGCTGTGGGTTATCGCCTAATTGCGAAATCCCGTGAGTTGGAGCTAGTAAAGGCTCGAGTTGGCGGCATCGCGAGAATGTGGTTGAGGATTGTCAAGGCATTATAAGGGACTTGAAAAAGGAGAGGACAAGGATGGTGGAGTTTAATCGACGTCGGCTAGAAGGTTTGCGGGCGGAGAATAAACAGCTATCATCGATGGTAGATTTGTATGCCAAAGACATGCGCACGAAGCTGAGTCTATTGGGCGGCCGGGTAAGCGCAAGCAACCAGAGCACGAGACAAGTGGTGCTCAAGCCAAGAGTGCAGCCATAAGTGCGATCTTTGGGAGCTCAAGTGATGGGCCCCAAGAGGTCGTGCGTGAAGACCCAAAAGATGACGTCCAGACGGCTAAGTTTCCAATTTTGGAATCGGGAAGTGTGCCATGATGATGCGATCTTGTGAAGATGAAGAAGAAGAAGAAGATGAAGAAGAAGAAGATGATGATGATGATGAAGAAGATGAAGTTTTATTTATTTGTATTTTATGCTTTTTTCTTTTTTTTTCTTTTTTTTTAAGTTTTTAGTGATGCAGCTTTATTTGGAGTAAAATTTTTTTATTTTATTTTTAACACACAGAAACAAACTAACTAACCACACCACATAAAAATTAAAATTAAAAAAATACAAAAAAATAAAAACAGAGACTAACAGAAAACCAAGAAGTTCCAAAATGCAATTTTAATTTTTTAATTTTTAATTTTTGTAATTATTATTTAAGCAAGAATACAATATCCAAACTTAAATTTTTATTTAAACTAAACCATTATTGTAAAAAAAAATTTTATTTTAAGAACACACAATTATACAAGCAACTCTAGGATGACCAGGTTAAGGGCCTCGAGAAAACACTGTAGGGGTTAGGGAAGGTTGGAGGGGTCACAATGGTCCCACTTAAAACCCAAACTTCTTAGACACCGAAGGTGTCGCCTAAAGAACTCCTAGACACTGCATTGACGGAGACGCTCACTGGAGTTACCAAGAGTCAGCTCATATGAAAAATCTTTTAAATTTTTTTTTAATTATAAAAGAAACAGAAAATTAAAATTACAAAAATAATAACAATAGAAGTAAAAGAGAAAGGATTGGATACTTCCCCTTGAAGCGATTAGGTCGAGCATGGATGCATTTGGAGGTCGCTACTTCTCCCACTACTCCATACTTTTTATCCTTATGATTGAAGTTGCCTTCTCTCCCTTTTTATTGAGCTATCTCATATTGCTAAAACAAACATAGAACTTGAAACGGAATTAAAAGGATTAGGAAATAAAACTAAAGTGAAAAAGGAAATACAAAAGTAAAACAAGTAGGGAAAGAAAATAGAACCAAACTATGCCGTCAATCCCCGGCAACGGCGCCAAAATTTTGTTAACTCGCAAGTGCACGGGCCATTGGATAGTATAGCTTGTGTAAGTACGAGGTCGATCCCACGAGGATTGATGATAGATTGATTCAATTTAATTCCCTGCACAAAACAGAAATCCAAAAGAAAATAAATAAAACAAGAAAGAAAGAAAAGAAATTAACTCAAGCAAATTAGTTACCAAGTTCAATTCATATTCTTAAATTGATTCTAGCTAAAGTATGATTAAGCGATGGTGTCTGGTCCTAACCTTGTATTTCTAATTCCCTAATTAGATCCTTGTTTTCGAACCTAAATTAAGCATTAGAAATCCATTAAGCATAGAAGAATGTTTTAAACAACCAAGCATGTATCTAATCCCTATTGTCGAATGTCCATACATACTCTTCCTATTCATAGTTCAATTTGAATTAATGCATGGTGTCTACTCTTAATTCAAACTAAGATAGCTAACATACAAGTTTTAATGGTGATCAATCATTCAAACAAGCATATTAACTTATAAGCATAATGAATAAGAACAAGAACTATAATTGAAACTTGAAAACTAATTAAACTTGAAAACTTAAGAAAAGAAATTACATTACAATGGAAAATAAATTACAACTAAGAAAAACTTAAAGGAAACAATTGAGAACTAAAAGAAAACTAAGAGAATTTGAGGGAGAGAAGGGAGAGGAGCTCTAGAGAGATGTTTGAGAGCTCCCCCCCTTGGGGTGTGTTTACATGTTTGGAGAACTCACTATTTATAGGCCTAGGGGAAGTATAAATCTGATTATACAATTGAATTTATTAATCACACTCACTTCACCAACTTACACCACTCAATTCACCACTAAAATGATTAGCTCATGCATGACAATGCATTGCAGTCAGCTTGTGGGCTCGATTTGGGCTTGTTCCTTCACTCTAACAAATCTGCAAAAATATGGATCTTGAAGCTCTTTGTCTTATCTTTCCAAGCATATGCAGCCCAACTCAAGGAAAATTCGGGAAGGCCTTCAAAAGTCATTTTTGGCCCAGTAACGCAGATCCTGCCGATTTTGACCTTAAGCTGCCAAAACTTGTATAACTTTTTCTAGAGGACTCGGAATCACGAACCGTAAAATGATCCAGAAAATAGACTTCCGTATCTTTCCAATGAAGTATGGCTCATTATCTGGTTCTTCTTGAGCAAGTAGAATCCAATCCGTGAAGTTGACTGATCTGCAGACACCGTTTTGAGCTAACTTGACTCCAAAATGCATTAAATGAGTCCCAAACTTATTACACTGAAACAAACACAAAATAGATTAAAAGCACAAGTTTAACTCAAAAACATAACCAAATCATAAGTTAGAAGGGTACAAAATGATATGTAATTATGCATCGATCAGTAGCCCAAACGCTACCCTTTACACAACGAATCGGGTTAAACCCCCCATAGTACTGGCCTGAGCCAATCCATATCTAAAAAAATAGGGCTGATTCGGACTAACCCATCGAGCTTGGGCCATTTTTACAAGCCTAGTTACACATTAATAGCTATAAGAGCAACTCACAAATGTCAAAGTAGGAAGGATTAAATTGCATATAAATATATAGATCTAATATTTAAAAAAATAAAAAATTAGATGCCTAACTTTGTAGAGGCAGGGAATATCCAAATGCATTTTCGGTCCAGAATAGTAGGGTCAACATGAACAAAGCGTTATATAGCAGGGTAAGCGTGACTTGTAAAGTAAAACAGCATCAAGTATTTATATATCTGCATAGGATGCGACCATTACCAAAAGTCGATTTATGGTCCCAACAACATCTAAGCACAGTTGAAATCATGAAGACGTGGATACAAATCTCTGTTCCAAAAAGCCTCTCCATCTGAATCTTTGTCCCTCCATTTTACTTCAAAAAGCATGCCATGAGCTTCATCGGCTGACTCATGTCATGAGCTGTCCATTTTGCAAGCAAAATGCAATCTTCAACTCCAACATTGCAGCATCCAACGCAGCACTCAGCTTTAAGCTTTTGAGAAAGCATTTGCAGGCATTTCGCATATTAAAAGAAGTGTCCATAATTAACCAAATAACAAATATATTCTTTCACGCACATTGGTCATAAAACTCATGCTCTGAAAAAGTATTAAAAGACCAACAACAAGAAGCAAGTTTTGCTTTGCCTTTTCAAATATTTATTCCCATCCAAAAATTAAAGCCGCTTGCTATAAAAGCCAATGCCATCTATTAAAATGAAAGAATAAAAGTAGTGAAATGTGTCTCAAAATAAATCAAAGGCTTAATATCACAAAATATCTCTAAGGTTTACGAAACTATCAGATGACATCCTTAATGTTTTTTTGTGTCATTTGTGGTCTTCAAGGTTAGTATGTGTGATCACAAATGGTCCATGCCGTTAGGTTCCGTCAAAAACTCCATTAGTTTGCTAACGTGGCATATATATATCACAAAACATCTCTGAGGTTCACACACCTATGACAAATGGTCCCTGTGAAATTTTTTAATTTTTTCATTCAAAATTCATAAAATTTTGGTTTTCTTTTTAAATTATTTAAAAATATATATTGTATTTTAAATACACGTGACACTATATTTTTTAAGTTGTGGGCTCCACATATATGCCCCATCAACAAACTAATGAAGTTTTTTTAAAATAATTTAAAATTCATAAAATTTAAAAATGAAAAAAACCATTTATGAAGTTTTATGAATTTTAAATTATTTTTTAAACACTCCATTAGTTTGTTGATGTGGCATATATGTGGAGCTCACATCTCCAATAATATAGTGTCACGTGTATTTAAAATACAATATATATTTTTAAATAATTTAAAATTCATAAAATTTAAAAAAGAAAACCAAAATTTTATGAATTTAAAATTAAAAAATTAAAAAATTTCTAAGGGACCATTTGTAATAGGTGCGTGAACCTTAGGGATATTTTGTGATATATATATGTCACTTTAGCACACTAACGGAGTTTTTGACGGAACCTAAAGACATGGACCATTTGTGATCACAAATAATAACCTTGAGGACCACTAATGACACACAAAAAATTAAGGATGCAATCTGATAGTTTCGTAGACCTTAAGGACGTTTTGTGATATTAAGATAAATCAAATTTCTACTTTTATTGGGCCCAAGCCTTAACTCAAATTCAAAGGTTTTTGAGCCAGCCCAAGAGTTGGGTTGGCCAAATCATAAGGCTGAATGGATCGGCCCAATTTGGTTCATTTTATACACGTATCTGACCTATTTCTATTATGGAAAACATAAATCGACCCAGGGAAATATTTGGCTAAATTTGGTTTGAATCCCGTATTAGTTGTAACCCTTTTGTGGGTAGTGGTTTTAACCCATTTGTGATAGTTGTAGTAGTCTTTGTAACTATTGTATTTGTATTGCCCTCGTAGCGTAATTTATGAATACAATCTCTTTTTTATTTCAAAACAAAATAACTTTGGTTTGATCCTTGAGCTGGGTTTTTTGTTTTGCATTTTTTGTTTAATAAGAGTTTGATTGGGGCTGCTTGCAAGCAATTATCTTGGTTGGGCCACTGTCACCCCCTTAATTCTTTTTACCAGAACAAATATATCCTATCAAATTTTGGCCAGACCCTATTTATCTTTTGTATTTTGTCAACCAAATTGTACCCATTAATTACGTCAACTGGCAATTTGTTCATGCTGGCTAAAATGCATGGGCCTCTTAAGCTCAATGAATTGGAGGACTTGAATGGACAAAGAGTAATGATCTACGGGCACCCATTATCATTTATACATAACTAATCTTTCAGAACACCCATGCCTAATTTCTTCGACACCCAAAGTTTGTATAAACTTATTATTGCTTGGGCCTATAGACAAGCCGATGGACCGTTGCTCTGGGTTTCGTTTTTTCCGGTAAATGTTTAAAATTGGATTAGATTGGATTATACTAAACTGTATTAACTTCTTTTGTACAATCGCATTTTGATCTCTGATATTTTGGAGTTTGGAGTGTGAAGCTTTTGGCATTTTGGATTGTATTTTGACGTTTTGGAATTACTGATGCGAATTTTAACATTTTAGGATTTTTTTTTTTTTAAACAAGCATAATTTTATTAATAAAGGGGTAAACACAAGAGATGTACAAGAAGAACACACCCCAAATGGAGGTTCTTGCATACAATAAATCCAGCAAGACATTGAGTAATAACTATTACAAATTCAAGCCCAACTCACTCAAAATTGGCATATAGAGGATCAAGAAGACTCTTTATAGCACCAGTGCTACAGAGAGACCATGAGAACAATGGATTCTGCATGAACAGGAAATAGAAGCACCAAAAGTGAAAGGGCTTTACTGCTCAACATCCATTGGAAAATAAGGCCACAACACCACCAACATCCCACATGATCTCACAACACCCAGTATGAAAGATCCATCTAGATCTAACAACTCTACCTCCTCAACATAAAGGATTTTAAAAGCCAATCTAAAAGGACTGGGGATAAACAAAACCCAGCAAAAAAATTCAAGGGAAAACACCTTGAGCCAAAGGGGGTTGTAGAGGAGAGACCAATAAGAAAGGAGAAGAAGGGAGAAGGGTCGGACAATTTAGGATATGGGAGGTAAATTTTAACATTATGCAGTTTGCCAACAGTTGAATCCAATACTTTTGTTAATCAGAGTAGAAAGAGAGTATTTGTAAAGAGCCATTTTATCTCAAGCTTTTAGAGCCCTTGATGTAAAGATTTGACTTGGTAACAAGTGGCAAACCACCAACCAAAGAACAACCAAACACATGTGCCACCATCCCCACCACAAAAGATGAGCTTCATCCCATGTTCAACTTAAACCTTCCTAATCCACTCTTCTCCTAAGTCCTACTTCATATTCCAATTTCTATACTCCTTGCATCCAAATACTTTTGTAATGGCACTCACTTTTATTTCCTCAGTATCCATTAAATCCTTAACCACGTCTTCTCCAAATCCAAAGGCTCCCCCAATTCGTCTGCAATCCCTCTCCAACAAGCCCTTTTCACTGGTCTGCCAATTAGACCCTGTGAGACACCATTTTCATGGTAAGCATTTCTTTTCCTAGCTAGCATATGTAAGCTACTGTTTGTGATGAACTTCTAAGTTTCAAGCCAACTAGCTTACTGGGTTTTCTCAAAAAGGTTAGATTGTTCCAGCAAGCAATGCAAGACAGTTAATGAAGATTCAAAGAAATGGAGAAGCATTGTTTCAGCAGCAATGGCAGCTGCAGTTATTAGCTTTAGCTCTGGCATGCCCGCCATTGCTGATCTCAATAAGTTTGAAGCTGACACACCTGGTGAATTTGGGATTGGATCAGCTGCCCAATTTGGTTCTGCAGACCTCAGGTCCCATTTCTTTTTAGAAACTGTATGTTGCAAGCATTTTTGGGTTCTGAGTATAAAGGTTGAATTCCCTTCCAATGTTGTTATGCAGGAAAGCTGTACATGTGAATGAAAATTTCAGGTAATTTTTCATCTCTGCGTCATGTTTAGCCATATGTCATAGCCCATAATTTGGACCAATTTTACAAAGAAAATAGATGAAAAGAAAAGAAGCTAACATGAATGTTGCTGATTTTGTTGTTGCTATCTGTAACATGGTGTTTTGTTTGATTGCAAGCTTGCTGCTTTATGGCATTTTTTTCAGTTGGTGCAATCTTGTATTTATAATCAATCTAAATGACTAATACAGAAGAGCCAATTTCACTTCTGCGGATATGAGGGAATCTGATTTCAGTGGTTCAACATTCAATGGTGCATACCTTGAGAAAGCAGTCGCATATAAGGCAAATTTTGCAGGTAAGATTGCTGTCGTTGAACGTTGTATCGTACACTTATAGAGAAACCGCAATATGCACAAGTGACACTGAGACTAGAAGTACAAATTGAAATAACTATAGCATTTTCATCATCCAGTAAATAATTCACATCAGAAAGACAGAAACCCCCACTTCATCATTATTTCCATTCCTTAGAGATCATATCCATCCAGCCCTGCAAGTTGGAGTATTTCTTGTATGCCTTTGTCACACTGCTGCATAACGCTCTATTGAAACCTGCACTTATTTGGCGTTTCAAAAGTTCTTATATTGTTGAAAGATTTGCAACCCAGCTACTGCATCTTTTCTTATCATGATCCATGATCCAGGATTGGTTTCTTTGCCAGGAATCATATTGCATTGGTATCTTACAACTAAACTAATCTTCACAACTGTATCAGGTGTCAATTTTCATACACAAAATCTTTAATTTGTTAACATCTTCTGACATTTGACAGGTGCGGATTTCAGCGACACATTGATGGATCGTATGGTATTGCCTGAAAGCTCAGCACAAAATCCTTAACCATTTGACTTCGGCATAGTTTTAGGCACAGTTTTGAGATTAAACTTAAAGGAGTTAGTTGAAAGACTACCTAGTTTTATTTCCATGGCTTAAGAATTATGATGATCACAGGTCCTTAATGATGCTAATCTCAAAGATGCCGTGCTTGTTAGATCAGTTCTCACCCGAAGCGATCTTGGGGGTGCCCTCATTGAAGGTGCTGACTTCAGTGACGCCGTCTTGGACCTCTCCCAGAAGCAGGTACTGACCTAGCCTTCTATATTTCTACTACTGTGTTGGAAGTTTGTAACATTTTCTTCTTTAGCATGCATATTCCTACTAGTTCTTGGGTTTGTTCATATAGGCTCTTTGCAAGTATGCAAATGGGACGAACCCAACCACAGGGGTGAGCACAAGAGCAAGCTTAGGTTGTGGGAACAGTCGACGAAACGCTTATGGCACTCCCTCTTCCCCTCTGCTAAGTGCTCCGCCTCAGAGACTGCTTGATCGGGACGGATTCTGTGATCAAGGCACTGGTCTTTGTGATGTAAAATGATTCCAAGGCATGGTAATTAGTTTTACCAACATCATTGATCGCATACGATAAACGTGTGTAGATATGTATGAGGGATAAAAGAAAATGCAGAAGCAAAACTACCTGTACATCCTTAAAGCCTTAACTTGGAAACACATCTGAAACAGAAGGAACCAGTTGTTGATTATGATCATATCTTGAGTAATGTATTGATGAGAAAAGTTTTCCAATGCTTCTATAGCAATTGAAGTACCATGATCAGTGCTGCTTTCTATCTCATTTCCCATGACTCTGATTCCAAATTACACTTGGAGCTGGTTTACAGTATGCAATAAGAGGAGGATTTGTACAAAGCAGACTGAAAGAAATTAGGATTTTTGCAGTCATCTATTTCAAACCAAAACTAAAACGGTTACAGAAAATTGTTCAACTTCCATTTTTTTTAGACCTTGCATCCTGTAATTTAACAATTAGGAAACAAAAACACAGGAAAAAAGAAGAAAGAAAACCTGGGTTTAGAGAAGCATCTGATGGAACTGCACGTTCTTAATTCCTTACCAACCCTTGATGGTCCGATGCCGAAACAAAGTGCATTGTGTGTGTTTTATTCGCTTGGTTTCCACTTGCTTGTGCATTCGACCACAACTACTTTGAGTTAAGTTCTCCTCTTTAATTAGAAAGTTTTGTTTTTCTTTTGAGAATCAAATAGATATCAAATGCATATACCACAAAATAATGATATTAAAATCATTTTAATTTGAGACACTGAGTTATTAATAATAGGCTGACAATTCTTAAAAAGTAATCTATTTCTAGCTTCCCAAATTTTCCATATAATCAAAAGGGCAATGTGTTCATCCAAAGATGAGAACAAAAGGAAATTAGCAAATGAACTGCCTTGACAATTCATTACAACACATCACTTTGACAAAACAGGAAACATAAAACAAATAGCTACTTCCTCTGTGCAGCAGACAATAACAGTTCCGAAGGAAACCTGGAAACTCTTAGTATGACTTTGCAAAAATAGCAACTTCTTCTGCAGGGTTACCAGTCATCAAGCATAATTTAATCCCGTGCGGCTGTTCAAAAGGAAAACACCTAATGGTTGCCCCTGTTTCTTCTTTTACTTTTAACTCCTCTTTGTCACTGTACCAATCATTGGAGCTCAATATCAGCATCAGAAGTGGAATTCATATTTATTGAATTACAAAAGTCAAGATAAACATACCCAGCAGACCATGGACCTCTTGCCCATTTTCCCTGGGAGATTGCAACTTTGAGTTCATCATATGAGCTGACATCGACAATATTGCTGCCAAAAAACCTCTCTTCTTGTCAATTCCTCCATAATTTTCCAACAAAGTAAAAGGGAATAATAAATGTTAAGATGATTTGAGTACTACTACTATCAATTCAATTCTTTTTACTAGATGCCTTATAAAACTCTATCAAACAGAAAGCATCTTAAGACAGTAGAGTGATAAATGTTGGAGCAAGAAAGCACCTATCCCGAAATGATTTTGCTTTTTCCAAAAGTGCTGACTGGATCTCATCCAACTTGTCCTTGATATAAGCCTCCAAAACCGAAGGCTCCATGGATATTCCAAAAACCTTCCCTTGCTTTCCAGGAACATCTCTTCTAGATACAACCACACTCTGGCTTGAAACATCACGAGGACCAATTTCAATCCTTAAAGGGACTCCCTACAAAATTAAGGCCTGTTATTGGAGTGATTGACATAAAGAGAACATTTTCATGCAGCTACTTTTATCTTAAAAGAAATTATATTATAAACAGCTTCTTTTAAAAGATAGATCCCATACATTATTTGTGCCTGCAACAGAATCAGCACTCAAAAGAAACAATTAACTCACAGGAAGTATATATTCACATGTGACCAATACCAGTCTAAGAATGAGGAAATGCTCATTTTATTCACAAAAGTATCAGGCGAACATCCCAGTCAACCTCAGGCAAGTCAAACAATGAGAATGATGAGATGGCTAATAGATGTTAGTTTTTCAACTCGTGTCACAGAGATCTTCTAAATATATAAGTTGCTCTCAAGTCATATGATTGCTATGCCAAAAGTAACACGCCAAAGAGTACCAATTTATGCTTTATCTTTAAGGATAAACACAAACCTTCATCTCCCAGAAATTGAATTTCCATCCTGGGGTTCTTTGATCAGAGTCATCAAGTTTAACTTTAATGCCTGCAGCATGCAGTGCCTCCTTTACAGATGATGCAGCATTAAGAACTACTGCTCTATCGTCATCCTTCTTCCAAATTGGTATGATCACCACCTAAAGCAACCAATGCAATTTTTTATAAGAAAAAAAAAGGCATGCATGCATACATGCATGGGCACATAAAACACACTAAACAAGCACACCAAAATGAACTTTAAGCATGACAAAGTACCCATTCTTATGAGAACAAAGAATGCTAAACTCTAAATAATTTTGTAGAGTGAGAGAATATATTAGTCCAACTACAATACACCAGAAGATCAAATGGATGCTTTCTGTTTCAAAAATTTCTTAACCAAACAGCGAACTATAACAATACAAAATCGACAAACACATCCACACAATCTGGATACAGAATTTCTCTCAAACACTTCTCTCAAACACAAGGGACAATCTATCCATGGAAAGCAATTCCTAAGCCGGCTTCCATGTTACTGTTCTATTAAGAAAAAACTAAAAGAACCCAATATGTGGAGTTATCAAAACAGAGTGCCCTTCACTGTGACATCATAAATTCCCTCTTTATGCATCACAATTTTCAATCAATGAGATACACCTTTCAGATTTGTTACAAAAAAACAAGCCACAAAGAATCGACACAAATGCTTATCTTGAACATATTCTAAAGTTAGATTACTCCACCATTGTCTTGCTCCTCTGCTTATGAAGTTGTTCACATCTATTGCATTTGCCGAATATATTAAGGAATCAATCCCAATAAATTGTGACATTAACCAAACTCACAAACAAGTTTCCAGATACTCCTGTACTCACACAGAATATGCTAAGATACTGACATCAATGTATGACGGATTGTACTTCTCAAAAAGTCTGTTTTGAAGACAGTCTTACTGCAGCTTTTGATTTACATACATATAAGCAAATCACCCCAACTCTAGGAGTACGCATTAGCATCATAGAATGCAAAAAGTTCTACAACTTTAGCTTACCTGTATCGGTGCAATCTTTGGGGGAAGCATTAAACCTGTATCATCTCCATGGGTCATGATAATACCACCAACGAAACGGGTACTGACAGCCCACGAAGTCTGCCATACATGTTGCCTTAGTCCACTTTCATCAGTAAACTGTGCAAGCACAAATTTTGGTCAAATGGATCATATACAATTAAAGCATACAAGAATAATGATTAGTCAATTACAGGAAACAATGATAAAAGTTGAAGACTCTAGAAGGAGAATTAAAGATCCTATTCCCTTAAATAGAATACTACAAATGACGCTTCGATTTCTTGAAGCATCTGGAATAAAACTGCAAGAACAGCACTATCACAGAAGAATACCTGTGTTCCAAAGGCACGAGAAAAATTCTGCCCAAGATTGTGGCTGGTTCCAGCCTGTAATGCCTTCCGATCACCCATCATAGCTTCTATGGTATAGGTCTTCACAGCACCAGCAAATGTTTCCACTTTTGACTTTCGACCTGCAATAACAGGTATTGCAGTTTGCTCATAAGCAAATTTTGTATACACGTCAATCATCTGTATAGCCTGCAGTTCAGCAGCAGTAATGCATTAACCAAATGGTACTCATTTTGCTACTGTTTAAGGGCAATCATTATGTCAGATGCAAACCTCTTTCTCTGCCTCCTCTGGAGTGGCATGAGCAGTATGGCCCTCCTGCCAGAGAAATTCAAGAGTCCTCACAAAAGGTTTCGTCCGCATCTCCCATCTTGTGACATTCGCCCACTGAATTAAATTAGCCATGACAAAACACCAAAATTTAACCCAAAATTCCTCTAATGAAAGTTGAAGCACGCTGCAAATGATGTGAGAAAGCAAAATACCTGATTAACCATAAGGGGAAGATCACGGTAACTATGAATCCACTGAGTGAACATGTGATTTACTATGGTTTCACTTGTGGGTCGAACCTGCACACCTTCGGTCATAATTATTCAGTAACTTCAATAGTTTGAACACAATAGTTCAGCTTATACAATCAAATACAAAGTACGAAAAGAGTTCGCGATAGAGGACGACATACCACAAGTTTCTCTTCAAGCTCCTTCCCTCCTCCTATTGTCACAACTGCTAATTCAGGACTAAATCCTTCAACATGACTAGCTTCTTTCTCTATAAATGAGTAGGGTATAAACTGCAGCATTTCACAAAATCAAACAACTCAGAGTTATAACTTGTAAGCATATATTAAATTTTGGAATAACATAAAAACCAAAAAATAAAAAAGCATTGTAATTTAATAATACCTGTGGGAAATACATGTTACTGTGACCGGTCTCCTTGAATTTCACATTCAGATAATCCTACAAAATAAATAACAATTTTTTTATAAGCCCATAAATTTAATTTTAAATTAAGGCAACAAATACAATCCAATGCAAGTAGTGGAGCTAGAATTACTTGAATGGCTTCCCAAATGGCGTAACCGTAGGGCCGAATGACCATGGTGCCGCGAACCGGACCGTAATCGGCGAGCTCAGCTTGCTCAATGACATCGAGGTACCAAGCATTGAAGTCCTTCGACCGAGGAGTGACGGCTTGGTCCTGGACTCGGTTGCTTTTCTGAGTGTCGACTCGGTCATCGGTCTCGGATACCGTGGTCTGAGCCGAGAAGGAGGCCGCGAATACTGGAGTACGGAGGATGTGGTGGTGGTGGTGGTGGCGGCGGAGAACCGCCGGAGAACGGTGGGAGACGGAGGGCAAGAAGAGCGAGCTCAGAGAAGGTAATCTCAGTGACACGACCATTTTTGGGGGCTCAGAGACTTGGAAGAGAAGGGAGAGAGATGAGGTTTATGATGCGGGTGTTACGTGGTGAGGCTATCAAACGGTTTCTGATTGGTCAGTGACTCAGTGGATCACCGATCGATTTTAGAGTTTGCTCAATCTTTTAGTATGGGCTGGGTTCTATTGGGGCTTGGCCCGTCAAGGAAATAGAATTTTCAAGTCTTTCGGTTAGCCCAATTAGTGATGGAGGCTAGGATAATTAGTTAGGAAAAGAACAAATTTATGGTTATTTCCCTCTAATGTAATTTTTTGAGTAGGTGATAGTCTAAACTACACAACTATTATGTTGTTCGAACATGAAATCTCTGGTCTGCAAGTCAATGCCATTTTTCACTGGGTTAGACCCCGTTGGCCCCTCTAAGAGCAACTCCACCCATTTGTCATGGCAAAGGACTAGGAGAGGCAAGGGCAAATACTATTCACTTTCAATTATTTTTATTTTTTATATATATACTATTAATTTTTATAGGGTTTAGGATTTTGGTGTGGGAAGTAGAGAATATGTCTACGTATTTATTTTTTAAAAATCTGAATTTTGTGATATTTTTTCCCTTTTTTTTACAATTTTTAAATTATTTTTAATTAACTGCTGATGGCATTATGACATCAGCATTGCATCACAACCCAGGCAAGAACTCACCTTGCCCAGGCAAGCATTTATCGCTGGAAGTAAAAAAGGGGATTTGGGCCCCTGTTGCCCGGGCTAAAGGCAACGGGTGGAGTTGCTCTAATGTAATTAAAAGAAAAGAAAAGGGCTTCTTTAGCAATTGGATGGAGCTGTGAGATTTCACTTGGAATGAAAGGATTGGAGTGTGATTAGGCAGTAATGAGATTTAAGAGTTAAGCATTTTGAGTTGAAGATTTAATATCTAGAATTTATATATAAATCTAAAATGACAAAGTTCTAGATATATATATCATCACCGAAAAGATGAGTAGTTATCTTCTTTCTTTCATCGCCACAACGGAACTTTCATCTATTATGAATCAAGATGTATATTGGTCGGATGGTAAAATATCGAACCATCCCACGTCATTGCTTCATTACAAGTTAAAAGAAAACCTAGCAAGAGAATGAGCCACAACAGTGCACGTACTAGAAATGATTTATATGAGAGCCGATAAATTTTAAGGAACTAGTTCTTAAACTTGATCCAGGTGATCGTTTGATGCAAAGCTTTCCCTACGTTGATTCAAAACCAAAGTCACAACTTCTGCATCTGAGAAATTCCTCAATAAAAGAGAACTGAAGTTCCCATATACAATTTAGCTACTACTCTTAGCAGGCAAAAATGTACAACTTGCATGGCCCATACCAATTGTTGCATGAAGGCATGTGGTGTGTGGCATGGCATCTACACAAATATATGTAATCATTGGGCTTGTCTGCATGCTGGTCCTCACTAAATTGTTCCTTCTTATCTCCCATATGTATCGCCCGGATATGCACATTAGTGGAGCACTCAACTCAAGTGAATATCTCCTGCAAATACGTTAAATCGACACCACATATAATATACTAGTTTCTTTACACGCGCTCCTGTACATTAGATGACTTAAAATTTTCTTATTTTGTTTATAAATTATCTAGATGTTGGGTGCAATTAAATTACTAGGATTGAACTCTATAGTTTGTTGGTATTTTCCTTGTGTTAACATTGGTTCTTCTTTCTTGGTATTATTTGGGTTAAGAATTGCGATAAAGAGGAGGAGGAAAATTAAGTGGGTAGGCACATGAGAGCTTTTTACGAGCTGATGAAGAGTGTCATAAAAGCTAATATAAGCAACGCACACCGTAAAAGTGGAAGGGAAACCTATATTTTTCTTCCTAGATGTCAAGTTTGAGCCTATTGCTTGGACTTTACTTTTCTCTTTCTTATCAGGTTGACAAACAACATGCATCAACCATCAACAAATAATAAAGCAGAGCACTGAAACAAATACAACCATCAATTTGTCTCCTTTTTGGGTGGCCTCCAATCAGGGAATGTGCCCTCATTCCCTCTCAACTCTCATCCCTCTTTGTCCATGTGTGTCGCTCTGCCCTCAAAACCCTAGCTAAAAAACCTAGTTTTCTCAATGTCAATGTACAACTTTATAAAATGTATATATATAGTCCTCTTGTATTGAGGGATTCCTCAATTAATTTTATTTGAAGGATACCCTTTAGGGTTTCCTACGAATTTCTTTTTCAACGATCCAAATCATTTATTTTTTAAGTCTACATTCATAGATCATCCTTGCAAAAAATTAGACAAATCAAAAACCGTTTCGACATCTATAGTTGTGTCCTACAAAATCAAAGAACACGGTGCTTCAAGAAAGTACTAAAATTTCAATAATTCAATTGAGTGGTCAAATGATATATATCGGATTCAAGTGATTTTTTGTAGAGATGATCTTTAAATGAATATCTACAAAATAGATTGTTTGGATTAGTGAAATACAATACAAAGTGGGCCCTACAAGGGTGTCCCTCAAATAGGTATTTGAGGGATCCCTCAATAGAAACTCACTATATATATATATAGGTGATAATGTAGAGCTATAGCTAGGTCTGTATTTTGTACTATGATGTACATAAATATTATGATCAAATACACACGTACGCATCCCCAATTATTGTATGTATATAGAATGTAGCAGGCATGCAAAAGTTTCTTTTTTATTTATTTTTATTTCTGAGTTCAGTATATCATGACTTTCTACTTTGTTCAAATGTAGGGCATACGAATGAGATGGTCAACCTCTCATCCTAAGCAAAGAGCTAGCTTCTGCGTCTATGTTATCTCTACCTCAGACAATAATTTAATTTCTGAGAAAATATGCCACCTAAATGTCATATATATATATACTTCATTCAGTAGTGACAAAGAATGACATCACCAAAATAAACAATGATACATAAGATCAGACTGATCGATGCGCATATGGGCATGCATTACCATATGTTACAATATATGCTTCATAACTCAACAAGCTTCATTCTATTGTTGTACAGCTCAGTGTGGGCCAATTATTAAATCTGATCCAGTATAGATATTGTCGCTAACTTAATCACCTACGTGGGTTTAGGTCCAATAAATCCATCCAAATATGAAACTGTATCTCAAAAAGCATTGCGTTATTAGTTGCTAGTGAACCAATATTCTTTTGTATACTATTTTTGTACTTTTCCAACGTGGGATTATGCACACATTAACATCTAGGGCTTGATCAAGTCACACAACCGCAACATCTTATTTAGTTGACATGTTTCTCACCACATATTAATTATGTGATAGAAGTACTTAGTTACTATTACATTCTCAAAAATTAATAAGTTTTTAATTAGGAGGTGGACCAAAAATTATTTATGCTATACACAAATATGCAATGGATTGATTCAATATTTAAGGATAACATAATCGCTGTCTAGTGGTTTTGCAAAGGCAGAACAAATGAGTGGTAGTAGAGGCAAGTCCTGGACTCCGGGAACTGTGGAGCTTAAATTGGGATTTAAGAAACGTCGACTAAGGAAGGACAGGATTAATGATGCTGCTTTTCTTCACATGCCGCTGCAAAGAATGATGTTTATTATCCTAGTCCACCACAAAACACATGTAATGTTGTTATGTGAACAAACCCTAATTACTTATTCAGTTTCACACTTGTCTGCTTATTGTTCTGGATTTTGCTGGCCAGGTGAAGCAAACTCTCTCTCTCTCTCTCTCTCTCTCTCTCTCATCTCATGTGCAGGCCAGCTGACAGAAATGAATAATGTCAGCCTTTAGTTTGGTCCTTTCTTTTATGTTAAGTGACGCAAGAAAAAGTTAAGAAAACAAATAAAACCCAGTACGTCAAACTCTATTTGGTCAGAAAGAAAGCACCCACTTCATTTTTATCTTTTTCTTCTCTGAGGAGTCCATTTCCCAAGCATTCTCTCTCTCTCTCTCTCTCTCTCTCTCTCTCTCTCTCTCTCTCTCTCTCTCTCTCTCTCTCTCTCTCTCTCTCTGTGAGATGGAGAGTTTTGATGCATTATGAGTCCATGAGAGCACGCCCAATGATGTTGTCCCTTCAGAATTTGCCATTGCTTAAAAGGGATTTTCATGCTTGACTTCAACTCAAGTAAGAAAAGAGAAGATGCTCTCAGGTCAAAATTCCATAGCAACCACACTCATTATTTTAACACTCTCAGACTTTGTCCTCCTCATATTTAAACCCCCCCTATCCTCTACCCCTGGGTATAATTTTAAATGAACTTCACGCGGGTCCAACAAATCTATATCTGCAAAACTTGTTGCTGGGAAGCTAGCTGAGGTGGGTGACTGATATCTAAATTAAATAATCATGGATGTGCTGCATGCATGTTTCAACGCATTCACCTCTTCTATTGTATTGTGTTCTATTGTGCTTCCCAGTTCTATCTGATTTTTATGTTCTAGTTTCATCAACAAACTGAGGGAACGGTGAATATCTTGTCGACGAAAAGAGATTCTAGCTGTTTTCGAGTGAGTCATCTTCTTTCAAGGTATGCCAAATAGTCTATTTGGTATCACATTCAAATTCTAAAACCTAAGTAAGTTAATAATTAAATGTTGCAACACATCGTCATACTAGTTTGGCCATCATCTTCTTTAATTTCTGCACAATCATAAGTACAACTCTTTCAAGTTATGCTATTGTTATCTATTCCAGAAACTAAACCATGGGTAGCCGGGAAAACTTAGTTGTTAATTGTGTCAATTCCTTTCTTATTTCTCAGTGGAAGATTGGAAAATATTTCTCTCAAACAGCTCGCCATTGTTAATTGTGTTTTTTTCTCATCGCCACCTTATATACGTGGAGTGCATGCATCACAATTGTAGGACTAAATCAAGAATAGATCTTGTTGATAGTATATCGTCGGCAAATTAAACCCCATTGGCGATTAGTTTTGAGTTCAATACTCTAATTCTATTATCAAAAGTTGGATACTTAGCCCAACATATGCTAACAGTCTGCAAAGACAGAACCTTTCCTCAGCATACGAATTTCCAGGAAGACAAAACCTTTCTTTCGCCAGCTTACTCTCTTATGATCCTTACTTTGATTTCTCTTTCAATTTCGCAAACTACAAGAGGCAGTTCCCAAGTCTTGCTCAAATATTAATTATAGGAATTAAAAGCATTTGCGAAACAATATGCCACAATCAATTAAGCCACTCAGTCTTCTACCTTTCATTTATGCCCACCGTATGATCATCATGTTCTTTCAAGTACTTAACAAAATTGTATGTTCCAAAAATATCTCAGGACAATCACATACCAAGAATGCTACCAAGTCATTTAGTCTGGAAACAATTGATTATATGATAAAAATTACAGACACACAATTGATTACATTTCTCATAAAGTATAGAGGAATCCTTGTGTCACTGCTGCTGCGTGCTTCATGTATAACATATATTTGATCGAGTAGACAAAGAGTTTTACTAAGTAAATCATAATAAACAAACAGAATACCGGGCCATGCGAAATAAAGAAAAATCCATTCAACAAATATATTGGCCAGATAGTTCAACAAGTACTGCTACGCCATACAGTCCACGTAGTCTTGCTTAAGTTATTTTGTAATTAAACATATATGTTCTACCTAGCTAGCTGCCTAGTATTTCATTAAAACATCAAAGGGCACACAAGTCGAATAGGGTAAAGAAATAGCATTGTGTTTTCTTATGTACAGCAGCTGGATTATAATAATATTGTGTTTTCTTGATCCCTTTGACGTACTGTACCTCCTACGATTAATTAGTATCATGTATTGGCTAATTATGTAATATTCATGTTCTGATCATTTCCACAGATCAATTTGGCAACTAGAGGTGGATGTTGAGGCATAGTCCTGCCCAAAATTTTCATTGTCTGGCCTTCTGGAAGACTCATTGGCCAGCATGTTGGCCACATGAAACATTGATGCTGCATTGGAGTAATTTGTAACTTCCTTGGAAGCATCTTGCTGGTCCTGGCTCAGCTGCGACGCAACAAACTTGTCGAGCACACGCCAATCGGTCACCTGATCAACAGATTGCTGATCATTATTGTTGTAAAGCACCAATGACGATGAAGATGAGTTGAACATGTTTTGCTGCTGATTGATGTGCTGCTGCAATTGCTCCTCTTGTGTGAGTGTGGAAGACTGCAACATTGAACCATATGGGGCTGACTGAGGAACCTTGGGGCTTTCTAATTGAGGGAGCTGGAGGAAAGAATCATGGTGGTGATGATGTGGCATGTTGTACTGCAAATCAAGCTCTTGTTTGCACTGGGAATAGTGCTGCTGCTGCTGCTGATATGGTGAGGCATAAGGGTGGGAAATTGATCTCCTTGGAGACTCAAGTTCTGGCATGAATGAGACTTGGTCATACCAACATGGTGACTCGTAATCACCTACTTTCCTCACTGTTGCCAATCTCTTCTTGAACACCCTACACACAACCCATCCTTCTTCCTGTGTGCAATTATAACAATCTTTGGTGTTAGAAATAAACTTCACTTTCAGACAAAGAAACATATAAAACTGTGGAGGACACAATTTCGTCAATCCTTGCTTCGATTCTCCTTCTAAGAAACATATAAAACATATACATTATTGATATATAGGCTCGTAGAAAGCATAAGAAGAATTAATACTTGCCTGAGGAGGTCCATTCTCACTAGTTTCTAGTCGATACTCGTGCATTATCCAATCTGACTTTTGTCCATTTGGAGCACGGCCTTTGTAAAAGACTAAGGTCTTTCTCATGCCAATGAGGATGTTCCTTGAGTAAATAGCCTTATCTCTTCCTGTAGCTTTCCAGAATCCGGCTTTTGTCGCCCTATTGGTTCGAGTTCCAGTAGGGTACTTCTTGTCCTTGTGGCTAAAAAAGTACCATTCATTCTGATCATCAGTTCCTATTTTGCACAATTCTGTCCAATTCAACAACAATAATGGTGAAGAGGATCAGCAGATTATTAAGTAAGTTCTCTCGGTTTAACTAAAGCATGAATGAATTACTAAGTACCTTGAAGATCCCACGGCTCAATCTTATAAAGATCAACATCTTTGATGACATCAAGGTCAATCCTTTTCGAAGCAATCTTCTTTCTAAGATAATAATCGACAAGTTCTTCATCCGTGGGGTGGAATCTAAAGCCCGGGGGTACATGTGAAAAAGTATTCATATTCTCCTTATAGTTATCAAAAACCTGCATTTCAAACATGATCACAATCAAACCCCCAAAAAGAAAAACATGAACTGAAATATACTTTTGACAAATGCTTCCTCCCGGTCGTGAGAGAAAACGAACACATATCAAACGTGAAGTCCTTCTATAACATCAGGGTACATACCTCAACTTCTAAGTAATACACAAAACATACGTATATATGATTAGTTTTTTCTTGCTACACACATCAGTAAATAAAATATCGAACTGTTTAGCAACAAAACAATATTGCAAAGTTTTTAATGTCAAGTTGAATTCCGATCTTCGGAATATAATATACACCATGCCAATCTAGCTAGTAAACAACGCAACACGTAACGGTACGGAGGGCAAGAAATTACACGAGATCCACAACTACTACTGAGCTTCTTGTTGATTCTTAGAGTGCACAATGCCAGGAAAGAAGCCCTCTATTATCTTGTTGATTCCACCGCGAAAAGAAGAAAACACCGAAAACTCTTATGTTTCAGTGATTATTGATACTGAAATCTTATGTCCAAAGGCATAAGGTGTTTGTACTTATATACCTATAGAGAACCCTAGTCGCTAAGCATCCTAATAAAATGGGAAAATAGAAGAAAAAAAATCTAAAACTTACCAAAATAAAGAAGATCCTATAAAATAGAATTTATTAAAAAGACAATAATTGCCTAAAACGAACCAGTTGGCAGATTAATTATAGAGGAGATCATATAGAGATAAGATTTCCATAATGGTAAATAAGGTAAGTTGTAATTCGTCTTCGTTCTGTCTTTTATTTTGCCTATTTTGAAATCTGGAAGTAGATTCTATACAAAACAAGAAGATAGATCTTTATTTATATCATGCATATCTATAAATGTTCATCTAACTAAATCCGACAGCTTAATAACAGGGTTTAAGAGTTTAACAATGGTTTGATGATGAAGATGAATGAAAGTTGATGAAGCTACTCGAATTAGAAACATTAATCAAACCGAATCTACGTGTAGCACGATTGGACTGGAATTATGAACACAAATTAGTAATCTTCGTTCAAACTGATTCACTTTTCTTTTTCTTTTTCCATAAGCTGTTTAGAAATCAGATTGCAGATTTATACATATTGAAGAAACATAAAAGAAAAAGGGGTCACATCACATATATCAATGGTGAAAACTGAGGGGGCAATGACAAAAAGTTGACTTTGGATGATCAATTGCTTAAATTATGAACAAGAACAAAAAAGTATAATCATACTTAAATTTAAACGACTACGAATATAATTTTGTCTATACCATAAGAAACTAGGAAATGGATCAATCATTAACATAGCTGTAGTAATATTAATTACATGGTAACTTAAACAATACACCATTATTTTCCTTTACTTCACCCTATATACATAGTAAAAGCTATTTTCTTTTCGAATCGGCCTGCTCATAAAAGGAGCAGTTAAAGCCAAATGAAAAAAAATGAAAAATAGAAAAGAATAACAACACACAAACACATATAAGATGTGTATGGCTCTCCTTGTGATAGAATTAAAAGATATTAAATATTTTCCAGGAAATTACTAATTTTCTGATAATTTAAGAACAATAAAAACCAATGCAAGTTACCACGAAAAACAAAATGTGATAATGGATGTAGGACTCATCTTAATGATTTTGCTTTTCATGTAAACCATATGGTATGACATCTTCGAGAGAATAGATCCATGCATGTGGTAAAAGGGATTTCCGTCAAAACTCCATCAAAGGGGTTTAAAAAAAAGGATGGAAGATAAGCTAATCAAAGAAAAGTATGAGTGTTCTTGCTCATGCGGCTTGGATGAGCACACAACATGAAAGCTGAAAACAGCCAGATGATCGATCCATGTCGTTCCATATTAAGAAAACAAAGATCATCTTACAAAACATGAATAGTGGAAGATACCATCTTTAAAATTAAAGCAAATACATTTGATCTTAAGCGAGCCTAATATTCGACGAAGCTAATATTTCATGTGCATGTACCATTTTCATCTGTGATCATTTTAATACACTCATGCAACTGGCCACATGGATCAAAATATTATCACTAAGAAAATTAAAAACGAATAAAAAGAGAAAAAAGAAGAAGAAGACGATGATCAAGAAGAAGAAGAAGGGGGGAAGAGGAAGAGAGGAAGAGGTGACAACCTTGGTAATCTTGTACGGTGACAACACCCTATGGAAGCTAAAACTGCTGCACACAGATCTTGTTGATCAAGTAAACCTCGTATATCCACCAATCAGCCAGATGGTAGCTTAGAGATATATATGTAGTAGACAATATAGGAAGCTTGGCTTTCGTCACTCTTTTTAACTTTTTGGTTGTGAAATCCCACTGAAGCAGACAAAAAAGAAGCACAGAAAAGAAAGGACCAGACACAAAAACAAAACATACAAACAAACAAGAAGAGCAAAGCAAATCCTCGGGAATTGAACTGATCCTCTCCAAGACACAGAGAGAGAGAGAGAGAGATCAGATCCCGAGAAATGGAAAAGAAGGAAAGGAAAGTGAAGGGAAAAGGAGAGGGAAAGTTAGAGGCTAGCTAGGAATGGAAAAACAGGGAAGAGACGGAGTTAAATAAGAAGAAGCAAACAAAAACAAAATATATAAACACATGCCCTAATAATCCATCCCTCTCACTCATATGCACATTTTTTCCCTCCTTATCTTTTCAGTGTCTGTGGATGGCTTGATTGCTGCAAAAGCTTTGCCCGAAATAAAAGGGAGGCGCTCAAATGGCTCAAGAAAGTGAAAAAATGAATCAATGAGAGAGAGAGAGAGAGAGAGAGAGAGAGAGAGAGAGAGAGAGAGAAGGTAACCTCCAGAGCCACCCACCAGTGATGGAGACCAGAAGAGAAAAGCTGAGCTTCTCTGAGGTTGTCTCTCTTCTGTGAGAGTGAAGGAAGGAGATTGGACGGTGAGGATTGGATGGATGACGAGATCATATGGAGATTGGCTTAAATCTTCAAGGACAATGAAGGACAAAAAATAAAGGGATTAATTAGTAGTGTGTTAAACAAATTAATTGACTATTAATATTTGTTTGATGATGATGATTGATGATAACAATATATATATGTGCAGATATTTGTAATCAATGGAGGATATTTTTTTGGTGGTGACCCCTCTCTGCCTGAGCCTGTGGTGAACATTCTCCCGCCAAAAAGTAACCTAAGCTTAGCTAGCCATCTCTCTCTCTCTCTCTCTCTCTCTCTCTCTCTCTCTCTCTCTCTCTCTCTCTCTCTCTTCTATACATTATTGCTCCATTGCAGTTGAGTCTACACCGCGTGCTGTGCACGTCCAGATTAATTATGATACTACAATTTATAGCCCTTCTAGATGATTACTATTTGTTTATAAAAATTATAAGATCAATAAACTTTTCCTAATTTCTAAGTGATTAAAAAAAATTACCTGTGCACCCGAAATTTTGTGTTTCGAATCCTCCCTCTCTCAATATTGCTTTTATAAAAAAAATAATAATACAATGTATACACCCATTTTACCCTTAAATTATCATATATCAAATTTGACAAAGTAAACTGATCCAAATGTGTACTTGCATGTTGTATTGGGTTTCTGAAATGAAGGAGGTATTCCTTTTCCCATCGCCTCCCAGAATAATGGCTCGTTTGGGAGTGATTTAGATAGGCCAGAATCACTTCTAGGAAAAAGCACATCCCGTGTATTTTTTTTCATATAATCACTTTAAGTGATTTTAAATCATTCTGGGAAGAAGCACATGATAGGTGCTTCTCCATAAAATCACTTAAAACCACTTAAAGTGTTTATATAGAGGAGTGATTATTGGTCTATTCGGAATCACTCCCAAACAAGTCCTAAATAAATAAACTCATCCGCATTCTGTCTCATCAAATTAAACTTCTGCTACTCGGGTTTAATTATCTGAAAACAAGTCTCTCAACTGTTCCATCGATCATTACAATTAGAATTATCCTTGTTGGAAACATGTCTCTCAACTGTTCCAAAATGACTTAATATTATAGCTCTTGGCACAGTGACAAATGATTGACTAGCAAATGGAGGACTCCTCCTAACGTAGTAAGGAGATTCAATATCACATAAGTCTATTGAAACCCTGAATTGAGTTCATAATTGATGAAGTTTCTTTTACTAGTTGCATTTATAGAAAAGGTTTTTTTTTATAATAAGTGATATTTTACTTTAAATTAATCTAAACTACGGAGAAGGAGATTCGAACTCGGGTGTATAAAAGGTATATTTAAACTAACCGTTACCTGAAAAAATAAAATATATATGCGATAAATTCAATGTACTTAAAAAATAGTAATAAAAATCAATGATATTCTTCATATCTTTCGACATTTCTCTTTTTAATTAATGAACACCGATATTCTATACATAAATTTAGTTTTCCGGAATTTTCTTACCCCATATTTCATTCGCAGATTATGTTACTAAAAATTTAATTTATATAATTATTTTTTATTATTTTCAGCAACCATCTCCAAAACCCTAGACGGCCACACTCCAAATCCTTCAACAAGCAGAGTCTCTGCAAATGCTCGACCCCGTTACAAGAAAAAAAAACAAATTTAATTCAAAAAGTGCAAATAAATTAGTGCAACAATTCTGGGAAAGAAACTTTTTAAGGTTTGGAAAAAAGAATTATACATGATCCAATGATTCCTATCCTCACCAGCAAATGCACGCGGGCTCTGGTTGGTTGGTCCGCAATTGTTTTTTGTATTGTATTCTCTACGAACCCTCGGCTTTCATGACATGGGCCCCACAAACCGACCTAGACAATACGATAGCGACACCTCTCCAAATACATAAAATAAATTAAATTAAAATAAGGAGCTCAAATGGAGTCGGCTCGGCTCAGCCGCCGAGCCGAGGAGCGAGGTAACAGCGTGACAGCGAGAGTCAGCTGGGTTGTGTTTGTGTGTTTCCGTGCCTGTGGTGGTGGTGGTGGATTGTGGGGCCCAGCGGACGGAATGATTTTGGGGACTCAGTACGTGGCGGCTGATGGTCCGGCGTGGGCTAGCCCACGATCATTAGACTCACGATTTGGTGTGCAGGCCGGTTTATGCATGCGGGACCCATCCCCGTTATCCCGTTCTGGGCCCACCGGCCCTGGCCCCACTCGCGCTCTTTTTTGCAAGAGAAGCTTACGCCTTGCCTTCTGACACGTGTACCGTTCCCGGTTCAAAAAATGGAGAAATTTTTAAATGTCAGACATCACGCTATTGTCATCATCCAATGACTCCATGGCGTTTGGAATTACTTTCAATTTATTGCATTATTTTTTATGACACATGTGCATTGGA
Organism: Prunus padus; assembly: GCA_024362665.1. Classification (NCBI taxonomy): domain Eukaryota; kingdom Viridiplantae; phylum Streptophyta; class Magnoliopsida; order Rosales; family Rosaceae; genus Prunus; species Prunus padus. The sequence goes on along the minus strand of JANFAM010000005.1, from coordinate 9,980,643 downwards.
AACATTCCATACGCCCTACAGTGGATGACAGACACCACGTGGTGTCACAGAAACAAAAAAATTACTCCAAAAAATGATTTTCTCCATTTAATTCACACGGATATCTGCAAACATTTGTTATCATTCACCTTTTAAATTCAACGAACAAATCATTAACCTTTAACAACATCTTTTTTTTTTTTTTTTTTTTTAAAGTAAAGAAAATTCAGTAATTACTTTCTATTTAATGACTTCACGAAAGTTTCTTTAGAAAAATGAAAATAAGAAACCAATAATTTGATTTTATTACAAAGGGATAGCTCTTATATGTAATTTGGTGTGCGGTTATGTTCCCTTTCAACTGAATTCGGACAAGGTGAAGACATTATCTGCTAGATCCAGGACAACGAGAGAGGATTATAGAAAAGTTACTTTGAGAGTGATATATAGCTTTAGCTCTTTGGAGTACTTTTATTAAATGAGTCCACAATGGGATGGGACATGTGGTGGAGGATACAAAGCATCTGCCACCTCTATTAACTAAAGAAGGTTTTACTCATGTCCACCGTACTGTTAATGGAATGACTCACCGTGTGGCACTCTTTGTTTTGCTCGCCTAATCCTTTACAATCTTTTTCCTTTGTTCTATTTTGATGCATTGATCTAATAAATTTATCCGCCTTTTTTTAAAATGTGTGTTAGTTTAGTTGGCTAAGATAGTACATTGTCTCTTGCCACATAGCTTGATCTCCCTCCTCATATATTAGAGTATTTTAGACTATCGTTTTGTAAGAAGCAAAAAAAGTGTACTAAATTATGCTAATGACTTAATATGAAGTACTATTAAATGTATTAAACATATTTTAATTGTAATTTTCTTAACAATAACTACTAATGCTTTGGATTAATATGAGGCAAATCAAAAGCATCGCTATTTTCTTTTCCTATGTATCGGGCCGGTCCTTCGCCATTGTGTTAGGGGTCTTTAGGGTAAAGGTTATGTATGATAAATATGATATAATAATATTAAGTTGTTTTAACAAGAAGTGAAGCAAAAGTCTCACACGTGATCCGAGTGTCATCTTTGGATTGGGCTGGACCCCACCCCACCAATGCTTGCGTGGCAGTGGATTGTGGTAAACAAGTTGAAAGTTTTTTAAACTCCAATTGGAAAGGGTTAATTAATTACTCTTGTTGATCGATCATGATCAAGTTAATTATGTGTAATGTAAGCTCTACTCGAGCTAATGGCACCAAACACCAATCAACATAAGACAAGCTCTGGTTGCATACACTAATATATCATTCATAAACTTAGTGCTGCACTTAATTCATGGTTTCAATTGTAATAATCCAAATCAATTTACTTTAATGAATCGAAAACGATATACTTTATCGGTAGTTAGTAATTTTAATCGGAGACAAACTTATAATTAGCATGCACCATATACTATTTTGTTCTATTCCAAAACTTGTTATACTCAATTAAGGAGTTAATTAGCATGAGTAAGGATTGATTATGATGGATAATTGAATTGATTAAAGAGTAGTGATATAATTCACCTTAATTAGCTGCTTTTCTTGAGCTAGCTAGCATGCATAAATAGGCCAATAACGTTGCTCCACCCACCATTACATTACATGCTATGTAGTAATAGAGATGTATTGAGGAGGAGGATATTGTTTGCATTCTATGATTGTGCCACGTGGATTCTTTATTACAATTATCATGATTTTGTGCATGTATTATGTTCATGAGTTATTATTATACGAAAAATATTATTAGTTCATAAGGAAACTTAGGATTTTCATTTGTCACTAAAATTTCTTGATACTATAACATTTGTATCACGTACTTGGAATGATGCACCAATTGTCAAGTGTACACACATGCTCATAAGTACCCCTTACCTTCCTCACTTTTTTTTTTTTTTTTTTTTGTGTTTGGATTTTCTTAGTATGTATGTATGCATGAAATGTAGTATAACTTTTCCCTTTTTAGCATCCATGCTACTTTATTCATTTGTTTTTCTTTATGAAAAGAGATGATATTAGCCTAACACATTTTGAATCATGTAAGGCGATTTTTTCAAACCAAGTACAAGAGTCACCAATATGAACAGTAAACCTCATAATACAATGAGCATCTTCGTTGGAATGATGATGAACATAAGTAGATCCATGTTATGTAAAAAAATAGCATATTCACAAATTGTAAGTGGTAGACATTCCTACCTAACCACCCAAATCTTCACGAGTTAAGATGTGCAGCATGTCAAAAAACTCCATGACATGCCTCACATCTTTACCCTTGAAGGCTTGGGTGGCTGGGGAAGGATGTCAAATATTTGTTTGTGAAGATTGCTGACGAAAGACAATATCATGAACCCTTGTAGTCATATTTGCTTATATAATCAATATTGGTGGAGTGGTACAAAGTCGCCCTACCCCAAAATATGTGAAAGGAACCTTGCTACAACTAATGTACATTAATTAAATAATACTTTACCATATGAACTAAATTATAATTAGAACCTTGATTTCTTTTTGTTGCGGTCTACTACTATACATTAATGAACATGAAATTTGAGATTAGCAAAAGCTGACGAGAGCAAATGGGGAGCTGAAAACCAACAGATGGTAGGGTCTTGGTTGATGATTGCTGATACAGGCTATTATTGTTTCGGTTCCCCACGTTTGGCCAAGGATGGGCAACTCCTCAAAAAGGTGCCTATTCAATTTGGAAAAGGTTGTCATCCTCTCACTCTCATGCCCATGAGGAGCTTCTCCTACACATCGGCATCACCAATATACTTTTAAATTAAAAAAACAAACTTACCAAATGGATTTTTAGTGCTCTTTGGAGAGTTCCTATTGGTAAACTAGTCACTATACATATTTCTCCTTTCTTTTTTTTTCTTTTTTTAATAGCCAAGTTGTGCTTTACTTTGTTAAGTGAAGCTAGCAAAGAAAGTCTAGTTTGGACCAGGTATTTCCAAAGTCTCTTTGTGTACCTAAAAGTTTTGAGTAAAGCTTTGGCAATATGAATACAGGTAGGCCATACGTACGTTTTGGTCCAAGTGTAAAATATTATTTATAAGCTGGTCATGAAAAGAACACATCTGTATACATCAAAGAAGGACGACTGTTGCAAACGACCCACTAGTATAGTGGTTTGGAGCAATTACTTCTCCATAAAGGATCCTAAGTTCGAGTCCTAGCATCCGAGTAATGTATGTGAGTTTAGTATTATCGGCCCTCTCAATAAAAAAGATCTTAAAAAGAAAAAAGAACAAAAAAGACAACTGTTTACCTGTTTTAATTCAAAGGATTGCATTGCGCGGAAAATTTGGGATGCCATCATGTCCTTTTGAACCTGACCAAACATACAATATATTCTGACTCGACTTAGCTAGATAATTTTCAGAAGTTGTTTATTCACTTAACCAAATTGATTAAGTAAACATTACACAGTCATCTGACTGACTCAAGAGCTGAGAAGAGAACCATCACCTTCCTAAGCAAAGCCAAGATTTTCTATTTGCGTGCACCAAAACGTAAAACACAAAAATTAACTATATACATTGTTCGACTTATCATAGAAACTATTACTTACAAGAGTAATAGATTGAAATGAGTGGTTTTCTTCGAAAATATACTACGATTTTACTACAATATTCATATTGGATTAAGTACTTTACATTTGTTGCCACACCCAACGTAAGGGTCACTTCTGACCTAAGTGGATGTTGGCATTGCATTGCCCCTGATCGTCCTCTTATACATACAAGTATATACATTCTTAGATTAATTTATTTTTATGAATGATCGTTAATTTTAACATTATGACAATAGATCCTGTGTTTCTTATATATTATATGCTACCCAAAAAATGAATTGGGCCACTGCAAGTAGACGTACATAACAGAAGTTAGCCACGCTAGGGTTGTTAACAATTTGAAACTATTAACTTTGGCTGTTAATGCATGTAGTAATAAATCTTAAAGATATTCAATACCTAGTCATTTAAATCTTGGCTCTAGGAATGTGGCCAGTACGGAAGCATGAGAGAGAGAGAGAGAGAGAGAGAGAGAGAGAGAGTTGAGATGTTTGAGTTGAATATGCAGTTTGGAAGTACATGCGCATTAACACGTGGCAGACAAAGATTCATCTGGTCAAATAGTAATCATCTGTCACTGTCGCACAAGCAGCATGATTAGAGAGAGCCTAAAATATTTGCACGTGCTTGAAAAACACATGTGCATTGAACACAACAGCCACCTCTTCTTTTATTCTCGTGGTGATTATATATATATATAAATAGGCAATATTAACCTACTTCTCTGTCCTCTTCTAACTTATAATTTGGGGGGGTTTTTTTTCATATAATAATATTTTTTTAGTTTAGTTTTAGTTTACCTTGAAGGCTGGCTTCGATCCATGCCATAGGAAGACCGCTACAGAAAACAAAACCTTTGGAGGGGCAAAAAACAAACGAAAAATGAGTTATTCCAAGATTTCCATAAGAAATATATATATGTAGGAATTGGTCATATAAAAAAAAAAAAAAAGAAAAAAGAAGAGTGAAGAAAAGAAAAGGATGTGTAACATATTGCACGTAACTCATGCGTGCTATAAGTAGCTCATCCTCGATCTCAAACATGAGCAAAATGCAGGCACATGCATAGTCTTTAGGCCATCATCTCTCTTCACATAATAACACAACTCATTACCACAAAAGTCCTTTTTTTCTTCTTCTTTGAATAGCGCCTGGATCCTTGACAAAATACAAATAGTTGCCTACTAAGTCTCTTTGAGGCATTTCATCAAGCACCTTCTCTTATCGCTAACTTAACAAATATATAACCTGAGTTGCTGGGCAAATTAATAGGAAACTTTTGCTGTGTAGGGGCAACAGACTCTCACAATCTCCTACCTACATGCGCCAGCACTGCTACTAGTAGGAAAATTGGATTTAAAATAGGGATAGCCCAAAATAGGCCCTTGTAACTCTTATATTCTAGACATAAACTCACCTATTTTTCAACTTATATGAAAAACCCAAATTTGAATATAGGTTAATAATTGTCCTGGTATTATAAACTAATTACAGACTATGCCATCTACCTTACTTGTCAAATCCTTATTTTTCGCATTTATATTTAATTGCTTTGAATTTGAGCATATAAAAAACGTTTCAACCAAAAATAAATTAATGGACACACACCAATATCCATAAATAACCTAATACGTATAATAATATTATAACTAAATAAACAATGATAATATCTACCTAATACAAATTATTTTTGTTCTTAAAAAAAAGTATTGATAAGGTACTTGTTTGTTGGAAAATTATGGTGATACATGCCCCCAAAAAAACGACATGTGATAGGTAAATTGATAAGGACATATTTATGTGGAAAAAATAGGTACATTATCAGGTCCTAATTTACCTAGATTATATCGGTAAATTATTTACCTAGAAAAATAGGTACATTATTTAGGTCCCTAATTTATCTAGATTATATAGGTAAATTATTTACCGACAATTCTTTATGTTCTTCGCTAAGTTTATGTATATTAATTTACCTATATTTTTAAGTACAAAGATTTACTTGTATTTAAAAATAAAATTTAAAATAGGTACATACTAATTTTGAATTTAAAATAATGGGTACATTAATCTATAAACAAAATTTGAATTAAAGAGAATTGGTAATAATTGATGGAATGAAAATTGAATATATTGCAACAACAAAAAATATTCTCACGCCAAAAGAACACATATAAACTAAATTGATTGTAAAAGAAATAAATAAGAACATTAACTGTCACCAATTTGGAAAAATTAAATAAACATTAAATTACACTAAATCAATTGAAAAATAAAGTTAATAGTATAATAATAAATCAACACAATTAATTGAGGAAAGGTAAACTGTAATGAGGGGTATTTTTGGAATCTAAAAAGTACAATAAATTAAATTTGTAGCTTAATTAGGTAATTAGCTTAGTTGGATCCTAGTCATTGGGTTTTTCTTATAAAAGTCAGGATTTTATGTATAAAAATAACGTGATGGGTTGTAGGTAAGAATTAATGAGTTTGAAGGGGAAAATATAAATTTACTATTTAAAGTATTACCCAGAAAATGGGTAGCAATCTTTTAATTATGGTACAAATATAACAGTCATAAAAATAAAATAAAAATCATCATGACATTAGTCTTACATATTCATACGTCAAAACCCATTGTGAGAACATGGATTTTTGACAATCATTCATATAATGACACGTGGAAAAAGAAATATGCCCTAGGTCAATAATTGTGCCAATTATATCTACATTTAATTGGCTAATTATCTTAACTTAAAATGGGAATGTCTCCCTCAATTCAAGGAGTTTTGTCTCGAGGGCCTAACCTCAAATGAAAGGTTCCCTGTGGGTCTAAGTGGGCATGAACATTAGACTGCGCTCCCAACCTTGAGTGCATGTTGGTAAGGTAGGCCCAATCTCGAACATATACAAGTCATACTTTGCTCGTGACTCGAGGATGTTTTCGACTCGTCAGCATGTTGATCAACAAGCTCATGTCCTCCTCCTTGCCTGCTAGTTCATGCATGATCTCCTTGGGACCTCTCAAGTTGTCTGACGGTGCGTTCGTCCATCCTTCTTTTCCCACCAACAGGTCCAAGTTCGAAGTCACGGATCAAGTCAATCTGCCCTAGTAGCCGACCGACCAAGTTGTTTTGGTCCTTGAACCTCCTGGTCAACTCATCGACCTTGCGATTGAGATCTGCTTGACTACTTGGATCGGTGGGAGAGAATTGTGTGGAGCCAAGTTGCAAGCGACCTAGGGTTTCGGTGGAGGCGTGCCCGGGGGCCATGAACATCATGTGCGGTGGCATAGGAAGGAATGGTTACACTTTCTCTAAGAAGGCTAAGTCACGGCGGCAGCGAGATTGCAGAGGATGGCAAAGGCGCCATGGTTCATTGCGGTCTCGCCTTGAGGGACGGGTTTAGGGCACAGAGCCGAGAGAAAGGGAGATGACACAGAGCTAGGGATGGCAATTGATAGAATCGGGGGTGGGTATGCATTCCCATTCCCGTTAAGCTTTTTTCCCCCATGCCCACCTTCATACCCGCAATATTCATATCGAGGATTCCCCATCCCCACCTTCGTTGGGGAATGAGTTCCCCAACCCGCCCCATTACGGAAGAAAAAATCATTATAAAACTACTTTGTTGAAAGAAAAAAAAATTGAATTAGGACAAGATAATGAATATATACATATGAGACAATATAAGAATGGTTATATATTGACTAGAATTTAACTAAATATATAAGTAGTGTAGTTTAAGATTCGTATAAGTTATATAAATATATAATATAATAATAGGAAATATAAAGTTTAGTCGGCACAATCACTTTAATTTATATATCCTATAATATATATTCTAAATGGGGAGGGTTCAGGCCGGGATTAAAATACCATACCCGCCTCCCCGAACACCATACCCAAAAATTCCCAAGACTCCATCACCATACCCTTTTTTTATCCTTCATATCAGACCCATTAGGGTCGAATCCCCGCGAAGACGAACCTACGGGAAAATTGCCATCCCTACACGGAGAGAGAGAGAGAGAGAGAGAGAGAGAGAGAGAGAGAGAGAGAGAGAGAGAGAGAGAGAGAGAGCCTTAGGGCATTTTGCTAGGGTTTGGAATTACCTCATGTATGAAGATAACTGGCCTTTATATAGAGCTTCATTGTTTGGTATGATTTATGGGAGAATAATTCCCTTATGGAAGGGAATTATTCTCTCTCTTGAATAAGGAGTGTTGACTCGCAAGTGCACGAGGCGTTGGATAGTATAGCTTGTGTAAGTACGAGGTCGATCCCACGAGGATTGATGATAGATTGATTCAATTTGATTCCCTGCACAAAATAGAAAACCAAAAGAGAATAAATAAAACAAGAAAGAAAGAAAAGAAATTAACTCAAGCAAATTAGTTACCAAGTTCAATTTATATTCTTAGATTGATTCTAGCTAAAGTATGATTAAGCCATGGTGTTTGGTCCTAACCTTGTATTCCTAATTCCCTAATTAGATCCTTCTTGTCGAACCTAAATTAAGCATTAGAAATCCATTAAGCAAAGAAGAATGTTTTAAACAACCAAGCATGTATCTAATCCATGTTGACGAATGTCCATACATACTCTTCCTATTCATAGTTCAATTTGAATTAATGCATGGTGTCTACTCTTAATTCAAACCAAGATAGCTAACATACAAGTTTTAATGGTGATCACTCATTCAAACAAGCATATTAACTTATAAGCATAATGAATAAGAACAAGAACTATAATTGAAACTTGGAAGCTAATTAAACTTGAAAACTAAAGAAAAGAAATTACATTACAATGGAAAATAAATTACAACTAAAAAGCAAAATGGTTTTGTTACAACAATTGAGAACTAAAAAGAAAACTAAGAGAATTTGAGGGAGAGAAGGGAGAGGAGCTCTAGAGAGATGTTTGAGAGCTCCCCCCCTTGGGGTGTGTTTGAAGGTTAGCCAAGCCTCCTATTTATAGGAGAAGGAAAGCATCAAACTCACATGCCAATATTCTTCTTTTGACAACAAGTTGCATAGCCACCTCAAGTTCACATGAGCATCCATCTCCTTTCATCATTTGGCTAGTTCCCACTTGATGCTTTTGCTTCTTTATTTCTTACACAACCTACTTCAATTATGACAAATAAACATGCTTCTTCCCCACTATCAACAATAGCACATGCATAGCTAATCATAACCAAGCAATTTGCAGTCAGCTTGTGGGCTCAATTTGGGCTTGTTCCTTCACTCTAAAAAATCTGGAAAAATATGGATCTTGAAGCTCTTTGTCTTATCTTTCTAAGCATATGCAGCCCAACTCAAGGAAAATCGGGAAGGCCTTCAAAAGTCATTTTTGGCCCAGTAACTCAGATGCTGCCGAATTTGACCTTAAGTTGCCCAAACTTGCATAACTTCATCTAGAAGACTCGGAATCATGAACCGTAAAATTCTTCAGAAACTAGACTTCCGTATCTTTCCAATGACGTATGGTTCATTATCTGGTTCTTCCTGAGCAAGTACAGTCCAATCCGTGAAGTTGACTGATCTGCATACACGCTTTTGAGTAACTTGTCTCCAAAATGCATTTAGTGAGTCATGTTTATTACATCGAAACAAACACAAAATAAATTAAAAGCACAAGTTTAACTCAAAAACATAACCAAATCATAAGTTAGAATGGTACAAAATGATATGTAATTATGCACCGATCAAGGAGGTAGAGAGTGTATCAAGGAGATTTCATGTCAATCAAATCCTTAATTTGAGGGAGATATTTCCATTTTAAGTCAAGATAATTAGCCAATTAAATGGAGATATAATTGACACAATTATTTGACCTAGGGCATATTCCATTTTCCACATGTCACCATCTAAATGGTTGTCAAAAATCAATGTTCCCGCAATCAACACTATGTAGTTACTATTTTATTCTGTTATAAATGATAAGATTATCACGCACCACACCGCAAATCCGATGGTACGCCCATTGATTTACCAAGCAAATTAAAAGTGGTAATTACATTAGAATTTGAGTGTGCAAGAATTCATTGAAACCTTATAAAATGGTTTTACAACTACATATGATATATGTCTTTCTCCAAGGGCCTACAATACTCAATTTCTCCAGATCTCTTAAATATTTTTTGTTAAATTTATTTTAAAAAATAACTCATTTAATTATAATATATATGGTAAACCCACCACCAATTTGATTAATTATCATCGTCTGCATAAAATAAAATTATTTTGATTAGGTAATTTGAATGTTGACTTAATAGGTCAACTCTTGGGCACAAAAACACATGCACACAGTGGCATTATTACAATTTCAATGTCTTTTTTTATAAGAAAAAAATTATATATGGTTGTGGGACTGTGGCTGTTTTTAGGAGTGTTGATTGCTAAGTTGGGAATGGAAAATTAAAAATAAAAATGAAATAAATAAATAATGATAATGTTAACGGCAGCAGAGATTATGATTGCATTTTGGTTTATGTGTCGCCGTCAAAATAATCATACCAATTATGGCATGAATAATAAGATTAAGAAATGAGAACAAATAAAGGGTGAAGATAATGGAGCTTGGGATAATTACCATCTTATAAATCAATTATATCCCCGCAAATTGCACAATAATAATGTGGCATAATTGAGAGTGAAAAGTTAAACGTACGTTTTATTGACCTCATTTATGATGTTATATTTATTATTTTTTTAAATTTTATTTTGGTGAAAGGGGCCAAAAGCCCAAACACAAGAAAAACTAATTAACAAGTAATTAGTTTTGCAATGGCTTAGCAACCCTAATACTCGTGGCAAATTTAGTTTTTGCATCATTCCCTGTTTGGTTTATACAGCCCATGTTTCTAAAATGGGTGTAACAGATTAGGGCCTTGGCATGCACTTAAAGATTAATTGAATCTTTGTTTTGTCTTGCTAAAAGTGGAAGATGTTGGATTGAGGCAGAGATGTGGCAAAGGTTGAAGTTGGTGGGGGTAACGAATTAAGTACAGAATTTCAGGAGTCAAACTTATCATCATTTCCATCATTATATAGTAGGAGCTTTTGTGGTTTATTAATTATATGGGTTTCGAATTGAACTGGATTGGAGTTGAGTCTAAATTAATTAGCCCTTATGAGTCACACTCCTCTAGATGAGACTTGTAAGACACAATATGTTGAACATATGTCTAATTTAATAAGTTCAATCTTAGCATATCAAATAACGGCCAAAACACTTGTTCAGTTTAAATGAAATCGATTAGTTCAGTCCAACCCACAAGATGTTATATAATTGTACTCATCTGTATGAACCATCAAATTAATCATTCAAAGTAACGTAAAATAATTTATAAAAATTTTAAAAACAAAAAGGTAAGCTAATCGAATCATATATACATATAGAAGGAAATTGAAGAGAATTACAAATAGAGCTCTCTAGGAAAGGCATAGTTTTTTTAATATATTTTTAATATTTTAAAATTTTATTTAAAAGATGAAATGAAAGGCCAGGTTGCCATGTCTGTTGCTTTATCTGAAAGCCCTTGAACTGAAGGGCACTAGTGGTTTAGATACGTTGGCTCTTGGGAGTGTGAACTCCTCCTAAAAGAGGTAGGCAGAGCTCTCCCGAGGTCATACATATAAAATAAATATATTCCAAAAGATAATTAGCATTTGTCCCATAAAGCAGTTAAGGTGGATGATGAGGTACCAAATACCAATCCCTTGTGGGATTTCCACAAGATAAGGGCATCAATGTAGGCGATGTGCCCTCCATTGTGTTCACATTCTGAGGGCAGAAAACAGGTTGCCCTTCTGAGAGGCACTTCCCAACCTTCTGGACAGGACCCCAATCTAAGAGTTTATTTATTCTGATTATTTCAACTTTAATTTAGATGTGATGCAATGAAACTGGACTTCATGTAACTGCTCAAGCCCAGCCCAACTAGCCTATCTCATTCCCACAAGTTCCATGAAACTGGGCTGGGCATGCCTAAACAACATTTCAGACAGCAGGCCTTAATGAAAAAAAGACTTGATGCGTGCATTTTATGTATCTCAATCAATGACTTATATCTCATCTAATGACTGAGAAATAATCATTAATCATTATTTTCAAAATTAATATACCATATAATTATACACATATAGAATATTAGTAATTAAAAAAAAGCACCAGCCTGTAAAGATTCTATATTAAACAAACAATGATCTGTAAATAACATTATTTAATTGTAATTAAGAATCGTTTTATATGTTGTCTCCAACAAAGGAAGTACTACGGATCAAATTAACTTGTCACTTTGCAAACTTGTGATCAAACACAAATCCAAAAAAGTGGTTGCTGGCTGGGTACCGTAGAACAACGTACGTACAAGGAAAAATTGTCGTATTTGAGAACACAATTTTAACCAAAAGATTATTGTTTAAACTATAATTAATTAAATTTTGATTGATAATGTTGGCCACTAGGTTGTCGACCATATATATATATTGGAAAAAAATAATAATAATATTCGAAATTGAAGCTGAGCTACTCTTTGATCTCTACCACGCATGCATGCATGGTGGAAAAGAGAGTCAGAAGATCAAAGATGCCTACGGCATGTTGGTTTATGTTAATCTGTTATCTGACAATGCTTAGACACATGTTGATCAAATTTTTCATCATCATGCTTAAACTAAGCATAAGACGACAAGCCTTAATTAGCTCTATAATTTTAAACCTTTGGGATTAGTTTAACTGTTGAGGGAGAGTGAGATAATGAGTTAAGATTATAATAGGTCGAAGCTTCGATTTACTGTAACATAACCGGAAAAAACCTCATCGCCTTCTTTTTATGGATAAGCGCAGCTCTAAAAAAAATTACGATTATCATACATACATACTTGTCTTATGAAAAGCCAAAGTGTAGGTCGCATGGTCAAATCTCTACAAAGACAAATAATTGTTTATATGAAAAATGTTGCAGTCAACACTTTCGTACACCCTACGTACAATATTGCTCAGCTGGAGTTGAGTGAAAAGTACGGTGCAATAGCAGCAAGCAAATCGACTTATACAAGTAACAATGAGTTATTATATCATTTAATATTTTTTGTTAATTTCATTTTCTACTAATCTTACGGCTAGATTTAATGACTAGTCAAAATTAGTAACTTTTGTTCTATGGTAAAAATAAAATAAAATAAGTTAAATTCTTTTTGGTTGGTTTAGGCATCTTGAGGCCAGTCCAAGAAACCTAGCAAAGCCTTAAACAGAACCCCCAACTTCTTACCTTTCAGATTCCTTGTCTTTTGGCCTAACAAATTGCCGTTTTGTTCTTTCATGCACAAAACAGCTTGCTCTATATATGTACGTGCTTTGTTTCTTACAACAACAAAAAAATAGCTCTATTCTTTCCGAAAAATATATCATACTTTTTCCATATATAAAATTATTTTGAATCGTATTTATTAGTTACATCGTGGATCGCATCTCTAACATGAGTAAAACCCATCTGTATAAGATAAAAATAATATTTCATGGATCGTTTTCATGACATAATATACGATATGATCTAAATAGTTTGTGTTGGTTTTCGTTTCTGTTATAACTTACAGAGATGATCTACAACTTAATATATGCACAGTTTGTTTTTTCAAGTCTTAATTTTGTAACTGGAAAAAATTTGGGGAACTAAAAGGCAAACGTAACTGCAGTGCAGCCAAAATGAGGGAAATATTTTTCATTATATATGAAGGACCACGAGGAGATGCGTGTGGTTGATTTCAATGTTCAAAATCCAAAGGGGTCTCAAACTTTTCGTATTCAATGACCCAAAAGAAAAACAACAGAAAAAGTGACCAAAATTAGGTTTGGTTTTGGGGCTTCCATTCCATAATTTCCTGAGCTATTTGGCAAATCAAGAAAGCTCATACGTATACAAATTTTAAACATCTGTGGCACATGGAACAAGGTCTTCATCATAGAATAGTCCAAACAGAAAATAAATATTAATCCAAAAAAAATACCTACTTGGGTTTTTGACTCTACCAATGAATTGTATATGTGGAGGAATCTTGAATAAATCTAAAGAAAAATATGAGGTCAGTGTCCAAGACAGAGACTCCTAGCCAAAGGTTCAACCCAAAAAAAATCTTACTATAATACATACAACAGCAAAAATTATAAAGAGCCCTCCATTAACATTTCAAATGCGACCCCTTCAAAAGATCGATAGATCAAGCGACTCTTCAACTTGGATTTTGGACATTTCAAATGCGACGCCTGCAAAAGATCGATCAATCAAGCCACTCTTCAACTTGGATTTTGGACATTTCAAAGAGGAGCTTTTAATTTGTCCCAATCCTCTTTTAATTTGGTAGTGATAATGAATAATTTTATTTATTTATTTATTGAATAATATTCTAATCGTCTATTATGTTAAATGCAAATCTAGATGGTTGATTAGCCGAAATCATGCTTAATCATGTGGTCCGAATTTACAGTCTAATAAACTAATAACGTGTAGCTAAGAACATAAGATGACAGATAATTAGTTTCTCATCAAACTAAGTAGTGCATTAAACAACTCCATGATACAAATGCATCCGTACGTTTTCAAGTCCTTGATAATTGACTATATCAATTTACTTCTCTCTCTCTCTCTCTCTCTCTCTCCTACCATTTTCTTTGCCTCTCTCCCATATTTAAATTCATTTTCTTCACACATCTCCCACACTCCAAAATTATACACCGTGTGCCGACCACCTCTCCTCTCTCATATATACATATGATTCTCTGAATTCCCAAGGAATCATATTCTCATCATCCTACCCAATAATCTCTACCACTTCCATAGCCACCACCATCCCAAACCTTACACTATAAAACCAGCTCAAAACCCACACAAAGCTCTGTATGTTCTTCTATAACATTTTCATGTACCCATCTTATTAAACACAAACCCAATTCAGAAAGTCGTTTTTAACACAGACCCCTTTGTCCAAAATCTTTAATTTCGGGTCCTTCCTGTTGTTGAGAGACCAAACTAAGCATGAGAAAGAACAGAGGTTTCAGGCTAAGACACAAGCTAGTGAGGATCTTCAAATGGATTATCCGACCCAGAAAAGACCCGAACCGGTTCCAGAGACTGGAGCCTCCGACCCAGAACTACAACCCCATTTCCAAATTCTTCACCTTGGCTCGGTTTCTCCAGCGTGGAGCCAAGGAGCTCTGTTCCGCAAACTCGGGTTACATTCGGATCCGTGACGCCCCGGTTGAAACCAAAGTTGCAAAACCGGTTTCTGTACCGAAAGGACATATGGCTGTGTACGTGGGCGAATCATGTGATGACACGCAGAGGTATTTAGTGCCTGTGATGTACTTTAATCACCCGCTGTTCGGGGACCTGTTGAAGGAGGCTGAAAAGGTTTACGGGTTCAATCATCCGGGTCGGATCGTGATACCATGTGAGGTTTCGGAGTTTGAGAAGGTGCAGATGAAGATTGCCGCAGGGGATCAATGCCCAAGGCGGAGAAGGAATAGCCGTCGCTAGTGCAGGGTGGCAATTTCGGTAAATGCCACGATGGTCCAAACTCATGACAATGATTTTGATTTTTGTTTTCATTTTCTTTTTTTCTCTTTCAAGGAAGTAGAGGGTTAATTTTTACCCTAATATTAAATATTGTTTCCCACTAATTACTGTGAATATTGAAGTCATCTACCCTTTTTCAGGGGTTTTCTAATACCTTGTGTTGAATTTTACTTTTACGTTACCACTTTTAGGGGCTTTAGGAATGTTGGGACAAAATTGTGAATTCCGAGCGTTATTTGTTTATTTCAAGCAAATCCACAACCTTTGTAACCTTTCTAGGTAACACATCATCTTCCAATTCAGAGAACCATCCACAGGAGCCAAATTGCTGAATTACCATAGAACACCAAAGTTGCATTTGCTTTTCAGCAAAATGCAAATTGGGTAAAGCTCCTTTGGTCCCCATAATAATCCTTGCTGAAGATCTTAAATTAGATTCTGGCCTTGCTGATGGTGAACCTTCGGTCCCCCATCCCTTTATAAAAAAGAAAATACACAGAACCGAAAAAATTGTAATAACCGCGTGGACCGACCCTTCGAAACGAGAGGTAAAGAGAAAGCAACGTGGCATAGTGCCACAAATCTGAGGCAACTCAACCTCTGATTCTCCTTGCTTTGGTTTATTTTCTTCCCCAGTTGGGAATAAACCCATAGAATTGTTCTTCATGCTGATGTACCTGCAACCCTATGTTCATGCATCAAAGTAAATTTGATTCCAAGCTCGGCCACCATACAAAATATTATTTGATCCCCAAACTTTTATACCTACCAACATACATACACAAGTTTTATACAACTATTATATTAATATTTTGACATTTCTGGTTTGATTCTAGAGTAGATGCTAGGCATCTCGACACTGTTAAGGTTGTGACATCTTTATCCTGCTACTAAGACCTTACATATTTTCAACATTTAGGCACTGTAGCCTTTGTTTGAAGGAAGCAATTGGCCCGGGTCATGGCCATTGCAGGCAGCAGAACAAGCTTCCTCCATTTCGGATTGAGTTACACCGCTGTTGCAGATGTTGGCGAATGCGCGCATGTGTTTCATGCCGTACTGAGTCAGCGATCCGCACTGTGTTTCAAACACTCGAACCTGCAATTCAAGTTTTGACCATGACAATTAAGTAATGAATGCGATAATGGAATCAATTAAATGGTTAGTTGCTAGTTATTACCATAGATTTTAAGCATTCCCAATCGTCAACGAGGGGCAGACCAAGTGCTCTCACGGAATTAAGTGTGGAGGAACCTTTTCCAGGTCCATAGAGAAATGTTCCTATGAATTCAATGCTTGCATCTAAGTGAGTCCTGTGCCTCATTGTTTCTTTAATCTGCTTGAGGATGTCTCTCTTTTTTTCTGACCCATGCTCTGATCTTTTGTACTGTTGAAAACAAACGAGTAAAAAATGCATTAAGATCAAGCAATCTCACCTAATTTAGCACTTTAAATCTAAATATACAACAAAATAATTTCTGGGGGATGGAGCTCACCATTTGCCACATGAAGAAAAGCTCTGCATCTCTCTGGTTGACAACTTCCATGGGCTTTTCTAATTGGCCATTATCAGGAGGGAAGTTCACAGACGCAGGATCAAAACCTTGGTACAAATACAGCTTTTCTACTGTAATGTTTTTGCTCCCATATTGCATCACATGTGATCCCACATCGTAATTGTTGGAATTGGAAGTCCGTTTCTTTACCTACTCAAACACAACTTTGCAAATAAAAAATCCTATACACAAAAGCTTGGCTTCAACATTAACTCCATAAGCTGAAAATTCAGTTCAAGTTTTTTGTGACCTCACATTCTGATATTGTTGTTTAATTGTTTCTTTCTTCAGATTGTGTCTCTCACTGCAAATTCAAGGAAAAGGAAAGTTAATGAAACGACTTATAAAAGGTTACATAGAAGCCTCTAATCTTGTTTCCTCTATTCCTCGTTTCGTTTGTCCCAAATAATTTCTACTAAATTAGTTTCTTATTTTGAAAGTTATTAGAAATTTACTTCTCATATTGGAAAGACCAAAATTTCATACCTATCCTCCATCCAAGCAACACTGTACAAATCGCCTAAGCAAGTGATGTATTCGGGTGGTGGTGAGGGGTCCATTCCAGGACAGTAAGTTCCAAAGCTGTTCTCTTGTGCATTTGATGCTGTAGTCACATAAATGTTTAGGTCGCTGGGCATTATGCCTTCAAATATGCTCCCACTCTCACATGCTTCTACATATATAACCTGCAAACAGTGCAGAAAGAACTCAATCGGTTAGCTGTCATATCGGTGAATACCAAACGAAGTGAAAAAAGGCAACCTTCTTACCATCTCTTTATAGCTCCCTGATGCATGTTTCTTCTTCAAAACTTGAATAAAATCCATGGCATAAAGAAAAGGCATATTTGGCATCCCTACAATCATATTGAAAATTGGTGAGTCCTCACTTCTCATTTTTATAACATTTCTTTCTACACATCCAAAATGAGCAGTAAGGTTGGTACAGTTGTCATCATCTCTGCTCAGATTGATTCCAACTTGAAATGCACATGAGTTAGCATGTTACGGATAGAACCTAACTTAATTCCTCTTGCAAACCAAGAAAGAAAAATACCCTTTAAAGGAGGTACGAATCAAATAGTGATACAATATTTATAAAAACAACCAGTGATATAATACTGTCCAAAAATGAAAATAATGACACAAAATAAGCAGTTGGGTTAGCCAACGGTCGATAGTGGGTTAGGATTAGGATTGAAGAATGAGTCAAGTATTCAATCCATTCTTATGTAACAAAGAAAAAATAATAATGATACTGTATGAATGTAAAAGAAGAGGGACTGAACTCACCAAGAACACCAGGACCCCCATGATCTGAGTAGTATAAGAAGATCCTGTCATTAGGTTTGCTATCCACAACCTTACCACTTCCACCTTTCACAGCCTTCTTGTCCCCAAGAAGAACTGCATACAGATTCGCGGCGGTTACTTGCTTACCAGTGTAATCCTACATTACCCAAGACCAATATAATCAACCCGAAAACTTATGGGATTTCGATTAAACTGAAGCTTAATTAACAACCAAGTGACAACTATTACCGCAGTAACATGTAGCCACCAATTGCTAAGGTTAGCACTAAAGCTTAACAAACTTATGTTAAAATGTAAAAAGGGCAAGCATAACTCTCAAGTATATTTCACACTTGGATAATTGCTCTGTTTTCTCACTGGGATTAGGTAGAATCAGTCACTTTTAGTTCATACTCCACACTGCATATGCTAACAGTGGCAGAGGATGGAAATGGCCGCTCCAGGCCTTGGGCTTTAAATGGGCTGTTCTGTGTCTGAATTGATCCCCATGGCCTTGGGCTTTATGTGGACCTACTGCCCCGA
Source organism: Prunus padus (assembly GCA_024362665.1). Classification (NCBI taxonomy): domain Eukaryota; kingdom Viridiplantae; phylum Streptophyta; class Magnoliopsida; order Rosales; family Rosaceae; genus Prunus; species Prunus padus. The sequence goes on along the minus strand of JANFAM010000005.1, from coordinate 9,962,077 downwards.
TTTCTCAACAAAACAAAAAAGATACAAAAGGTAAAAAAAATATCCAAGACACTTATGTATATTTGAGAATTCTATTTTAGGCCAAAATAATGTTTTATTTTTGTTAAGGTGATTATATACGTGTCCATTAGACTTTGAACCTAAGATAAACCATGCTCATACCTCTATTGATCATGCTGCTTTTAATCCTAACTTTACCCTTTAACAAAATAAGCCTAAAATAAAAACAAAACAAAAAAAAGAACTGAAAGGGAAAAAGAAAATTTAATAGTAGACCAACAAGTTTTGTTCCAGACTAGTGGTCTCATGTTCAAATTCTCATGACACTGTAGTAGTGTGTATGTGAGAAACCCCCTCCCCTGTAGTTTAGACTATTGTTTCATTTGTACTAAAAAAATAATGTTTTGTTTTTTAAAATTAAGTTCGATATATTCATGCGGATATAAAGAGTTTTCAGATCCAAATGAAACTACCCAATCCAATCCAAGCATCCAACAAACATTCTGAAATCTGGAAATGAATGCTTAAAAGTTACACAATCAAGACACTTAGTTCATATATCAATGTCATCAATCATGATATGGATTTACCTTCTTTTTTTCCCTCACTCATCATCTTACCCTTACCTCTCCCTTTCGTTAATGAAAGTGTGTTTCGACCCAAAAAAAAGAAAAAGAAAAGATGCTTTCAAAAGCAAGATGCCAAATAGCACTCTTTCAGCAGCAAAAGTTCACCACTCAAGACCAAGCTACAAGGATTTTCTTTTATTTATTTTTTTCGTTCGGTATATAATCTAAAATTGATCCTTTGATACTAGAATTTGGAATCTTGTTTTTTTTTTTGGAAGCTTTAAGAAATATTAAAAGTGATAAAGATCAGTCAAGTAGGGCCCAACTATTTTGTCCTCCCAAACATTGTATTTAGCTTTTAGAGTAGTGTTCTCTTGCTTTGTCCTTGCCAATCAATTAGCTAGCTATCCACTTGGCAGTTTTGATTTGACAAACCTAAAACCCCTTACCCACTTTTAATTACTTCTTTTTTTTTTTGGTCGAAACTTTTAATTACTTAAACCTACAAGACTACTAGAGATAATAATATCTATGGTGCAACTGATCATAGAAATAAAATAAAATTAATTCCCAAAATAATTATAATAATAATAAAATGAAAAATTGTACCTTAGGCACACCGGCATATACATCTTGACCTTGTGGATGGTTGATGATGACCCCAGGCCTGGGATTTATTTCATGCTTGGCGATATCATCATACATAAATACCACTATGTTTTCCTCTTTCAACCCACCTTTTTTCAGCAGCTGGTATGCGTGGCAAACATCGGCCTACATATATATAAATTATTATTATTATTAATTATTATAAAAAATATCTTGCTTAATTATCACATACATACCTGATGCCTGTAATTTCCATAGCCAGATGAACCGGCAACAAGAACCGCCCATCTTGTTCCAGCTTCCTTGTGATTAGCATCTTCCGGTTTGTCCTTATCTGAAGGCAACCGGATTATAGAGTCCCACAGGTCCAACCGAGCGACTCGGCCGCCTCCTACGAGCAGCACAAACAGAACCAGCAACAGGATCAACCTGGACTGATATTGGACCACAGCCATGAAGAAAACCCAAGAGCTAAATTAAGAAACTGTGGGCGAAGAAAAGGAGGAAATGAAGAAAAGAGAGGTGGTGTGTGGAGATTGATGAGAAGGGTGGTGAGAGAGTATAAAAGGTAGAGACTGGTGAAGTGGCGGGGTGTGGTGTGGTCTGGTGTGAGGTGCATGCAAAAGAAGACAACGGTTTTGACACGTGTGAGGTAGGGCTTTGAGTTGGTGGGCCCAAGGTGAATGTGCATGCAACGGGTGGGGTTTCCATGTTTTAGGTTTGGCGTTGTATGGTGGAGCAGTGTGAAGGTGGTGACTTGCCAACTTGGGTTGGGTTTGGCTTTTTACTCATAACTTTTCCTCTCTCTGCGGTGCAGGAATGCATTTTTATAACAGCTTCAAAGGATCATGTGATTGAGAGAAGAGCTTTTGTTTGTTTGGTTTCATTGCATCATTTAATTTGAACTTGAAATCAAGTTTGGTTGTTCCAATTCAGTTGAATACGGATTATACAAGGTGTGCGTCTCCATTTGTGTCGTGTCAAGGTTCATCCATAGCGTGGTTGGCTGTGAGTCGTTGATACACGTAGTTGTGTGCACATTCCTCTTGTGTTGAACTCATCAATCTTACCACAATATGTTTATTTAGTTGCGCGAAAAAGACTTTAATGGTAAAAAATGGCCATATCTAAATCTTATCGTGTTAGAAGAGAATATTATGAAGTGCTAGAAACGTTGGTTATTCATGGTAACAGCTCGATTGTGTTATATGCTGATTTAACAAATGGTATCATGCAAAAAGTGGTTAAGAGCAGTTATCCTGCATCCGAGATCATGTGTATTCGAATCCCCACCCCAATATCGTTTCCATAAACATATAAAGTAAAGAGATGGCATCATGTATCTATTGATTTAGTAGATGGTGTGGATATAAATACATTATGTTAATCTGGGATTTACAAATTGGTGGGCTATCATTTTCAATTGAAACATGTATTAGTTATAATAAAAGACGATACTTGGCCTAGGTTACTTCGAAACAAATAATTTTGAATATCAATCCAAATCCAACTTTGCAAGACGATATGTCGACAAATGATATGAAGTCATCAAAACTTGGTTTTCCTTTCGTTTGTAGTTAAATGAAGCCAAAACATGGAAAATCATGAACTGGAACCTATAGGAATCTTTTCTACCAGAGGCTGAAATCTATCAACACTACCGTTAATCTTGAAATCGTATCTCCAGCTCATTTGATTTTTCAAACTTTTTATAATTCTCTACTCAACGATTTGGTTTGCACATAACCATGATCATTTCAAGCACTTTTAGCATAAACCAAGTAAAAATTATAGGATTTCTAAGAATAAAAACAACATCAAATTCATTGGCATCTTTAACCAATTCACTGGTCGAGTGCTTTTGGTCTTACGGAAGCTGGTTTTGGATTTCTTAGATTACATACCTCTTTTGAGTTGGCAATTGAAGTTTTAGTAACACATTACTCTTTGTCTATGGCTAGTGATTTTAACACTTGTCTCTTACCTTCCTACACTCCTCCTGTGAGTGCAAAAATACTATAAAACATTCCGTTCGGAGTGAAAATTTGTAAAAGAGGAGTGTCGAAATTGGTAATTTTGTATATTTACTCAAACTTCAATTGCCCAAGAAAAGGTATGTCACTGAACCCAAACCATATAGGAAATAGGAATGGCTATTATAACTTAGTGGACCAACATCAAGTAAATAATCAGTCTATAATACTTGTGGGAGCTCAAAATTTGCATAGATAAAGATAACCGATTAGTGATGACTTCCAAGTTGCAGGAGCTAAAGTCTGAGCTGAAATATAATGTGTATCTTTACGTTTGTGAAAAAGATGTTTTCATACCTTGGAGAATCCTCGAAGAATTGATTAGGTTGAAACCAAAAACAACCTCTCTTCATCCGTATGTGAGTTTCTTCTAACCCACAAAATACCTCATATTCTGTATTATTCTGATTTTTCAGTCACCCCAAAAATAATCAAAGTGCTGCCCCATTTATTAAAGAAACATGAAAATTGAAAGTACCTTGAAAGGTTGGTTAACAAGGATTCATATTTTCTTCCTGCAAAGGAACATATCCGTAGTGTAACTCTTGTATGCAAAATGCAATTTCTTTTGCATCCAACCGATAAACGGAAATTTCTTTCAGTATTTTGCCCTCCATGAATGCCACTTCAATTTCAACTGATACCACAATGGAGGAATACCAAGAATCCCTCGCGCTAACCTTGGATCAAACACATCAAAATTCACTCGGCTCAAAGAGTCCAGTAGAACCTGGGCAGGCACGGCTGGCAGCAGCACTGGGAGAGCCTCTACAGGTACTGTACCAGCTAAGTCACGAGCCTTCTGCAAATGGACATTAGCAACCGACGCCATCTCAAAAACCGCTTCACATAAGCCCTCACGAGAATCCAAATGAATCTCTGATTGACCTCCATGCTTAACCAGCAATCCATGCTTGGCTGCCACTTCGGTTGGTATATAAGAAAAATGGCGGTTTCGACTACCATGATATGGCAATGACTTAATCAGCAAAAGAAGACCACTTGCTTTACCTATATGTGATGCTGCATGATCGGCTGCAGTGGACCTGATACCACCAGCTTGAAGTGTCATGTAAAGAAGAGTTGATACAGTATCTTCCGCATATCTCTCCAAGTCTTCAATTTTTTCTGGGGTGTCACCAACCTCCTTTCTTGCATCACTGATCCGAGCTTCTACAGAACGTTTCAGCCATACCTTGCTAATTTTGTTCTCATGTACCACTGACAACAGGGCTTGTGCTGTTGGGTGCTCAATTAACTTGTTGGCATAAATTTTGTCTATGGCTTCTTGCCACCAGACGAGGCGCATAAGACCAATCCTCGGATCAGAAGCAACATCCATAGCACGAGCTGTTTCAACATTTAAGGCACGGACTGCAAATGCAACCTTTCGCATGTTAGGGGGGAGTTCAAGGAGGCAAAGGTAGTTATGGTAATCATAACTACGGACTTGCTGCACACAGTATGAGAAAGCTGCCCTTAAGCTACTAGATGCAGAAGCACCATTCATCAAATACCAACCCTGGTTCCTCCAACAAATATACAACTACACAAACTGCTCAAATCGCACAAAACTTCACTCAGACGAGTTAGGATTTAAAGCTGAGGGCCGATCACCTGAGAACGAAGAAGAAACAAGCTATGATGTAAACCAAAATTTTATTAGCACCAATACAACTCAGGATCACAAAGAATGTAACTAAGTTTATAAAATCTGTTTATATTAATGATCTTTCCATCTTCATTTAAAGAAAAAAAAGGCAAATACATCATATCTTACCAGAAAATTCAAATCCATAAAAGGAAATTTATGTCCCAGTAAGCCATTCCATGCTAGCACCCCCATCTTCACTAATAAACATATAGTGTACTAAAAACAAAGAAAAAATACTGAAGGTTATGTTTGGATGAGGTATTTGAAAGTACCAAAGGGCTTCCAAAATGATGGGATTTATAAATTTATTTGTTTGTTTAATAATATAGTATAACAATGAGATTTCTAATTTACTTCTTCCATCTAAACACAAACCTTATGATCAAAATAAAAACATGGGTTTCTTCTGGCATAGTCTCAAACAACTTTCGGGCACAGAAATGCAATCTAATGAAATCAAAGCCAACCAACTTCATACAAACATACAGATCATTATATAGATCTAGTGCAATCTATTGGAATTATAAAGTTACCCAATTCGCTCACCCCCTTACGAATTTCGAACGGAATCGCACGTATTGAATCATGGTACGTTAGCAACCTGGAACGATACATTTAGTGAACCAAAACTCATAAGGATTAGAACAATACCTGAGCGACGTTGCTGCCAAAACTCGATTGGTTATTCCAGTCATCAACTTAATAGGGTGGTGGGAGAGCAATAGAGGGAGCCATCAAAAGTGAGAAACATGGAGAGAAAGCCTTGGAAACAGAGAGCAACGAGGGAGTTTTGAAATTGGGTCTGAAGCAGCAGAAAAATTTACAAGCAGAGGAGGAAGACATTGGTTTGTTCAATCTAATAAAGAAAGTGGCTGTTTTCCAAAGAGGTAAATTTTCATTAACTAAATAATAAATTAGACTTCAAAGACCTTAAAATTCCCACTAATTTTGATAAATAAATAATAAACACGCTGTGTTACTTTTTCAACCTTATATGCTCTCTTTTTTGTACTTCTTACTAATTCTGAGTATTTACAAAATAATATCGTACTGAATTAAACTAATACACGAATTATGACCTGAAATTTCATTCCAACTATGCCTACCCCTTCGAATTTTGTACCATAGAAACCGGCGTTCCTCCTACCGTTCCCCATACCAGGTAACTATGTTGGTTTATAATATAACTTAACAATGGGATTTCTAATTTAAAAAATGAGGTAACTTGGTAATGAAAGGCTGAAGTATGCTACATGACTTTTATATGACAAGTTCTAATGATAGTCAAAGTTCAAATTACAAAGTATCAGTCAAAAAGAAGAAATTTCATCAGTACTTGAGAAAGACTGGAGGAACCATTACTCAATCTCATAAACCAATATATCAATACTAATAATAGAGGGTCATAAAATACTATCTCAAAATCTGGTCTTTTTAGCCTCTACAGATAGAAGAAATAGAGCTTGCTGAGCTCTCTAAAACACATAATAAATTACCAAAACATCAGATTACATGATTTCTTTCTTAAGATACCAAACAAAGATTGCCAAGTATTGCAATGCACAAGAACTATTGAAATTAGAAGCCGAGACAGATGAACAAGTCCTCTGTACATGCAAACCCAACACATTAACTTTCCCAAAATTTATGGGTTTAACAAAAAAGCCCCACAGAGAAAGGCATCCCAAATTTTACCAACACATTTCTCATAGGAAATCAATCAAACAGAACTAGGGCACCTCCATGGACCTATTCTATTTTTTCACGTTAAATAATAAATCACAAACAATAATCACAGAAGTAATCCAGTGAGTATAAATCACAAAATATTAGATAACCCATCTAAGATCTTCCGAAGTACATTGAGAAAATTAAATGAAACAGACTGATAACATGAATTGGAATCTCACCTTAAACCATGAGAGAGAGAGAGAGAGAGCACGCTAGAGGTGAAGCTTAAGAGGAGAACGCTCTGTCAAGCTCCTTGGTAGAGTCAGGTTTGTGGTCTTTCCAACATTAACATCAAGAGACTGAGAAACTGAGGGACTGAGAGACTGAGAGCAGCTAATTGTTCACGTGGGCTACGCTAGAACAAGAAGGCCTTCGGCAGGTGCCAGGTGGGTAAGCCTTTCCAAGTCGTTTTATTTGTTAACATGCGCCGTTTTAGTGAAACATACCAAACTTCCTCCTACCATATTGGACTGGGTAAGGCAGGCTAAATGAAATACATCCAACACATTATAAAGAAAATCCCACTGTCCAAACTTTTTGAATCATTATCTTATTATGTGTATATATATTAATTAAAAATATATTAATAGTATTATCATGGTAAGTTCAAGGAAGAAGTTGCCTGAAGCAGCCAGAAATAAACCACGAGACATGTTCTCAATTAAATTGAGAAGATCATTGTATTTACTGAAGGAAGGATACACAAATGATCATTGTATGGGCTAAAACAATCTAGGCAAATGTGGTATAATCGTCTTAGTAAGTATTTACTGAAGAAAGGATACACAAATGATCCTATTTGCCCGTATGTGTTTATTAAGAAATTGAAGTTTGGATTTGCGATAGTGGCAGTATATGTCGACGACATGAATCTAATTGGAATTCCTGAAGAGCTCCAAAAGACTGTTGATTATCTTAAACGCGATTTGAGATGAAAGACCTTGGAAAGACAAAATATTATCTCGGCTTACAGATTGAGCACAGTGCTAGTGGTATTTTGGTGCATCAGTCAACTTATACTGAAAAAGTATTGAAGCGGTTTGGCATGGATAAGACTCATCTACTTAGCACTCCAATGGTCGTTCGGTCGCTTGACACTAAGAAAGATTCATATCGACCAAAAGGAGATGATGAAATGGTCCTTGGTCCAGAAGTACCATACCTTAGTGCAATAGGTGCTTTATTGTATTTAGCACAATGTACCAGACCAGACCAGACATAGCATTTTCAGTAAATTTGTTAGCAAGATATAGCTCTACTCCAACAAGCCGACATTGGACCGGCATTAAACATATTCAACGATATCTTCATGGGACAACAAACATGGGCTTATTCTATTCCAGTGAATCAACCAATGCCTCGAGTATTGTTGGATATGCTGATGCAGGATACCTCTCTGATCCACATCAAGAACGCTCACAAACTGAGTATGTGTTTACATGTGGAGGAACTGCAATCTCATGACGCTCAACGAAATAAACGTTGGTAGCCACATCTTCCAATCACTTAGAAATACTTGCCCTCCATGAAACCAGTCGTGAATGTGTTTGGTTAAGGTCGGTAATCCATCACATCCAAAGTACATGTGCCCTACCCTCAACGACAGACACTCCGACCATCCTAAATGAAGACAATGTAGCTTGTATTGCTCAGATCACAAGAGGATACATCAAGGGTGACAGGACCAAGCACATATCACCAAAGTTTTTCTACACACATGAGCTTCAGAAGAGTCAAGAAATTAAAGTCAGACAAATCCGTTCAAACGATAACCTGGCAGATCTCTTCACCAAATCTTTGCCGAAATGTACATTCCAAAAGTTGGGGCATGGTATCGGATTACATCAACTCTACAAGCAATCAAATTAAAACATGCAAAATCAGGGGGAGCATTCAAGAGTCCTCTAACACAGGACATATGTACGTTGTACTCTTTTTTCTTCGACTATGATTTTTCCCACTGGGTTTTTCCTAACAAGGTTTTAACGAGGCAACATGAGCGCATTTAACATTATGTCCCAAATGAAGTTGTACGCTTTTTCCTTCGCTTAGGTTTTTCCTACTTGGTTTTTCCAAGCAAGATTTTAATGAGGCAATCAATTAAGGGACTGGTGGTCTCTAAGGGGGAGTGTTGTAAAGTTATTAGTGTAGCCCACCATTATGAGGCCCGTGAAGAAATTAAGCAAAGTTGTTTGGAGGCTTATCACCTGCACACTCACAAGCATCATTTCACTTAACCTATAAATAGGCTTGCCCTTTCAGTTGTAAAAGAAGTTTTATCAGTGTAAAACCACAAGAGCAAATACAATTCCACTACCAATGTTCAGTGATACTTTTCATACTCCGATATTATTTTTATAACAATTTTCCTTTTTACTAATTTATTTTTTAGGAAAACTAAAGAAAACAAAAAGTTATTTACTAATTTCACAGATATATAATATCGTGTGAAATGCCAATAGTAGAGAGTCAATAGACCAACAGAAGGTTCCAGAACCCCAAACAAACCCCACACTCACTAGAAGTATCTGGTACCCCAAGAAAACCATTCTCCTATCTTATAAAGCTCTTCCCGTCTCCTCCTCAATAATCCCTACACCCGCAACCCCTCAACTTCCTCTGCAATCGTTTTCTCCCAAATCCAGCAGCCATGGCCGACGAAGCCAAAGCCAAAGGCAACGCAGCTTTCTCCTCCGGCGACTTTAACGCCGCCGTCACTCATTTTACGGAAGCCATCAACCTCGCTCCCACCAACCATGTCCTCTACTCCAACCGATCCGCCGCCTACGCATCCCTCAACAAATACTCCGAAGCCCTAGCCGACGCCAAGAAGACCGTCGAGGTTAAGCCCGATTGGGGCAAAGGCTACAGCCGCCTCGGCGCGGCTCACGTCGGCTTGGGCCAGTACAGTGACGCCATTTCGGCGTACAAAAGAGGTCTCGAGATCGATCCCAACAACGAGGCTCTTAAGTCCGGCTTGGCCGACGCTCAGGCCGGTGCGGCTCGGTCACGCGGCGGAGCCCCGCCTATGAACCCATTTGGGGACGCGTTCTCGGGTCCCGAGATGTGGGCCAAGCTCACGGCCGACCCGTCGACCCGTGCCTTTTTGCAGCAGCCGGATTTTGTGAAAATGATGCAGGAGATTCAGACAAACCCTAGCAATCTCAATCTGTATTTGAAGGACCAGAGGGTTATGCAAGCCCTTGGGGTTTTGCTCAACGTGAAGCTCCGCGGTGGGCCGGCGGGAGCGGAGGATGAGGAGATACCGGAGTCTCCGCCGGCGCCAAAACAACCCGAGCCGCGGAAGGAGGAGAAGAAGCCTGAGCCGGAGCCGATGGAGGTGAGCGAAGAGGAGAGTGAGGCCAAGAAGAGGAAAGCCGAGGCCATAAAGGAGAAGGAAGCTGGCAATGCCGCTTACAAGAAGAAGGACTTCGACACTGCAATTCAGCACTATACCAAGGCTATGGAGTTGGATGATGAGGACATTTCGTATATCATGAATCGTGCTGCGACATATTTGGAGATGGGTCAGGTATGGAATGCATATCTAGTGTTTGGTGATTGGTTTTTGGTTAAATTGCATAGTAGTTTTTACTTGTGGGATTTTGTTTTGTTGAGGTTAGTACGGTAGACTATAAGTTTGTATTGTTAGCATAAATAATCATTTCTGTGCATAGTTGGTTATGTTTATGGGTTTGGATGAAGTTGCTTAATGCAGTAAATTTTATTGCTTCAAGGAAAAGAGGAGATTGGTGTGATTTAGAAACCTAGACTGATTTGTTAATTCGGCCAATACAATAACATTTGGTGGTTTATAGAGTACCTAGATTAGCACTTTCAGATGGGTTTTATCTTTCGTAACCCTTACTCATTTTTCTACTGCTTGGTATTAAAAAAATGATCAAATTGATGACAATGGACTTCTGCGTAGCTACTGAGCTCTGAGCCCTCTCAGATTGGATTCAGTTTGACTTACCTGACTTCTTGTTTGTGTCTTTTGTACATGTTGTTCTTGTTTTTCCTTAGAGACTGACAACTTTGGCCTTGGGATGCCCTTCTAATTACGCCTGCTCAACTGAGGTCCAGCCTTTTGTGCTTACGTAAATTTCAATCATTCTCTTTTATATAGCAATTTGGATGTGGTGGACTATCGTGAAACAGTGAAACTAATTTTGGATTCATGCGTGCCTCTTTTATTTCATATTTTTGTTTTTCTATAATTTAAGTGTTGTGGTGTTTGTTTCCACTCTCCACTTGGTCATACCATGCTTATTATGTTACCTTTGATTTTCCTTGTGTTAAAGATGGAAATAGTATTGTTGGAAACTATCTGTCTTGCCACCTTGATATCTTTTAGCTTGTTAGTGATGTTGATGCGAGGGTCACTATTATATTCTGGCAGTTGGAGGATTGTATTAAAGACTGTGACAAGGCTGTGGAAAGGGGAAGAGAGCTAAGGGCAGACTATAAGATGATCGCAAAGGCTTTGACTAGGAAGGGAACCGCGCTGGTGAAGATGGCAAAAGGCTCGAAGGACTTTGAACCTGCTATTGAGATGTTCCAGAAAGCTCTCACGGAGCATCGCAACCCAGAGACATTGAAGAAATTGAATGATGCTGAGAAAGCAAAGAAGGAGCTAGAGCAACAAGAGTATTTTGATCCAAAGTTAGCTGATGAGGAGCGTGAGAAAGGTTTGTCCTTCTGTTTGATGTGCTTGTGACCTTTGGATCTTTTAAATGCTTGTTTTATAACTGGTGTCTCTCTTCTATCGTACTTGCATATTTATGCATGAATTGCATCCTGTTTTCATGACTCATTTCGTTTTGGTAGAACCATAGGCTCATATGACTCATATGATGCTGCGAACCTGTTTCTTGGGTTTAGAAATTCAGTGGCTACAAGTACTTTAGATGTGTCCGTGTGAGAGTGGGGTTGTACTTCAGTGTGATTAGAAGATTGTGGGGAAAACGTTGTTTCTGTTCATGCATTTCTAACTTGACTGTTTGCCGGTGATTTTTGCAGGCAATGAATATTTCAAGCAGCAAAAGTACCCAGAGGCTATTAAGCATTACACTGAATCTTTGAGAAGGAACCCCAAGGATCCAAAGGTGGGAGAACCTCCAATGTACTTATAGTTGATAGTCCAAATTGCTTTTAATATTTTGTGACATGTTATTGGTGTTTCAGGCATATAGTAACAGAGCTGCTTGCTATACAAAACTCGGGGCAATGCCCGAGGGATTGAAGGATGCAGAGAAGTGCATTGAGCTTGATCCAACCTTTACAAAGGGTTATACCAGAAAAGGTGCTGTCCAGTTTTTCATGAAAGAATATGAGAAAGCTTTGGAAACATACCAGGAGGGGTTAAAACATGATGCTAGCAACCAGGAATTGCTTGATGGTGTGCGAAGGTGTGTTTACAAGACTAGAATTTTCTGTTCTGAATTTTACTTCATGTTAACTGTATGTTAAATGTATGTTACCATTTGAAATTGATTGCAGATGTGTTGAGCAAATCAACAAAGCTAGCCGTGGGGATCTGAGTCCCGATGAATTGAAGGAGAGACAGGTACGGCTTTCTTGAACATTCGTCGAAACTGATTGGATTCCTTGAGATTGGAATATGTTATTGAATTTGATGCTTCTTGCAGGCTAAAGGAATGCAGGACCCAGAAATTCAGAATATCCTCCAAGATCCTGTTATGAGACAGGTCAGCATAATTTAGAGCGTTTGCTTCTAATGTTAACTTGTTATTTCAGTTTCATTTTTATATGTGGCGTATGAAGGGGCTAAATTTTAATATATATATTTTTTGGCATGTGTTCAGGTGTTGATTGATTTCCAGGAAAATCCCAAGGCAGCTCAGGAACACACAAAGAACCCAATGGTGATGAACAAGATCCAGAAGCTGGTCAGTGCTGGAATTGTCCAGCTTAGATGAACTTAGGGGAAAGATACAATCACGTAAAAAAGAAGCCATTGCTCATTCAAATTGTAACTTTCCGATGTCCATTTTGAGTAATTAGCTCACAACTTTTCATTTTGGAAAATTTTGAGATGTATTGTTTTGATATTAGTGTGGATGTTTTTGATATGTTAGATCTCTCTTGCTCTCTCTCAATGTGCAACAAAATTAAGGTGGTATTATTTATTGTTCCAAAATGGGTGTGGTGGTTTTTGGCTTATATTGGCTCTTGCGGAGCAAGCAACTATGTTACAATGAAATGCAATAATGGGAACGAGGCCAAATGCCCATTTCTCCATATTCTGCTGTGCCCCTCAAGCAAGAGTTGACCAAAATTGTGCAGAATTACAATTTTATTGAATCTTAGTTTTGCTGTCCGTCTTAGGTGAACGCCAAAGGTCTTAAGATTTTGTCAAGATCAAAACCGTATCATCCTTTTTCGAGGAAAAATTACCACGCACTCTTTTAAGTCCTTTGCTACAGAGTAAAAAATAAAATTGAAAAGTAAGAAGAACCCTCGTTTTTCTTGGATCTTAATAATGAGTCGGGAAATATTTTAGCGGTCCCTGATTACACTGGGAAACAAAATCAAGCTGCAACTTCTTGCTCCTTGGCAGCAAGCTGGTTCTGAATGTGCTGAGGAACAACATCGAACTTAGCTAATTGCATGGTATAGGATGCACGACCTTTTGTCATGCCCCGCAGTGTACTAACATATTGGAACATCTCTGCAAGAGGAACCAGCGCATCAACCACCTGCAAAAATACAGATTACGCAACGGATTAGCAACATAATAGTAATTCGATTCGTAGCTGAAACAATTTGAAGGTAACTAACATCACATAATTCGGTCACGAGTCTTTAGACATACCTTGAGACCACCAGGTTTATCATTGAAGCTGTTGATCTGACCTCTCCTTGAGTTGAGATCACCGATCACATCTCCCAGATGTTCCTCAGGTGTAACAACTTCGACTTTCATTATCGGTTCAAGCATTTTCGGGGCAGCTTTCTTTATCCCCTCCCGGAAAGCTCCTCTGGCTGCCAATTGGAATGCCAACACACTTGAGTCGACATCATGGTAAGAGCCATCAACTAGTACAGCGCGTACATCGACGACAGGAAAGCCTGCAAGCACACCGTTGCTCATACACTCCTCTAATCCTTTCATCACCCCAGGTACGTATTCTCTTGGCACAGCACCTCCCTTGATTTCACTCTTGAACTCGTATCCACTACCAGGCTCCATGGGTTCAAACCGCACGGTGATATCAGCAAATTGACCTTGTCCACCTGATTGTTTCTTGTGCACATACCTCGTTTCTGCAACCCTGGAAATACTTTCCCTGTAATTTACCTGGGGTGCTCCAACATTGGCTTCAACCTGTACAGATGAAGCAACCCCAGTTATGAAAATTCAAATCAGCAATACATCCAAAGGATTCATTCATTGAAAATTTTCAAGAAACCACAATATAGCAATTTCAGTGAAATCTAGAAAAGGATGACGTCTGTGTGCAAATCAGTTTCACAAAAACTCAAAAAGGTGTATAAAATGCTTATGTCTGTAGTTAGGTGCAAACTAATATTTATACACACATATACATAAGTTGAAATTCTCTATGCAGGACCTCCCTCCTTTGCTAAAGGACGGATTTTGTATCAATATTGTCAATAATGAATTGATAACATGTAGGCACGTTTTGTTATTGACACATTATCGACAATGAATTGACATCTATTCTTTAATAAATAACGGATGTCCCGTACAGAGAATAACTGTATACATAAGATACAAGCATATCATTGGTGAGATTAAGACAATATACCAAAACAGAAAACAAACACGTATAAAAACAACATCTAACATCTTTATGCTGGAAAATAAAGAATCCGAAATAACATGGAGTAGCAGATACAGACCTTGAATTCCCTTTTGAGCCGATCAACAATAATCTCAAGATGCAATTCTCCCATTCCTTCAATAACTGTCTGATTGATCTCTTCATCCCGTGAGAAGTGGAAAGAAGGGTCTTCTTGAGCAAGCTTAACCAAACCAGCTCCCATCTTATCAACATCAGCTTTAGTTTTGGGTTCAATTGCCACCTTAATTACAGGATCAGGGAAGTCCATTCTTTCAAGCACAATAGGATGCTCAGGGTCACTCAATGTTTCACCTGTAATGGTATCTTTTAGGCCTGCAAGCGCAACAATATCACCAGCTAAAGCTACCTTAACATCCTCCCTACTGTTTGCATGCATTTCTAGAAGTCTACCAATCCTCTCCTTTTTTCCCTTGTTTGCATTCAGCACATAGGATCCAGCAGTTAGCTTTCCTGCATAGATTCTCACAAATGTAAGGGATCCCACAAATGGATCGCTCATGATCTTGAATGCTAGCCCAGCAAATGGTTCATCATCACTTGCAGCCCTCTCAATAATGATTTCTGGGTTATCTGCATCAGTCCCCTTCATTGGTGGCACATCAAGAGGTGAAGGCAAATAATCCACGACAGCATCAAGCAAAGGTTGAACCCCCTTATTTTTAAAAGCTGAGCCACATAACACTGGCACAAAACTAATTGAGATGGTTCCCTTCCTAATTAATTTCTTAATGGTTTCTTCATCAGGTTCAACTCCTTCTAGATAGCCCTCCATAGCTTCGTCGTCTAACTCAACAATGGTTTCTATCATCTGTGACCTGTATTCTTGAGCCAGCTCCAAAAGATCAGATGGAATATCCTCGTAAACAAATTTCGCACCCAACTCTTCTCCAGACCAAAGTATAGCTCTCATCTTCACGAGATCAATAACTCCCTTAAAATTATCTTCTGCACCTACTGGAATTTGAAGTACAAGCGGTTTGGCACCCAAGTTTGTCACTATCATGTCTCTTGTTCTGAAAAAGTTTGCTCCAAGACGATCCATTTTATTGACAAAGCAAATTCTGGGCACCCCATATCTATCAGCTTGTCTCCACACAGTTTCAGATTGAGGTTCCACACCAGCAACACTGTCAAACAAACATATAGCACCATCCAGTACTCTGAGAGCTCGCTCCACTTCAAGGGTGAAGTCAACATGGCCAGGAGTATCAATAATGTTAATCCTGTGTTTGTCCCAAAATGTTGTGGTTGCAGCAGAAGTTATGGTAATGCCTCTTTCTTGTTCTTGCTCCATCCAGTCCATAGTTGCTGTTCCTTCGTGTACCTCCCCTATTTTATAGTTTCTTCCAGTATAAAACAAAATCCGTTCAGTTGTAGTAGTCTTCCCAGCGTCTATGTGAGCCATAATTCCTATATTGCGATAATCTTCTAATGGCACTGCACGCTTTCCATCTGTCATACAGATAAACAAATAAAATATATTCAGCTGCTCTGCTATGTCAGCTGATAAACTAAGAATTTTACAAATCTCAAAAGCAAACTGAAAAAAGTACAAAGAGTTTTCAGGCATAGTTATAAAGTCAGTTAAAGAAACCCCAAGAAATGTATTATTATGGAGCACCGTTCAGTTATAACATGCCCTTGGAAAGACAGTAAAAACATTAATATTGTGTTCCCATCTAGCATCAAAGTAGCTAAATAACCATGGAGATGCTAACTCCCAGAATTGTTGGGAGCATCATTTGTGCACATTCCAAAAGATTGAATTCATATCATTATAAGTTCCAGAGACAATTAAATGGATGTCAAACTCATATGCATAGAACATTCAAATACTCTCCTTCAATAAACCTAAATTAAACTACAACATAGCAGGAAGACACTACGCTAATCGGGTTGCAAATTGACAATGAAGTTAGAGAAGTTGATAACAATGGAATACATAAACCATACTGTCCATATCTTCTCAAGAAGACATATTAGAATAGCAAAGTCCTAAACAAAACATGAGGGTCAATTATTATAACTAAAAAGATCATGCTTTTGGTTATAAATATTCACTCTGATTCACTTCAACTAAGAACCAAAACAAAATGAATACAATCTCACAGAATAACCCAAATTCAACAACTTGGGCAATTGGGTACCCGGAAAACACTTTAAAGAACAAACATTCAACAAGATAGTAGCAGTTAAAGAATAGAAAGAGATAGAACAGGAGGAGAAAAATACCATCAGCAGCCATAGCGACAACAGAGAGGTTTCTTCGGTTCTGTTGGCGTAAAATAGGGAGCTTCGAGGAGTTGGAGCTGCTGAGCCGCACATTCCCAAAGAAGTGGGAAAGCGAAGATGAGGTAAGAGAAGAAGAGGGTCGGGGACGAAGACCCAGAAAGCGAGCTGGCGAGAGAGGAATGGCTGGCCTTGTCTGAGACCCATTGAAGCTGAAAGTGTACACTCTCACTGACTCTGTAGCCATTTTTTTCTTATCTGTTTGTGTGTGAGAGAGAACCAGAGAGAGAGAGAGGTTCGTTGGGAGGTTTTGGCGCTCTATCTGATATGACCCGTATGGGTTTGGGTTGTGGAAGCGTGGTGAGTTGGGGATAACGAAAAACCAAGAGGTGCTTGTGCGTTTGGGTGGAAGAATACTTTTGCCCTTCACCCCAATATACACATCATTTAGCTAAATTTTATATATTGAATTAAGTCTTGGAGTTTGGCATTCTTATTGCGATGATAAGTGATTTTTAAAAAATTTTGGGAAGCGTCCGTTTGGTAAGCTATGAAAATCACTTATTATTAAAAATTCTTTGTGAGAGAAACATAAGGAAGCGATTAATGAGGTGCTTTCGTTTTTTTTTGATTATGCGGGAATCGAGTTTTGAAGAAGAATTTAATGATTATGCGGGAATTATTTTTGTGATTATGTGAGAATTAGTACGATAACACTTTTAATAAAAAGTTTACCAAACGGCTAATTTTTCTCTTACGGTGATTTCTCTCACCATGACAATCTGGCGATTATTTTAGACAAGGCCAATGCGCTAAGTTTTCGAATATCTTTCTATCGTCAGCTAAACACAAAATTTTTTTCATCTTTAAAAAGAGAAATATCGCTAAATTAAAAACTAGTTGATAAATTTCAACTAAGTCGGAATATGAAAGAGAATTCTAACCCTAACTTATTCAGAATTGAATATAAAAACCAAGTATGACATGGAACTTTCATAAAGGAAAAAAGTTATCAAATGAAACAAATGCAAACTACTTAATCCGGCATAAAGGCTATCATCAGCCCATCATAATTTTTCCAAAAAAAAAAAAAAAAAAAAGAATACAATGAACAGGGTGTGTGTCCTTTTTTATGTTAGCTTTTTTTTTATTGAAAATGTTAAATTAGTCTATTTTATTTTCTGCACAAAGAAAATAAATCTTGTTAAAAAATGTTAGCCTTGGAGGAGAACAAGGGCTGCGAAGCTGCCACGTATCTCAAATTAATATCCTAATAGTACTCGGATCGGGGTACATGCAAAGTTGCAGTTAGGAGCAATGCAGGTGTTCCAGTAAAGCCCATAACCCATCTCTAAGCCCCAAGCCCAACCCGCCTTCTTCTTCCTCAGTCTCATCTGCCCACTTTCCATATTCTTCTTCAGTTCTTCTTCTCCTTCAATTCTTCTCCAGTCTTTTGCAGTGATGACGTAACCCATTACCCACAAAAAGGTATTTATTAATTTCCTTTTTAAATTTGTTTAGAAGTTTATAGTTTTCTTGTTTGCTGTCTGAGTTTAGAATTGAGAACCTGCTGTGTTTCTGATTTGCTGATTGCTTGGTTCCTTATATGTTTTTGGATATTGTAGGTTTTTTGCATTTGGTCTTGTGATAGATAATTCTGGTGCTAGTCTGCTATTAGGGTGCATTTGATTTGTTCCTGTTTTCTGACTGATAGAATGCCTATATTTTTTTACTAATAATTGAAAATTTTGGTGGATGTAAGATGATGAATTTGGTTTGGCACACCCCAAATAGTGATCTTGGTTCTGCTCTTGCACATGAATATCAATGATTAACATTTGATCTTGTTTACTTTTTAGCTTGACAACTTTTATTTTATTTCCATAGGAATTCATGTTAATATGATTATACACGTTGTCTCATCATGATGTCAATGGATCTCTCTTTTATAAAACTATGGAAATAGAAAATGGGAACTTCAGTTGGCCCTATCTTTTTTATTATTACAGAGATAAGCTCAAATGATGTCATCAGTTGCGTTAGCTGCTTCAGCAAGTTTTGTACCATTCAATTCTAGGGCAAAGCACTTGGCTAGGTTGTTTCCTGGTTTCTCGAGAAGATGTGGTGGGACCAACATATCATTATCTGCGAGTTCTCAACAGAAAGGATTTCGGGTTGCTGTTGCTTCCAGTGCATCCGGGACAAATGGAAGTGTTGCAGAGATACCTGAAGCTGAAACTGCACCTCAGTTATATTCTTGGCCAGATAAGAAGAGACCAAGGGTATGTATACTAGGTGGTGGGTTTGGAGGTCTATATACTGCGTTAAGACTAGAATCTTTGGAATGGCCTGATGACAAGAAACCTCAGGTGCTCCTTGTTGACCAGTCTGAACGCTTTGTTTTTAAGCCAATGCTGTATGAGCTTCTGTCTGGAGAAGTAGATGCATGGGAGATAGCTCCTCGTTTCTCGGATTTGCTGGCAAATACTAGTGTGCTGTTTTTTCAAGACAAGGCCAAACTGTTATATCCCTCAGATCATTTGGAAGTGAATGGACCTACGCAATCCAGTCGTGGGGGAACTGTGCTGCTTGAAAGTGGTCTCCTTGTTGAATATGACTGGCTAGTTCTTGCTTTGGGAGCTGAAGCTAAGCTTGATGTTGTACCAGGAGCAATAGAGTTCGCATTGCCATTCTCCACCCTGGAGGATGCTCGTAAAGTTGATCATAAGTTAAGAACATTGGAGAGGAGGAACTTCCGTAAAGAATCTGTTCGTGTAGCTGTGGTTGGTTGTGGTTACTCTGGAGTTGAGTTAGCTGCCACCATATCAGAGAGACTGCAGGATAGAGGTACAGTACAAGCAATTAATGTGGAAACCACAATCTGCCCGAATGCCCCACCTGGCAATAGGGAAGCTGCAATTAAAGTTCTCTCATCTAGGAAAGTTGAACTTCTGTTGGGTTATGTTGTCCGTTGTATTCGTAGAGATGTTGATCTGGAAGCTTCAGAAAAGCCAACAAAGAGCAAAGGTGTTGCTCAACATGATTCTGAGAAATATATATTGGAACTTCAACCTGCTCAAAGGGGATTACAAAGTCAAACTGTGGAAGCAGATATTGTATTATGGACTGTTGGGAATAAATCTCTTCTTCCTACGCTGGAACCCCGTGACAGGCCCTATGACCTTCCCTTAAATGCCCGGGGACAAGCGGAAACAGATGAAACTCTTCGTGTTAACGGCCACCCACGCATATTTGCAGTTGGTGATTCTTGTGCTTTAAGGGAATCCAGTGGAAGGCTTCTTCCTTCGACCGCACAGGTTGCTTTTCAGCAAGCGGACTTTGCTGGCTGGAATCTGTGGGCTGCAATCAATGACCGTCCTCTTTTGCCATTTAGGTTTCAGAATTTAGGTGAGATGATAACTCTGGGGAGAAATGATGCAGCTATCTCTCCAAGTTTCATTGAGGGGCTAACTTTAGAAGGTCCTATTGGCCATACCGCGCGGAAATTAGCGTACTTGATTCGATTACCAACTGATGAGCATAGGCTTAAAGTAGGAATCAGCTGGCTCACAAAATCTGCCATAGATTCTGTTGCATCAATACAGAGCACCCTGACTAAGGTTCTCTCAGACTCATAAACCATGGTTGAATGGTTGTAAAGGATCTGATTGCTGGTAAAATAACTGTTACCATTTATTGTTTTGTTATAATTTATATATAAAAGATGATGTGTAGAACAGTTTTATATCGAGTAATAGAACAAACGATTGATCTGTATTTATTGACAATTCCCTTTCATTCTTTGCAAACTTTGTTACCTCCAAACCCTGCCTAACATAGATTTCCCACTGAAGCCCCCGCCAATTTTACCCTAGCTAAAGGTACAGAACGTAGAAATTTAGATTGCTAAGCAAGAGGTGATTAGAGTATACACACAAGTCATTTCAAAAGGCTCTGTATTAGCTTTAATATAAAAAACCAGCTGCATGAATTTGTAGTCTGACCATCAATGACAATGAGGAGCAATAAGCAGAGTCTTGTATTTCAAACCAAAGAGTTTAACATTCCTTTCATGAAAATGAATGAGAAAAGGGCCCAGGCATGACATTCTTTGACCTTATTGGCACGCAAAAGCCATATATCCATGAGTCATATCATCCAGTCATGATCTCAATTGACGTGAAAAATAAGCTTCTTGTTTGGGGTTTGTTTCAGATTTTTTGTTTGTAATTTTTCATATGAAATCAGAACATAAAAAAAATACCGCAAAAAAACTTACAGCTTGATATTCATTCAGGTGTGGCATATATCTGGCCATCTACATCCCAATATTCCACAATCCAAAAGGAAATGACTTCTACAAAAACTTTGAGTTGATCTTCTTTACTAGAACACTCAATCATGTTAGCGTGACTTGTGGACCATTAACTTACTTTCCTTACACACCAAGAATTCATATTATAATTGTAATTGATTTACTTTAATTCCTAATTCAATAGAAATAGGAATTTATTATTTACTTGCCCATTCAGGTTTCATTGTATTATAAATATGACCTCCTACAAGGAGAAGAATACACAGAAAATTCCCACAAACAAATATTCTCTCATAGTTCTCATATGTTAGCATGGTATCAGAGCAGCGATATTGGAATTGCTGACTCTAATTTCCAACCCCCACCGCCGCTATGGGGGTTGATGATTTTTTCAACCCTCATGGAGGTAGCAACACTGACTCATTCTCTCCTTCTCAACCAACCCTAGCCGAGTTGAGTGCCCAGGTGGCTCAGCTCCTACAGATGCAGACTTCGACTCCGAACCCGATCCTAAATCAGGATCCTATTTTGACGACCTCGACCCCGACTATGACGATGACGACCCCGACCTCGACTACGATGACGACAACCCCGACCCCGAATTTGTCTATGATTCTGACCCAGATCCCAACTTGGACTCCGACCCCTACTCAAGCTCAAATCCCGATCCGGATTCCTACTAAACTTGTATCCTATGCATCTTCCGCTGCACAAATTATGACTTCCTAACTAACGACCCTGATACATGGACGAGAGTGCGCATACTGTGGTGATCCAAGACACACTCGTGAGACTTGTTTTAAATTGCATGGTTACCCCGAATGGTGGGCTACTCTCAAAGATCGAACAAAACTCGATACGACCCATAATGATACTGGTTATGGATTCCATACTTCGGATAAGAGTGATTCCATGAGTTGGATAATTGATTCGGTGCAACTGATCATATGACGTTTGATCATAATGATTTTCTGAATACTACCCAATCCCGACGAACTTGTATTGCTAATGTTAATGGAGTTACTTATCCTATGACAGGGACTGGCACTGTTGCACTCTCATCCTCTCTCTCACTATCTAATACTTTACTTGTCCCATCTTTATCCAATAAATTGATATCAGTTAGTCAGCTTATTGAACAATTGAATTGTTGTGTACTCATTTACCCTAATTTTTGTTTGTTTCAAGATATTTACACTAAGGAGATTCTTGGTTGTGGTACTAAGAGAGGGAGGCTATATTATATAGATGACTTCAGTCCCGGCATGGCTCACAGTGTGACGCGTCCCTTTGATAATAAACAAAAGCAAATCTGGTTATGGCACCATCGATTGGGACATCTGTCTTTTAGTTATATGAAGCATCTTATACCATATTTATTCTTGGGTTTCAAGGACTCTGACTTTACATGCGATACTTGAATTTTGGCCAAGAGTCACCGTGTGCCCTATCCGTTGAGTATGAACAAGTGTCCTACTCCATTTAACGTTAATTCACTATGATGTTTGGGGACCTTCACCTATCACTGCTCCTTCTGGCGTTCAGTGGTTTGTCACATTCATAGATAAAAGTACACGGATGACATGGCTTTATTTGCTGAAGAATAAAAACGAAGTGTTTTCCCATTTTCAGTACTTCCACAAATAGATGAAAACTCAGTTCAATGCTCAAATACAAATTCTTCGCTCAGACAATGGTGGAGAATTTGTCAATCATGACTTTCAGGCTTACTTCCAACAACATGGAATTATCCATAAGACGACTTATCCTTAAATACCACAACAAAATGGTGTTGTTGAACGAAAGAATCGACATGTTCTTGAAACCGCCTTAGCACTTCTGATTGGCCCTCATGTTCCTCGCCATCACTGGGATGATGCTATTGTCACTGCAGTTCACCTGATCAACCGCATGCCTTCTGGTGTATTGACCTTTAAAACTCCCTTACAAGTGCTTGCGCAACACAGACCCCTGCCCTCTGTTTTGGTACTCATAACCCGAATCTTTGGATATGTGGCTTTCGTTCATCTCCACAAAAATCAACGTAGCAAACTTGATCATTGTGCGCTTCGTTGTGTTTTTGTGGGCTATGCCACTTATCAGAAAGGCTACCGCTGTTATCACCCTCTTACCGACGTACCTATGTCACTTTGGATGTAACCTTTCTAGAATTTGAGATGTTCTTCCATGACCCATCATCCAATTCTACGTTTCAGGAGGAGATACAAAGTGGAGCAGAACTGGAGCAACTTGGAAAACGAAGAAATTCTCCTATGTACAGAAATGATCGATAGTCTTGAGTCTCGAGCACGAGATTACTCTCTACTAAAAAGCGATCAATTGCCCATTCATAGCAATCAATCGACTGACCCACCTGATCCCTGCGAAGATGTTTCTTATTCGAGTCCCACACCTACAGACAATACAGAACAACAAGGTGAAGACCCTTGACAGGACCTGACCCAAATTCCACCCCGGAACCCGAGCCAGACCCTGCTGGTTTGCCCGACATCAACCCATGTCGGGCCCACAAACTAAACAAGTTCCCTCTTCCTGAAATTTACAAAGAAAGGGGTCAAGACTTCTGCCGAAAACGGGCAGAGTCTCCCTTGAAACAAGGACTATCCCAAAATTTACAACCTGTTCAAACAAGCAACAGTTTACAACCTAAGCGCCAACATGCATACACAAATACATAACAGGCCTCCGGCCAAACAAACTCAAACCTACCGGGCGATAACAGAGCAATCTAAGAGTCAGCGGAAATAGAAATAACAGAATACAAAGTTTAGGGTTCAAGGACGACAATCCTACCCTTCAAACGAAGCTCGAGAAGAGAAGCGCACTGCCGAACAGTAACGAGGCAACTAAGGCTTGGGGGGCTCAAAACAGAAAGAGTGTGAGTGGACAAAACAAAGTTTTACATACTTAAATCAAAGTACTAACCCCATCGTTTAAAACAATGATAAACATGCATATGAAACCGTTTGTATACTTGATTGATTTAAAAACCACATTATCTCCAAATAGGTGAAGACACACCCAATTCAAAACCTTTTCTGAATAAACTAACATTTTACTTTTTCCGCGGCATAACCTCCCAAATTGAACTCATGTAAGTTTGTAAAACATAAACAGAAGAACCTGCTAAACGTATAAGCATAAACATTGAATAAAATTCTCATAAGCTGAATAATACCAAGAAAACCCAATTCGACAACAACATAGAAATCAATTGTAGTTCAAATCATATATATATATATATATATATATATATAATAACCCATTAACATAAATATCCGGACGTTTAAAGCGTCTGTAACCTGAACCCAAAGTATATGTATAGTACGCAGAACGATTCTTAAAATATAGCTCAATTATATAAATAAAATATAATATAACAATTCTTTAAATATAATAACCAAAAGTCAAGGCTTACGTAACTCTCATATATGTAATATAATCCATAATATTTTTACCGTACCCAAATCGTACACAAAAACCACCAGTCGTCACTACGTCCCATTCAATACTCAAAAGTATACAAAATCATAAAATATGACCATCAGGGCCCCACATACAAACCGGCAACCCAAATCAAGCATAAACCTCAAATGCTAGTTATTTTAGTATTTTTCAACTAAAGTCAAACAAGACTTGAACATTCAAGATTTAAAACAATTATTAAATCTCATTTCATGCATTTCATATAATTCATTGAAATCATGTTCGTTTGAAAACAAAGTCCACTCACCGTTGGTCCTACGCTGTTTAACCCTAAAGGGTCCCGCCTGCTGCGTAGCAGAGTCAACGTACCTAAAGCGATAGATACGATGATTGGATTAGTAACCGAAGCGAAATGAGAACCTTAAACTCAAACCCTACCAAAACCCGACTTAACGTGCACGTACGTCCTACAAAGGATTTTAAGGTCAAACTATCTCTTTTAACCAGTGGGACCGCCCCGGAAGACTCACGGTCAATCGGCGGTCAAACATCCCGTTTCGGTCAACCCAGGTCCGCGGAGCCCAAGACCTCCAAAAGGATCCGGACATTCCTAGAAGTCCAACAAAGTCAACTACGTGGCAAGGCGACCTCGGGAGACGCTCGGTCAAACCTAGTCAAACTTGGTCAAACGTACCCGAATAGGTCAAACCGGACCCGTGGGTCCCATGGCCTCCAAACTTAGATCCGAAAGATCCTACAGGTTCAATACGGCCTAAACAACGTGTCCTCAAAGTTTGGTCTCGATCGGACGGTCGGATTGCTCACGATCACACGATAAGATGATTACGGTTTAATTCAAACTTAAAGTCATTGATCCGGAGTATCCGGGACTCCAAATCACGATCCGTCAAATCCTATACGCTCCTAGAAATACGAGGAACAACATACCACCATCGAACCCATACAACGCATAATAGGCGTACATTGGTTCGATAGTCAAACGACGTCCGAATCGAAATCCGAGCACACGTATGCGTTCACAACGACACGAGGGTCGTATTGGAATGAAGAATCGCCACCACACCACCACCACGCGCAGCCACATGCGCCACCGTGGGTGGTGGGTGTGTAGAGCGATTCCAACCAACAGAATTTCTTCGCTACAGCCACCAAGACCTATACCAAAAGACTCAGAACGAGGAGTGGGGCACGGAACCGCCGTGACTCGGCCACGAAATGGCCGAAAATTCACTCCAAAAATCGGCCAGTTTGGGGTTTTCAGATCCAATCGCATAGAGGCCATAACGACCCAATCCAAGGTTATAGACAGCTAGAGTAGGTGGAGAAGGTTCGGATCCATACCTGGTTCGCCGTGATTGGCTGTCGAAGACGGCTGTTTGACGCCGTGAAAGTTCGAGTGGAATTCGGCTGGTTTTCATGAAAATTCGGCAAAATGCGGCGGCTGGGACGGCTGGGCCAGGCTGGGGTTTGACGGCGGAGGTGTCACGGTCCTTTTGGGACCGGTGCCGTCCCAAGTGACGGCCGGATGAAGCGGTGCCGGCCAAACACAGTGGCCGGCTGAACAAAAGTCGTGAGGGAGGTGGGCTGCGCACGGGGAAGAGAGAGAGAGAGAGAGAGTTTTCTGAATTTTGATTGGTCCAAATGTTTTTATGAAATTTAATTTTACCAAAAATATCCATTTTAATAGTTACAACTCCAATTTGATCGAGCTGCACGTCTCCGAACTTGTTTCGACGCGCCGGATGCAATGGCACAACCCGTTTCGCCAAATTCCGTCCCGAAAATTAAATGACCTCCAAAACCCCTTTAATTATTTAATTCTCATTTAATTCCAATTTTATTATTTTAATTCCTTTTAATCCAATTTTAATCACCCATTTATTTAATCCATTTCATTTTGTTTAATTTTCATTTATTTTTGGGTCAGGGATATCACAACCCTCCCTCTAACTCAACAGTACCAACGTACCAATCTCCTGAGAATATCCTTGAGGTAACTACTCCTACTACACTTGTGAATTTAGAGGATAAATATATTGGATACCAATTACCTTTCAGGCAGAATCGGGGAAAGCCACAAAATCGTTATTCACCTGATATTGGCAAGACATCAAAGTATCCAATTGCGAATCATGTATCCATTGACAAGTTGTCTGAACCACTGAAGGCTTTTGTGCATCAGTTGTCTGCTATTCATATCCCAACCAAGGTTGCTGAAGCATTTAAAGATCCTAAGTGAGTTCAAGTTATAATGGAAGAGATGAAAGCTCTTGAGAAGAATTAGACTTAAACACTGAAAACTTTACCACGAGGAAAAAAGACTGTCGGATGTAGATGAGTGTTTCCCATAAAAAACAATGCTGATGGATTTATCGAGTGATACAAGGGAAGACTTGTGGCAAAAGGGTACACATAGACTTATGGTGTAGATTATGAAGAAACTTTTGCACCAGTTGCAAAATTGAACACAGTTAGAGTCTTACTGTCCCTTGCAGCTAATTTAGATTGGCCACTACACCAGTTTGATGTAAAGAATGCCTTCCTACGTGGAGAACTCACAAAGGAGGTGTATATGGACATTCATCCTAGATATAATACTACTAAGACTGGAACAATATGCAAATTACGAAAGGTGTTGTATGGACTGAAACAATCACCACGTGCATGGTTTGGACGGTTCACCATGGCAATGAAGAAAAATGGTGTCAAACAAAGTAACTCAGATCATATTTTGTTCTTGAAACATCATAAAGGGAAGGTAGCAGCTTTAATCATCTATGTTGACGACATGATTATTACTGGGAATGATAAACATGAAATATCTCAGCTACAAGACTATTTGGCTACTAAATTTGAGATGAAGAATCTAGGTGGACTCAAATATTTCTTGGGGATTGAGGTGGCCCAATCACAACGAGGCATATTTCTCTCTCAAAGGAAATATGTCTTGGACTTGTTGACAGACACAGGAATGCTAGATTGCAAACATATAGACACTTCTATTGTTCAGAATCATCATCTTGGAGAATGCTAGGATCAAGTTCCAACTAACAAAGAAAGATACCAAAGGTTAGTGGGAAGATTGATCTACTTGTCTCATACTCGGCCAGACATTGCTTATGCGGTGAGCGTTGTCAGTCAATTTATGCATTCTCCGAGTGAAGACCACATGAATGCAGTTATTTGAATACTTAGATATTTGAAGTCAGCACCCAGAAAAGGACTTATGTTCTCAAAACATGGTCATCTGAATATTGATGGTTACACATATGCAGATTGGGCATGAAGTATAACAAATAGGAAATCCACATCGGGTTACTTCACATTTGTGGGAGGTAATTTGGTGACATGGAGGAGCAAGAAACAGTGCAGAAGCCGAGTTCAGAGGCATGACTAAAGGGATTTGTGAACTTATTTGGTTAAGAAAGTTGCTTACTGAACTTGGGTATAAACCTACATCCACAATGAATCTCTTTTGTGATAACAAGGCTGCTATGACTATTGCACAGAATCCGGTTCAACATGATCGCACTAAACATGTTGAGGTGGATCGACACTTCATCAAACAGAAGCTTGAGGCTAAAGTGTTTCAGTTTCCTTTTGTGAAATCCAAGGATCAATCGGTGGATATTTTGACAAAGGCGATTTCCAGTAAAGCATTCCACAATTCACTGAATCAGTTGAGCATTGGCGACATCTATGCACCAACGTGAGGGGAGTGTTAGCGTGACTTGTGGACCATTGACTTACTTTCCTTACACACCAATAATTCCTATTATAATTGTAATTGATTTACTTTAATTTCTAATTTCCTACTGTAAATAGAAATAGGAATTTATTATTTACTTGCCCATTCATGTTTCATTGTATTATAAATATGACCTCCTAGAAGGAGAAGAATACACAAAATTCCCACAAACAAATATTCTCTCATAGTTCTCATATTTTAGCAAATCACACACATGTAATCCAAAGCAACTTCCCACCCTCTCACATTTCTAGCAGCTTT
This sequence comes from Prunus padus, assembly GCA_024362665.1. Classification (NCBI taxonomy): domain Eukaryota; kingdom Viridiplantae; phylum Streptophyta; class Magnoliopsida; order Rosales; family Rosaceae; genus Prunus; species Prunus padus. The sequence continues at coordinate 9,933,607 of JANFAM010000005.1, read as the reverse complement.
TATATCAAATGATTATGTTTTCCATCAGGTTTTTACATGGATTTGACAGCAGCTAAGAGACCAAAATATTGGGGCTTATTTTTCTTTAGTGCCAAGAAAATTTGTTTCCCTTATACCTTTCCCAAGAACCAAACAGAATCTAAGACAAGGCGGCGTTAGATGAGGCATAGCTTTTGATGAGTGCCAAATCATTGCTTGTCAGATGTGCAACATTCACTGTGTACCTGCGGACAACAGCCTCCACCCCGCCTCTCCGATGATGTTCTTCAAACCCATCCATGCAGGTGTCCTCATCTGTCAACGCAGAACTAACCCATGTTTGAATATCACTCATTTGAAACCAGAAATTTGACCCTTTAACTACATGACCAAGCTCATCTAAGGACTGTTGAAGCTCGTCGATAGCGTCTCCAATCTCCTCCATACAATCAAGCACTGCTGCAGTCTCTATAGGCTTCAAACCATGGCTTTCTGACAAGTTTCTCATTATCACATAACTTTCTTGGGTGGCTGCAAGGCTCACATTGAGTGCAGTATGAGATAGTACTTTCGGGTTGGTCTTGATCTTTCTGGCATAGATTGAAAGGCTGTGGTAGCACAATCTAGGATAATTTGTGACACTGCATGATCTTTTTATGTATTGAGTGTTTGTTTTGCCAGTGGCTGTGCAGGGGTTTATGTGATTGAATAGTTGGAGAATATGCAGAGCTAATAGTAGTGCAGGCATAAGATAACCTTCCATAGGTGAAGTTTGAGAGCTTGATGAATTTGTAGAGCAAAGCAGAGGGTTCTCTGATTATATATAGAAAAGCTAAAGCTTTGTGGTTCCCACTTATTGGGAGTAAAATGCTTGATGAGATGGAACACATTCTGACAAATACTTTGCTGTTAATTCTACTCTGTTAATTCTACTCAAGATTTAGTAGAGGGGAATCGTGCACGTATCTAATTGGGGTTTGAAGTCGACCATTGCAAATTGCCCAATTGCTTTCTCTAAACATTGTTCTCTTGGACATAAAAATAATTTTTAAAGTGATTGATGGGGATGTGTTTCTCTTAATTGGGGCTCATAAATATGGGATAGCTACTTCTGTTAATTTTTTTTCAATAATGCAACAATTTAATTATATGCTCTTGATTACCTGATGCTGAAAAATCCCATGTGGAAATTGGTTATATACCTCTAAACCCTGATGAGTTACTGCCTAACAGTTTCTTTTTTTTAGTGGAATCTCAACGGAATGAGGATAAATTTTATTAAATAAAAATTAAACCAGTACAACGAGGGGATATAAAACCAAAATCTCGAGAAAAGGAGAAGCTGAAATTAACGAAAACAATAACGAGTAAATGAAGAAAGATCCTGAACATAAGCATCTGCACCACATGAAGGAAGCTGCTGCTGTGACCACCAGTAATAAGCATTATGAGTACAGTTCAATCCTATGCAAGTTCCAACTCTTAGGCTGCTGTGAAGTCTGAACAAAAGGAAATGCATGGGATCTTTATCTACACCAGTAGCTACAAATTCTTTTTCCTCATTGAATAAAAATTATTATATAAATTTAGGATTCTTACTCTAAAACCAATTAAGGAGCATACATAACAGTCAAAAGTTAGACACATAGAGTGTGATAACTGCACCCTTCTGCCTCTCCCTTTTCCTTTAATTATTATTTCATTCATCACTATGTCTGAGTTCTGTCATCAGCGTCTCCACTTGCATTGTTCTCCACATTGCATTGTTGCAAGTTAAATCCTTTGGGTCCATTAATCCCTCAAACACACACATATGTCAAACAGATAATTCATTTTTTTTATTAAAGGACGAACTGTTAGGTTATCACTACATCTGAGTTCTTCTCTAAACATTATATCCGTTCTTTATTAAAGGATAAACTGCCGTTATAGTGGATAATGTGTCGATATCGTTATTAATAACAAAATTTTATCAATATTATTATCGAAAATATCAATACAAAATCCATCGTTTTAACAAAGAAGTACATGTGACACCCATGTTATAATGTCTACTCACAACTTTTGTTGCAGATGAGCTTCACATTAGACGGTCCACAAGTCACTTTTATGGGGACTGAGGATGTCTTTATACGGGCAGTTATTTAGTGAGAACAATAAATGAGAATTTTATATAAGAACATCACTGGATTAAATTGAATGATTGAGATTAAAATATAGTTTTAATAGGTTTCACATACAAATGGGTAAAACAAAACCCGTATACCCAACTGAGACCCATCAGACATCTCCTCTTTTTCTTCAATTTTCCCTCTTCGTCCCTACCTGACCTGCACATCTCATCTTTGACTTGTCTATCTCCATCTTCTTCTTCGACCTATCTATCTCCATCTTCTTCTTCGACCTATCTATCTCCATCTTCTTCTTCCTCTCTCTCCAACCATTTTCTCTATACCAACTACAAATTAACCTTTTTCTTTTATCAAATGACAATAAAAAAAAAACCCAACTGGTGATAGGTTAGCAAAATATTCAAGATCTTCAAAATCTGGCATACCTTTTTCTTGATTCCATCCTCTTGAACCCTCATATTTAACGAAAAGTATTTATTTTATCTCCAAAATTTTATGATTTTGGAACTCTGTTTTCTTATTTTTCTTTGGGCTGTCAAAAACAACCAACTTCATCACTTCCCGAAAAGGAATTCATATGATTCGGTTATCATGTCTGTCGATTTCCTATTTTTTATATAACACGGCCATGGATTTGCAGGCTATAGCATCGGCTGCTCAGCTCCATTTTTGTGTTTTTCTGATATGGACTTCTTGCATTTTGGTATCTTATTATGTATTTTGGGTTGTTGATTTGTATGCCGTCAAATAATTTAGGTTGTTGATATCTTATTCTGTAATTTAGGCTACATCTCTATCTCACTCCCTATTTGATGCCCTTAGCCTGTTGTAGACAATCTATTTATCTTCAACTTTTTTTGATTTAAAGTTGAAGACACTACAAGGAAAAACCTCTTTTGCGACGAAAATTTTAGCGACGCTCCATATTTTGGTCGCCAAAAGGAATTAGCGACGAAAATTTTCGTTTTGGTCGCCAAAAAAGTTCGTGATTTTTAGACATCCGTCATGACTTGAGTCAACTAAATAGCGACCAATTTATTTGAAAGGGCTGACGAAAATTTTTGGTGGTTAGGCAAGGATTTGGCGACCAAACATATATTGGTCGCGATTTACTAATTTTGTCTTGTGAAACTCTAAAATTTGTGGCGAAAATATTGGGTGTTGCTAAGTTTTAAAGTGTTGTCGCTAAGTTAGAATTGGCGCTTAAAAATTTCATGGGGTAGGCGACCATTTGGTTTTCGTATGAGATCATTGTGCTTGAAAATTTTAAGCCATAAAACGACATGCTTCATTTTATGTATGTTAGCATATAGGCGACCAAATAGTTTTTAGGGCTGATCTAGAAGTATAAATATAAAAATAAAAATAAAAAGTTTAACTCGTTATTTCTTCTAAGATCCACTCTCCGCTGTATCACATCGGCAAAGCAATCCTCCACCGGCGTCGTGAGCAATCCTCCACCGACTTGAAGCGATCCTCCATCTCGCACATCTTTCCCTACCACGTCAGGAATCGACGGCCATATGAAAACTCCATCTTGAAGTCCTCCTCGCTGCGTGTTTCAACGGAAAGCTTACGGTGAGTCTACCTTGTCTCACTTACCTTCATTTTCTTTTGAGCGCGATTTTCAGTTGTATATTCCATTTAGTTGCCGAGAAAATAATAAAGGGAAAATTGGAAATAGATACCCGTGAATTTAATCGAAACTGAATTTTAGTGCTTGATTTTTCCTTTTTGATATCTTAAATGCTTGAACATTCAACAGTCCAAGTTTTCTGAATAAAATGACTTCTTTTTCAAGTAGTTATTGTGGGTTCTATGTCAAATTTGAGTAGGGTTACGTAAACCGATATGAATGCCCTGTTTACATTTGATGTAGGTTGTGTCAAATTTGAGATGTTTCACTTGCACACGTACCAGTAGTTATTTCATTTTTTTGTATGTTTTAATGCTTTGAGTCCGATTTATTGTTTTCCAAGTCTTAAATGTTTGCTTGATACTTCTGGATTAAATCTGAATTTCTTTACTATACATTGGAAGAAAGAATATAACAATTCATTTATATAATTGAAGTAAAAAGTTAGAAGTTGGAGTTGGCCATGTGAGTGTGTATTCATTTCGAGGTTCCTTTGCCCTTGTCTGTGAGCTTATGTTTTGCTTTTGTTATTATTATTGATTTTTGCCAATGTAGTTTATTGAGTTCTCTTATATTTTAGATATAAGCTAGCTGCGAGTTGTCTCTATATTTTATATATAAGCTAGCCGCAAGGTCATGGTCCCATAGATTAATCGGTTTAGCAATTATTTTTCTTTCCTTAGTCTTGGTGTCACGAGTGTAGTACCACTTAATTGGATAATAGAATTTAACTGATGGAGTATCATCCTTCAATGTTGGTTTGATTGTTTTGGAAATCCTTTTCAAGCTCTTCCAGCCACTTTTTTCTTTTTTAACAAACCATTTTGGCTATCTCGTGATGATCAGCAGGTAGCTTGAATTTTATGCAAGGTCATTCAATTAGCTTTAAGGGTAAATTTTTGTTAATTTGAAATGGTTTTTAAAATCATTTAGGGCATATATAATTAAGAACTCAGAAAGAATAATAATTTGTTTTGGAATTGAGATGAAGAGCCTAATTACTAATTTGGATAATTCATATACTACATGAGAGACATGTGACCTTAAGCCCGACTTTATTCATTGTACATGTTATGACTGTATAAATTGGATGTGTTGATTACAATATTACTTTGAAACATATGGTTTTATGTTGAGACTTTTATCTTGGATATTTGGTGCTTCTGTGATGTCTTATTATGTATTCTGCTTTGAGTTAACCTTTCGGAAAAATAATGTTTTTGTTTAATGATGAGTGGTGAAACTTAGAGTCGAAGAGCATATAGTATTTTGAGTTTGAAGACTAATTTGGACTCAAGCCCTCCAAAATATTGTGCCTATTGGTGTTTTTTTTGGTGGTTGAAGGAGATTGAGGCTGCATTTTCTTAGATGTTTTTCAGACTGTAATAGCAAGGTCATGGCGCATGCTCCACTTGTATCTCGTTCTTGGTATGTATTCTTTATATGGTTTTTATTTGTTAAAAATTCTAGTGTAGTTGAGTTCGTATATTTTGACAATGGGTTTTTATCTGAAAACTCATGTGTACTTTTCTATGTTTTCATGGTGATGAAATTTACAAGTCAAATTTTATACGTATGCCTCACTTGCCTATTAGAACTTAATTTTCTACTTGAATTGGTTGGGTACATAGATGTGGAATGGAGTCAGTTTTGACAACCTCTCTCTCTCTCTCTCTCTCTCTCTCTCTCTCTCTCTCTCTCTCTCTTGTCGCTCTCTCTACATTTTGTAGTAGCGTTTTCCTCGTTTCCCTTTCTTTAATTGGTTGTACCTTTGTAGTCTTGTACGTTTCTTCAATGATATATCAAATTGTCCATTTTTCTATAGACACCTTGTATTTCTTTTCGAGTTTTGTAGTTTAGCCATGTTGTTTAGTGCGTGGAGAAGGCTGCGTAATTGTTGAAGCTGCCATTGTGGTTTTTGTTTTAAAAATTTCATAGTTGGTTATTCAATTTAAGCTCTACCCTTATGTTTTTTTATTGTAGTTGGTCATTTCAGATTAATACTATTTCAATAGTATTTCAAAATAGTAAATAGCCACATTTGTATGATTTAGTGTTTTGATGTTTAAAGATGATAAAAGGTGAATTTTTAAAGATTTGGGTTGGTTGATGAAATCTGAGGTTATGCAGAAATCTGTGATCTTTTGTTATGTTGGATCGGAAGACCTAGTTCGGATTTATATTTTGATTTGGATTTTTATAATTAGACATTTCAATGAGCATTTCAAAAGCTGGTTTCATACAAATCGGAGTTAAATTGGATTTTGGCAAATTTTCAAAGTAGTTATGTTGCAGGAAGCAGAAAACTCTTCAGCCCAGTCTGTTTTGGATTTTGTTTTTGACATGCTTCCGTAACCAAATGCCATGAAATTTTGATGTGATGAAGTTTTATGTGTCTAGTTACGATCTGAAAGTTTCGCACTATTTCGACTCAAACTAAATTTTTAGTGAATTTCCCAAGTTGAAGTGTTCCTGCCCAAATTGTTTAACAAAATATTTATTTGGTCATCTATGATTTACCGAAAACTACTTCATACCTTTTTGTTGAATTGTCTTTTTGCTTAGCAATGGTTGAAGACCAAATTGAAGTGCCTAGAAAATGAGGGAATCTTAGGGCTATGTGCTTAAGCAAACTACTGTGTCTTGGGCTTGAAAATACGATAAATAAATATCTTCAAGACTACTAGTTTTTCACTAGGATCATCCTCTATTAGCTTGTGTTTCAATTTTAAAGAATTTTCATGTTATTTTATTTCAATTCAATCTTCTTTTTCTACATTTAGATCTCTTTTTATTTCAATTCTTCATTGTATTCTAGTGGAAACTGAAAAAGTTGTTGTCGTTCGGTGTTTCTATTTGCATTGAAAACATTAAAACCAATGAGTGATTATCGGATTTGGGTTTGTGGTTCTCTTTATCTTATAATGTGTTTAGAACAATGTCATTTAGAGTCAAACTTTCATCGAGGTAATATCCTGTTTCGCATGTCGGATTATTTGAGGAGGTGGAAGGATTTGGTTTGTGGTTTTGAATGAGGACCATTTGAGGTAAGAACCTCTTTTTCTCATTACACCTCAGTTCCATTTGTTTTCTTATTATGACTATATTGGTTGTCAATGTCATTGTGGTGTTGTTTGTTTAAAAGGTATTAAAATGGCATACATGTTTTGTATTGTGTTGAGAAGTTATGCAACCCTTGTTGGTTAAGGTGTGGATTATACTTTGGATAGTTGATATTGAGAATTTTATTAAGTTTGTTCAAATACCATTCTCAAACATTCTTAAATATTGATGACCAATAATCATTTTTCTTATGTAAATCAAAACTCTTTTTAATGGCTTATTTAGTTAAGATTGTGAATTTCAGCTTTTGGGCAAGATTTCTTGTATAATTGTGTTGTCGAAAATTGTTTGTTTTGGTCTCTATATGTATTTTTATATTTAAATTTTCTTGGGTTTGGCATCTTCTTGAAGCCATTGGCATTTCTTGTTTTGTTTTTGTAAAGGAAGATGATTGATGAGTTTGAGAAGATCAAGCAACAATTGACAGAGTGTTTGGGAATTCCACAATGTTAGATCAGCCCTATCCCACAGGTGTTAAAGATCATGACTACAAAACTTGGAATTACAAAAGGCATAGTATACATGCATTTTTTTAGTGAAACCTAGTCTTAGAGTGGGAAATAGTTCTTTGCAGAACTTGGGTTTACCAAGGGCAAGAATATATGGAGCTTGGCCTCCTGTGTTTGAGTGGAGAGTTCTTCACTCGTTATGTCTACTATTTTTTTACTATTTTTGGATATGTTATGTGCACTTGAATAACTAGTATTCTCTTATGTACTTTTGAATGAAGTAAACTTTTATTCACGTCATTTTCTATTGATCTATTTATCTAAATTTATTATTTTTCGAAATTACAATATGTTAATGAACAAGGTTAATATTATCACAAAACAAAATATAAATAAAATAATTAAAAACACTTAAAATATACGTATTTTAGCGACCAACTAAGTAAGCTTTAGCGACCAAATCCGGTAGTCACGGAACCTATAAGACGAACAAATCTATTTGGTCGCCCAATCCTTCCTCATTTGGCAAATTTTGGTATTTTCGTAGGGAACTCATCTTTATAGGCGACCAACTTATGACTCGTAAAGGGCGACGAAATAAATTGGTCGCGTAAAGTTTTTGGCGACGAAAAAAGTTTCGTCGCTGATACTTTCAGCCACGCACCTAAGGCGACCAACCTAGCGGAAGAATTATTTGCCGCTAAAACACTTGGCGAAATTTAACCTTTTAGCGACCAAAGGTTGTAGTGCGCCAAAAGGGTTTTTCCTTGTAGTGAGATAATCTACTCATCACCCAATTTGGTTTTAAATTGAAGAACATGAGAAACCCCATCTCTTACGTGATAAACTTTTTTGGCTCCTGGCATTATTGTGTATCATGCTTGTTGCATATTTCACGCTGTCCATGAGGATAATGGGTCATTTATGTATCATCATGGTTATGGTTATGCACCCTAGGACACATGCAACATCTCTGTTGTGCATCTAAATAGTGCATCGTCAGTACTTCAAACGTGTGTCATTCTCGCACGCCACGTGTCATTAGAGTTTCATTTTGTGTATATTTATCTTAATAAATACACACACAAAATTAATATAAGAAATCAAAAAATACACCGAAAATTTCTACAAACTCCTTGCGACATTATCATTGACTATGAAGCGTGAAATTTCAATTTTGAGTTTGGAAAATTTGAAGTAATAATTGGAGGAAGAGTTGTAGTGATGAAGGGTAATGATCTTTACACTTGGAGTTATACAAACTTGACTTTGAGAAATTATTTGATTTTTTTTATAAGTCAAAATTATATTTTAAATCTCAAAACATGTAGAAAATGTCACAAGGGGTTCGTAGGATTTTTTGGGGTATTTTTATGCTTTTTAATAAATTTATTATAATTTTTGGAAGTTAAAGCATTAAAAAAATAGTAATAAATTGAAGAGAATGACAAGTGGCAGCACCTGACTGGTGTATCGTCAGTACTTCAGACGTGTGTCAATCTCACGTAGCGCCACGTGCCATTAGAGTGTCATTTTGTGTATATTTATCTTAATAAATACACACACACAAAAAAGCATAAAAATCAGAAAAATACACCAAAAAATTTTACAAACTCCTTGCAACATTATCTTTGACTATGAAGTGTGAAAGTTCAAATTTGAGTTTGGGAAATTTGAAGTAATAATTAGAGGAAGAGTTGTAGTGATAAAGGGTAATAATCTTTACACTTGGTGTTATACAAACTTGACTTTGAGAAATTATTTGATTTTTTTTATAAGTCAAAATTATATTTTAAATCTCAAAACATGTAGAAAATGTCACAAGGGGTTCGTAGGATTTTTGGGGTATTTTTATGCTTTTTAATAAATTTATTATGATTTTTGGAAGTTAAAGCATTAAAAAATAGTAATAAATTGAAGAGAATGAAAGTGGCAGCATCTGACTGGTGTATCGTCAATACTTCAGACATGTGTCAATCTCGCGTAGCGCCACATGTCATTAGAGTTTCATTTTGTGTGTATTTATCTTAATAAATACACACAAAAAGCATAAAAATCAGAAAAATACACCAAAAAAATTTTACAAACTCCTTGCAACATTATCTTCGACTATGAAGTGTGAAAGTTCAAATTTGAATTTGGGAAATTTGAAGTAATAATTAGAGGAAGAGTTGTAGTGATAAAGGGTAATGATCTTTACACTTGGTGTTATACAAACTTGACTTTGAGAAATTATTTGATTTTTTTTATAAGTCAAAATTATATTTTAAATCTCAAAACATGTAGAAAATGTCACAAGAAGTTCGTATGATTTTTTTGAGTATTTTTCTGCTTTTTAATAAATTTATTATGATTTTTGGAAGTTAAAGCATTAAAAAATAGTAATAAATGGAAGAGAATGACAAGTGGCAGCACCTGACTGGTGCATCATCAGTACTTCAGACGTGTGTCATTCTCGTGTAGCGCCACATGTCATTAGAGTTTCATTTTGTGTGTATTTATCTTAATAAATACACAAAAAATGAATTAAAAAAATCAGAAAAATACACCGAAACTTTCTACAAACTCCTTGCGACATTATCTTTGACTATGAAGCGTGAAAATTCAAATTTGAGTCTGAGAAATTTGAAATAATAATTAGAGGAAGAGTTGTAGTGATGAAGAATAATGATATTTACACTTGGTGTTATACAAACTTGACTATGAAAAATTATTTGATTTTTTTATAAGTCAAAATTATATTTTAAATCTCAAAACATGTAGAAAATGTTACAAGTAGTTCGTAGGATTTTTTGGGGTATTTTTCAGTTTTTTAATGAATTTATTATGATTTTTGGAAGTTAAGGCATTAGAAAATAGTAATAATGGAGTTGAGCAGCTGATGCTATATAAATTGTTCCAATAAATAAAATCAAAACAAAGGGCATTGATCTAGACCTGACGCCCTCCCCATCCCCTCCCCACCTAGTCCACCCCTTCCCACCCAAAACCATACCTAGACCCACCCGAAACCCAACCCAGATCTCATCCTCCACTCCTCACCTCTCATATCTCTCCTAAGAATCTCACAACCATCTCAATTGTCCAAATTTATTCAACGGTCTAGATACAAGTTCACACTTAATGTTCCTATATAGATGTTCTCACCTGATCCGACCTTCAATTGATATATGTAAGTAAGAGGATTCCCACCGTGGTCGCTGTCAACCCACTAATCTCCAAGATTAATTACCAAATGGAACTTTCTCCCTTGCCCTCATCTTTCTTTCCATGCTCAATACAACTAGGCTGATTCTTCTTAAGCTTAATTAGGCACTTTGATACTATTTCAAGCACACATCTAATCAGAAGCAGTTTTGATGATTCCAGAATGTTTCAACTTTCAAGTAAAAAAATTTAATCAACATGTCCCATCCCATCCCATTCACGATCTCAAATTTTATATTTTATTCATCTTTCGAAGATTTGCATTCATGACGTGTAAAATCTAATAACACTAGATTTGGTCGTCCAAAGCTAATCACTTCGAAAATGATGCTTGCCATTGCTTTAACCATATTTTAAAGTTAACCTTGGCATGATGAGCTTTCGTGTGTACTTTGTTATATATATATGATTCATCACACAACAATGGAATCCACATGGATTGTATTGTGTGGAACAGGCAATAAACTGACAAGAAGATTCGAGGAAGTGCTTTCTAGAAAAGCTGAAGGCTAAATCCGTGTATATCATCATATCAGATTTTATAGAAAGCTGAATGAGTGATGCTTTGCTCATCCAGGTGAACATGAAAATCAGGTTATGAACTCATGTTCTTCCGATTTGAGTTCAACAGAGTTCAAATTGATGACTGCTTTTATAAGTAGATATTTAAAAGAAAAAAAAAACAGAGCCCATATATTATTACACAAGACAGAAAATCTTGGTACAAAACTTTAGACCTTAGAGATTGTTTCATTTTACACATCAACCAACAAGAACAAGACTTTCTAAGACAAGATCTAAACCAGGCACAAACCCTACTAATACCATGTCACATTTACATTTACAACCAGACAAAATCAAAATCTATGGCTGCTTGGCAGCTGAGACTGCCCTGTGTTTTGCAGCGAAGCGATTAACCAGGGCTAATGCATTGCTAGTAACCTGAGCAACATTATTGACCCTTCTTGTTATAGCTGTCTTTATATTCCCATCCATGAAACGACCAGAAAACCCATCAAGACAAGTGCTTTCATCAGTGAGCGCAGCACTAACCCAAGTCTCCACATTGCTCATGTGCCACATGAAGTCCTGGCCAAAGGCTCTACCGGTCTGGCCAAGTTCCCTAACCGATTGGCCAAGCCGGTTGACGCTATCACCCATGTTCTCTATGCAGTCTTTCACAGCTCTGTACTCCCTAGGCTTGATCCCTCTGACTCTAGTCAACTTGGCCACAAAGGATTGAGCCGACCGCCCCCGGGCTAGGGTCACTGTCAAAGCAGTTTGAGCTAACTGTCTTTCACTTTGTCTGATGGCACTTGCGTAGCCTGCAAGGCTTTGAACACACAGTGCAGGATAATGAGTGGCCCTGCATGAGGCTTTGATGAAAGCTGTGGGGCTTGAGTGTCTGGCAATGGTGGAGTCTGCTGCACCAAACATGTGAAGAACATTGAAGAGAACCAAAAAGGAAAGGCCAAGTCTTGCCATGTCTGCAAAGATATGATAGGAACAGGAGGATTTGAACGGCATGAAAAAAAACAGATAGTGAGTTATATAGAGAGAATTTTTAGAAGGTTTATATATATATATATATATATATTTTTAAATCTTCCTTGGAGATTAAATAAAAGTGGTCACATGCCTACTTTTCTTTTAGCTGCTTCTACTGCCTTCCGTTCGTTTATTTTTCCTTTAGTCTCTTTATTGTTCTTTACTTTTTTTCCACCCTGTTTGGTTGCAAGGAATTTAAGATCACCAGTTTTCTGCGGTTAAATCCTCATCTTCTCATCTCCTCTACTGTATGAAGTTTGGAGTAAATGTAAGCCTAACCCTTTTAAATTCCAAAGAACCTAATCTACTTTATCTCATTGATTTCAATAGGGTTTGGGCCAAAAGCATAATCAAAGTAAAAGTTCGGCCAACAGACATTAGTCTAGTACTGTTAAATATGGCTGAACTTGTGTGATTTTCCACCTAAAAATTAGTCAATAATTAATTGAAGATTAATAATAACTATATTATTAAGCAACTTGCAGATCATGATACAAAAGGGCTAATAACTATATATATATATTATTGATAGATAGTACTAAATGGCAACTTTCTCAAAACCCTATTGCATACTATATTACCCACCTTCATCTAAGTGCGCACACAGAAAAAAGTGATGATACATTATGCAAAAGTGTACACGTCGTTGTTTGAGAACGAAACCCACCTAGGGCACTGACTGAGGGACTTAGAAATTAATAAACAAGGCAAAGGTTGTGGACGTCGCGTAATCTTAAGTGCGTAAAGTATATCAAAGATATATTAAATCATCTAAGCCTGTTTGGAACTGCTTCTGCAGGAAGCACTTCAGCTCAAGAAGCGCTTCTATTAGAAGAACGTTGAAATTTTATTCATATAACCCCTTAAGTTTTTGTAACTAGCATCGTTACTTGTTCCTCAAGTGCTTTCTCAGTCATTGTACTTTTAGTTTTTGTAATTCTTTGGTTGTTTAGTTCTACCTACGCTTATTCAAACCGAGTAGTGGCAAGCGTTTACTGAATCTGCACCCTGTAAAATGCCCAAAAACCGCTCAAAAGGACATTATTTCACACTTATATCTTGACCAATCATTGTGGCTGGATTTGTGTGTGCAAAATCTTCAGATGCTATTTTCTACCCTAAGTTGTTCTCGCACCTAATTATAGAGGGAGGAAACTAAGGCATAGTTCTGTTCCAAGTTTCAAGCATAGACTTCTTACACGACCAACCAATAGCCTCCAAGAGCATCTCTCTACTAGAAAGATTGCTTGGCCTACATGTGAAAAAAGCAGAAACTCGTGTGCCAGACATTGTACTGCATTTCACTTTATGCCTGTTAAGTGATTTCCAAATCAGTGACCACTTTCCAAAAATCACTGGTTCTCAAGGAATCAAAAGGACATCCATTGTCAGCTTCTATGAATTAATCAGCTACCAACATGAAAACATCAAAAATAAAAATAAAACGATAAATTACAAAGTTGTTTTGCTGAACAAGAAAATTAAAGACTGTGACTCCATAACCATTGTTTCACTGAATACACATCAATAGATTATGACTTCACACTTGATTTAGCCTTATTTAATTTGTTATAAATCAGTCTCATTCTCCGGTATTCTGAATTTTGTGATTTCTCCATATAGTAGAAAGATCTAGGATGTAAGTTTATGTATATTATTGCATATCAAAGCATTTATTGATACAATAGTATTCCCAACGTTTACAGTTTCCCATTTTTTTCGTAGTCTAAAAACATAATCTACTGAATGTAGTGTGGCAACACAATATGGACAATCAAAGTCAGTAAAACTTCGTCTAAGAGACTAATCAACCGCTTAATATTTACCACCTCAGCACTAAACTGTCATGTACTTGAGAACAGCCCCACGAAGCTTTTCCATGAAATCAGCTGCTTGCTTCTGCAAGTCATAATTTAACATTGATATAGATCTTCGGAGTTTAATTCACCATAGATGCAGTTACAGTTACTGAATAAGATTTAACTTCTTCTTTTTTTTGGTGCGTCTGTGTCAAGAATTCTTCAACTATAGGAGTTCAAATGGTATATAGGATAAGTGGACCAGTGATTAGTGCTTAGATGCAAAGAAGATTTTTACCTCTACGAGAAGTTGAATTCAGGTACAAATGAAGAGACCAAAATAAAGTTACGTTTGATTAAGTTTCACAACAGCAAACCTCTTGCACTTTTACTACTCATCTAAATCCTCTCTATGTGTACTCTTCTCAGGCCAACTCAAGCAAGTAACCCGATGTGTCTAGACAAGAGTGGGTCAGTCCGACAAAGTAGCAATCGTTTTATAATTTCTGCATACTAGGTTAGCATTCAGGAAGTTTTTTCTTAATACAAAAACTGACTTTTGGTTCATCAATTAGCGGTGAGGTGACAGAAGAAGGAACTAAATTGCCTTGTTTAAGTTGAGTATGTAACTAAGAGAAAGTGCTGCTTTAGATATTCTACCTTCACTTGCAGTAGTTTAAAATTTCATCAGAACATTCACTACCCTATTTTTCTGCTACTAAAAAAATTTTTCCCACGGCTACTGAGTAATAGCATGTTAAAGGTGAAAATTTTATGTTTCATAAGGGAACTTGCAATGTATCTGCCTCAAGTCGAAATTACAAACAAAGGATGAAATGAATTATCTCAGGCAATATGAAAGAAGTTTTCCCAAGGTGATTTACCTGGTTGCCCTTGTGTGCATTTGCAATGTTTTCATCAAGAAGTGTCAAGAAGGATCTATTAAGTTCATTGCGCTCAACCATCTCTAGTAACTGCATTGTCAAGGATAATTTAGTTGAGCAACACAAATTAAATAACTGTTAAACTTCATTGCTTCATGACTGAAAAGAGCAGCACTTACAGTTGCTTTTACATCCTTTGAAGTCAAGACTTTGGTTAGACTTTGCTTTGCTTTAATGAGGTCAGTTTGCATTTTGTCATATGCCTCTGTAACAGAGAATGGAGCATTTTAGTAAGCGGGTGAGAACACCAAGTCTTTATCACAAACGTTTGTGAAATTAAACAGACCTGTTCCTTCCTGCAGGGCTTTCTGCAATGCTTCCAGCTCAATCAATCTATCCTCTATATCCTAGAAAAATCATCAGCAAACCGAACGTATAGTTTCAGTGAGGAGCCTGATTGTATAGTTTCAGAAATTGACCCAAATAGATAGTTTCAGTGAGGAACCTGAGTTTTTGAAACAGCAAACCGAAGCTGACCTAGCTCATATTGAAGGTGTGAGAAAAATTCCTTGTCCAATCTGCATATAACATATGTAAGGGGAAAAGAATGGAAGTAAGGCAGAGGTTCATGGACAAAAATTACAAAAGATATATATAATGCTCATTGAGAGTAAATTCCCAAATGGTACGACAATAAGGAGATAACTTGGAGTGCAACAAGAATAGTCCATGGTAAATGCTAGTGCCATTTTAAGCTAATAGCACTTCCTTCCCTTAAGAAGGAAGAACAAGAGTTGAAGACGATGGGTTTAAGGGTTCAAAATTCAGTGGTAGTTCATCTAACTTAAGAAAATTATATATCAAAAAGTAAAAAAATAACTAAATCATAAAAAGTAAATGCAAAAAATATTGATAACTGCATTTTCTGAATGAAATGACTTTCTAATTATTGTCAGTTCTCAACTAACCGTGGAGCATATCGCCTAGAATTGAAAAACCTACACTTCATGTGGTATATGGATCTTAACCATTCATTACATTAGGTCCATATATGTTCCATTTTAGAATCCCAATATCCCACATTGAAAAAATAAAGATCTCGGGCTAGTATGTGAGCTCTTGCGCACCCTTCCCTTGTAAGCTGGTTTTTGCAAGTGCAAGTTCTACCCTATGCTCCTATCATCTCACATGCAGTTCAAATGTACCCTGTGGAGCTGATGGAAAATTGAGATTGAAACAACTCCAACAAGTAAAGAATATGTAACCATCGACTGACAATATTCTCCATCACAACATTTCTATTTCTAAGCTAGATGCAATAGAACCAAACACAGACACTGAAAATGTGAGCTGCCATCATTTTTAACATTCATTTAAGCTTCTCCTCAAACAGATGGCATGCATTTCCTACTTTGCCATTCTCTTCAGGCTTCACACAGAAATGGGTTTAAACTTTAAAGCACTAACCGTGGCCTCAACCTCGAAATCTCGAACTCAATTTCCCGTGCCTCAGTGTTGAGAAAGTACTCGATCAACTCCTCTGCAGTATCGGGCGCAACCCGAGACTAAAAAACAATCAAACACAAAACACAAAACTCAAACACAGTAACTTAAAAATTATTTCTTTAACAACAAAAAAAAGGCCCAATTCATGAAAATTCAAAACTTATTTCTCAAATTACTTCTCTAAGAGCTCTACGGCTCTCTTTTTCTTCAATGACTTGGCGCTCGAAGGCTTCTCGAGCATCGGCGTCTCTTTCCAGCCGCCTCTTGAACTCTATTCGGGCCAAATGGCCCGTCTGCGGCGGCCCCAATACACCTTCTGGGTCCTTCCTTAGATTAATTCAAACAAATATTAAATTCGAAAAAAAAACTGAAGAATTGATTTAAAAAATTACTATAATATTCCATGCTTTGAATTTCCATGAAATTTTTGAGAAGCAGAGTTTGAAGGGTACCCATCCAATGCAGGAAATTCTTGCAGGCCTCGAAGTACGCAGTGTCGGCCTTGTAAGTAAGGCTGAGCTGGTGGTGGCGATGCCAATGCTTAGAGCGGCCATTGGTTTTGAAGTGCTCTGCTCAGCCTCTGGTTTTGTATTGTTATCCGTTTGGGTGGCACAGAAGGTAAATAGACCGATGTTTATGGCGGGAAACACAACCGTTATCTGAACTCTCACCACCACCGACTTCGGTTTAATAATTAGAAGCATCTTTGCGGACCCTCTTGATTTACTTGGGCTTTAATTTGAGTTTTAAGTTTTAGGTAATCTGTAATTTGGTTCTCACTTTGTAAAGTAATTGAGGTCCCAAACCCACAAAACTCTCTCAAAAGACCATCAGAAAATTGACAATTGAATGATGAACTATGGGCACTAGGCCTATTTTTGGACGGATCAAATCGGAATAATAGGATTTCAATTTCAACTCATAAAATGTACTTCTAATTCCGTTTAAAAAAATATCAAAAATTTCAACATCCATTACTATTCAAAAAAGTCGGAATTTTTTCGAATTTTTCAGCATATTTTAGTGTTCCTTAAAAATTAGTTCAAGATTTTGAATATGACAAACAATTTGACAGGAAATGATTGTCTCAAAATTGAAAAACTCATACCGAAAATCGAAAGAAACTGTCGTGAATTCTAACATATTGTTATTCTTCATGGAACAACTTGTCTACATTTCTTTGGTTATTAGATCCTATTTATTTGACGTTGAAATTAAGGTATTATGAGAATATCTAATGGTTTTCTAGTTGGTCATTTTCACATGTTCATACTTCTAATCATTAAACTAAAACCTAAACCAAGCCCAAGTGAGTCAAGGTCAAACTTCAAAGCTCTTCGAAGCTACTAAATTTAACCCACGAAAACAAACGCTAAAATCTAAAACTTAGACCTAGTCTCAGTCAAAACATTTCCTAGAAGAAAAAGAAAAGTCATTCATATATATACAATTTAAATTTGATCAAATAAAAAAAAAAAGTAGATCCGTGAAATAAGAATCTTTTGATTGTTACAATAAAAGGATCCCTTAATTTTCTGCTTTGTTTGTTTGTTCTTCTCATCGCCAAAAAAAAAATTTGAAGATGAATGATTTATTGCTTAGCTTATGGTAACAAAAAGATTTTTAAGAGCCAGCTTTGTTTTTTCTTAATCATCAAAGCATGTAACTAAAAGTTTATGCCAAGTTTATTTTATTGCATAAATAATAATAAAAATAGTTTTTAGGAGCAATAGTCAATGAGTTTGTGCCCAATTTGCATTTTGGTTCTTGAACTTTAAAAATGGTTGACGTAATCCATCAACTTCATTAATTTTTGTTAGTACTGTTGGTCATCCATTAAACTTTCTATTAAATTTAGAGGCACAATTGTCATTTCAAGTTTAGCCTCCAGGTTTTTTAAGAGCAATTAATGATCCCTGAATATATAAACAACTTAAGATCTTACCTCTTCAAGGACAGTTAAATAGGTGAGCCACATCGGAAAAATTCCTCCAGCCTCTTCAACCTCGCCATCAAATGCAACCCCATTCTCTCTCTTCAAAACGGTAAGTTGACTCTTCTCTTCAAAACATTTATTTTGTTTTGGAATAACCAAAATCATATCAAAAGGCTAAAAATATTTATTTTTTTATGGGTTTGATGTAAATTTCATAAATATTATCTTTAAAAAAAATAATGTTATTAATTATTTCAAATGTTAATAATTATTATTGTTTTAAGTCAAATATTGTATTAATTGAATTGAATAGATGATGAGGCACAAAATATTAAAGTAGCAAATAAGGCTCTTCAAATTGCCACGTAGGGTCAACAAACTTCAATTTGAAGAGGTTTTTTTGCTACCATTGTTGGAGATGCTCTTACATTTTAGTCTTGCAACTCGAATATTGGCTCCAATAGTGAAAATTACATAAAATGACAATTTTCCCTTTAAATTTGACTAAGAATGGCACATATTCAACGGCATGACCAATAAGAGCATCTCCAATAAATGGTAGAAGAAAAAACTCTTCAAATCAAGTTTGTTGACCTACGTGGCAATTTGAAGAGCCTTATTTGGTACTTTAATATTTTGTGCCTCATCAGTCTCTTCAATTCAATTAATACAATATTTGACTTAAAACAATAATAATTAATAACATTTGAAATAATTAATAACATTCTTTTTAAAAAAAGATAATATTCTAGAAAATAAATAATATTTATTAAATTTACATCAAACCCATCAAGAAAAATAAATGTTTTTAGCCTTTTGATATGATTTTGATTCTCCCAAAACAAAATAAATGTTTTGGAGAGGCAAGGTCAACTTACCAGTTTTGAAGAGAGAGAATGGGGTTGCAGATTTGATGACTAAGGTTGAAGAGGTTGTTGGAGGGAATTTTTCTGATGTGGCTCACCTATTTGAGCATTCCAAAGTGGTTGAAGAGGCTGTTGGAGATGCTCTAATGCTAACGAAAGTGGAGTTGAGGGACTACAACAAGAGCCATTTTTAAACCAAAATGTGAATTGAGCATAAGTCCAAATACTATTGCTCCTAAAAACCCTAATAAATAAATTGTTATAACATTTTAACTTCTGATAATTTTTCTTTTTTTAATTCCTTTCACATAGAATAAGAATATGCATGATCTCACCTCACGCGTAACTTCTTTCAAATTGCATCTACTGATGGAACCAAACCGGCCCAGTAATCTGAAAACAAGAATTGGAGCTTCCCACTTTCTTTGATTTTGAAAATTCTAATTCTATTTGGGGATTTGTCCCTTTTGGGACGAAAATGCATGCCGCATTATTATCCTACAGCGGCAAATAATGAGCGCGTCCTCACTTGGCTTAATTTTCTAAGCCTTTGCATTCACATCTCAGAGTCCACACTTTTCTTGTGATTTTTGCTCTCTCTCTCTCTCCTAGCTAAGAACTTATCCATCGGTTTTTACTTCTTTATTTTATGCAATCGATATTAGAAGAATTCCGAGATGTATCGATAAACGCTCTTAACTATTTGAGTTATGATCGCTTGATTCTTTTATTGAATATATAAAATTATATTCAGATAAAAAAATGGGGTGATATTTAAAGCACTCCAAGGGTCAGTTTAGATTTATTATAAATTAATATCTATAACAATTATGTATATGTCAACCTCATTGTACATTTGTTTCATAACCAAACGCATTAGTGCAATCCCAGTGTTTGTTCCCTTATTTTGTAGAAAACAATTAAAGAAGGAAATAAAAAACGAGTTGGTGTCTATCTATCTAAGACAAGTAAACCAAAATCTACTAATTAATTAATGAGATTTAATTTGTTAATGATCCATTAATTTACTACTTTTTCACAAGATGAGGAAGATGTGCTGCCCACTCATGATTGGAGTTCTCCTTCAACTCTTGAAGGTGGCCAACTTGAATGATTTTTTATTTCGATGGAAATCCGCGAAAAGTCCAGATCTCTAGCTATGCACTTTCGGACCATCTTTCCATTGTTGCATTCCGAGGTCTGCATGTTGAATATCTATTATTTATATATCTGCGAGAAATCTCCACAAAACGTTTACATGAAGCCAAAATTGGCATTTCCATGAATCATTAAAAATACAAAGCAACTACTGAATATGGGTAAATCCTCTTCCGTGATATTATGTTAAATCTTACTCATCCACCTACTATATGTCTTAGTAATCCATTGTTTATTTAACAAGGAAGGTGACAATTGCTAATCAACTCTAACCTAACTAGTGTAATTAATCATTTTGACTCAAGACTAATCCAATAATTTATTAACAGATTCATGTTTAGATTTATCTACATATATTGTTCACTAAAATACTAAGTTGTTCACTCAGGAAAAAAAATCTAAAAACTTATAGTAGTCTTTATTTTAAAACTAAACCTATCACTTTACATTACTTGTAAAACAAACCTAAAAGAAACCTTAAGAGAGAACTCTTAGCCGCCTCTCTTTTTAGGGTGTGACTACCATGCTTTTTGTCTCTTTTTCCTGTCATCTCCACCTCCTCCCCTTTCCATCCTCTTTGTCTTTACTTTCGGCATCATCTCTTTATTTCGTTGGCTCGCTTATGGTGTAATTCTATTACAAATCTCTTCGGATCTATCTTTTTTCGATGTATTTGCTCTATTTGTTAAAGAGGAAAGTCGATTGGTGCGGATCTTGTATCTATTGGTGCCTGTGTATAGTGGGCTGTCTTTGTGACTATGGGGTTGCAATCCAGTGTCATTTGGTTTCTTTATTTTTGGAATAAGTCACAAGTTTCTATGTAGTTTTCTCCTCTCCTTTGTGAGAGTTTTCCACATCTCATTTGTGAGAGTTTTATTTGTATTGTTCTGGCTTGGTTCTTCCAAGCTTTATCTCTTTCAAATTGTTTGAGTTTGCAATCTTAGTGGGGATGCTTATGCCCGAGTTTCTTTGGTTCCGCGTGATCATTAGTGGAGGTGATTCGGATTGTCTTAGAGGGTGTGCCTATCACCATCGCCACCGACGCCGCCACCACCACCACAGTCATCGTCATCATTGCCGCCACCCCCAGCACCACCACCGATGCCGCCACCTCCACCACCCCCACCGTCATCACCACCATCAACACCGCCACCGCCACCACCTCCACCTCCACCTCCACCACCCTTACCCCTACCTCCACCACCACTACCACCCCCACTATCAGCCCCACCATCACCCCCACCGTCACCACCACCACAACCACTTCAAGCATAATCACAATCACCACCGCCACTCCCACTACCACCGCCACTCCCACCATATCCACCACCACCACCACCACCACCTCACTCCCACAGCCACCACCACTACCACCCCCACCTCCTCCACAACTACCTCCCCACCATCACCCACAAACCACCATCTCCACCGCTATCGCCATCACCACCACCGTCATCACCCCTAAATACTTTGTTTTTTGAGTGCTATAAACTCCATTAAAATCAATAATAAAACTCTAACAAACTCAATTAAAATCTATACACGAATTCAGTCAAAATCTATGTGGAGTTTCTAGAATTCAGTCAAACTCAATTAAATTCAATTAAACTCCATCAACTTTATAACTCTTTTAAAATCATTTAAAATCTAAATTGAATACACCCTCCTTAATTTTGATGTTAGATTTCTCCGTATTTGTAATGGCTCTTTGTGGCTAGTTTGTATTGGCCCTTTGTGGCTAGTGTTTTTTTGGCTGAATTATGAATGCAATCCAGAATTTTCAAAAAAATAAAAATAAAAATAAACATCACTTATAAAAGATATATCCACTCAATCATGATATTATATTCTTATTGACTCCTTTTTTTTATATAAAAAAATATATGGGGTGGAAGGTTTCGAACTTGGGACCTCTTTTAACATTTATAAGAAAAGTACAACTAAACCAAAAGAGTTAGTTGGTTATTGGCTCCCAATCATTATAACTCTCAAAACTATAAAGTACAATTGAATTAAAAATAAAGAGCACAATTGGAGCGGAAGAAATTATTTGTAATTGGGATAGCATTGTTTTGCTATTTCTGGCCAATAATGTAAGGACACGTAAAAAAGTTATCTCACGTGTCATTGCGTAATTGGCTGATAATAGCAAAAAGTGTTATCCCCGTTGCATGAAAGTCTCTCTCTTATAAGATACTTTGAGAATCCACCTCAAAATCAATTAGCAATGGGTAAAAACATGGTATGATTTAAACTATTAATTTAAAACTTCGATGCTGATCAATTAGCAAGGAGTAAACTTCCATGTATGATTTAAACTAATGTGAACGTCCATGTTGACTATGTGATAATACCCTGTACAGCTGCCATTTTCCAGCATCCAGCTGAAAATTCTGAGCAAATCCCCCCTGTAATAATACTAATAATAATTTAAGCAGCTCCATAAACTCACGCAAGTCGCATATTTTCTCCACGAACTAAAAAACGCACGCAAGTGCCAACAGCTGTATATATAAAAAACCCCAACAAGAAGCCTCAGAAGGCAGAGCAAAGCCACCACCAAAATCTCTCTCCAATAAACACAGAGAGAGCAAAAGCAGCAACACCTAAACCAGAAAAATAAAATGGGCAGGTCCAACGTGTTCATGTTGGCCATGGCCATGGCGGTTGTGGTGTTGAGCATGACCAGTTGTTTCGGACAGGCAAACGAAACGACGCCGGCTTGTGCTCAGGACCTGGTGCCCTGCGCAGACTACCTCAGCAACACGAATCCTCCGTCCGCCGAGTGTTGCACCGTCATCAAACAGACCGTTGCCACCCAGCTCGCCTGCCTCTGCAACCTCTTCTTCACGCCTGGACTTCTCGAGGCTTATGGTGGCAACACCACTTCGGGTCTCAGAATCTCCACCGCCTGCGGCGAAACAATGGACGTCAACAAATGCAAAGGTAAGCGGAGGCTAGATGTCTGATAAATACACCTTGTGTTTAATTGGATTTTCTCAACACACCCTTTTCAGATCTTAATTGTTCAACGAGCAAATTTGATTGAAGTGGTGGTTTTAATGTTCTGTTTTTGCAGCTGCCATTGGTGCTCCCACTCCACAATCCCCACCTGCAACCCCAGGTAACCAAACTTCTCTTTCATGTTGCCAAAGTCGAAATAATTATTTGCATCAAAATTTGAGTTTAGGGTCATCAAAAGTCAATTGGGTAACTGAAATCCTGATAACAGAGTTGGGTTTTAATTTTACTCACTGATAATGTTGTTTGTTATTTTATATCATAAGCTGAGTTTAGGGTCTTCTTCAAGACCCAATTTGAATTGGGTAACTTAAATCCTGATTAGCAGAGTTGGATTTTATGGTCACTGATTATTATGAGCAAGAGTTGAGGCTTAAATCCTGGGTTTCTATTTTATTTGTTTTTTTCATAAATGAAATAAATTTTTTTGGGTAGGTCCTGATTTAAGTCTGATTGTCTTTGCAAATGTGAGTTAGATCAGTTTTTCAAGATAGATTGTCCGGCCATTGCCCCCGAATTCGAATTATTTTCTGGTGCATTAGAATAGTTTAGAATTTCTCCATTGTAAAAGAAAAAAACTTCGATTTGCCTTCACTTCTCCTGTTTTGCAATTCTTGTGTGATTGGACTAGTAAGAATCAGTAGGTAAAATGCGTGCTTATGTATTTTGGCTCCTGAAAATTCGGAGTTCGACCGCAAACAATAAAAGAAATAAATTTTTGACCATTTCGTGCTCTGCAGTTAACAGTCTGTCATGCCCATTCAGATTGTTGAAAATTATTACTTGAAAAAGGCTGAAACTTGCTTGCTAAACCAATTTATATATGAATATTATTATTTTGTTTATAAAAAAAAAGCTATAGTTTAAATTATTTTAAATTAATATAATCTACGGAAATGAGAATTTGAATTTAGTTACAACTTGAAAGGGTTCCAGACTCACTATCATGACCAACTGACCTAACCCACGTTTGCTATATGAATTTTATTATTATTATTAAATCAAGTGGTAATTTAATCTTGCAGGTGCACCAAAAGCTGACAATGGAGGCTCAAGCAAGATAGCGAGGACTGGGTTTTCTGCTCTGCTCTTATTTTGGGCTTCTGCCATGTTCTGTTGAGTAAATAATGCAAAGATCAGATCGCTATTAGGGTTCCTGAGTTCACAGATTTGGAGACGTTGTTATTTGCTCTTGTTGTTGCTTTATATAAATTTATTTGATTAGCATTTTTAAATCTTAATTAGATCATATTGGTCAGTAAGTATTGTTTATGTTCTGTGTTGCATAATTTGAAGGTTACATCGTGAGTGTGGTGCTTTTGATGGTACCATTGACACCAGGTTATTTCTTTCAAATGTCAGACGAAATAAAATCATGTTGGTTTTCTTAAAGTGTTTGTAATTTGCATCAATCTTTGTTGTAATTTGGGTGCTGTGGGCTTCATGTGATTTAAGATAGCTTTTTGTCGTTGAAGAGGTTAATTGGCCTCTAAATTGGTTGCGTATCAAGTTAAAGGGGTACCAATATAGGTTTATTCCCACAAGAATATAATTCCCCCCAAACCTTGCTCTTTTTTGCTTTTTCTTGCACGCCTTATATGTAGAAATGGGCATTTTACTTCTATGGTGTTCCCAACTTTGCATAAATTTTTGTCAAACATGAAACATTTTGATATCAACTTTGCAAATTAAAGTGTCTCGTAATGTTTACTTGACAGTAATGTGTATGGGAATAAATGGAATATAATAAAAAAGAAATGGGAATCAGATCAACTAGGAGGGGGTAGTTGATTTGATTCCCATTCGTTGGAGTTTTTAATTAACTTGGGGGGGGTGTAAAACTCCAAGAACACACAACAACTACTCACTACAGACCAACTGAGTCCTAGTGACTCCAAGCAAATCATCAACAAGGCTAGAGCCAATCCAACTCGGAGCCATATCAAGAAAACAAACACCTAAGTCCAGATTGTAGCTCCACTGAGCAAGATAGTCAACAACCACATTTCTTTCTCTATAAATGTGTTGAAGAGCACAGGTATCAACCTTTAGCGCGGTGGCTCCTGATAATGAGAGCGTGGCGCCAACATTTCGTGCACATAATCGTAGTGACTCGGCCATGGTGCCGACCTTTCGGCCAGATGAGCCTAACAAGCTCACTGCTGCACCTACTTTCTTTGCAAGAAGTGAAATGAAGACAAGAGGAGCATTGCCTAACGTAGAAAACAACGACCCGTTTGCGACGTGATTCTCTAAGGTGACAACTCCTAGTGAACCCATGTGTAATGGATTAGTGAATCAAGAAAGCCTCTTGCATCAACAGAGACTGTGGTTGAAACAGCAAAACAAGATTATCGCAAAGCATATGAGTTGATTTGTTGTGCATTAACTAGACAAATGTAATGGTCTTGTAATAAAAGACTTAGAATCCTTCTCTCTCTAAGCAAAGTTGCAATGGCAGTTGTGAGTTTGTGCATCAACAATGAAACATGGTATGAAAATCCAACGAATTGGGTCCTATTATTTTGAATGCTCATATGATGCTGGTTTTATTCATTGTCCATTAAAGAAAGGCCCATACCACATACATATCCAATTTTGAGTAGGGTAATGCACCAACGCACGCAGGCAGAACGAGAGTTAGACTATGAGGGAACAAGAAGCATTATTCTCTTGCACCATGCCATTGATGGAGGTGGCTTTTTTCAAGTTTTAGGTGTGAAACTTAACAAAATCAACTAACCGAACAACTTACTAACTGAAAAAAGTGGTGTACTTTTGACTGAAAACTCACTCAAAGTCGGACAAAGCCTAGGTTTCTAATTGTGCTTTCAAAACACCAAATTGATCGAAACTACCTACCTAAACATCAAGATGACAGAGGGGATGAGGATCTATACCTTGGTCGACGAAAAAAGTGGCCGGAATTGCGTGGCCGTTGTCGAGAAAAATTCCAAAACTTCTCTCTCTCCCAATCGCGAAACAGCTAGAAATTGATCGACAAAAAGGGCTAGGTAGTGTAGACGACGAAGAGACGAAGATTTTGAGACCGGTATCACCTGAAATGGACACTAGAGTAGGGAGGAATCGCCAATCAAAGTTGTGAAGCGAGAGAGAAAAAAAAAGAGGGGAAAAAGAGAGTGCCGTTGGGGGAAAAAGGCGCGCACTGTAGCATTTTACTGTAGCCGTTATAGTACAAATTTGATTTTTTTTTTCCAGACATTTTCTTGATTGTTATAACTCGGAATTGATCGTGCTGCCTGTCTACGAATTCGTTTCAACGAGTCAGACGCAACGGTGCCACTCAATTTCCCAAATTCTTTTCCCAACTTAAAATGACTATTTTGCCCTTAACTTATATTTTTTATTAATTAATTTTCTTTATTTTAATTTAGTTCTTTTGTTTTAATTAATTAATTTATTTTAGGTTCGAGATGTTACCTTGTAGTATTTCTGGGAGTTTGAGTATGAACTCGTAAATGTCCCTAAAAATGGGTATGAACTTGAAAATGACCCTATAGTTTGGTGGATTTACTGTAGTTTGTCCTTTATTTATTTATTATTATTTATTTTTAATAGAAGCGAGATTAAAAGAGGGAGGATTGAAACACAAAATTTTGAGTGTAGGGAGGAGCAAGGAGCGAGGGGCTAGAACCATTTTGACCTCTCAAAATGCAGAAAAACTTGTGTGAAACGGAGATAACATTATTTTGTTATTTTTAGCCAATCACGGTATGTCAAATGGAATAGCTATCATGCGTGACACACCATGATTTGTTGGCCTCTGGTCTTGTGAGCTAGGTTTAAAAAAAGATGTTTGCTATTCTTGTCCCACACAAGTGTTTCTCCTCAAAATGACACTATTTATGAAATGCCACTTTTAACCCCTTGTGCCTGTGCTGGCTTTGGTTGTCCCGTCTCTCAGCTACGTTGTCCGTTTGCCCCTTGTCCTATATTTGCTTGGGTTTTGCCCACTCTATTTTGGTTAAAATATAATATTAACCAAAAATAAAAATGTCCTTATATTATTTTCAGCTAATTAAAATGGGAATATAATTTTTATACAAAAAATGGGCATATAATTTGATCCTTATCTACATAGAAGAAGCTACTAGAAGAGCCTAGTCAAGGCAAGTATATTGCTAATCAGTCCCTCTAACCCAAACAATTAAAAAACGAAACGCATATACATAGAGAGAGCTAAAAACCGTACCGCTCTATAGATCACTCACTTACTTCCTCCCCCAGAATCTCTCTAAAACCCTATTTCTTGCTCTTCTCTCTCTCTCTCTCTCTCTCTCTCAAGCTTTTACAATGGACGAGGCGAAGCTGAACCAACTGAAGCATTTCGTCGAACAGTGCAAGGCCGATCCCTGCGTTCTTAGCGATCCTTCGCTCTCGTTCTTCCGCGACTACCTCGAAAGGTAAAAATCCATTTCTCTTCTTTTTCAATTGTTTTACACAAACTATTTCGATATCTACTTCGCTGTTAAATCTCCATAAAAGTTGAAATCGATTCGTTTCTTCGTTTCAGTCTCGGTGCTACGATCCCTGCCCATTCTCACAGTCACGGTGATTCCAAATCGGTACTCTTCTCTCTATCACTCATTCACTTTCTAATGTCTATTTTGTATGCCCTATATGTATGCGTTCTGATTGAGGGAGTTTGCGAGCTTAGAAGAGCTATGTGGTGGAGGAGGAGAGCGACGACGACATGGCGGACGCTGAAGCTGCTCAAGTCCATGTCGAAGAAGAAGAGGAAGATGAGATAATCGAATCTGACGTTGAGCTCGAGGGCGACACTGTGGAGCCTGACAATGAACCTCCTCAGAAGGTTACTTTTCAATTAGTTTCAGTTCTAGTGATTTAGTTATTAGTATGTGAATGATTTTCAAACTTTTTTCTTTTTGTATATTCATGGCTTGGATGATTTTGCAGATGGGAGACGCGTCGGTTGAGGTCAGTGATGAAAACCGCGAGGCCTCTCAGGCAGCAAAATCCAAAGCTGTCGAGGCCATTTCAGAAGGTATATTACTAATTGTATAGTGCATGTTCGTTTGTGAATTGAGGGCTTGCTTGAGGATTTGATGGACTTTATGCAATTCAGGTAACTTGGAGGAAGCGATTGAGCATCTCACGGATGCAATTTTGCTCAACCCTACTTCAGCAATTATGTACGGCACCAGAGGTCTGAGCTTTTGGTTCTCGTATGGTCATAGGGATTGTTTTCTTTCTTTGAATTTGAAAGTTTATTTCCTTGTGTTTGGTTCTGAACTCAGTTTAATTTGTTACTTAACAGCTAGCGTGTACATCAAAATGAAGAAACCTAATGCCGCTATTCGTGATGCCAATGCTGCTCTGGAGGTTGTTGTCCTACATCTTGTTTGTTTTTATATGATGTCTGATTTTCCCCTTGTAGAATCTATATTTGTTTATATATAGGCTTTGTGCATGTGTTGTTTGCTCACTTGGTGAAGTGTTTAGTTCAACATAGCGTGTTAGTTAGCATCGTTATGTATCCTGCTTTGCTTGTTACAATCAGATGAAAATAAAATATGTTTTCTTAGGTCATGTAATTTCATTTCATTACCGTTGTGGCCTTTTGTATAGTTCTGCTTGCATGAGTTTTGGGATTTTAGTTTTTATCTACTTGCTAGGTTTAACATGACATTTGAGAAGGTGAACATGCATTTTAACTTGTAATCTTTATCTCAGATCAATCCTGACTCTGCTAAAGGTTACAAGTCTCGCGGCATAGCACGAGCAATGCTTGGTCACTGGGAAGAGGCTGCCAAGGATCTTCACTTGGCATCGAAGTTAGATTATGATGAAGAAATAAGTGCTGTACTTAAGAAGGTTTCTCTCTCACTTTATCCCTCTGGTTTATCAAGTAACTGTAGTTTGTTGTTTCTTGTACTTTTCCATTTATTTATCATCTATCATACATGGATAAGTTTGTTTCCTTTTGCCTTTATTTATCCTTTATCATGCATTACTGGTGTATCTTATTGTGTGAACCCAAATAAACTGCCAGCCATGCCTGGTTTAGTGAATAACCATGGGTTTTGGGATTTTGAGGAGCACTGTATCACTGATTAAATTTGTGAAGCCCAAATACTTGATGTTATTGAGGGTGAAATATATGAAGTCCAAATACTCGATGTTATTAGAGTATGGCTATGGTTCACAGATGAGGTATCTTACATGGAATTCTAATGGGAGAACAAGGAAAAGAAAAAAAAAAGACTTAACACAATTGTGGAAGAATATGATATGCTCGCATGCTTTAGCTTACTGCAACTCTTGGATTGTGTATTTTTGTGTTTGAGGATTTGTGTTTCCCTCTAATTTCAACTCCTCAATTGTGTAGGTTGAACCAAATGTGCACAGGATTGAGGAACACCGTCGGAAGTATGATAGGCTTCGCAAAGAAAGGGAGGATAAAAGGATTGAACGCGAGAGACAACGCCGCCGTGCTGAAGCTCAGGTAACTATCTAGAAGTTCATTCCCTTGAAAAGATTATGCTATCTTGTTTCTGGCTGATTGAGATATTTTGGTGTGTTTTTTTAAGGCTGCGTATGAGAAGGCTAAGAAGCAAGAGCAGTCATCTTCTAGTAGAAGGCCAGGAGGCATGCCTGGTGGGTTTCCAGGAGGAATGCCTGGTGGCTTTCCAGGAATGCCAGGAGGCTTCCCAGCAGGTATGGGTGGAGGGTTTCCAGGGGGCATGCCTGGAGGCTTCCCAGCAGGCATGGGTGGAGGCTTTCCAGGAGGCATGCCTGGAGGCTTTCCAGGAGGAGCATCTGGAGGTGCACCTGAAGGTGCGCCTAGGGGTGGTGCGCCTGGGGGTTTCCCTGGTAGCACGCCAGGAGGGGTGCCTGGAAATGTCGATTTTAGCAAAATATTGAACGTAAGTATGTCGGTTCTTGATTGAATTCAAATTTTAAATGTGTTCCTGAAATTAGTGATTAAGTATTGTTTACTTTGGTATATATGAAGCCAGGAAAGAAAACTATTATATTATATAATTTAAGAATTTCTATTTAAGCCAAGGATTTAGGTTTTATTGGTCATTTGGCAGTGCTGTTTACTGTGTATTAACCTACTGTCACATAGATTGTTGTTTCTCTTCTTCTCTGTGTTATATTGAAACAATTGAGTTCTCGAGTAAGAAAAAAGCAATTTTCAGGCTGAAAAAGGTCAGAAATGCAATTTCCAAATTTAAATGGTCCTTGTTGCAATTTTTTGTAGGACCCTGAACTGATGTCTGCGTTTAGTGATCCAGAAGTCATGGCTGCTCTTCAAGATGGTAATGTCTCTTCTTATAACTTTGTTTTTCTATTGATATTTGAGTTTGGCCAGTTGTTGACTAATAATCCATAAACATGGAAACTTATAATTCAGATGAACTTGTTTTTGTGAAATGAAACACAGTAAAATATGCAAATGCTAAGAAGTTAAATTTATGGGTGAACGCTCGAATCCTTCGGTTGTTTAAGCTACATTCTGTGAATGAAGGACAGTTCATGATTCGTGTTGTTATATAATGTTTTTTGCTTGCTTCCACAACAGCATCTGCAATGTCATAGTTCTGGTTTACTTGAGAAGACTAATAAAGAATGGTTTTTAGGCTTTTATATGTTTTATTTTGAAGTATTGAATACATCATACATATAATGGAATATAATTATGCTAATTGTTAAGTAAGACCAGAAGGAAGACAGTGGGCTGGTTGAGAGAAGTGATAAGGTAAAAGTAGGAAAGCAATGGGAATGAGGTAGTACAATTACCGTAGTAGTGGGGGTATCCAGCAAGCAACTAAAATAGTTTGTTAAACTACATACAGATGAGATTTTTTTTCTTATTGATTTTATTCTTGATATTCATAAAATATTCTGTTAAGCTTTCCTCTGTGGAATCATTGTGCTGTCTTCTGATAGATGCCAATTGAGTATCTGGTCTTTCATTTGCTTGCTGTGCTTCCTACTTTATTTTTAATGATTATGTCCTGAAATCTGTTTGGTAACTAATTTATCTGAATACTGAATTGACAAGTTAAAAATGATGTTCATTACAGAATGGAACTGAATAGGAATATTTAATTTTCCAGATCGTGGAGTCATACTCCTAGTCGTTCAAAAAAGAAAAGAATTAGAAAGACTGCCATGCATTAAACTAGCTGTTGATGTTCTCACTAAAATAAAGGCCGGAGATAGAAATGCTAGGTGTTAACAGGATTAGGGAATACAGACCTGATTAGTAGCATTGGAGTTTGCTATGTGCCCGCCCGACCGTAATTGGTTGATTGGCTGTTTCTTTTGCAGTAATGAAGAACCCTGCTAACCTAGCAAAGCATCAAGCAAATCCCAAGGTGGCTCCTATAATTGAAAAGATGATGAGCAAATTTGGAGGACCCAAGTGAAAGTTTCCGAGTTGTCATGATGTTTTTGGCAGATGAACTTTCAAGACTTGAGATGGTGCGTGACATTGTGCTATACAAGACAGTTCCTGTCCGGTAGCTTGTTAAAATTCTGTAGCTGTCTTACCATTACTTTTACAGCAACTCTATTGGAATGACCGTGTTTAACCCTGCATTATCTTTGGTTGCCTTGGGCAAGTTTATCATATATACTGAAGTGTTGAAAAGGGTTTCAGATTCTTTTGTTCTTAAGGTTCTTACTGAAGGGTTAAAATGTCTAGCTTTTAAGCATGCAAATTGTGGATTTGAGTTGCTGGAGTGTCGGAAATTGGGGATTTTGTGCAGTGGTTGCTGCTATGTGATCATTGATGAAGCAGCCCAGAACTCAAATGAAATTTGGGTGAACCACGGAGACTTAGATGTTCTTATTTTTGGGTTTGTTTATAGAAATTAAATAATGTAGGGTTTATCTATATTATTAGTGCTAAGAATGGGTATATGACTAAATATCTCTCATTTGTAGGGGGCTTTGTTAACCAATTTTTGACATCAAATTTACTTAAGAGTAATTGGGTGCGCAGATCTAATTAATTGGGAGTCTTTAAGAGTTTTCCTTGAGCTTCTTACAGAGTGCACCAAATGAGATAAATCACCGTTTCAAAAGGGTTCAAATATAAGAGCAAGCCCACCCTCTCGCTTAGTGGGTAGGGTAAGTAGTAGGATCGGATGTCATATTTGGTGCCAAAAGATGAATATGAATAGGATAAAGCACTCTTACCATAATCCTATTATGTGTATTTTTCAGAATGTGGGATACATAATTCCAGATATGGGTTCGGGAAACTAGTGTCAATGAATGATATTTTTCTTTTCCAATCCTACCTTCTTTTTAATCCAATCCAATTCTACTCACCAAACATACCTTTGTGCCATCGAATTCCAATCCCAAACCATTCATCACGACTGCATCCCAAACCAAATGCCATTTCCCAGGAACTTCACTTTGGCTTTTGTTTCCAGTCTGCCAGACACGAGACAACGCGTGGAAGTATAAGGGCACTTTTTATCAGTGGAAGGCGAGTGGGGTGTAATATATATTACTTTTCACTCAGGGAAAGTGACTTTAGACTCTTGAGCACCAATGGGCTATCATCTTTGCTTTAGAAAGGACCTCAGTATAAGATGAACACCGTTGGTGAGCTATCTAGCTCACATTTGGGGTCTCTCACCACTTTCTCAACGCTTGTAATTAAAACAAAAAGAATTAATCAACGTTGTGCAATATAAGACCACAAAACGGGCAACTAGATCTTCCAGCCAAGTTGCCAACAGGGTCTAGCTAAGTGGAAAAAGATTTTAACATGCAGACTAGTGATTTCATGTTCGAATCCCCATGATACCTTAATAGTGTGTATGTGTGTGAGAAACCCCCCTCCCCGTTGTAGTTTAGACCATCGCTTGTATTCAAAAAAAAATTTGCAGCCAAATTTGAATCCCATTTTCTGTTGATTAGATTAATTTAAATTAATTTAGACTATTACTTATATAAACAAAACCACAAAATGTATAAGTAATAGTTTATTATTACATTATTGTAAGATTTCAATGTTTTGAATCAAAGATTATACGAATTTGTGCTGCACGAGAAATTTATAGAATTCACCATGTCCATTGAGAAAACAAAAAAGCCAAAAGAAAAAGAAAAAGAAAGAAAAAAAGGTTCATGACCATATACCAAGTGAGTAATATCAAATCAATTACAAGACAAGTCCATTCCACCATAATTTAACTAGTCCCTTATTCCCACTTAGTCGCATAGGTCCTATCAATCAAACTTGGAAATTTTCTACCAACCATTGTCTTTATTAAGCCTAAAGGGAGTTATATTTGAACTCCATCCAACAAATCAAAAAAAAAAAAAAAAAAATCTACCTTCAGAATGTCTTGTTGTCGATGTTGTCATTTAGACCACACCAACTGTGGGTTTATACTTTGATTGGTAGTTTTACCTTCAATGGAAGTGCTTAACCGTTTCAGTTGGCTGGCTGAATCAGTGACTTGTTCTTCTCAAGCTTGTGTGCTAAGATAGCTAGTGTAAATCTAAGCCTGAAATCCAAAGTTTTTGTTTGCACCTCTTCCACAAGTTTTTATTTATACAAATTTCGTTTTTCTTTTTAAAAGTAATCGAGTCTTATCGTCCAAATTCAAAAGTCTTTCTTTCAAGTCATTCCACCCAAATGAAGCTTAAGTTTAGTTTACATCTAATGACGACTGCATTCCTTACTATTTGCGTAATTTGGTGGGCATTCGTTGAAACGTTTTTATTAGACGCGAAAAATATGGTAGCAAGCAATTCAAAATTTGTGGAAAATAGTTGAATCAATATATTGGATTTCAATTTGGTAGCTCATGAGTCGCTTTAAGATGGTTTTAATGGTGTTTAAGCCATAATTATGCTTCTTGGATGCTCGTGTCCATTTTAGTGGGATAACGATTGTGTGCGTTTACGTAAAAGCATCTACAACCTGCTCTGATACTATGAAGGAAGTTGAGGTTCTACACCAAAACCAATTGGCAATGGGGGGAGTAGCCTAACTCCTTATAAGCCCTTGCACGGTTTTCTAACTTTCCAATGTGAGACATTTTTACCTTCACATTCTCACAACCATACTCTCTATCCACTTCCTAAAATAGGGAGACCTCTAAATATGAGGAGAGAGAAAGTATTCTTAGGGCCAGTTTGACATTGCTGTACTGTGAAAATAATTGCTGTCAGATTTGCTGTGAGAGAAAACAGTTTGGCGTTTGGTAAACTTTTTGTTAAAAGTGATGTTGGTAAACTTTTTTATGTCTTTATTCATAGACGATCCTTGCAAAAAATTAGACAAATCGGAAACTGTTTAGACATCTAATTGTGTCCTACAAAATCAATGAACACGATGCTTCAAGAAAGTACTAAAATTTCAATAATTTAATTGAGTGGTCAAATGATATCGGATTCAAGTGATTTTTGTAAAGATGATCTTTGAATGAATATCTACATAATAGACGATTTGGATTAGTAAAATGCAATATGGAGTAGGCCTTACAAGGGTGTCCCTCAATGAAAAATCTCTCTCTCTCTCTCTCTCTCTCTCTCTCTCTCTCTCTCTCTCTCTCTCTCTCTCTCTCTCTCTCTCTCTAGGTCAACTAGGAGATGTATTAGTATTGTTCAATTTTTTTTTTTTTTTGAGTACAAGTGATAGTCTAAATTACAGGGAAGGGGGATTTCTCTCTCTCTCACACATACACACACACACACAAAACTATGATGTCGTAGGGATTCGAACTTGAGACCTCTGATTTATAAATTAAGACTCTTTTTCATTGGGTTAGACCCTGTTGATAGAATTGTACGTAAAATTCTTAATAAAAATGAATCAGCACATAATATAATTAGCAATAAGGCCACACAATGCAACTTTATCAGACAAATATAGGTTTTCTCAATGGCCAACAAAGGTGCATGGATTTGTAGTGCTACCATAAACAATTTAATCAATTACATTTTTAAACTGTCACATACATATAATACCAAATCCATGTGTATGTTGCTTTTGTCGTTCAGTTCTTTTCTTTTTTTATTTTCATTCGAGTTCCATGTGGTTATTTCTATAAATCAAACAAAACTAACCACGTGAATTAAAATTGTTTGCTACTTGAAAAATGAAATTATTAAATAACTAGCTAAGAGAAATCCAATATGGAAGGAACTGTGATATGTGAACATGTTGGAATATTCTGGTCGTTGAGGTGATCATGAACTCTCAACTGCTACAGTATTAATGGCCTCATCCCCACTTACAAGCAATGCCACCCCTTTGTTGAGTTCTCTCTAGCCACACTACCCACCTGTTTTCGTACCTAATAAACAAACCATAAAAAAATTATAAGTCTCCACCTGTCTATACCTTAAAATTAAATGGAAGAATTTGATTTACACACCCATTTTATAATTGTTTTGGAACACAGAAAAAAAAAATTTGTGGTTTTATAGGTAAGCTAGCTAGCTAGCTGCATCTGCCTTTGAACTTGAAGTCAGTTCGCTTTCCTTAAGGGTGAGGTGTGTTTGTATGTATATGGTTTTTTCAATACGTATTTGCATGACAACAAAATGAGTAGATAGCAAAGTAAATAATAAAATATACGTAAAGTGCCTTGCAAGTTATACGAGATTTGTTATTTAATTGCCGGGATGTGTAACACCTGGCAGTCTAAAGCCAATCAGGCTGAGACATGTAGTATTTATCACCCGATATGAACCACAAAACCGAGAGTTTTAACTAAGAGAGCATGTAGTATTTGATGTGTGAGCTAACAATTGGTCGTGTGTGATGAGAGTAGTAGAGAATGTCTCAGTTACGGATCCATGAATTTTTCTTAATGGGGTCAAGATGTAGATTGAATTGCGACATGAAAGCAATTAGTTATTAGGATTAGGATAATAATCTTAGATTGAATTGCGAGTAAGCCAAAGGGCGAGTAGGGCAATAATCTTCGATCGCCCTCAAGTGAACCGGCCACTAAAAGATGGGGTATTAGATTAGGATTAGGATAAATCTAGTAAGAAGTATGCATTATTAATTGCCACCTAATTTACTTAATGTGGTCCGGACAGGTATATATGGCGCATCTGTAGCTTGTATTTTTGTAAACACACACATGCAACGAAATGTGGAGTTGAGTCATTGAAGGAAAAGGGTCGACTTCTTGGAACTACATGCATCTAGCTAAGCCAAGAGCTATAAGTCAAGGACCAAAAAATTGGATAATTAACTACCCCCAATCTATAAGGTCAAGCCTAAATTTGCTGTTACTAGATGTCGGGCAATATCATCCACCAGATTGCATCAACTACACCACGTCGTCCAATTTAGTTCTTTATCCAATGAGTTGACATAAAACTTGGGTTTTGGAATTCAACTATATTCCAAAATGAAGCCTGCGTGGCAGATATGTAGCACTTAACAGTACGTGTTAGTATAAACATAAACTCATACATTTATGGTATCCGTGTCAAATATAGTAAACCATTTCTTGTGAGCTGTTTTACTAAGATCTTCACGCATATAGATCTGTACTAGAATTGGCCGGGCTTATTGATGTATTGACACATGCCTGCATGCTTAGTTATCAAACAAGATTTGCTAGGGTTCCAGTGTCTAGCAGGGATGAGGAGGACTTCCATTTCAAAATAAATGGTATACTTAATAAGGAGACATGATTATCTATCAATAAATTATTGATATTATATGTTTACTGATTACATTCATCTTACATCTTTCACGAAAGTAACACTAAATGCGAAGGTGCTAAAGTCAAATACATATATTTACAAAAATTTGATTTCTCCTCTTGGGAAATGAATGAATCCACGGCATATATACTCTGCAAAATGATACTTTGAAATTCATGGACGGCTTCACTATGAAGGTTATAATGTTCTTAATCATGCTTCTAGACGTATAGAAACGTGGTCTAGTTTATGCACAAGACTTTTACAGTCCCCCAAATGCGAAGGTGGTGTTGACTGATCGGCCGGGAACAAATTTTAGCAATTTTTTTTTCTCTTGTTTTTTTTATTCAATCCATACCTGTGGCTAGGAGATCCGTGGCTTTTTCATACGAATCTGTTTAGAACTTATGTTTTAGGTTTTACCGAATCATTTTTTAGCTACAACCTAAAATCTAAGTGATGGACGAGGTTCTTATATTGTGGCCCTTGCCAACTGAATTGAGGTTCACAGCCAACTTCATGTGCAAATAATATATATACAGAAATTAGCTAAAATAGTCATTTTTCAAAATAATTATTCCAAAATAGCCACCCTTGTAATAAAGAGGCATTATACTACCGTAGTATTCTATAATTTCTCATAAAGATGTATTAGTGGGGATAAATGTGAGGGGAAGGGCTATTATTGAATAAATGTTATGAAAAAGGGCTATTTTAATGCAAAATCCGTAATTATTTATATGTATACGTTGATACACATTCTCCTGGGAATATATACAGTTGTTTTTCTTTTATTTGACACTTTAGACTTTCTCAAGAGTTAAAGGTCAAATAATCATAGTCCACTGAATGACATTGAACCCAAATTCTAGGAAACGCTAGAGATTTGTTAGGTGGTGGTATGCCGTAATTGGGTAGTTGAATGAGCATGCACATAAAAAAGGGGCTCATTATGGGTTCAGAAACTAGAGCCACTTGGCAAGTCATTGAACTTGCAGAAGAAGATGACACAATATACGTACATACACATTTAGGTGGGTAAACATGATTTCGTCGGCATAATCAAAACCCATCTGAGTGCCTAATTTTCCCTTAATTAACAAAATCAAGAATTAAAACAAACCACTTAGAATACATTCACAGATCAAATCCCCCATGTTGTTAAGGTAAAGCAAGATTAATTAGGCTCTATTAAGTCTTAAAAGAGCAACACCACATCATACTCCATCAAGATAAGGACACGTAGACGTAGTGATGACGAAATGGATGATGGAATGGTTGAGTAAGAGTGCAATCAAAGGGCAGTGGGTTTGTGTAGGAAAATGGGAAGAATTTTTTTGGATGCTTATTACATATATGTACAGCGCTCTCTCTCTCTCTCTCTCTCTCTCTCTCTCTCTCTCTCTCTCTCTCTCTCTCTCTCTCTCTCTCTCTCTCTCTCCCTTTAGGTCACCTATCTTTCACCATCACCCATTTTCTGAGCCAGACACACCTTAACACAATGTAGTTCCTACATCCCTTTCACAACCCAATGGTGGAGCCCAAAATCTCTCTCTCTCTCTCCTTAAAATATTATAATGTGTGTGAATTGATAATTAGTTTTATTGGACTAGACATGAGGATGGGAAAGGTGAGGACTGACGACTTTATATAAAGGTTGGGGTGGGGCTTTTGGGTCTTTAAAAGGAGTATTGGTGAGCCTAATAGTATTGGTGAGCCTTTTTAAGTGCTTGGTGCTTATTTCTGGTCAGACTTTCTTTGTATATTTGGTGGTGTGTGTTGTAAATTAGTACTAGCTAGCTAGTGGTATGGGACGGCAACCTTGTTGTGACAAACTTGGGGTAAAGAAAGGGCCATGGACAGCTGAGGAGGACAAGAAGCTCATCAACTTTATTCTCACTAATGGCCAGTGTTGCTGGAGAGCTGTGCCTAAGCTCGCCGGGCTTCGCCGGTGCGGCAAGAGTTGCAGACTCCGTTGGACCAACTATCTCCGGCCCGACTTGAAGAGAGGCCTCCTTACTGAAGCTGAAGAACAGTTGGTTATTGATCTCCATGCTCGTCTTGGAAATAGGTCATCCTCATCTATTCATATATTTCTGTGGTCTTGATTCATTTACATGGATACATGTTAATCATGACGTTAGTGTTTGGGAGCAATTGATTCGTACATGTTAATGATTTTACTAATGGTGTTTGGTGATGAACAAGGTTGTTTCATCTTCATAATACTTTAAATTATTTATAAAGTATGTAATTATTTATTTTTCTTTTTCCTTGAGGTACAAGCTTGGTTTCAACTTTCTTGTCTTCAGTCATAAAGTTGAAAAGGATCATATATGCATTCAATAAGACAAAGAAACTTTGGTTGACACGTTTAAGAAAAAATGGTCCGTCAATTTCTTGGTAGAGCATATATTTGTTTTTTTTATATATTCAAAGAATAGTAATCCAACGTGTACCATATTTACTAATTATATTACTCATCACATCTTTCACAATACGCGATGTATCGTCTCTGTAGCAAATTAGATACCCTTCAAGATTTTACTTGCTTATAGACTTAAGCTAGTGCTCTGAGTAATTACATCCTAGCATTTAATTAGGTGATAACTTATGAGCATGATTAAGCTTTTGATCACTAGTGCAAGTTTTACTAACATATTGGCTATGCTCTTGTTTTGGTTATATAAAAATAGGTGGTCCAAGATTGCAGCCAGATTGCCAGGGAGGACTGATAATGAGATCAAGAATCATTGGAACACCCATATCAAGAAAAAGCTGCTTAGGATGGGAATTGATCCTGTCACGCATGAACCCCTCCACAAAGAAGATCAGTTGGGGTGCAGCAAGGAAACCAACTCATCATCATCATCCCATGATCATAAAAATAACTTGCCAGATCATAAATCTACAAATGATCATAGCATGGTCGTCAACTCAGTCGGATCGGAGGACATAAACTCATCAAGCTCACCACCCGAAAACTCTTCCTCCGGCGACGAATCAACGCTGCTAGATAGCATTTGCAACGACGAGTCGTTGATGAACAACCTGTGGGTGGATGAAACTCCTCTGATTGATGCATTGTGGAGCAACAATGGTCAAGTAGTAGCAGATCACGGAGGCAACGAGATTAATATTGAGAATAGCATGGGGTTGCAATCTTGGCAGGACAATTGTGCATGGCTTTTGGATTGCCAGGACTTTGGTGTTCATGATTTTGGTATGGATTATTGCTTCAACGAAGTCGAATTAAACGGTCTCAGCACATTAGAGATGGGGGATAAATTAAGCACTACTATAAATTAATTAATATAATTAATAGCATGCAGTTAATTAATTATTATATATTAATGTGAAGAGAGAGTAGTGTTTAATTCAGATGTGCTTACATGTTACAAAGTACCATGTCTGCTGCCTCACTTTTAAGTTCTTTTGTTGGTGTTGAATATTCTTGGAAGGTCGAGCTTCAAACCTGCTTTCTGATGAAGAGGTTTCTCACCAACCCAAGAAACAGCCATAACAAACTACCTAAGAAAATGTCACGTAAAAGTTAGGGACAGTTTGGACAATATTGTAAAAGTGTACTCATATTACTGGGTTTTGCTAAAACGAAACTTTCTGTACATTAATTATGTTATGCTGAATTAAATAAAGCAAAATGGTTCATTTGTTATATATGATTCTATTTGCTGAGAGATTATTTCATAGCTCATTCAAGTTTTACCAAATTTTCGTACTAGAAAATACTATATAGTTAGGCCGGCATGGATTAAGTTAATTGGCCAAGGCAATATGCCCGTTCCTTGTACTCGATTTCGATTCCCTTCCTGTAATTTAGAATATCACTTTAAATTTAGAAAGAAGTTAGATGCATAAAATCAACCATATATATATATATTCTTTGAGAAACATTACAATCA
This sequence comes from Prunus padus, assembly GCA_024362665.1. Lineage (NCBI taxonomy): Eukaryota > Viridiplantae > Streptophyta > Magnoliopsida > Rosales > Rosaceae > Prunus > Prunus padus. The sequence continues at coordinate 9,892,748 of JANFAM010000005.1, read as the reverse complement.
CCAGAAACAATAAAGTTATGGCAAAAGAAGACGAGCCATCCTATCCCCAAATTAATGTTAGCCCTTGCAAATAATGGGATACTTAGTTTTCTTTTTCTTCTTTTGGTGTTAAAAATTAATTGAAAGTGTTCAATATATAGTACAATGGCACCACTACTTTACATTATTCTGCTGAAATCCAATTAGCCACTTCAAAAGTGGCCATAAATTTTATAGGCTACTGGGATATCATGTCGGCAAAATGAAATCCTAAGCACACTTTTTGTGGTGCCACTATTAGCTACGTTTTTGTAATTTTATTTGCAGATAGATAAAGCTTGAGTGCGCACTAGTTTATTCATTGGAGTTCCCTTTTAAATCTTGTCACCCTGTCATCATTGTAGGGATCTCCCCCCTGTGAAAAAAGGAAAAGTAAAATAATCAGGTAGCTAAGTTATGAGTATGTAGAAGCTAACTATTTTGAACTTTTAAGCATGAATATAATCATAACCTTGGAATCTCTTATCTCTATCTGAATGCTTGATTATATATGCCCATCGTCAGCTTCGGTTTATTGGGTATAAATTATAATTGTATATTCTGCAAAGTCACATTACCAATTTGTGAGAATGTGAAGAGAAAAATTTTCTCATTATCAATTGGTTTTAGGATGAAACCTTAACTTCTTTCACAATTAATTTTATAATTTATTCAACAATTCAATGGGATCAATTTTTTTGAGTACATGCAATAGTCTAAACTATACGATATGGGGATTTCTCACACACACTACTATGATGCCGTGGGGATTCAAACATGATACCTCTGGTCTGCAAGTCAATGTCATTTTTTCACTGGGTTAGACCTCGTTGGTCAATGGAATCAATTTAAAGACGCTTGAAAGTTTATTTATTTATTATTGTTGTAGATTAGTTTATGTGTAGAAATTAAGTAGAGAGGAAGGTAATAGATATTTACAAAGATTAAACCTTTAGGTTTATTATAATGTTGATTAATATTACTTTTTTAAAGCACAAATAATAAGTTTGTACTTTTCTATGCTATATATGCATATTTATTTATTTTTGTAATAAGCCTTCAAAAGGACATGTTTCTTGAAAGAAGATCCTCTATTTACGTTTTATGGATTGATCTTATGGCTAAAACAGGAATATAAAGCATAGGGTATGAAAACCAATTCAAACAATAATATTAAACTCTTCTATCCCAACACTTACCAAACTAAAAAACTTTTTTTTTTTTGTGGTTTTTTTGTTGTTGGAGTTTTGTGTTCTTCGACAAAACAAAAAAAGAGTTTCGTGGTTGGCGAAATGACTCACATCTAGACATGGTACCATTACCATATATATTTACTCATTATATTAGTAATGCATGCACCAACTTACGTATCTAAGTATTACGTGATCCTCTACAATTTAATTGGATTGGATTACCAAATACAGAATATAAAGTCAGCATAAGTTAAATTAATTTTCCGCATTAGATGATGATTTAGACTGAGCATCTTTATTTAATTACAAAATTTAGATGGGTCTTATCTATCTACAATCATGACTAAATAGCTAGTTAACGATTAGCCCTTGAATTTAGCCTTTGAATTCAACAGAAGCACTTGTCAGTAAGCACTAAGCATTTGTCTTAGACCTTATTGAAACACGAAAGACATGTTGTCTGTCTCTAATTTCAACAAGTTGGTGATTTACAAAGGGTTCACTATATACCACTTACATAATCATGATGTCAACGTGAATAAGTTTCTTAAGAAACAAGTTAAACGGAATACTTGGTACTGTTATCATTAAGTAATCACACCGTCAATGAGTTAAGTAATCTACACAATCTGGATTGCTATACATATAGGTACGAAATTCTTGTGGTCGTCCTAGTCCTAATAGCTTGATAATTATTTAATGTGATTGTAACATGTTAGGTTGTGCTTAACTAATTGTTTTTAGCTTTCGTTGACAAACTTGTAATCTTATATATAATCAATCAAGCTCAAGAAATTTAGATTAGGTTACTCTAATATCAAGATGGTTCTGTGACTGAGTTCAAATGTGGCTAAATACAATGCAACTCACAAGGTAATCATGCATTGCATGCATTAGACATCATTTGGGTATGACTAGTCATCGTTTAAGTAACACGTGTTACTGCTAGCTCACTAACAGATGTCACGTGAGCCTTTTTTTTTTTTTTGTTGCTAAATGTAGGGTTTCCGTTCTAACGTTTTTTTTTCTCTTATTACTGCACCAATCATCAACTGCCATGTGCATCATGTCTGACCTACCTATTTTGGGTAAAATGAAGCTAAGCCTTTGGGTAGCCGTAATTTTTTTTTTTCATTTATTGGGAAAGATTTTTGAGAGCTTTGGAGAGCTCTGCACATTTCTACTAGGAGAAGTTCAGATTTCATTTTGAGATTTTGAAAAATGGTTTTTAAAATATGCTTTGATATTTGAAATCTACTTCAGCTCATTCATTATTAGAGAGAGAGTGTGTGTGTTTTTCTTCTTCTTCTTTACAATGGTGAGTTGAGTGAGGTTTGAGATTTTCAAAATTGTGTTGAAATCTGCATCTAGGAGTTTCATACACCACATCTTTTAGATCTAGATCATATGCTTAGATTAATTTCTTTAAGAAAGGTTTCTTGAAATCGATCTTTTCTTTGATTGAATCTATATTTCATTATTCTATTCAAATTGGAGTTGAGTTACCGGTGTCATGGAGTGAAGGAGCTGAAGATGAAGCTGCCACTTACATGATGGACTAGCTTCTATCTCAAACACTGTGTTATTTAATAATGAACCAACTTTTTATAATCATAATAATAAATAGAATTTAATATTAGTAAAAAATATATATTTTTAGATTTAATTATTTACTTCCAATATATCTAAACATACAAAATTATAGAAATAAGTTAAAATTCTAATACATTATTTTATTGCATGCAACATTCTATAGCAAAAAGAAAAAGAAAAAGGAGGTGTCATGTGACATAATGGGTGCACAACAGCTGTTATTATTGTGCCTAAAACAAAAGTTGATGTTGTCCTTATATAAAGGAGTATTGGTATTCTTTTAAAATATGAGCTCAATTTTGGAAGGAAAAATCTTATTCCGATTTAACCTTGCCAAATCCCACCTCCCATTTTAGGAATCAAATTTCCTCCATATTAGGAATCATGAATCATGAATCAAATCTTATGTGGACTCCGCGTTGCTTTTCATTCCTAATATGTAAGTAAATAAAGGAGTAATTCGAAATGTGAATGACTCGCACTCTATAACTGTCTTATATGAATAATATTTAGGGGAGGCCCTAGACACAAGTAGACAAGGCGGCTGCCTAAGGTCCCCAATTTGTATAAATCCAATATATATATACCTATTGTCTTTTTTTTCTTAAAAAAAGTTGTATTATATAAATACTATGTTAGGCCTAACTATTTAAAAAAACCAAGTAGTGTAAAAAACTTGTCTAATTATTCACTTGAAATTAAAAAGAGGAAACTCAATAAAGGTCCACTTATTTTTAAACCGATAAAATTTAAGTTAAATAAATTAGAAATAAAATTAGGGGAATGATATATTCAACATCAACGCCGAAATTGCCAGGACCTAAGGCAATTGTTGATCAACAATTCTACAATTCGTATATCATAGCATATGGCAGCTGAGGTTTCGACCAAAAAAAAAAAACTAGCGGTCGAGGTTTCAAGCAAGCTAACACGCTTGCAACCCAATATTCAAAGCGACTTTTAGTTAATGAAATATGTGTGGTGCTTCATATCATTGTTTTTCATGATTATTTTTTAGTTCACTTTTTTTTTCAATTTACAGACAAAAAATCACATATATATACATAGAAAGTAGAAGGTTACATTTAAGATTAGTTATGTTATATTAACGGGATTATAAAACTATATCAATGTGTTTGGCATGAAAAAATAGTTGCACCCAGGATGCCACAAGAAACAAATAAAATCCAAACACAATTAAAAACAAAAACAAACAAACAGAAAAAAGAAAAAAAGAAGAAAAGGAAAGCTGCAGGGTGAGGCGAGAGAGACCCTATACCTAAGAATCTTATAAATATAATTCTCATCAAGTGATCATTGGTGGCCTCAAAGAAAATATAAGGATTGTCAAGTGGAATGCTGAATCATGTGATCCTTGTGGTGGTTTTTTAAAATATTTATTTTGTTCTTTGACTTGAAATGAACCGTGTATTTTTTACTCGATCTACTCGATGCTTGAATATTTTTAGTCACTTTGAAAAACGAGGCAACCCATATGACCTATAATTAACATATATAAAGCCAAAAGCTAATTGTAAAGTTCAAAGCCAAATCTTTTGATGTGTATATACCATCTACAAGTTCAAACCCATTGGGTGAATCCCAAAATGTGTGCGTACCTTGGTTTTTGACTTTAGTACACTCTATCAACTAAACTCTTTATAATGCTTGAATCTTGATTGGTGACTGCGTGTTATTTGGTGCATCGGAGGATTCGATTCCAATGTAGATGGTGAATCTCGATTGGCTTTGTGAATGTCTTGGTGCTTTTGTGTCCCTCATATCCTAAGATTTGAGTAGAATATGAGTTTGTTAAGCGATTTTGGCCTCTAGATTTTCAATTTATCATGGCTTGGTTGTGCTACTAATTAAAGTTGAGCTAACCTTGTTAGGCCATCTCTAACTCAGATGGGGGAAAGCCAAATCTTTTGACTTTTGGCCCGAAAAGAGTCCTCAACGCAACGCAAGTATTGGGCCATACTTCAATTTGACACAGGCTAAAATATGGGTTGAATAGAAGTCCCCCTATTGCATGGATCGAAAAATGGTGGAGCCCAAAGCGTTAGCGAAGTCGAGCCCATGTGCAAGGCCTGTAGTGTGGACCCGGCTGATGTCATTAGGGTTCACTAGAAAATAGAGAAAACCCTGTAGCGTGAATCCTATGTCATTATGTCTAAATCCGAGAAGATAAATTGAAATCCATCAGCAATTGGAATCCAACAGAAAATAGAGAAAATCTCTCTAAATTTTGTTAATAATGTAATCACTTATGGCTCTCACATTTTTGAATATCATTGTGAACAACTATTGGAACTTCTTCTTCTTTGATCTTTTCATCCATCTTTTCTTGGTTCACCATAATTTTGGGTTGGCCTTTTAACCATTCCTTAACAAATATATATCATATCAATGCAACCTAAAGTGGGAACAAATTCAAACGAATGAAAACATAATAGAAAGCAATGCAAAAATTAAAAAGCGAAAAACCAAATTTAAAGAAGCGTTGAAATACTGGCCACTGCATCATGCAAAGAAAATATATTGCTACTATTCCGCAAAGAACTAACCTGTAGAAGCAGAACCCAATTGGAAAGCAAGACTTCCTCAGCCGAATGAGACTGAGCAGAGTACATGCACCAAAAGAAAATAAAACGGTAGAAATAAAAATGAACAAATACCCTAAACAACATGAATAATAATTTTTTATTTTTTTTTAACAAAGTCATTTTTCCTTTTGACAATATACTATTAGGATTGGAACTAACTTGTTACAGAACCATTGAGAAAGTCTAACCTGTTGTAAGCAAAAATGCACATGCACGCCAGAATAGAGAAGATGAAAGTGAATCAGATATATAACTAATTGGTTGGAGCAGATATTTTTTTTGGTGATTTTGAACCATTACATCAGTGTCGAATAAACAAAAAAAACCAATGAAGGGTAATAATATAACTCGAAATGTAATTGGTAGAGAAAGAATCGGATTCTAAACCATGAAAATGAATCTGCCGTAGCATGAGAAACATATAAAAAGTGCATCGAAAACAGAAGTTAATCATATGCGTCAAATCACTTGACAACATCCAAAATAGAAATTCCTCGTCTAATAAGGCCTGAAGAAAAGAAACATATCATATCATATAGTAAGAGAAGATAGAGGGATAAACCCAAAATCACATAAAAAAAATTCCAATAAAAAGCTCTGCGGAGACAAGAGAGGAAATAGATGGTGAAGAAATCAAACCCTAAATTCCCTTTTGTCTCAGTTTAGCATTCCAATAGCAAAGGCCTTATCTATCATGGGTCATGATGTTCAGGACCATGACTTGATGATGCTTGCACGCCAAGATAAGCTCGAAGAGAAGCTATCGAAGTTGCAGAAATCTGTAACCGAACTGATGGATTTGCTAAAATCAATGACGGAGGAGCTTTTCTTACTAGGCGCCAGTAATCCTTACCCAAGGTCAGTGCGTGGCTTAGTGGATTTCATCTTAGTAATTTTTTTTTCTCTGTGAAATTGTTGATATTCTTGATTCGAATTGTTGTTTTTTCTTTTCAAAATTTTCGATCAATCTTGTTTTTGTTTAGTTTCTGTCGTTGTTGCATGCATCCTTAATTATTCAAATATTTTTGCTTGAAATAATAACCACTTCTCTACTAGATAAATTCTCTCTACTTGTTTTTGTCCGGCTATCTTGATGATGTTACATATGTAGGTGTTTGAAAAAATTAAATTGACTCGTTCTATATATCTCTCTTCTCTGTCCAGCTTGCACATGGATGAGGAACATAGATCTTTGTTTCTAGTGGGGTCTTTTCTTGCGGGAAAATGTACTGATGCAATTTATGAAGTTGAATTCCAGGAGAAGGTATGAGCGGAGGAGGTGTCAAACCCCGACTATTTAAACCTCTAGCCAAGTTTTCTGATGGTTGTGTGCAAGAATCTTCAGCCGCTCCAATTTATACATACTCTTACAGGAGGGTCTCATGAGACGTTCCGGGCCCCCCATGGGTGGACATATATTTGACACAGACACTAGGATATTGCTTCAATCATCCATTCCTCGGACCAAGGCATTGAAGCCACTCCACTTGGATATGTAGTTTCTGTCTATGAAAAGCTTTACTATCTTGCATCTCCAGCATGCGGCCATCAAAGAATTCTGGATCCATGCTTTGAAAGGTATGATCCTGATCAGGAGGTTTGGGATCCGATGTCTCCTTTTCCATTTTACGATGAGTATCCCAATTATATGAGTATAATTGGTCATGCTGTTTGCTGTGGTATTATTTTGTTTTCATTGTGTGACATGGACGTGAATTATGATGTCATTGCTTTTCACAAGAGTAGAAAGGGAGAGGAATGGAATAAAGTGGAAGTTGATAGTGATTATGCTCCTTTCCAAGGGAGGACTGTGGTTGCCGGCGAGACTATATATCTATGCCCTTCGTATGCATGTGGAGGAAGTCATTTTAGGATTCTCCTTTAGGATAGATGAAGACGATGACAGTGTCATTGCATATTCACTAAGCAAACTGTTTGCATTGCGTGGCCTTCGGATTGCACATCCGCCATTGCCATTTATCAAGTTTAAGACGGAGTATTTGATTCATTTGGGGAGCCATGACTTTTTTCATGTCAAAACTGGTAGTTGCAAAGCACCTCGCAAGGTTCAATATGTATGTATCTCCATGTTTCAAATTGTTCTTCGAGATGGAGGAAAACATATGATCAAGACCTTACGATAAACTGTTTTTCCTTTGGATATCAAGGGCTATAATTGGTTCTTGCTTAAAAATTGCTTCATCATTCCGTAAGGTTCCTTCACGTATCTTGTGTCATAAATAACTTTAATTTGTACATTGGGGTTCTGTTTGATTTTATATGTAACAATACCCTTATATATATGGTTATTTATTATAATGACTCAGTGAGTGTGGAGATAATGATACCATACAAGGGCGGGGTGTGACTGACATGAAGCAGCGAAAACAACAAGAAGAAACCAATATCTGTCCCAAGAAGAGGCAAAGATAGCAGTTCTGGACTGAGAATGGCAAAGGTGAAAGAAATATGGTGTTTGCATGAAATCTTTATTTATTTATTTAATGTCCATGAATCAAGAGACTCAATTGTTTGCATGCCTATTAAGTGTTTTTATTAGCCTTTGGGTCTAGTTTCTCGTAATATAATTGGGTTTTGTTGTTGCAGAAAGAAGACAAGCAGGAAATAGCTGCCAGGAAGGGGGAAGTAGCTCCCAAGCAGCCATAAAAACCCAAGAATGACAGCAAACCGAAAAAAGAAAAAGAAAAAAAAAGAAAACGGAGGTAGAAATCAAGCACACTACTATAAATTATAGTTAAATAATTAATCGCATGCAGTTAATTATTATTATATATTAATGTGAAGAGAGAGTAGTGGTTAATTCAAATTAGCTTATATGTTACAAAGTACCATGTCTGCTGCCTCACTTTTAAGTTCTTTTGTTGCTGTTGAATATCCTTTGGAAGGTCGAAGTTCAAACCTGGTTTCGAAAAACCAGAGAAAAAGCAATACTATACTACCTAAGAAAATGTTACCTAAAAGTTAGGTTGAGAAATATTGTAAAAGTGTAGTCATATTTCTGAGAGGTTGACAATCTCTCTGTTTAGCTCTTTGATCAAAATCTAGTTTTCAGTTCCAAGAAATTAGACTATCAAAAGTCTTGATCTACTGAGCACAAAAATAAAAAAGAAATTGATTAAATAGCCATTGAATTTAGAGCAATATTATTCTGCAATCAGCTAATTTTTTTATTATAAATTTTTTGATCAAAAATCAGCTAAAGATTTTAGGTTGGCTACAGAAAGATTCAGTTTCGATTTTTTATAAACTAGTAATTCATGGTATTTTGAGTATGAAAACAAATAAATATTTTTGAACTTCACAAAATATTCTTGGAGGCGGAAGCATTCCATGCCTACCACTGCGATTATCAACTCCACTTGGAATAGGTGCTTGATGGGGATTTCATTTAAATTGGGGTATGTGGTTGTTCTAAGTGTCATATCCTAATTACTAGTTTGTGATTATTCATTATTGTGGGAATCACTATGTCTAGGGATGCTCTTGGATGCTATGTCTGGTGGTACTTAAATCATGCAGTTGGATGCTTCCATTTTTTTTCTTTTTCTTTTAAAAAAATGAATTACTGCAGTTGGGGCTTTAAAACTAGGAACCTAGACTCGAAACCTCACAACTTTTTATAAGTATGTGGTTTAATGGATTGAGATTGACTCTTGTATTTACATTATTTTTTCTAGGTGATGCTTCAGCAAGAAGAAGTTGGTTTGCTGATAGGAAATGGTCAATTACTAACACTAGGGCTTGAAGCGTTAGCCACTGTACTAGCTGCTGCTTTATATCTTTTGATTTCTATGTAAATGAAGTTGCTTGGGTCTGCAGATTTGAAAGTTAACACATTTATGGAAATTGCTTGGTCTTTCTTGTATTGCTCGATTGACATTAGGTGCATCAGTTCATCAATCAAATGTTATGTTTTTGTATTTGAAAAGTTGCATTAATTCCTGACTATTGGATTTTCCTTTGAGATATTTTCCAAGCTCAAGACTCTTTAAAAAGTTGCATTTTAGACTTCCTTTGATGGGTAAGGATGTAAGCTTAGTTTGCTTATGTAAAAGAGGGTAAACTATAGTAGGGCTTATGACCCAAAAAAGACAATAGGATTGGCTCAACATAAAAAAATTAAATAAAAAAATTAACATAACGTAAATTAATAAATAGTTTTTTTAAATTACATTTGACATCAAACTTTATGGGATGTTAATTTTGAGATTCCCTTTGTTGCCCTTAAATCCATGTAGAATTTGACTACTCAATTGTATCAATTTTCTTCTTCAATAATTATTGTCATTTCATGCCACGTTGACAATATTTGAGTCACTGTGGCAATCCAGAACATGATATCAACCAACCACATAAGCAAAATTGCAATCTCGCATAAGTTTTGTGTTTTTCAAAACATATCAGAGTCCATTTTTTTGAAGCTTTTCTTTTTTAAGAATGGAAACGACTTCCACAATGTTTATATCCCTCGAAGAAACATGCATCTCCATGTGGAATAAAAGAGGGAGTAATTGTAGGACTATTGGCTTGAACAACAACTTGCAGAAAGTTAATTAGCAAACCCAACATTAACACAAGCATCCTCAAAACATTGGCCTGTTTGGCATCCTATTGATCTAAATTTTTAAACTCAAAAAAAGTTTTAAATTTGGATACCAAACAAGTTTTTGGATCTTAAAATCAGTATTTGAAAACTATGTTTTACAAAAAAAATAATTGTTTTTTGTGAGTTCAAGTTCTTAAAATCAGTATTGAGTCCTCTATATTTTCACTTAGATATTTTTCTTTTTAGAAGTTGAACTCTTGATTTGATCAAAATGGCCAAATCTTTATCACTTCACGCTTATTGGGTGTTGTGATTGCCACGTCACAGGTGGATCAGTTCTTTCTGCTGATGTGGATACACAGGGCCCTTGGTGAAGCTCCCATTCATGCTGACAGAGGCTGAAACATAAATTTTTGATGTTCTTGATTCGCTTTGTTTTTTTTTGCTTTGTCAAAATTTTTTATTAATTTTATTTGTCTTTGGTTTCTCGGAGAGTTTGGTTAAGTTTTCTCTCGTGTTGCATGCTGCACGCATCTTTAATTCTTGCTTGAAATAATAACCATCTTCTTCTGCTAGATAATTCTCTCTAGGTAGGTGTGGAGCTAATTTCCCATGAGAATATTCGGTTGAAAAGATTCCTCTTTCTTCTTGCCTCTTTCTCTTGTAAAATAGAACCAATAAGAGGACCACAGTGTTGGCCAAAACCCTCCGATGCCTAAGTTAGTTCAAGAGTTTATGAGAAAAACACTAGCTAACTAGGGTACGAGAGATATATATGTTTATGGTGTAAGCGGGGCCGAGCCTTATGTAAAAGAGGGAGAGAAAGGAGGTGGCTAGAGTTTCATAGAGAAATTTAGACGTCTTTTGAGAGAGAGTTTAGACGCACCTCAACCCTTTGTGTGGCCATGTATTTATAGGGGGCCTAGACGAGGTTGGTGAGGTTGGTGTGGTTGGTGTGGTAGGTGTGGTTGGTGTATTTAGGGATTTGATTTATTAGGGTTAAATCAAATCTCTAATTGTGGTAGGTATTCAATCAATCCCTAACTTAATTAGGTAACTCCTCCTTTAATTGGGAATTGTGGTAGGTGCCAAATCAATTCTCAACCCAATTAGGTAACACTCCATTTAATTGGATAATCCCCAATTAAATCGAATAATTCCCAATTAGGTTGAATAATTCCCAATTAGGTCAAATAATCCCCAAATGGAAGGAATTATTTGACCTAGGGTTATGACTAAATTCGGTTCCCATAGTAGGTAGGTACTTTGTACAGATTAACTTAACTTGTTCGATGTCTCTCCTCTGTCCAGCTTCACCAAGGAGGTGCAATTTGCACCGATGACGGCATTATATGAGGGGGAAGATAGATATGTGTTTCTAGTGGGGAGTTTTGTTGATGGAGATGCCACTAATGCAATATATGAAGTTAAATTCAAAGGAGGAAGAGGTGTCGAAACCCGACTACATGAACCTCTAGCCACGTTTTCTGATGGTTGTTTCCTTCAAAGTGCAAGCATCTTCAGCCGGTCCAATTTATACATACTCCTAGAGGACCTTTACACGAGACCTTCCGGGAGTTCCCCCACTAACTCAAAAGGTGCACATATTTTTGACACGAAGACTAACTCAACAGGTTGCTTCAGTCAATCATTACTCGGACCAGCGCATTGAAGCCGGCTGGATGTGTGGTTTCTGCCTATGAAGGTCCCGTTTGATAGGCTAGTTTGGACTGGTTAGGATGAATTTGGGCTAGTTAGGTTTTGAATCCAGTCTTGTTCATTTTTGCACCAAACAACAGACCGGAATTAGCTTTATTTATTTATTTAATAAATTAATATTTTATTTTATTTTATTATTAACAATAATTCCAACTTTTTGCCCCAAATCGAAGAAAAACCTCAAATTTTTGCAAAAAGCCTAGATCCAGATGAAAAATCCTAATCAAACCAAAAAGATAACTCTCAAACCCAAAATCACGACCCAACATTGAAGTCCCACCTCCCGATTGGCAAGCGAGGCAGAGGCAGAATTCGCTTCTCTTGGAACCCAGTTCCAGTTAACCTCAGAGAAATTGATGATTTCATCTATTTTCCCGTATTTTTTCATTGAAATGCTCTTTTAACTCATAAACGCCTTCTTCTTTTGACACTCAGATACAAACTGAAAATTCGATAGTATATTTTTCAAATTCAATAAAAAACAAACTGAAAAACAACATTCACAGGAAAAAAAAAAAGAAGAATGAATGAATTATGCAAATTCTGGAATCCCAATACCAGATCTGAAAGATCTTCAATGAAAAGTGAAATTAAACCCAAAAAGAAAAAGAAAATCACAGCACTCAACATCGTCAACACATCTCAATATCTAACACAAATTCAAAAAAAATATTAAGAGAGATCCAAATAAACCAGAACGAAAGAATCAGTTAAAAAAAGAAGAAGAGAAAGGACATGAGAGAAGAAGATAGAGGAGAGAATATAGCAGAGATGGCGCAGAGGAGAGAAGAGGGAGACGAGCAGGCTGAGGGAGACTTCACGTTCGGCAGAGAAGAGAAGATACGAAAGCTCATTAGTCTTCAAAACCCACGTCTCGGCGTGGGTTTTCAAATCCAGCAAACCATTTTAATGAGGAATGCTAGCAACCTTCTCTCTAACCTTCTCTTTGGACCTTTTCCCTTCTCCTCATGGCACGTGTCATTTTTACACTTAAAAATTGGAGATTTTGACATAAATGTTGTCTAATGTAATAATGACATTGTTTTAAGTGTAGAAATTGACACGTGTCATGAGGAGAAGGAGAAGGTCCAAAAGAAGGTTAGAGAGAAGGTTGCTAGCATTCCCCTTAATTGAACTTGTCCAATCCAGTCCAGCCCACCAAACAGGGCCGAAAAGCTTTACTATCTTGCATCTCCAATGTTCCGCAAACCATCCTTTGAGAGGTATGAATGACCAAAAAAAAAAAAATCCTTTGAGAGGTATGATCTTGATCGGGAGGTTTGGGATCCAATGCCTCATTTTCCATTTTCCAATGAGTATCGCAATCGTATGCATATAATTGGTCATGTTGTTTGTGATGGTCTTATTTTGTTCTCATTGTATGACATGTTACGATGTCGTTGCTTTTCACAAGGCTAGAAAGGAAAATGAATGGAATAAAGTGAAAGTTGATTCTTGTGATTTTGCTCCTTTCCAAGGGAGGGCTGTGGTTGTATGCTAGTATATCTATGCCCTACATATGCTTAAGGAGGACGAGATTATAGCATTCTCCTTTAGGATGGCAAAAACTGATGATGATGGTGGTATTACATACTCACTAATAAAACAATTTGCATTGCGTGGCCTGCAGATTGCACAGCCACCATTGCCATTTATTGACTTTATGACAGAGTATTTGATTTATTTGGGAAACAAGGACTTTTTTTATGTCAAGAGTGCAAACCACATTTGGGGACACAAGGACTTTTTTATGGCAAGACTGATTATTGCAAACCACGAGCACGTTTGCCATGTTCAATATGTATGTATCACTGTGTTTCAAATTGTTGTTGGAGAAAGAGGAAGACATATGATCAAGACCTTACATTCAACTGCTTTTCCTCTAGAAACTGCTTTACTCCCCGTAAGTTTTCTTCAAGTATCTTATGTTTTCATCAATAATGGTAATTTGTACGTTGGGATTCTGTTACATTTTTTATGTAACAATACCCTTTTTTTTTGTCAAGAGCACTTTCATTTCAACTGAAAGAAAAGTACAAACAAATGACTAGGCTAACTACAGTCACAACCAGCGAAGCAACAAAGCTACCAACAGCCAGAAAAATAAAAGGAAAGGCAACCAACTGCCACAACAGAAAAAGGAAGAAAAAGCAAGCTACATAAAAACAAAAGCAAAATCTGTTAGGGGCCAAACCTATGACACCTCCCAGTAGGGAACGTGTCCGCCTCTAACAGCCGGGACTCACATTGTGGGTGGACATGGGAGCCCATCAGCTTGCAACACAAAGACCAAAGAGGATGGGAGGCTGGATTCCCAAACCTCATCACACATCCTCCTTCTTACTCTACGAGCTGCAGCATCTGCTGCTTTGTTTGCACCACGGTGCACCTAGTTCCAAGAGCACGAACTGAAACCACTGCAGACTCTTCGAATTGCCGTAAGTATGGGGAAAATAGTCCATCTACTCTTCTGAATTTGTCCTTTAACAGACTGGACCAACTCCTTTGAATCAAATTCAAAGACCACATGTGATATCATTATTTGAGAAGCCAAATGTACTCCACTCAAAGCTGCGTAAGCCTCCGCCTCAATAGCCGACGTTGCCAGTCTGGTATTACAGCTGCCGCCCAAACACACAGCATTCGAGTTCCGAACCACCACACCCAACCCTACTAGCTTCGAACTTCCCTCCCATGAAGCATCAACATTTACTTTACAATATGCATGGGGAGGAGCATACCATTTTACCTCTGCCGCCCCAACCTCATCACCATTATCATTTATATTCATCATAGACTCAGTTTGCACTTGCATAAACTCGCTAATCATAGACTGGGCAGCGCACAAAGTCTTCCGCGAGCATACCTGAACACCCTCAAAGATAGCAGCGCATCGACTTTTCCAAATACTCCAACAAGTATAGGCAATTTGCGCCCTGAACCAAGATCGATCCTGAGCAGAATTTTGAGGGAGCTGCAATGTCCTCTTTAGCCACTCACCAATTGTTGTAATACTTTGTCTATTTATTTTATAACATAAAGGGCCTCCAAACCAAACTCCTTGAACCCAATTGCATAATAGAAAGCGATGCTCTTCAGATTCAGGATACTCTCCGCACAAAGGGCAAAGAGGCGAGGGACCAAGATGTCTCCTATACAGAGCCGACGAGTCGATAAGCAACCCTTGCAAAAAAAAATTTAGTTTTGGCACCAGCATCGAATTCCATATTGATTTCCACATAATCTTATCAACTGCCCAAGAACCAGAAGGACTACTAGTTTGAGAACTAAGAGAATCACAGATGAGAAAATTATACCCAGATTTTACAGTAAATCTTCCATCATGATTGAAAGGCCACACCATTCTGTCAGCTTCAATCCCATCACCTAAAGGCATATCTTTAATCAAACAAGCATCCCTGACATTAATTTGTCTATCAATTGCATTCACATTCCAAACACAGGTTGAAGGGTTTATAATTGCTTCAACCTTTTCCTCCTCATTTACCTCCACACCTGGCTTAGGCATTAAAAGGTGATCAGGGGAGCAAGGAATCCATTTGTCAGTCCACAATTTAATCCGACTCCCATCCAAAACTTGCCACCGTGCGCCGCTGAGGATGACGTCCCTGCCTGCTAGTAGGCTAGACCAAGCCCATGAAGATCTAGCCCCTTTTTTCGCTTCTAGAAAGTCATTGTTCGGAAAGTATCGATTCTTAATTAATTTAGCCCAAAAAGCATCTGGCTCCGTCATCAATCTCCAGCATTGCTTGGCTAATAAAGCAGTATTGAAATCTCTTACGCTCCTAAAATCCATCCCTCCTTCCTTCTTTGGCAGCCCCAAATCCTTCCAACTAATCCAATGGATCTTATTTGCTTCGTGATTATGTCCCCACCAAAAGTTGGCAAGGATGCTATCAATCTCCTTACAGAAGTCGTTGGGAAATGAAAACACAGACATGGGATAAGATGGAACCGCTTGAGCCACAGACTTTATCAGCACTTCTCATCCCGCTTGTGTGAGTAAGCTTTGCTTCCATCCCTGCACCTTATTCAAAATTTTCTCCTTCACAAAAGCCAAAGCCTCCTTTTTTGATCTCCCTCATATTGTTGGAAGGCCAAGATATTTTCCAGGGTCATCCGTGATATTTACATTAAGAGCAGCTTTCATCTCCTTTTTCACTTCAGCCAAAGTGTTAGGACTGAAAAACAGGTTAGATTTTTCCAAATTGACAAGTTGACCCGAGGCCTTGCAATAAGAATTGAGAATTTGCCTCACCACTCTGCAATTTTGACTCGTAGCTTTGAGAAATAGGAGGGAGTCATCTGCAAAAAATAGGTGAGTTAAAGTTGGGCCCCTCCTGCCAAAATTTAAACCTTGAAGGAAGCCTCTCGCTGTTGCGTGGTTAAGCATAGAAGACAGAACATCACTGATAATTATGAATAAATAGGGAGATATAGGGTCCCCTTGGCGAATTCCCCTCGTTGGCTTGAAAACACCCCCTGTCTTTCCATTGATTATCACAAAGAACTCCACTGAAGAAACACAGCTCATCACCTTTTGCACCCAAATTTCAGCAAAACCCATTTTCAATAGCACTGCTTGGAGGAAATCCCACTCAATTCTATCGTAAGCTTTATTCATATCCAACTTCAGCCCCATTTCAAAAATGCTAGCTCTTCTAATCTTCAGAGAGTGGAAGGCTTCATGTGCAATAAATATATTATCTTGAATTTGCCTTCCAGGAATAAACGCACATTGTTGGGGAGAAATGATCGCATTTAAGTGGGGCTGAAGGCGATTAGCGAGAATCTTTGAGATTACCTTGTAAGAATAGTTGCATAGTGCAATAGGGCGGAATTGAGTGACCAACTCCAGGTTTGGAACCTTTGGGACAAGAGCAATCTCAGTTTTATTCAAAGCAGAAATGTTTTCATTCTCAGAGAAGAATCTTTTAACCAGCCCACACATATCCTCACCAATAATGCTCCAGTACTTTTGGTAAAAGATACCAGAGAAACCGTCAGGCCCTGGGGATTTTAGGGCCCCCATTTGAAAAACAGAATGTCTAATCTCCTCATCAATTATTGGGGCCATCAAGCTTGTGTTAATATCCTCAGTGATTATCAGAGAGACAAAAGATAAGATATCACCCCAGTCTCTCTGGCCTTCAAAAGTAAACAAATTCTGGAAGTAAGACTCAATGATATTACGAACTTGAGTATCGTTACACTCCCAGTCACCATTTTGGTTTTTTATCCGGGCAACCCGATTTCTCTTCCTTTTATGAACGGTACTATTGTGGAAAAAAGGCAGTATTTGCATCTCCTTCTTTGAGCCACTTGGTTTTTGCCCTCTGCTTCCAATACAACTCCTCACGCCTCCAAACATCATTGAGCCTATTCCCAACTTGCCCAATTTTTTCATTGTTTGCATCCCAATTCAGCTGAAGTTGATCAAGCTCTGCCAACAGGGAAGTAGCAATTTTTCGATTATTTAAAAATTTTCCATCACTCCACTTTCCCAAATCCACACGACACCCCCTGATTTTTCTTCCCCACACAAGCATTCTATTTCCATGAAACTCCCTTCGCCAGCTTCTATCAACCACTTATCTGCACTCCGGATCCGAAGTCCAATAAGCCTCAAACTTGAAAGGCTTACAACCTCTTCTTATTCGAGATTCCGTCTCCACAAATATGGGACAATGGTCAGAGCCCACAACAGGCAGATGAGTAATGGAAGAATTTGGCCATTCTTCTTGCCATTGGGTGTTAATTAAACCTTTGTCAAGCCTCTCCTGAATGAGCACACTATCGGCCCTTTTTCCGCTCCAGGTGAAAGCTCGTCCTTGATACCCCAAATCCATAAGATGCATCTTATCCATGAAGTCATGTAAATATCTCCTTCTTCTGCTATCAAAAGCCCGCCCACCCTTTTTTTCGAACGCCCATAAAATTTCATTAAAATCTCCAATACATATCCATGGTATCACCGTAGACTGTAGAGTTGTACTTAACCAATCCCAAAAAGCCTATTTTTCCTCCTTGTAAGGCGTCCCGTAAACCCATGAAGCCCTGAATTTCACTCCAGTTGCTACAAATTCCACCCTTGTGTCAATAAGATTTTTTGATTTCTGCTCACATCTAGCTTGACTCTGTCATCCCACCATAGGCATAAACCCCCTGCAATCCCTTCTGGGTCCACAGCAGTATCATAATTAAATCCCATCTCCTTGGCAATCTTTGATAACCTATTGTGCTTCTGCTTTGTCTCCATAAGAAACACAATTGAAGGTCTTTTCTTTCTTATTGTCTCACGAAGAGACCGAACTGTCAGGTCCGACCCAAGCCCTTGACAGTTCCAGACGATATAGCTCATTATATATATGGTTTTTTTATTATTATGACACAGTGAGTGCGGGGATTATGAACCCATACAAGGGGAGGGTGTGACTGGCATGAAGCAGCCAAAGCAAGAAGAAGAAACCACTCTGTTGAGAATGGCAAAGGTGAAAGAAATATGGCATTTACATGAAATCTTTTTTATTTATTTAATGTCCATGAATAAAGAGACTCAATTGTTTACATGTCTATTAAGTGTTTTTATTAGCCTTTGGATTTAGGTTATGTATTATAATTGGGTTTTGCTTTTGCAGAAAATAGCTGGCAGGATGGAAGAAGTACCCCCAGGAAGCATGAGAAAGCCAACCAGAAAAAAACCCAAGAATGATGTTAAACCGAAAAGTAAGCGGAGGTAGAAAAAATCTGTAATGTAAGAAGATGTTTAATGTGAGAAGGATTAGAGAGGGAGAGAAACAGAGAGAGAAATCAGCTTGGATTGTAACAAACCACAAGTCAAGTGACTATATCAGGCTCTCCCAAATGAGCAGCGAAAGGGCAAAGCTTATGTCTGTTGGTCACTGTATTAGTGCATATGTTTCTGCAAACTGTTTAAGCCTGAATGGATTCTTTTGTTGCACGTGAGCACAAAGTTTACCATGTTTAGATTTAAAGTTTGGATGTTGGTAATTTTTGGGTTCATAATTTGGACCAATTCCTTAAATTTCTTACGAACACATTTGAACAGAAAATCAGATTCAAGTAACTGCTTTCATAAGGGGTTTCCAAAATATGTGTCAATAAAAAATCCATGTTGCAACTAAATTTTTATATCAACCCATATTTTGGTTGGTGCTAGTCAAGAGAAATTATAGAATAGCTTGTACACGTGTTATAAAATAAGTGGGGACGTGGTTGATACATTTCCCCTTTTGAGGAATAGTATGAATAAATAATGTGTACGAGATATATCACGTGGCTTTCTATTCTATAATAGTAGCGTTATGAGTACCAACTTGTTGCCATGTCAAACCTAGACCATGTTGGGAAGGAATCCCTTACCTCTTGAGCTCAAGCCAAACCTATGGGAAAAATGGGCTCAATTCATTTTGCACTTTTAAGTACAAGCGATAATCTAAACTATATGGGAGGGGGATTTCATACACACACAAATGATGCCATGCATGGGGGTGTTAACGCAGCTTTCCTTTCCTAGCACACACGGAAGTAAACTTCACAATCTCCTTCTAGCAATTAGCTTTTCCTGCTGTAAAATGGATTGTATTCATGTCTATATTATTTCCTACCTTAAGTAGACTTACTGTATTTGTATAAATAGGGACTTTGTGTAATCTGTTCAATACAAGGAAATATATTATCTACAGGGGTTTAAATCGGAGACTTCTGGTCTGCAAGTCAAAGCCCTTTTCCACTTGGCTAGACCATGTTGGCCATTTTGAACTTAAAAGAATGGCCGAGACATGAAAATTCGTCCAAAAAAAGACTTGCAAAAATTAGAGATATTTTCTAATCTTCTTACGTAGGACAAATTTTGAACTCAAACATACTAGTATACCATCAATTATCTGACTTGTGTACACTATATAGGGTTCATTCTAAGTACGAGAGAGCTGGAAAAATATAGAATCACTTTATGGCACAATGTTTACAAGGACTATGATCCGATGTATAGTTTCACTATGATCTTAAATCGTCCTCTCTCACACCAATCACTATTCCCAAGCTTAATTTTAGATATTCTAATAAATTATTCTTCATGTTCATATCCAAATGCTTGGAGAAGAGGTTCATATATCCAAAAATTGCGACAGAAAGTTTAATATTGTTAAGATGTGGTCTATTGCTGCAGATATGGACTTAGCCAAGTTAGCTAGAGTAGATGTGTTCTCTACTCTGTATACGAGTTTGAATTCCTCCCGTTATTTAGATTAATTTAAAATAGATTATCATTTATATATATATATATATATATATATATATATATATATATATATATATAAAAGATGTGGCCTCTGTTTCTATGGTGTTCTCCCATATACTCTTTTGGTAACTTTAGGCTTCGAAATGTGAAAAGAAAGAAACAAAGTTAACAAATTGTTTGTTGTGCTTGAGTTATTTGTATTTTGTTTTTCCTTGTTTCTCTTCCACTTATAAATTCTGGTGTTCTACTATTATGAAATGCTCCTTTTCCCAATATTTTTGTAAACTTGCTGTCTTTACATGTGGTGGATAAGGTATGTAATACTTATGATAAGTTCCTTTTACATTCTTAACTTTATGTGGATTTACACCTATGAATGAGTCTAATGTTATCAGAACTTGAGTTTGAATGCAATGGCGGAAAATGGCGGAATCAGGAATTTTTCTGGGGTGTGTTAAATTTTTTTGGTATATAAACAATGAGAATCTTTTTTTTTGGTATGCTAATTGATATAGTGAGAATAAAGTGGGAATCATAAACTGAAACTGTGGGAAGCAGAAACACAAACAAAAGTACAATTTGTAGGAGTAGCATATCCAAAAAGAGAACTGGATATAGAAAACAATGATTTCCACAGTGATGGTGGATTCCCCTTCCCCATGGCACCCGAGAGAGAGAGAGAGAGAGAGAGAGAGAAGGGGAGGGAAGAGAAAACTAGAAATAGAACACACACAAAAACAAGAGAGAGAGAGAGAGAGAGATGGAAAAAGAACAGAGTGAAGAAGTGATTGATCAAAAAAAAAAGAGAATTGAAGGAAAAAGTAATAAAAAAAACAATGAAACAATACAAAATTGAGAGAAATGACTGTGAGAGTTGTTTTTTATAACACCAACCAGACAATACAAGAGGCACTCATGTGGCCCCAAACCAAAAAGTAATAAATAAAAACAACTTATATTAATATATATGCAACCAGTATGTGACTTTGTGGGCTACTAGCTTAAAAAATGGTGGGAAAATATTCGTGAGAGTAGGAAATATCTTATAAAATTTGCACCAAATTAGTATTTTATCAAATCTTGCACCAGGCTGAAGCCCAGTGTAGTCTACACATAGTTCCGCCTTTGGTGGCAGATCCAGGATTTGGAAGTCAGTTGAGTGAAATTTACATACTTATGTTGCATGAATACTGGTATGCCTATACAAAAAATCTCTAAAAACTAGTATATGGGTACGCCACAGATACAATAATTAAAATAATATAAATAGAAAACTTGATATTACAATCCATCATAGCATAATCATCCATCAAATAGGAAAAATAATATGAATCAAATGCATTTGATAAAATAAAATAAAAACAATTAGTATGTAGCATCTATTGCAAAAAACTGGGTCTAATGTACAAAGAAATTGGGTGTGCAAACAATTTTATCCAGTTTAAGATAATTATAGAGTCCAGTATCACCCATATCTAAATATTTAACCAACCACACAGTCTTACAAAAAAAAAAAAAACAACTACACACAGTCTATACCACCCATATTAATATGGGCTCTGTGTTAAAATAGCCATTTTCACAACTTTTGTTCTAAAATAGTCACTGTCCCCATAGTTCCCTTTATGTTGTCCCTATAGTATCTCTGTAATGTTAATGTGGCTATTTTGGAACAAAAGTTGTGAAGAATGGCTAGTTTAGCTATTTTCTTTATTAATATTGCGGCTAGAGGGGCAATGTATTATGTAATCTCTGTATATGCAATAAGCATTATAAGTAAACCTTGGCTCTTAGACTTTGTTAGAGCTTCGGGACATGGAATTTTTCCAATTTTCTAAAGAAACAAAGGAATTCTATTTTATGTATCATAAAGCATATGTCAGATTAGGGGTGGGCACGGTCCAGTTTTAATTGAGAATTGGAATCGAAACCGAACTATTCATTCGGTGTGATTTATTTGGATTTTAACTAAAAATGATCACTAAAACCGAACCAAGTACAAAGTAAACCAAATACTAATTACTTGTGTCATTATTGGATTGCTTGCTATGTTCTTATATTGTCATCACAATTGTGCTAAATCTTGAATTGTTTCTAAATTCACGATTGTAAGTAAATAAAATGTTCACTATTTTCAGAGGTGGAAATTATCTTCACTTCTAAGGATGCCTAGACATGTCTAACCTCTATTATATTATAACATTTGTCGAAAAGTATTAAACTCTGCTCTACACACTAAAAAGAAAGATCAACGAGGCAATCTTGGCATTCCCAAAAATAAATAAATAATTAAACTAATTAAGGATTAAAGAGGCAAAATCTTTGGAAAGTTTTTCAATAATGAAATGAAAGGCACGAGAAAATCACGTGCAAGTGTTAGAAGAGTTCCACGCCTGTTCCTCGGTTAAGGGCCAAGCGAAGCGAGGACCACTAATTTCAATTTATCGCCGTTGTTTGTCATTTCCTCGGTACTCCTTCCTTCATCGTTCCCTTCAAAATCGCCGATCCTAGTTCGCAGGTTCCGACCGCTCCGATTTTTTCTCTCAGCCCCCAGAACAACAAAGTAGGACTTGTCTCTCAGACCATATTATACAAACAGGTGCTCTCTCTCTCTCTCTCTCTCTCTCTCTCTCTCTCTCTCTCTCTCTCTCTCTCAAATCCTCAAGAACAACATGAGCTCATTTATAGTAATTAATAATGATATAACTCAGTTTTGATTTGTGCCCAGTTGAGTAGAAGTTATTTCTGAAGCTCTATAATGATATAATTTTCATTTAGTAACTGACCTATTTATTAGTACTTATTTAAAAAGACTTTGGTATTTTGTTTTGCTAAGCTACTCATGCATGATGCTGATTATTTACAAGTTAGGTGCTGTTAGAGTGAATAGTTTTGTGGGTTATTGGGAAATTAACATAAAGAGGAAGCTAACTGTATGGAAAATAAAATCTAAAAGACAATTTCCCAATTTGAGTGGAACAGTGAAATGATCTGTTCATAAGCTAAAGAGATTTTGGTCAGTCTTTGCAGGCAACAATGCTCATTCATAAGGCTATCAAGCCTGAGTCAATGGATTGGTTGGTTCATTTGTGATGGGATACTTTCAAATTTAAGCTTGTGCCATAGGATTTAAAGTTTGGAAAACTGAAGGAGGATATAAGTTGTCTATAAAGTTTTCTTGATCGAAAATTGAAGAATTTGCTGCCTAAAGATTCAGGGTAGTGCTTGATTTAATTGCCAGAGTTTTTTTATTCGGATGGATCATAAGTTCATAGGTGATGAGATAATAAAAGTTCCCCAAGTAATCATAGTGACACAAAGAAGGGTGTGTAACAAATTGTGCAAGTATAACTGGTCTTGTACTGTATTACTGACTTCTTTTGTATCAGTACAGCACAGAGGTGTGATCCCATGGAAATTCATCTTTTATTTGCTTATACAGAGAAAAACAAACAAACGAATGAGTTGCGAAGATGTATTTTATATATCAATTACTGTCTGCATTTTGGTGCATTGCTTCTATGGAGATAAAGGAATTGAGATTTAATTAAAACTTAGATAATGCAAAGGAGGGGGTTGCAAAGTTATGAAACCAGGTAAGAAATGCATGCTATGATTAATTTAGCATGCTTTGGTGCTTGCTTTTTACCATGCAAGGATAAGCAAGTATTGGAAAGGCAAGTGGATGTTCTAGCATCTCTTAGTTTGTCAAGCAGGAAGCCATTTCAAACTAAGTGTTGTCTTGTTTTATTACATCAAATTATTTCTTTTTTAACAATTAATTCACTTTCTGTAAAGTTTATTTTCATTTCAATGGAAAAACGAATAATTATTGAATTTTTTTAAATGTCGAAGATAATGGTTCGAGGAAGAGATGCCTGTTGGGAGCACTGTATCCTTGTTGATGCAACAAAACAGAAGGTTAGGTGTAATTATTGTCAGCGGGAGTTCAGTGGAGGGGTATACAGGATGAAGTTTCACTTAGCTCAAATAAAAAACAAAGACATAGTCCCCTGCACAGAAGTCCCGACTGATGTGCGAGATCACATTTTAAGTATATTAAGCACTCCCAAGAAGCAGAAAACTCCCAAGAAACCAAAGGTGGATAAGGCACTTGCAGCCAATAGTCAACAGAATAGCTCCTCTGCTAGTGGTGGCTTCCATCCTAACCATGGGTCTAGTGGACAGAATGGAAGCACCTGTCCATCTTTGTTATTCGCATGCCCTTCACCAATTGCACACCTACCAGTGGATGATGTTCAAAAGCAAAAGCAGGATGTGGCTGATAAAAAAATTGCTGTGTTCTTCTTCCACAACTCTATCCCTTTTAGTGCTGCTAAATCCATATATTATCAGGAAATGGTGGATGCTGTGGCACAGTGTGGGGTGGACTACAAAGCCCCGAGCTATGAAAGCCTGAGATCTACTCTGTTGGAAAAAGTGAAAGGTGATATACATGATTGTTACAAGAAATATAGAGATGAATGGAAAGAAACAGGCTGCACTATCTTATGTGATAGCTGGTCTGATGATAGGAACAAATCACTTGTAATATTCTCAGTTACATACCCTAAAGGGACCCTGTTTCTGAAGTCAGTCGATGTATCAGGTCATCAAGATGATGCTACTTACTTGTTTGAGCTGATTGAGTCTGTTGTCTTGGAGGTTGGTGTTGAACATGTTGTCCAAGTTATAACGAATACTTCTGCCAGTTATGTTTATGCGGGAAGGCTTCTTATGGCCAAGTACAATTCATTGTTTTGGTCTCCTTGTGCTTCTTATTGTATTAATAAGATGCTGGAGGATATTGGTAAACAGGAGTGGGTGAGCACAGTTCTGGAAGAGGCAAAGACCATTACAAGGTTCATATATAGCCATGCATGGACTTTGAGTATGATGAGAAAGTTCAATGGTGGAAAGGAATTGCTAAGGCCAAAAATTACTAGATTTGTGACTAATTTCCTCACCTTAAGGTCCATTGTGATTCAGAAGGACAATTTAAAGCACATGTTTTCTCATACAGAATGGTCATCTTCAGTACACAGTAGACGCCCTGAGGCTCAAGCTATTAAGTCCTTGTTGTATTTAGAGAGATTTTGGAAGTATGCACAAGAAG
Organism: Prunus padus; assembly: GCA_024362665.1. NCBI lineage: Eukaryota > Viridiplantae > Streptophyta > Magnoliopsida > Rosales > Rosaceae > Prunus > Prunus padus. The sequence continues at coordinate 9,867,652 of JANFAM010000005.1, read as the reverse complement.
CTGTGAGTATTTCTGAACCGCTACTTAAAATCCTTAGAGTTGTTGATGGGGACATGCCAGCTATGGGGTACATGTATGAAGGAATAGAGAGGGCAAAGGTTGCAATAAAGACTCATTACAAGGGTATCGAAGAGAAATATATGCTGCTCTGGGATATAATTGATCGGAGATGGAATATGCAGCTCCACTCGTCCTTACATGCAGCGGCAGCCTCCCTTAATCCTTCTATATTCTACAGTCCAAACTTTAAGATTGATTTGAGGGTGAGAAATGGTTTTCAAGAAACTATGTCAAAGATGGCTACCACACAAGAAGATAAGATGGATATAACTAAAGAACATCCTATGTATGTCAATGCACAAGGTGCACTTGGGACTGATTTTGCAATAATGGGAAGGACACTGAATGCCCCAGGTATGTAAAGTTTCAGCTATTAGAAAATTAGAAAAAATAATACTAACGAAACAAAAACTTTTTGAAAGATGTGCCGGTCATATGATAGGATCTTCTGTTTTCCTGTGGTTGCATTGTAGCAGTTTGTGTGGCATACTCTGCAATTTGGTTACTTCATTGTTTGAAAGCTTTGCTATTGGTCACTGCACTGGTCAGAAGAGAATTTGAGTGTTAACGAGAAACAGAATTTTAAAATTAAAGGAATATGTCAAACATGTCCGACAGACGGGTTTTAAGTGTTAAACATCTCCATTCCCTCTCAAACTGGCTCTTTGTGCACTGGGGACACTGATTGATGGTGTTCCCCATCATCTAGCTTAGGACTATAGCTCTTGTTTATTATGTATGCATTTTCTTTAAGACATGGAGTTTTTATGTAACATGCCATCATGCATCTACAGGTGACTGGTGGGCAGGTTATGGTTATGAAATCCCGACACTCCAGCGGTTTGCGATACGGATTCTAAGCCAACCTTGTAGTTCCCATTGGTGTTGTTGGAACTGGACCACCTTTGAGAGCATGCATAGCAAGAAACGCAACCGAGCAGAGCTGGAAAAATTCAATGACCTGGTTTTTGTGCATTGCAATCTTTGGTTGCAGTCCATTTATAAGAAGAGGGATGGAAAATGCAAACCCATAGTGTTTGATGAAATAGATGTTGGCTCTGACGAATGGCCTACTGAGTTGGATTCTTCTGCTCCACTCTTGGATGATTCATGGTTGGACAACCTACCCCTTGGGTGATACATGTATATGTGTGTGTGTGTGTATGTGTCTAATTATGTAATTTTGTATGATAATATTATAATCAGTGGTTGATAGTGACACTCTAACAACACTTATAATAATAAAACAAAAATTGATCTACTCCTAAAGATGATATGAAATGACACAAAGCTAGCTAACCGCCAAAGTTGGCACGATTAGAAAAGATTCTACAGCCACAGAAAGCATATATGACTTTCTTGTTTCAACTTATTAATCTAGATATCTGTTTTTTGTGTCTGAATATTAATCCAGATATCAAATTGGTGACAGCACGTCTCAAGTTCGAATCCTGTTCATTAAAAAAATAAGAAGAAGAAAACATTTAAATTATCTTCCACTCTATACCCGCAACCACAATCGTAGAGTCCCATTTCTGATCACAACATACACATCATGACATCCCCTTCCTATTACAGCACCTTGCTATCATGGCAGTCTCAAGCCAATAACACAAATATTAACCAAACATGGCTGCCCTTTGCCGTCTCCGCCGTCGCCGTCGTCTTTTGGTATGCATGGCTCTACAAAAAGTCCAAGAACACGACCCTGCCGCTGCCTCCGGGCCCGATGGGCCTGCCCCTGGTTGGGAACCTACTATCTCTCAACCCCGAACTCCACTCCTACTTCGCGGGCCTGGCCCAAGACCACGGCCCAATCTTCAAGCTCCGCCTCGGCAACACCCTCGGCGTCGTCGTCACCTCCGCCTCCTCAGCCCGTGAGATCCTCAAAGACCATGACGTCACCTTCGCCAACCGCGACGTCCCCGCCGCCGGACGGGCCGCCACGTACGGCGGAACCGATATCGTGTGGACCCCGTACGGGCCCAAGTGGCGGATGCTGAGAAAAGTCTGCGTGCTCAAGATGCTCAGCAACACGACTCTGGACTCGGTGTACGAACTCCGGCGAAATCAGCTCCGGGAAACTATCGGATACTTTTACAGTCGGGTCGGGTCGCCGGTCAACGTCGGCGAGCAGATGTTCTTGAACGTGCTGAATGTTATCACGAACATGCTGTGGGGTGGGACGGTGGAGGGCGACGAGAGGGCGGCGCTGGGGGCGGAGTTCCGGGAGGTGGTGTCGGAGATGACGGAGCTGCTGGGGAAGCCCAATGTTTCGGACTTTTATCCGGGTTTGGCTCGGTTCGATTTGCAGGGCGTGGAGAAGCAGATGGGCGGGTTGGCCCGGAGGTTTGATGGGATATTCGAGAAGATAATAGATCAACGGATGAGGATTGACAAGGAAGGCCCGAAGGAGAGTAAGGATTTTTTGACGTTTTTGTTGAAGCTGAAAGACGAGGGAGGAGATTCCAAGACTCCTTTCACCATCACCGATCTCAAAGCTTTGCTCATGGTACGACTTCGTTTAACGTCACTTGTGTTTATTTCTGTTTTTGGGAATTTCACTTTTTTTTCTCTTTGCTAAATGTGCCAAAATTGACTCTTTATTTTTATTTTTTAAGTTTTCATTGATAGGCTTTGAAAGAAAAATTAGACCAATCGTAAGTCATTTAGACATCTAATATCGTTGAAATAATTAGACAAACACGATTAGGGGCAAAGCCACCTTCACGTCAAAGGTGGCCCTGGCACCCCAATATTTTGTACACCTCCACCAATCAATGTAATGTATTGTAATATTAATAGGAATTTGTACGTTTTAAGTTAGGCCATCTCCAGCCATAACGCACCAAAACATCTAAAACACATTTTCAGTTATTGGCTATAAAAAATTAGGTTAAATTTTGAAGGCCAAATTTAGCCATTTAACCCTCCTCGCATGCCATACGTAGCCAGATATAGCCAATGCCAACTCTTTTTTTGGGTGAGCCCAACGCATATACTGCCCAACAAGAGGAAGAATCACATGTGGGCATGATTAGGGGATCACATCGTGCAATTGTGATCCAAGGGTTGCTATTAAAGGCGGCTTGACGTCAACTAACCGTAACTTTTTTTTTTCTTTTAACGTTTTAAATGTATATAAATTTTGTTTTTTTAAAAAAAAAATTTTGGTTTTTGAAAGTTCAGCAATTTTTTCCAAAATAGCCATTGTGGGCTTTTAAATTTTAATTTTAAACACCTAAAATATGTCTATAAATACCTCTAAATTTCTTCAGAAATTTTCCCACTCATTTCATTCCACATTTCTTACAAATTTTATCACATTATGTACTCATTCAAAACTTTCCACACTCAATTTTTTTTTGGTCATATATTTTCCACACTCATTTCATTCAAACTTTTCCTACAAATTTTATATCTTTACTTATTTTGTTATTCACATTGTTTGAAAAATGTCTTGGACTTCAAAGGGACTAAATTGGTCACGAATGGAAGATAAACATCTTTGCAAGGCTTTCATAAAAGTCTTTGAAGATAGCGTTGTGGGTAGGTACTAACATTACCTCATGACTAGAGATGACCTGGAGCTACTACCCTCAACCCTCATGACTAGAGATGGCCTTAATTGTCTCCCCAATCATTCTTGGTAATAATGTGAAGGATTTAAAAAGTTTTTTACTTGATACTCCCCTTTGTAAACTGTTGGGCTTAGTCGTTTATGCCACTTTAAAAAAAGGTGCAATTGTAATTAAATTTTCATTCAAACTTGATTGGTGGGAAGATTTTGGAGGTGAATAAGAGAAGTCCCTGGTTAAAAGTTAAAGCCTTAAAACTTGTTGTAAAACTAATTTTAACGCTAAGCTTGAAATTGAATAAATAATGCAGCTAAACAGTGTAAACCTGGATGTTTCGTTGTTCTTGTTTCAAGTCAACCAACCAAGTCCATTAACATGATGTTCTGTAATCTGGCTGTGGGCAGGATATGGTTGTGGGTGGCACTGACACTTCCTCCAACACAGTTGAGTTTGCATTGGCTGAGATTATGAACAAACCACAGGTGATGAAGAAAGCCCAGCAAGAACTAGAAGCTGTAGTTGGCAAGCACAACATTGTAGAAGAGTCTCACATTCACAAATTACCCTACTTACAAGCTGTGTTGAAAGAAACTCTGCGCTTGCACCCAGCCCTGCCACTACTAGTCCCTCATTGCCCAAGTGAAACCTGCACTGTGGGAGGCTACACCATCCCGAAAGGATCCCGGATTTTCGTGAACGTCTGGGCAATACACAGGGACCCTTCCATTTGGGAGAACCCATTGGAGTTTGATCCAGAAAGGTTCTTGAACAGCAAATGGGACTATAGTGGAAATGACTTCAAGTATTTCCCATTTGGATCTGGCAGAAGAATATGTGCAGGGATTGCAATGGCTGAGAGGATGGTGATGCATTCACTTGCTACACTTGTGCACTCTTTTGACTGGAAAATGCCACAAGGACAGAAGCTGGATCTTTCAGAGAAGTTTGGAATTGTGCTGAAAAAGAAGATGCATTTGGTTGCTATCCCAACTCCTAGGTTATCTGATCCAGCACTCTATGAGTAGCCAACTTCTTTTTCACCCACAAAGATTTCTTGGGATAATTGTTGTTTGTATGTTTCTTTCAGAACATGGTAAAATCAAGATGAATTTATGTTGCCTTGTTTGGGAGTTGAGGCCCCATTACAAAGATTGTGAAAGATAATAGTGTAAAATTGAAATGCCAATAAACAAATAAATAATTATATATGTGGAGCAATGGTCTCTTTATGGCAATGGTGCAATGGTTCTAGGCCTCTTTTATTTGATCTCTTTATCTATTTTGGTCAGATAACTTATTGATCTCTTGTCGTCACTACCTAACTACCTGTCAACTTTCAATGAAAAGAAAACCCGATAAAACATCTTTCCACTCAAACCCGATCAAACTTCTTCCCTTCCCTCAACTCAAATCCCATTGCTGATCACAAAACACACACCATGGCATCCGATTCTTATTACAGCACCTTCTTCTCATGGCAGTTTCAAGCCCATTACACAAATATTGACCAAACATGGCTGGCCTTTGCCGTCTCCGCCATCGCCGTCGCCTTTTGGTACGCATGGCTCTACAAAAAGTCCAAGAACGCAACCCCGCCGCTGCCACCTGGCCCGATGGCCCTGCCGTTGGTTGGGAACCTGCTATCTCTCGACCCGGAACTCCACTCCTACTTCGCTGGGCTGGCCCAATCCCACGGCCCAGTCTTCAAGCTCCGCCTCGGCAACACCCTCGCCGTCGTCGTCACCTCCCTTCCTCAGCCCGCGAGATCCTCAAAGACCATGACGTCACCTTCGCCAACCACGACGTCCTCGCCGCCGCTAGGGCCTCCACCTACGGAGGAAATGATATCGCGTGGGCCCCGTACGGACCCCAGTGACGGATGCTGAGAAAAGTCTGTGTGCTCAAGATGCTCAGCAACACCACTCTGGACTCGGTGTATGAACTCCGGCGAAAGCAGCTCCGGGAAACTGTCGGGTACTTCTACAATCGGGTCGGGTCGGCGGTAAACATCGGCGAGCAGATGTTCTTGAACGTGCTCAATGTTATCACCAACACATTGTGGGGTGGGACGGTGGAGGGGGACGAGAGGGCTGGACTTGGAGCCGAGTTTCGGGAAGTTGTATCGGAGATGACGGAGCTTATGGGGAAGCCGAATGTTTCGGACTTTTACCCGTGTTTGGCCCGGTTCGATTTGCAAGGCGTGGAGAAGCAGATGGCTGGGTTGGCTCGGAGGTTTGATGGGATATTTGAGAAGGTAATTGATCAACCGCTGCGGATGGAGAAAGAAGGCGCGAAAAAGAGCATTGATGTTTTGACGTTTTTGTTGAAGTTGAAAGACGAGGGAGGAGATTCGAAGACGCCTTTCACTATGACCCATGTCAAAGCTTTGCTTATGGTAAGTATGTACGTACGACTTGTTTTTACTTCACTTGAACACTTCTGTTTTTTTCTTTCTTTTTTTTAATATCATTTATGAAAAAAAGTAGACAAATCATAAACCATTAATACATCTAATGGTGATGAACTAAATAGAAAAACACGATTTTTTAAAAAAACTAAAATGGCTATCATTTTATCAAATGGTTAATTGTTTTCAAACATGTTATTTTTTGTAGAATTTATCTATGAATAAAGATTTGGAAAATATATCGTCAGATTATTTAAATACAATGTAAATAGGCGTTTCTCAAATAAGTTTATTTGAGAGATCCTTAATTGAAGCTCCCTCCAAATAAACAAAGAGCTTCTTTTCCTGGCCGTCTAGGATTAAAAACCTTAAAAGTTGTTGTAAACAAATGTTAATGCTTAAGCTTGCAACTGGTAAACTAACAGCTGAACAGTTCAAAACCTGGATGTGTTTCAATGGGATGTCAAAAACACGCAGTTGTCAATGTGTGACATGAAAGCTCAAGCATATTTTTTATTTATTGTTTCAAGTTAAACAACTAAGTCCATTAACATGATGCTTTGTAATCTAACTGTGGGCAGGATATGGCGGTGGGTGGCAGTGACACTTCCTCCAACACGGTTGAGTTTGCATTGGCTGAAATTATGCACAAACCAGAGGTGATGAAAAAAGCCCAGCAAGAACTAGAAGTTGTAGTTGGCAAACACAACATTGTAGAAGAGTCTCATATTCATAAACTACCCTACTTACAAGCTGTGATGAAAGAAACTCTGCGCTTGCACCCAGCCCTGCCACTACTAGCATCAACACACTCAAGCGCTTGGTATGGAGCAGAACGCTGCAGGAAGAGAAGGGAGCAACTGATGTTGGGGTTGAATTGAGGAAGGTGGTGACAGAAATCATGGGGTTGCTTGGAAAACCAAAACGTTTCAGACTTTTTTCCTATGCTTGCCAGGTTTGATATACAAGGGATTAGGAGGCGACAACAGAAGGCTATTTCTGTCACTGAAAAGATCTTCATTTCTGCCATTGAAATCCAGATGAGCATGCCCCGATCCAAAAATGAGGGGCTACAGGATAAACATGGAAGGAAGGACTTGTTGGAGTTCCTTTTGGAGCTGCATAATAAAGATAGTGCAACACTCACAATGCAAGAACTCAAGGCCTTGCTCACGGTACCCACAATATCCATTTCTTTTTTTCTTTTTCCTTTTTTTTTTGGGTAGAGACAAGATCCATATCTCATTTATGCTTTCAGGTTCTTTAGTTTTATTTGGGGGACACATTGTAGGGTCCGATACAACAATCCGAACCGTTCATTCAAAGATTATCCTTGCAAGAAATTAGTAAAATTGGAAACCATTACGACATCTAATTGTTTGTGATCAACAAAATAGTTTATTCCAGTGGTTCAAGAAAACACTAAAACTGCAACCATCAATTGAGTGGTCAAATGACATCAAATTCAAGTGATTTTTTGCAAGCATGATATTTGAAGAAATAGCTAAAAACTAAAGGGATCGGATTATAAAAACACAATATGGATGAGCCCCACAAGGGTGTCCCTCAAATAGGAATCTCTCTGTTGAAACTCTGTGTATATACATTTACCAAATACGTGATCAAAATTTCAAGTATATTGGACCTTTTTTTTTCTTCATATTATTCACTTTCAAGAAAAATGTGGTATTAGAATAAATGTTTTGACAGTCATGAATCATATATATTCAGTTTATTAGGGTGACTAACAGGCTTGTCGTGTAATTGTGTACTTCTCATTACTAAAATTGAAAGAAGTTCTAAATTCGAATTCTCCTCTTTGATTACTAAGTTGTTTTGAATTGTTTAATAGGACGTTATCGTGGGTGGAAGTGACACCACCACAACAACAATGGAATGGGTGATGACTGAGCTGATGCAAAATCCAGAAGAAATGAGAAAAGTTCAAGAAGAATTAACAGAAATTGTGGGATTGAACAACTTGGTGGAAGAGTTTCATTTGCCCAAATTACATTACTTAGATGCTGTCATCAAGGAGACCTTGAGATTGCACCCAGCACTGCCCCTACTAGTGCCACGTCGCCCAACTCAATCTACCACCATTGGTGGCTACAATATACCAAAAGGTTCAAGTGTTTTTCTGAACATCTGGGCAAATCAAAGAGACCCAAGTGTGTGGGAGAGTCCCTTGGAATTTAGGCCCCAGAGGTTCCTAAACGACCCAAGCAAGTTTGATTACAAGGGCAGTAGGTCTGAATTTCTTCCATTTGGGTCTGGCAGAAGAATATGTGTAGGGATCCCCTTGGGAGAGAGGATGCTAATCCATCTGCTGGCTTCAGTCTTGCATTTGTTTGAGTGGAGGTTGCCCTATGGAGCAAAGCTTGATCTTTCAGAGTCATTTGGGGTTGTGACAAGGAAACTGAATCCATTAGTTGCCATTCCCACACCCAGGTTGTCTAAATTGGAGCTCTACCCTTAGATTAGTTAGTGTTCATGTCTCCATAAACGTGCGTGTGCATATTGTTGTAAGAAAAATAAATGGAGAAAGTATGGAAACTGAAATAAATTTGTGTTACGTGGTTCATCTCATTTCACAAGTGAAATATTGTTGCACTCATTCTTGATTTCTTCTGTCAATTAAATTTTACAGTTGATATTGTAATTACTATTCATGTAATTACTAGCAATAATGCATTATTCGAGTAAGCACCAAAACGAATAGAGGAAAAATGATGCCACGACAAATATATAAAATAATTGAGCAATGATTAATGGAAAATCATGTGGTCTATTTACAACCACTGCATTCAGTTAAGGGTAAAGTGCGGTTTTGCCCCCTGAACTATAAGGCAATTCGAACTTACCCCCTGAACTATTTCGTTTGCCAATTTAGTCCATCAACTCGTAATAAATAGTCAATTTCCCCCTTGCCGTTAAGTTTATCTAATTTCATCCATTTTTCTGTTAATAACAAAGGCAAATTTGTAATTCTAACTTAAAATTCATAAAAATATTGTAAATAATTAACTTTTAGAAGCAAAAAAAAAATCTTTGGGGGAGAAGAAATCGGTGGGGGTAGGGGTTTTGTGGGGATAATAATTTTTTTTTCTTCTAAAAGTTAATTATTTACAATATTTTTATGAATTTTAAGTTAAAATTACAAATTTGCCCTTGTTATTAACAGAAAAGTTGATTGAATTAGATAAACTTAACGGTAAGGGGGAAATTGACTATTTATTACAAGTTGAGGGACTAAATCGGCAGATGAAATAATTCAGGGGGGTAAGTTCGAATTGCCTAATAGTTCAGGGGGCAAAATGGCTAAAAATCCTTGAGTTAATTGTACGCTGGATATACTAGCACCACACAGAGTCCTTCCCTTCTCCCTTTATTTCTTCACACAAAACTCAAATCCCAATTTGAAGCTTACCATGAATTGGTTCAAAACTAGTACCAGAAATGATGAGAGTTGGCTTCTCTTCTACACTCTCTCAGCCATTTTCGCAAGCACCTGCTGTGCATGGCTGTGCATGAAAAAGTCCCGCAACAAAATCCCACCTTTGCCCCCGGTCCATTGGGCATACCCTTACTCGGTAACCTTCTCTCTCTCGACCCAGAACTCCACTCCTACTTCGCCGGCCTGGCCCACACTTACGGCCCAATCTTCAAGCTCCGCCTCGGCGCCATGACCTGCGTCGTCATCAACTCCCCTTCCTCCGCCCGCGAGGTCCTCAAAGACCGTGACGTCACCTTCGCCAACCGTGACGTCCCCGTAGCGGCCCGGATCGCCTTCTACGGAGGGGTCGACGTCGTGTGGACCCCGCATGGGCCGGAGTGGCGGATGCTGAGAAAGGTCGCCATGCTGAAGATGCTCGGCGGCGCCGAGCTGGACTCGGTCCAATCGATCCGCCAAAACAGGTCCGAAAGACGGTCGGGTACTTGTACGGGCGGGCAGGGTCGCCCGTGAACGTGGGCGAGCAGATCTTCCTGACTTCGCTCAATGTCATCTCGAACATGATATGGGGCTGCGGCATCGCGGCGGAGGAGGGGGAGGAGAGGGCCGGGCTAGGGGCGGAGTTTCGTAAAGTGGTGTCGGAGATGACGGGGCTCATGGGTCGTCCCAATGTTTCGGATTTTTTTCCGGGTTTGGGTCGGTTCGATTTGCAGGGGATAAAGAAGCAGATGGAGGGGCTGGTGCGGAGGTTTGATGGGATATTTGAGCAGATGATTGATCAACGGCTGAGGATGGAGGAGGAAGGCGCGAAAGAGAGTCAAGATTTTTGACTTTTTTGTTGAAGTTGAAAGAGGAGGGAGGAGATTCGAAGACGCCTCTGACCATGACTCACCTCAAAGCTCTGCTCATGGTATGTCAACTACTATTCTTCAAAACTTGATTTACATACAAAAGCGGAAAGCCAAATGCCCAGATGATTCAATTCAAACCTTTGATTTTGCTTTTGGAATTTTCGTTCAATCCAAACACTGGCATGTGGTTCATAACCTTCCATACTGAACCAATCTGGATTGGGAAAAGAGAGCAAAATTTTTAGAATTCAAAATATACCAAAGTTTTTAACTTCAGTCCATCCCCAATGGGGGCCTTAAATGGGGCTCTACATCCAAGCTTCCTTTCAGCGCCACAACAAGGGGGAAGACATAGTTTAAAAACACAATAATGGTATCATAAGTAATTGAGTTCAATTCACAATCTCCTGAAATCTTAGGGTACCAAATAGTCTAGCAAAATAACGTGCCATGTAAAGCGTAAGCATATTTATCTTTCTCTGGTTTCATATGAATTGTAAACAAACTATCACATAAACATGATGTTTAACAATATGATTGAGGACAGGATATGATGCTTGGAGGGACTGACACATCCGCCAACACAGCTGAGTTTGCATTTGCTGAAACCATGAACAAACCAGCGGTGATGGGAAAAGCCAGGCAAGAATTGGAAGATGTAGTTGGCAAAGGAAACATTGTACAAGAAACTCATATTTCCAAATTACCATACTTACAAGCTGTGGTGAAAGAAACTCTGCGCCTGCACCCAGTCCTGCCACTTTTAATCCCTCACTGCCCAAGTGAAACATGCACAGTGGGAGGCTACACCATTCCAAAGGGTTCTAGGGTTCTTGTTAATGCATGGGCTATTCACAGGGACCCTTCTAACTGGGAAGACCCATTGGATTTTGATCCAGACAGGTTCTTGCTTGGCAAATGGGACTATAGTGGAAGTGACTTCAACTATTTACCATTTGGGTCAGGCAGAAGAATATGTGCTGGGACAGCAATGGCTGAGAGGATGGTGGTATATACACTTGCTACACTCTTGCATTCCTTTGACTGGAAATTGCCACAGGGGGAGGAGCTGGATCTTTCAGAGAAATTTGGGATTGTGATGAAGAAGAAGATACCTCTGGTTCTCATCCCAACTCCAAGGCTATCGGATCCAGCACTCTATGAGTAGCCTACAATATTTCAAGATGTTAATGCTTTTGATGATTGAAGTTGTACTTAAACTACGGTTTATATCAAGCTAACAATTTGAACTTGATCAATAATTAAGATTAGCAACTTGACCGTGTAACATCGAGAACTAATTCAAATGTTATTTCCTCTCTCGAAAATTCATGTATAGCATTGGTAATGGAAAACCTCAAGGCCTATGAGCTTCTACACATACCAAAGAATTATAGATCCTGATGATAAATGAGCACATGTGATGCAACGGTACTTCATAAGAAAATGGTAAAGCACAATTCGAAGTAAGCATGAAATAAGGAACTAAAAAAACCTCGCACAGAACTCAAAGATGAAATCAGAAAACAAAGGCAAAAGAAGTCAAAAAAATTACACAAATGTTAGTCCAAATATTAACGACATGAAACATCTAATTGGTCTCTTATCCAACTATCCTTGCCTCATCACCTGCAAGTCAAAACCAATATTCATCCACAAATGCAATAATAAGTGGGGTAGGATAGTTTTTTTTTATAAGCAAACTTCCTAGATAGAGGACTACAGTCAAGGTCAGAATTGGATCATTTTTATCGCATAAAAAAAAAAAGTAGAAATATGTGGAGAGGATATCAAAGAAAGAACAACCATAACATGAAGAAATGCGAATGGAAACTACCTAACAACCTGAAGTCCTAAATTTTATTTTTCCAGAAAAGCAAAAAAAAAAAAAAAAAACAGAAGTGAACTCCTCAGCAATGGAAACAGCTACCAAGAAATAATACTTAAAAAAAAGAACAAAGAAATGATTACGTAGCCAAAATTATTATACTTGCGTCATTATGGAAGCCAAACAGATAATTATGCCAACAAAAATGAATATGAATCTGAACTAAAAGTAGGAAAGAAAGCTAACCTGGTTAACCTGCAGCAATAGTAGGTTGAATATATGTGCTCTCCAGCCTCTGCAACAAAGTGTTAGACTGCAGAATACGATTATGCATTTTGTTTTTCTTTATTACCTGATACTTTTTTACTTGGCCTGATATTTGAAGAAATGATTTTTGCAGAAATCACTATTCATGAATCATGGTTATTGCATACACTTTCACTAATGATCAGAAAATTCATTCAACTGAACTCAAAACAAAAATTAAAGGATTGCATAAACAAAACACAAGTACAAAGTGAAAAATAAAAAACAGAATTGATTCAACTAAACCTTGTCGGCCTCATGCAGATGGGTTTTCGAATCTCTGCGGAAGTGGAGAAGAAGAGAGTGCACCCAAAAACTGAAAGCAACTGTGTGAAGAACTGCTCCTGAATGAAAATTGTTTCTCTTTTTTTTTACAAAAATACCCATCTAAACTTTGAATATGAAATTCTTGTCAGCTGTTGATGTTTTTTGTTTTAGGGGTGTTTTTGTCCAGTTTTTTTAAATGAAGCCTGCCCCAATTTCTTCTGGCCTAGCTTTAAATTATAATAGTAAAGATCTCTCCCTCCTCCCATTTTCATCTCAATAAAAAAAAGGTGCTACGATATTTGTTTTAGTATTCATACTACAAGAAAAATATTAATTAAAAGAAATCACAAGTTCAAATCCTCCGTCCTTTATTAATTAAAAAAATGCTTAATATTTGCGAACTAAATTGGGGAGGATTAAATCCATCACCAATATTTGTATAGGGCCACATATGATACTTAATCCGCGAACTGAGTCGGCATGCCAACATCGCATATGATACTTGCCTAACACCTCTGCCCACCCAGTTAAGGCAAACACTGGAAGACAATTGTTGTGACTAGAAATAAACCTGCCACAAAATAAGACTAGTCATGAAAAAAAAAAACTTATCAACCATCTCGATATCCATCTAAAATCATTCCATTTATATGCCTATAGCTAATAATCTATTCTAAGCTGTCTCCATAACTTTAGATAGTGACCAAAATCCTGTTCTGGCGTTTTCTCCTGGATGTATTTAGCTCCTGACGTTTTTCCTTGATTTTTGTGTGGTAGGGGCAAAACAATATTTAGCTACTACAAGCCATCCCCACCACATCCCACAAGCTTCTTCATCTGGTCAAAAAGCTTTTCTATATGTATTTTCTGTATATATAATAAGCATATGGTAACTGACTGGTTAACATGGAGATGCTTTTTCCTTCTTTCTAAAACTTTATATATCTTTCATCTTCATTAGGGTTAAGGGCCTAAAGCCAAAAATGTGGTCATTATGGTGGGATGCTAGCAATATTGAGAAAGATGCATCGCATGACCAGAGCAATATTTCTCACCATTTCAGCCATGGTGGTTGCTCTATTCTGGTTCCTGTGGAACTGGAAAAGCTCAAAAAACCCAACACCTCCATTGCCACCAGGTCCTCGTGGCCTGCCACTTCTCGGGAGTCTTCCCTTTTTAGGCCCCAACCGTCACCATGAGTTTACAAACTTGGCAACCATTTATAGCCCTATTTACAGAAGGTGTTTGTGAGCCACATGCTACGGTCCAAATTGGAGGAGGCTGCGTAAGGTGTTTGTGAGCCACATGCTAAGCAAAGCCAACCTTGATGCTGGTTATGCTCTGAGAAAGGAGGAGGTTCTCAAGTCAATTGGTCATATTTATGGCAAAGTTGGCAGCCCAATTGATTTGGGGCAGGTTGCATTTTTTACAGTAATCAACACAATCATGAGAATGCTGTGGGGCGGGACTTTAGAAGCAGAGAAGGGGGCTGATCTTGGGGCAGAGTTCAGAAATGTGGTGGCTGAAATCATGGAGTTGCTTGGGAAGGCAAATGTTTCTGACTTTTTTCCTTGGCTTGCTCGGTTTGATGTGCAAGGCATTGCGAGGCATGCGAAACAGCTTCAATCTGTGACTGAAAAGATTTTTAACTCTGCCATTGAAAAGCAGATGAGTGAGGCAGCACAGGAAGATAAGGAGCTAAAGCATGAAAGGAAGGACTTTCTGCAGTTCCCGTTGGAGCTTAATGAGCATGGAGATGGTGCAGAAGCGCTTACTTTGCAACAAATCAAGGCCTTGCTCACGGTACGGTATTCTTATGTTTGAATTCACGTGCATGTGAGCGATTTCTAGCCCTTGATGCATGACTTTAGCCTTACTTTTGACAATAATTAACAACATGTTTTAGCGCCCACAATGCATTTACAGTTAGAATTCGTCTATGCATTATAGAAGACAAAGGCCTGTGATTGAATGAGATGATTTTATTCATATTTGAGTTTGTACAGAGACAATACATTTATACACGTTGTGAGTGTTGAGAATAGGAAAGTAAAGAATTTACCATAACTACAATTTCCTAGTTAATAGCTGATTGATTACAATTAACAATATATGGAAATCATTGACTAAAAACAAACAGCAAGTCTTTAGGAGAGATGACAGCAATCAAGTGATTTGGTGGGAAGAGGAAATCGTGGCTGATTGTTCTTGATCTGGAATCTCCCTAATACGCCCCCGCAAGATGGTGCTCCCATTGGAGACACCAAGCTTGGAACGTAAGAGAGTGAAGCGAGGGCGAGATAGCGGCTTGGTGAGAGCATCAGCAAACTGATCTTTGGTGGCAACATGTGAGACCCGAAGAAGACCTTGAGCAACCATGTCACGAACAAAATGAAAGTCAATGGCAATATGCTTCATCTTGGAGTGGAATACCGGATTAGCACAAACAAAAGTAGCTCCAATATTATCACAGAAAACCACGGGAGCTTCAGGAAGAGAATAGCCAAGCTCACCAAGTAAGGACTTAAGCCAGGAGAGTTCTGCAGCGGTGGAGGCAACAGCACGATACTCAGCCTCCGTAGACGATCGAGCAACAGAGCGTTGCTTGCGAGAACTCCAAGATATGGGATTACCGCCAAGATAAATAACATAAGCAGATGTGGAGGTGCGATCATCACGATTCCCGGCCCAATCAGCATCAGAGAAGGCATGAAGCGAGGGAACAGTGTGACGCTTAAGAAAGATACCATGAAAGATCGTGCCCTTGAGGTAGCGGAGTAGACGTTTGACCGCTGTCCAATGAATAAGGGAAGGCTTGTGCATGAATTGAGACAACTTATTGACCGCATAAGCAATATCGGGGCGAGTCAAATTAAGGTACTGAAGGGCACCAAGAATGCTCCTATACTGAGTAGCATCAGCAGGAGGAGAGCCATCAAATAGTGTAAATGAATCAGTGGCAGCAAGAGGTGTGCTAACCTCCTTGGCACCAGTCATGTTAGCCTTATCAAGGAGATCACGAATATATTTGTGCTGAGAGAGAAACATGCCATTCTGTGTAGAGATAACCTCAACACCTAGAAAATAATGGAGAGAGCCCAAATCTTTGATAGAAAATCGTTGAGCCAAAGTGGCAATAAACCGAGAAATAAATAGAGCATCACTACCTGTGACAATAAGGTCATCCACATATACTAAAAAATAAACCACAATATTTCCATGATGATAAATAAAGAGCGAGGCATCAGATTTGGAATTAATAAAACCATGAGATAGTAGAAAACCACTAAGCTCCTTGTACCAAGCCCGAGGAGCTTGCTTAAGGCCATAAATAGCCTTGCGAAGACGGCACACATGAGAAGGAAAGTCCGAGGCAATGAAGCCAGGAGGTTGAGACATATAAACCTCTTCTTGGAGAGTGCCATGAAGGAATGCATTGTTAACGTCAAGCTGACGAATTGGCCAACCATGAGAAAGTGCAAGATGAAGAACAACCCGAATGGTGGTGGGCTTCACAACAGGGCTAAAAGTCTCTGAAAAATCAATACCGGGGCGTTGGTGAAAACCTTTGGCCACTAAGCGGGCTTTGTACCTGTCAATACTACCATCAGGTTTACGCTTGATGCGAAAAACCCATTTGCATCCAATAAGATTTTGCTGAGGCCGAGAGGGAACAAGCTCCCATGTACCATTTCGCACTAAGGCATTGAATTCATCAGACATGGTAGTGCGCCAATGAGGGTCGCGGATGGCTTGAGAGACACATGTGGGTTCGAGGGTTGGGAGAATTGGGTGTTTAGTAGTGACATGAAGCTGTTTAGGTCTAAAAATATTATTTTGGGAACGAGTAACAGGACGAGATGGTTGAGATGGTGGAGGTGGAGGAGGTGGAGGAGGGGGCGGTGATGGCATAGGTGGTGAAGGGGAAGAAATGGGTGACGGTGACAGTGACGATGACGGCGAAGGAGGATCTGGGAACAAATCGGACAATGATGAGCGAGAGATCTCCGAGGCACGCATGAGGGAACTTGGAGATGGAGCCAAGTCTGAAACAGGTACAGGAGGGGATGGTGGTGTAGTAGCATGCATGAGTGGCACAATTGAGGCAGGTGGTGCATGAGAGGCAAGAGTGGACCAATTGGAAACAGTTGAAGAGGTGATAGGATAAGGTGATGGAGTAGTAGAGAGAAAGGGAAAAACTGTTGCATCAAAGGTGACATGACGAGACACAAAAAGACGATGGGAAGATAACTCAAGACATTTATAGGCACTTTGGGATGGCGAGTACCCAAGAAAAATGCACGGGCGAGAACGTAATTCAAGTTTGTGTTTGTTATAAGGACGTAACCACGGAAAACATAGACAACCAAAGCTGCGGAGCTTGTGATAGTTTGGTGTCTGACCAAAAAGAGCAGTGAAGGGAGAGTTGTTATGAAGAAGAGGAGTAGGAAGACGATTAATGAGGTAAACGGCTATTTGAAAAGCATAAGACCAGTAAGTTAAGGGCATATTGGCATGGTGAAGTAAGGTAAGACCAGTGTCAACGACATGGCGATGACGACGTTCAGCGGAGCCATTATGTTGGGGGGTGTGAGAAGGAGTGGTAAGATGGGTGATACCATGGGTCGCGAAAAAATCTCGAAGTTTAATATATTCCCCACCCTCATCTGAATAAATTGTGACAATGGAGGTTTTAAAATAATTTTCAACAAGTGATTTAAACTTTGGAAAAATTGAGGGCACATCAGATTTGAGTCTAATAGGAAATAGCGAAATGTATTTGGTGAAATGATCAACAAAAAGGACGTAATATTTAAAACCATCAATAGATTGAACGGGAGCTGGGCCCCAAACATCAGTGTAGATAAGATCTAATTGACCACGACTAGTAAGAGTTGAACTATGAAAGGGAAGCCTATGACTTTTAGTACACTGACATGAGACACAAGAAGACATAGTAGACTTAGAGGAAATTGGCAGAGAATGAGACTTGAGAAGGTGGTCAAGAATGCGTTGAGCGGGATGACCAAGTCGTTTGTGCCAATCATGCATGGAAGTAGATACACCAACCATTGCCACAGCTTTGGGAGAGGCATCACGTACAGACTTTGGCCACTCATACACACCATTCCTATTCTGGCCTCGAAGAAGTGTCGCCCCCATGCGTAGATCCTTCACAGAAAAAGTGGATGGAAAAAATTCAATGGAGGCATTATTAGTGTGACAAAATTGTGAAACTGAAACCAAGTTTTTTTAATAGCGGGAACACATAAAACATTAGAAAGGGAAAAGGAATTAGAAGGAGAAGAAAGGTGAGCAGAGCCAACATGTGTGATACCCAAACCTGAACTGTTACCAATAATGATTTCATCAGGACCCTCATAGGGACTATGAAGAGAGAGGTTGCGCAAGTCTGAGGTGACATGATGAGACGCGCCATAATCAATAAGCCAATTTGGTGGAGGAGCAGATGTCGGCATGGAGGCAAAGTTGGCAGCAGGCTCATTGACAAAACGAGCGCGAGGACATCGCTTCGCACTGTGTCCTTGTTGATCACAGAGTTGACAGAAACCAAGGTATCCTTGGCCAGATTGTGCAGGGGTGCGTCGAAAGGAATTAGAGGGGCCAAGCAGAGATGGGCTAGAACCTGAATTATTACGAGGAGAAGAGGACCCACGATTGTAAGAGGAGCGGGGTGAGAAATTGTTGGAGCTAGTAGAAGAGCCTCGGGTGGAGAAGCGAGAAGATCGGTGAGCAATATTAGCGGTAATGATAAAAGGGTCGCTGCTAATGTCTTCCCGCTTTAAGGCTGTCTCGTGCTCCACGAGTTTGTCATGTAATTCTTCAAAGGAAATGGAGATTTCACGGGCACGGATGGTTGCAGCAAGTTCCTTGAATTCAGGTCCCACGCCATTGAGAATATGGATCACAAGGTCGTCGTCACTGATTGGTGCATCAATAAGAGCCAGTTCATCGGCAATGGATTTAATAATTTGCAGAAATTCTGACACAGTTTTGGAATCACGTCGAGTGAGTGTGAGGCGCTCCTTGAGACTCATGACTCGAGAGCGTGCCCGATTGGCGTACAATTTGATTAGCTTATCCCAGGCTTCGTGAGAAGTCTTGGCAGCAGCAATAAGTGATACTATTTGCTCGGAAACAGAGGCAATAATAGCATGCAACAACAACTGATCCTGGCGTTTCCAAAGGATGCAATCAGGATTTGGTGCACCATCTTTAGTCATTGATGGGCACGAAAGAGAGCCATCGACATAGCCCATGAGGTCATAGCCAAAAAGAAGAGCGTTGAACTGTGCACGCCATGAAGGATAGTTCAAGGGTGTGAGTTTGATGGGTAGTTGGGCAGCAGCGTTGATGGTTATCAAGGAATTGACTGAGAGTGTTGAACTGGAAGAAAGAGTCACAGTGACTTCTGGATTGTTGGATGGTTTGTCGGCCATGAGGGGATAAGAGGTTGTTGATAAAAATTTAGTGGGTTATTTTCTTGGGAACTATGCTCGATGGAGCGTTGGACGCTCTGATACCATATAGAAGACAAAGGCCTGTGATTGAATGAGATGATTTTATTCATATTTGAGTTTGTACAGAGACAATACATTTATACACGTTGTGAGTGTTGAGAATAGGAAAGTAAAGAATTTACCATAACTACAATTTCCTAGTTAATAGCTGATTGATTACAATTAACAATATATGGAAATCATTGACTAAAAACAAACAACAAGTCTTTAGGAGAGATGACAGCAATCAAGTGATTTGGTGGGAAGAGGAAATCGTGGCTGATTGTTCTTGATCTGGAATCTCCCTAATATGCATGTGTGGAAGACTCTCACTGTATAACATCTTCCTTGTGAGACGATAAATAAGAAGTAAATGAGAATACAACTAATTTTTTTTCTGAAATTTTAACATTCTGATCATTTTGAACAGGACATCGTGGTTGGTGGGACAGACACCACAGCAAGAATAGTGGAATGGGTAATGGCTGAGCTGATGCAACACCCAAATGACCTGAAAAAAGTTCAAGAAGAACTGAAAGAAGTTGGGGGTTTGAACAACTTGGTTGAAGAGTCTCATGTGACCAAATTACATTATTTAGAAGCTGTGATTAAGGAGACATCTAGATTGCACCCTGCTCTGCCTCTTCTGGTACCCCATTGTCCAAGCCAAACCACCACCATTGGAGGCCATTGGAGGGTTCAAAATACCAAAAGGTTCAAGGGTTTTTATAAATGTTTGGGCCATTCACAGAGACCCTAATGTGTGGGACAATCCCTTAGAGTTTAGGCCCAAGAGGTTCCTCAATGATCCTCCAAGCAACAACTTTGATTACAAGGGCAATAAGTTGGAATATCTTTCATTTGGTTCTGGGAGAAGAATTTGTGCTGGGCTTCCCTTAGCAGAGAGGATGATGATCTATGTGTTGGCTTCATTTTTGCATTCATTTGAGTGGAGGTTGCCCAATGATGCAAAGCTTGACCTTCAAGACAAATTTGGGACTGTGACAAAGAAATGACTCCATTAGTTGTCATTCCAACACCCAGGCTATCTAAATTGGAGCTCTATGCTTAGATTTATTTTCATTCCCTCTTGAAAAGATGCAGCATGCATGTCACATATTATGCATTGATGCTCTTAGTTCAATTTGTTTTTTCCTATGATCCATTTATGGTAAGACAATAAATTGAGGAAATAAAACCATGTTGTGGTTTTCCTCATTTCACAATTTTGTTGCACTATGTTAGTTGCGTTAACAGATAGTACTTAAACTTAAAAAAGAGCAAAGGATCCACTAGATAGTGGTTTAGAGTAATTGCTCCCCCAGGCAAGGTCCTAAGTTCGAGTCTTAGCATCCGTGTTGTGTGTGTGAGTTTAGTATATTATCGCCTCTTTCCATAGGAAAGGTTCCCAAAAAAAAAACTTAAAAAAGAATTACAATCAAGAAAAAAAAAACATCTTAAATAATGTCATAAACTTTTCAAACCACAACATATCAATCTCAAGGGACAAACCAATTCTAACTATACGGTGGGTTACTTCATAATAATAAAAAATGCTTCAAAGCACTTCCTCAAGTATTTACTTCCAATTTGAAATTCTTGAATATAGACATTGTATTAAGCTGGTCTCGAGCCTCTGCATTTAGATGTTGCGCATTTTCCCGCATTTTATTAAATCCAAACCATTCTAATAGTCTGACATCTTAAAACATAAGGCGTTAGTGTTTTTTTCCCAAAACTCATGCACCTTAACGTCAGTTTGAGCGTGTTTCTCTCTCTTGGCCCCTGACATTTTGTGCTACAGTACTGCCCTGATCTGGGATCTTCAATTTTGAATGGTTTTGGTTTCACTCTCCTCTGGGGTTTCTTCACATGCCTTGCCATATGGGTTCTTCAATTTTTAATGGTTGTGGTTCGCACCCTCCTATATGCAAAGATTCGATTATCATTGTATAATATAATTTTGTTCATAGAATCATAACCTCATATATATATATATATATATATATATATGCAGGGCTGCCCTTGGCAGATTGGATGCTGATCTATGCGTTGGCTTCACTGGGAGGCTATAATGAGGACTTTAAAGTGAGGAGACTATTTGAGGAGGCCAATTCCACCATCAAAACATTTAAAAATTTTAAATTTCATGATTTCTTTACATTTGTTGTTTGTGAGATTGACCTCCTCAAATAGCCTCCTCACTTTAAACTCCCCATTATAGCCTCTCTCATTGACTTCATGCTTGCATTCATTTGAGTGGAGGTTGCCACGTGGAGCAAAGCTTGATCTTTTAAAGAGGTTTGGGGTTGTGACAAGGAAAATAACTCCTTTAGTTGCCATTCCAGCACCCAAGTAAGAAAAATAAATGGAGAAAGTATGGAAACATAAAAAATAAAAATACAAAAGTGTTATGTGGATAATCTCATTTTCACTAAGGATATCTTGTTGCACTCCTTATTGATTTGAGTGCTGCTATTTCTACCCTCGTGTCCTATTTTTTCACTCATATCTTATTTTTAAAATTTTAATAACAAATTTACCCCTTTGTAAAATGACCTCTAAGAACTTAGGGGAAAAAAAACCTCAAGTCACGTAATCTTCCATTCAAATATTGCAACATGTCAAATTTTTAACAACTGGACTCATCAATTCATTTGTATAAAATAAAATTAGAAAAACAAAAAAATTATAAGAAAATAAAGAGAATAATATGTCTAGCAAACCACCCCTTCTCTCCCTGTCTAACCCCCTACCAAAACTCTGGATCGCCATTGCACCAAAACTATATATATATCGGGAGCTTTCATTGAGGGATCTCTCAAATCTACTTATTTGAGGGACACCCTTGTAGGGCCTATTCTGTATTGTAATTTACTAATCCAAACCATGGATATTGTAGATACTCATTCAAAGATCATCTCTACAAAAATCACTTGAATCTGATCTCATTTAACCACTCAATTGAATTATTGAAATTTTAGTACTTTTTTGAAGCACCGTATTTATTGATTTTGTAAGACACAATTGGATATCGAAACGGTTTCCAATTTGTCTAATTTTTTGCAAATATGATCTATGAATGTAGACTTAAAAAATAGATGGTTTGGATCGTTGAAAAAATATTTGTAGGAGACCCTAAAGGGTGTCCCTCAAATAAAATTAAATGAGGAATCTCTCAATAGAACGAGACTATATATGTATGAGAAATAATACAGATAAGTTATGGGGATCAAAGACAGAGTGGAGCGGTGGAGGCCGTTACGGGAGTGCTTCGAGCTTCTAGAGTACAGAGGGCTACGCTTGGCTTAAAGAAAGATTAGGATTTTGACTTCGTTTTGTCTCCTCTTGGTCTTGGACTTGGACCAGCTATGGCTAAGATAGTTGTTTTGCTTCTTTCTTTTTCCTCTCTTTCTGGTCGGAGCTGTAGCTTTCTTGCAAAGTTAGGAATTGAAAGAGCTAGACCACGGTCATATTGAGAAATTTGGAAAAACAGATTTCCTTTGAACACGTTAGTGGAAGCCGTAAGACATGATATGCTAGATGAGTTATTTTGTTGTACACCTAATCTAATGTACCAGTACATTGTGTTTTTTAGGACACATATGTCATTTCCATTTTCTTCTTCAATACAATTTGTTGCTTTATGATGTATTTATTGTTCTTTCTACCACTCATACCTTGGCTATTTTTTTTCAGATAGAAATTGGTACATTGAAGTTGTTAAGGAGTTACCATCACAATCATGACATTCAATCATAGTTATGACTATTCAAGGAGTATTTCAGTTACAGTGTTATTGTATTATTATAACACTCAATTATAGCATTATTATATTGTGATTACAGCATTTAGGTTTGATATAATTCCTCCACTAACGTTGTAAACCCTTTGGCTGCCTCCTATGCCTGTATATAAACTCTGTATCCTTGAACTGCACATATATGAAAATATCCCTTTTCTACAGAAGTCTTTGTTCAACTGATTAGAAGAAAAATGCAAAACTGAAAAGATGATCATATATAACAAAGATGTGTATAAATACTGTAAGAAAAATAATTTTTCTTACTCATAGGCCGAAGCCTGATGTTAAAGTATCAACACCAGCTGGAGACCTCTTGAAAACTCATGTCGGTTGAAGCTTTGAGTGCAAGACACTCTTGTGGCTGAAGCTTTGAGTGCAAGACACTCTTGTGGCTGAAATTAAATATCAAGGTCGGTGCACATATGTGGCTAGGATTGTGTTGTCAAGGTCGGCTAACAATTAAGCCGACTTATGTAAGTCGGTTACTGCCTCTATATATATAGGCAAGAGGCTGTTCATTTTATAAGAGTAAGAATCAAGAAGGTGTGTGTGTGTCAAAGAAGAGTGAGTAATAAGCTTTAGAGCTAAGAGTGTTCTAGAGTTTGTCTCTAGAAAGTGAGAAAGAGTGCTTGTAAGAGTTGTTGTTTCTCTTGAGTGTTGTCTTGTTGTAATATTTTGTGAGTATAATACAAGTAATTTGTTTACTTGTTTTGACTCCAACAAGTCTACATTAGAGTTGTGTACTCTAATTCTCTCAACAATTGGTATCGTGAGCGGAGACGGTCAGTGTGGACTAATTCTGCAGAGCTTCCTTGAATCGTGAGGAGTTTGTCTCTACAAGTTTGCATCTTTAGATCAAGCTTGTTCGATTACTAGAATTTTGCCGATACGATGGGTGATCTTCACGTAGTTGGAGGAATCACGAAGCTCAACAACAAAAATTACAACACGTGGGCGACATGTATGGAGTCTTATCTCGCAAGGTCAAGATCTTTAGGGTGTCGTGCCGGGGTAC
Organism: Prunus padus; assembly: GCA_024362665.1. Classification (NCBI taxonomy): domain Eukaryota; kingdom Viridiplantae; phylum Streptophyta; class Magnoliopsida; order Rosales; family Rosaceae; genus Prunus; species Prunus padus. Next base: position 9,843,560 of record JANFAM010000005.1, on the reverse strand, counting down.
CGGCGTTATACTACCGCAAGAAGACAACAATGACACTTACGTAAGTGGAAGATCAAAGCGGTAGTGAAGCCATGTTTGCCCTAAAGACAACAATTGAAGATGAAATGCTGGAACACATAAAGACAAGCCAAAAACACCAAAAGAAGCATGGAATACCTTTACAAGTACTCTTTTTCAAGGAAGAATGACACAAGACGCAGCTGCTTGAGAACGAGCTGTTATCAGCTAATAACGCGACATGACGATTGCTCAAGATTTCCACAAGGCAAAGTCTATATGCCGTGAAATTTCTGAATTAGATCCTCGCCGCTTATTGTAGAATCCAGGATAAAAGAATAATTATCCATGGTCCGAGACCGAATACCGAGGCCGTTGCCGCTATACAAGGATGGCCGACTCAACCATCACTTGTTGAATTTGAAAATTTGCTTGCCGATAAAGAAGCTATGGCTAAGCAAATTGGAGGGTCTCACAAAAGGTGAGGCGAGCACTATACACCAACAAAAGCAAAAGCAGCCTTCAAGCAAAGATGCCTGGTGGATCTAAAAGAGATGGTGACAAGGCGAAAGGTCATTAAGGAGAAGGAAGTTCTCACCGGGGAGCTTCAAAGTTTCACAAAGAACCGTGGTCAATCCAAGAATAATAAAAGATTCGAAGGCAAATGCTACAATTGCGGAAAAAGGGCCACATGGCTAAAGATTGTTGGTCTAACAAAAGCCTGCACAGCAATACTGCTACTTCCAACTCAAAGGAGAAAAGTGAAGACGATTGGGACGCTGAAGCATCTCTTGCTATGAGGAAGAGGGAGATAGCTCTCACGTGAACGATGACCTCTGAACGGATTGACTATAAGAATGATTGGATCATTGACTCAAAGCTGCTCAAATCACATGACGGGTGATAAAGAGAAGCTACGAACCTGGCTCCGAATACAAGGGCAATCGTGTGGTAATGATGCCTAACAACTCAAGGTTACCGATAACCCACATCGTAAGAAGATGAGTTGTACCACGATACAATCCTAACCAGGTACCGCTTCAAGACGTTTACCATGTTCCGCATGAAGAAGAATCTGCTTTCGATTGCGCAGACTAACATCATCGTGCCACTATGTCTGTTCGGCCCAAGAGATGTGAAGGTGTATCGAGACCTCAAGATCTCAAATGCCGACAATGGAGGATTCAAGGCGATTGGAGTCGCCCACGTAATGTCAAGAGTCTGCATATGTAGACAAGACAAGAAAGAACGAGACAAAGCAGATTTATGGCACATGAGATTGGGCCACGTTAGCTATCACAAGCTAAGTGTGATGATGAAAAAGTCAATGCTTAAGGGTCTTCCTCAAATTTGGATGTGAGAATGATACGTCTCAGGCAGGATGCCAATATGGTAAAGCGCATCAACCGCCATACGAGGAATCCAAGTTCAAAGCAAAAGAACCGTTAGAGTTAATCCATTCGATGTGTTCTGTCAAGCAACTATCGATTAGCGGGATGCGATACATGGTGATGTTCATTGATGATTCTCTTCCGTGTATGTGTGGGTTTTCTTTATGAAAGAAAAATCCGACACATTTACAAAGTTTAAAGAATTTAGAGAGACATTGAAGGAGAAGTGAAGAAGATTATCCGTTTTACGCATAATGGAGGAGAGTATACTGAATAAGTTCACAAGATCTACGAGAGTCTCGAATCACGCCATTCACCAGGCAAATACGCCACAACAGAATGGTGTAAGCAGAGAAAGAAAGAACCGGCATCTTGCGAGAGATATGTCGAAGCATGCCGCATGCCAAGAATGTGCCTCGGAAGGTTTTGGGCTCAAGCCATGAGAACTGCAGCCCATGTAATCAACAAACTTCCTCAACCAAGGTTAAAATTTGCTTTCTTCCCTTGAAATTGTGGGATATGAAACCTACAGTTAGTTATTTTGAGTATTCACTCGTGTGCTACGTATTTGTTCCAAGTCATTTACGTAGCAAGTTTGACAAAAAGGCAATCGGATGTATCTTTGTGGGATCACGACGGCCAGAGAAAAGGATGGAAATGTTGTGATCCCACAAGTGGAAGGTGTTACACATCACGAGATGTGGTGTTCGATGAAGCATCATCTTGGTGGTCCTTAAAATGAGGTGTTACCAGCACTCGAGAGAAATTGAAGATGTACAATGTAAGATGGGGGAGCAAATTGTTCCAAATTAACCAAGTTCAAATGAGCATGAAGATTCGCTCAATAGTGACGATGACGAGCATGAAGTAACTTCAGAATCCTTGGCAAACGGGTGTACATCAACAACCATTAGAAGAAGTTATACTGGTGAGGTGGAAGTATCAACTCCACAATCACAACCAAGAAGGTCAACAAGAGCATGGAAGCCAAATCCCAAATACGCCAACGCAGCCATAGCAAAAGAAGCAATTGAACCGAGACGTTTGAAGAAGCATCACAGAGTTACGAATGGAGTTAAAGCCATGGGAGAAGAGATCAATGCGCTTGAGCAAAATCAGACTTGGGATCCGGTGCCAAAGCCAAGAGATGTGAAACCCATATCCACGTAAATGGGTGTATAAGATAAAGCGTCGTCATTCGATGGATTAGTCGAGAGATACAAGGCTCGGTTGGTAGCTCGAGGTTTCTCTCACAGCATTTTACTAGATTATGATGAGACATTTAGTCCTATGGCAAAGCTTATGACCGTATTTACGGTCCTACTTGCACTTAGCGCCAATAAAGATTGGAATTTTATACCGTGATGGATGTGAAGAATGCATTTCTGCATGGGGAGTTAGATAGGAAATCTACATGATTCAACCAATGGGTTTTGAGAACAACATCCATCCCGAGTATGTGTGCAAGTTGAAAAAGGCACTTTAGGATTAAAGCAAGCACCAAGGTATGGTAAGATTGCTGAATTTCTCTCTCGAAGTGGTTATTCGTAACACATGCAGATTCCACCTATGCGTCAAAGCTAATAAAGGAAAATTAGCTATCGTCTTGGTATACGTGGATGATCTAATCATCACTAGTGATGACGAAGAAGAAATTCACCAAACGAAGGAGAATTTGTCATTCGTTTGTGATGAAAGAGTGGGACAACTCAAGCACTTTCTTGGGCTAGAGGTTGATCGTTACACAAGAAGGGATATTTCGTATCAACATAAATATGCAAAAGATTTGTTGCAAAAGTTTGAATGCTCGAATGCAAGCCAATCTCAACACCAATGGAGCCCAACGTCAAGATGTGCATATGAAGACAAAGACTTGGAAGACGCAACAATGTATCGACAACCTGGTGGGTAGTCTAATCTACTTGACATTGACTGACTCGACATTTCATATGCGAGCTGGTATGATGAGCTCCGTACATGCAAAATCCAAAGAAGTCTCATTTAGACGCAATTCGACGAATGCGAGGTATGTGAAGAGTACAATTGACTATGGTCTTTTGTACAAGAAAGATGAAGATTGCAAGCTAGTCGGTTATTGTGACGCTGACTATGCCGGAGATCATGACACTCGTCGATCAACAACTGGGTACGTGTTTAAGCTTGGTTCAGGAGCAATTTCCTGGTGCAGCAAAAGACAACCTACGGTATCCTTGTCAACCACAGAGGCAGAGTATAGGGCAGCAGCAATGGCAGCTCAAGAGATCATGTGGCTGACACAACAAATGAATGATCTACATCAATTGGTAGATTATTCAGTGCCGTTATACTATGACAATCAATCGGCAGTTCGTTTGGCGAAAAATCCAGTCTTTCATGCAAGAACCAAGCATGTGGAGATACACTATCATTTTATCAGAGAGAAGGTTCTGCAAGAAGAGATTGAGATGAGACACATTAGTACAAATGATCAAGTGGCAGACTTGTTCACAAAAGGTTTAAGTACTGGCAAGTTCGAAAACTTCCGTCGTCAACTTAATGTCGTGCAAAGAATATGAGCTGATGTTGAGGGGGAGTGTTAAAGTATCAACACCAGCTGGAGACCTCTTGAAAGCTCATGTCGGTTGAAGCTTTGAGTGCAAGACACTCTTGTGGCTGAAGCTTTGAGTGCAAGACACTCTTGTGGCTGAAATTAAATATCAAGGTCGGTGCACATATGTGGCTAGGATTGTGTTGTCAAGGTCGGCTAACAATTAAGCCGACTTATGTAAGTCGGTTACTGCCTCTATATATATAGGCAAGAGGCTGTTCATTTTGTAAGAGTAAGAATCAAGAAGGTGTGTGTGTGTCAAAGAAGAGTGAGTAATAAGCTTTAGAGCTAAGAGTGTTCTAGAGTTTGTCTCTAGAAAGTGAGAAAGAGTGCTTGTAAGAGTTGTTGTTTCTCTTGAGTGTTGTCTTGTTGTAATATTTTGTGAGTATAATACAAGTAATTTGAGTGTTGTCTTGTTGTAATATTTTGTGAGTATAATACAAGTAATTTGTTTACTTGTTTTGACTCCAACAAGTCTACATTAGAGTTGTGTACTCTAATTCTCTCAACACCTGACACCTCTGAGCCCACCCAGTTGAGGCAAACACTGCAAGACAACAGTGACCAGAGATATTAATCTGCCACAAAATAATGCATCCATTGTCCAAGCCTGTCAAGTTCTCGATTTTTGTACTGGCGTTTTCTCCTGGATGTCTTGTGTGGTAGGGGCTAAACACTATTGACCTCTTAAAAGCTATCCCAACATCCCACAAGCTTCTTTATCTGGCAGGATCAAAAAGCTTATCTATATGTATTTTCAGTATATATAATAAGCCTATATATCTTTCATCTTCATTAGGAGGGTTCAGGACCTAAGGCTAACAAAAAATGTCGTCACCATGGTGGGATGCTAGCAATATTGAGAAAGATGGCCATCTCATGATGACCAGAGCAATATTTCTCACCATTTCAGCCATGGCGATTGCTCTGTTCTGGTTCATGTGGAACTGGAAAAGCTCAAAAAACCCAACACCTCCATTGCCACCAGGTCCTCGTGGCCTGCCATTTCTTGGGAGCCTTCCCTTTTTAGGCCCCAACCTTCACCACGAATTCACAAACCTGGCAAGTGTTTATGGCCCTATCTACAAACTCCAACTTGGTAGCAAATTATGCTTTGTTCTCTCTTCGCCATCACTCGTGAAACAAGTGGTTCGTGACCAAGACACCCTCTTTGCAAATCGTGACCCTACAATTGCTGCACAGATTGCCTCCTACGGAGGAACCGACATCGTGTTCGGATCCTACGGTCCAGATTGGAGGAGGTTGCGCAAGGTGTTTGTGAGCCACGTGATGAGCAAAGCCAGCCTTGATGCTTGTTATGCTCTGAGAAAAGAGGAAGTTCTCAAGTCAATTGGTCAAATTTATGGCAAAAATGGCAGACCAATTGATTTCGGGCAGGTTGCATTTTTTACAGCAATCAACACAATCATGAGAATGTTGTGGGGTAGGACTCTGGAAGCAGAGAAGGGGACTGATCTTGCGGCAGAGTTCAGAAATGTGGTGTCTGAAATTATGGAGTTGCTTGGGAAGGGAAATATTTCCGACTTTTTTCCTTGGCTTGCCAGGTTTGATGTGCAAGGAATTGCGAGGCGTGCGAAGCAGCTTCTATCTGTGACTGAAAAGATTCTCAACTCTGCCATTGAAAAGCAGATGAGTGAGGCAGCAGAGCAAGATGGGGGGCTATCGCTAAAGCATGAAAGGAAGGGCTTTCTGCAGTTCTTGTTGGAGCTTCATGAGCATGGAGATGATGCAGAATCCCTTACTTTGCAACAAATCAAGGCGCTGCTCACGGTACTGTATTCTTATCTTTGGTTTGTAGTTTGTTTGCAGTCGTCCAGATGCATGTGAGCGATTTTAGGCCATTGACATATGACTTTTTCCTTATTTTTGACAACACTTAATGCATTAATACGGTCAGTATTCGCATGTGCTTGCGGGAGAGACTCACCAAAAAAGGTAATAGACCGGCTAAAAATCGTTGTGGTTTTAGTTTTAAAACCGTTGTAATTGGTTAACTTCCACGAACGGTTTTTACTTAAAACCGTTGTAATTTGTCACTTTCCACAATGCTTGTTACATAAAACCGTTGTAATTGATCACCTTCTAGAACAGTTTTATTTAGCACCGTTGTAATTTGTTTAGTTGGACAACGGTTTCTATATAACCATTGTAGATATTACAACTAGATAACGGTTTTTATGTTAAACCATTGTGGAAACACACATTAGATAACGGTTTTTATTTTAAACCGTTGTGGAAACACACATTAGATAACGTTTTCTATGAAAAACCATTGTTGAAAATAGCAGTAGGTCACCCACAAAATTCCAAAGTAATCATTCACTATGAAAATTAATGAAAATTTACACTAATAATTTATACCACAATATCAATTTACAATTAGAATTCAATGCATGTACACTGCAACAATTTTCACAATAAAAAAATTTTGTTTATCTTGTTCCTTAACATTATCATTCTACATATTAGTCACAAAACTTGCTAGCTCATGCCTGACTTCATCAATCTGCTCGTGTGTTGGCATTCCCTCTACAACTGAAACAATATAAAACAAAAACAAAAAAGTTAACCAAGATATTAATTTAAGCAAGATAAATTGAAAGAGAGAAAATACGTACTAGGAGTTTGTTGCAAACCAGAGCAAGGCAGAAGAGTCACAACACAGACAAATTTCATTTGTACGTACGTAAAACAAAAATTAAATTCAATAAACAGGGTAATACTAATCAACACATCCAATCATATTAAGCTAAAATCTTAGCTGCATATCAAAGGTTAAATATTAAGTAGATTTTAACTCGTTGTTTATATCCGTCACTGAAATTTTCTCTCTGTGTTTACAATTAAATCCCAGATAAAGATTAGAAACTTAACAGAGATTGAAAAAAAAATATACCAAATAAAGAAAACAGAGATTGAAATATTGGAATTAATATGCAAATGTGACGGAAAAATGCAAGTTTATTTCCCCTTTCTTTGATGAAAAACACACTCATTTGACCGGGTCTAGCCCTGGCTGACTGTAGAGGTTTCCATACCCACAAGCACCGCCTACAGAAAACAAAAACTTTGAAGACCAGTACATACCCGATCAATGAGCTCCAAACTTATCAAAATTCAAAGATTAAACCTAACCAAATATCCAGAAAATCAGTAAGTAATAACAACGAACCGATTAATGAAGTTCCTAAACTTCCAAAATCTGCACACCCCAACCTTGTAAGTTTATAGGCAACAAAAGAGACCAAGCCACGATTAATACCAAAAAATGCGAATAAACTTTGCTGATATGCCTCTGTTAACAACCATAGAAGAGGATTGCAAAGCACAGAAGCAGAGGATCAAGAGAGAGAGAAATGAGAAGAAAGCTATTATCACAGAATCAGTTTCTCTTACTCAATACCTGTAATTACACAAGAGAGTGCTATTTATAGCAACTCAGTAAAAGCTTACAGCTCTAACAAACTAACTAACAATTAAACAATAATTAAACTATTGTTGACCAGACAAGTCAACTATTACAGCTCAGCAATTATTACAGCTCAGCTAGACAAGTGTCAGCTATTACCCCCTTGCAAACTCATGTGAGGTTTACCAAGCATGAGGTTGTTGCGAAGATACTGAAACTGAGGAGTAGCCAAACTTTTGGTGAAAATATCGCCAAGTTGCTCAGTACTAGAGAGATGGCAGACCTGCATATCCTTTCTTTGAACTCGCTCTCGAACAAAATGAACATCAATTTCCATATGTCGAGTCTTACTATGAAAGACTGGATTATGAGCAAGAGCAATGGCAGAAATATTGTCACACCATATAACTGGTGCTTTGTGAAGAGTGATATGAAGCTCTTTCAATAACTGTGTGAGCCAAACTAATTCACAAGCAGAATTTGCAAGAGACCTCCATACTCAGCCTCTGTGGAAGACCTGGAGACTGTTGTTTGTTTCTTTGCTCCCCAAGAAATAGGATTTCTTCCTAAGAAAACTACATAACCTGATGTTGATCTGCGATCATTAGGATCACCTGCCCAGTCAGCATCTGTGTAGGCCTGTAAGTCTAAAAATCCTGAAGTAAATTGAATCCCATAGTCGAGAGTTCCTTGGAGATACCTCAGAATTCTTTTGACTGCAATAAGATGTATAGTAGTAGGTTGTTGCAAGAACTGACAAGCATAATTAACTCGCAAATGCTATATCTGGTCTAAAGTAAGATATCAAGTGCACCAACAATGCTCGATAAAGGAAGGATTGTCCAACAACTCACCATCATTCTTGTAAAGTTTTGTTCCTGGGAGCATTGGAGTGGGAACTGTGGCACAAGTCTGCATGTTCATCTTGGCAAGCAATTCTCAAGCATATTTGGCGATTCACAAACAATCCGTAAGAAGTATGGTGAACTGTAATCCTAAAAATAGGACAACTCTCCTAGATCCTTCATATCAAATTCAGCACTTAGAGTAATAGTCAGCCTGTCAATAGCAGCTTAATCATTGCCAAGCTGAGAATAATATCATCAACATAGAGTAGTAAGATCATCGTGATGACGTAACCTTTCTTGTAAATGAAAAAGAAGTGGATCGTAATAAGATCGAGTGAAACCAAGATGAATCAATCGAGTTGAGAAACGCTCATTCCATGCTTCTAGAGCCTGTTTGAGGCCATATAGGACTTATGTAACCTCGCAAACCGCTTGAGGAGAACCTTGATCAACAAAACCAGGTGGTTGATCCATATATACTTCCTATGTGAGTATGCCATGCAAAAATGCATTTTTGACATCCAATTGTTTCAATTTCCACTTGAACCGAGTAGCCAATGCTAGAATTAACCGCACTGGTGGTATGTTTGACAACTCGGACTAAAAGTTTCAGTAGTCTATGCCTTCTTCGATGATAACCTTTTACAACCAAACGAGCTTTAAATCTTGCAATCGAACCATCTCATTCTTTTTACTTTAAAACCCACTTGCAACCTACTACTGCGATGAGAAGGCAAAGGAACTAAAGACCATGTCTTTGTTTCCAGTGCAGCATCAAATTCTCTTTTCATTGCAACACCACTCGTAACTTTGTAGAGCCCGTTTATAAGTCTTAGGTTCTTGAATAAGATCAGCATTTGTGCTTGAAATAGCAGAGAATACCGTCTTGGAAGCAAAGAAAGACTTTCTTCCTCTCACTATTCCATGTTTAGACCTTGTAGTCATAGGATGTATATTGGAAGTTAGAGTGGCGATTTCCTCTGCATTCAAAGGTCCTTCAATAACACTATTGCCACTTAGAACAACACCATGTGTATCATGATCAGCAACGAACTAGCATTTACCCCATCAATAGCATTACCTCGCAGTAGCCCTTGCATCCTCATTGGCATGAAAATCAAAAAATGCAGGATTACTTGTATTAGCACTATGACCATGATTTGCACCAAGCCTAGAAGTACCTGGATGGGAGAGGAGTATAAAGGAGTAATTAAAGAAGGAAAGGACATAGCGAGAGGATTGACAGTAGTGAGTCTTGATTGTAGCAAAAGGAAAGATAGTCTCATCAAAGATTACATGCCTGGAAATATATAACTGGAAGTGGGAATGTGAAGACACAAATAACTCCTTGTAATCTAAGGTGTAACCAACAAAAAACACATCGAGATGATCTCAATGCACTATGAGATTGATAAGGTCGAAGATATGGATAACATGCACAACCAAAGACTTTTAAAGTGTGCAACTGAGGAGAAACACCAAATAACTTGTCGTAAGGCTAATCCTTAGAACTTTGTACACATCCTATTGATAAGAAAATTAGTCGTGGAAACAAAGATGAAACCAGAATTTCGCTGGCATGGATGTCAGGATATCATAGTCAAGGCAGTTTCGACAAGATGCCTATGCTTCCTCTCCGCTAATCCATTTTGCTGAGGAGTGTGTGGACATGATTTATAATGGAGAATCCCATGTTTAGCCAAAAACTCGCCCATAGCTGTGTTCACAAACTCACCACCACCATCACTTTGAAAGATCTTAGTAGATTTATTGAAGAATGTGGATATATAGGCATGAAACTTGACAAAGATCCTAAACACATCAGATTTATTGATCAAAGGATAAATCCATGAATATCTTGTACAGTCGTCAATAAAGATGACATAATATCTATAACCAGATATAGAAGTACATGGACTAGGACCCCATACATCTGAGTGTATTTTATGAAAAGCTTCTAAACTCTTAGTCTCTGACAACTGAAATGGCAACCTACTCATTTTTCCTTCTAAACAAGACTGACAAACATAAGGTTCATGATCTACTTGACAAGATTCATGACTCTGAGCTAACATTCGAACCAGCACCTCATTGGCAGGATGACCAAGCCTCTTATGCCATAATGAAGAACTCACTCTTTTTCCAAGATAAGCAACCGCTCTTCCTTGTGAAGTAAACAATTTTGGACCGTAATGGCAACGGATGTAGGGCCATCATCCGAGACCCTTGTATAGGATCCTCCCTAATTTGTCTCGAATTAGGAAGTAAAATGCATCAAAAGCATTTGACACTTGTTGTCAAGGCAAAACTGATGTAAAAGCAAATTTGCATATTTGGGGAACATGTAGAACATTGGCTAAGTGAAAAGATGTGCCAACAATTAAGAAAAGCAAGGCTAACATTTATCAATGAATAAGCTAGCTCCATTACCCACAACAATACCTTCTTTAGAAGTGCAAGGCTTGGCTGAGTTCAGATTTCCAATGTCACTGGTAATATGGTGAGTAGCTCCAGTGTCAGCTAACCAAACATTGGGATCAGCAAATTGAAAAGAGGATGATGCACTATAGGCTTGAGCTTGATTCTTCACATGCTGGAATTGAGGACAAGAAGCAGCTGTGTGTGTGGGATCATTGCACAATTGACAGGTCTGGATAGTTGAAGTGACAGATGTGGTTGGAGAGCCAAGAATGCCCTGACTAGGATTGGGTGGAACAATATATTGAGAAGGTGGTACGGAAGGAGAAAATCCAGAAAAACCAGATGAATTGTAGGATTGGCCAGGACTGTTGTAGCCACTAGAGTAACCTCCTTGAAAACCACCACTGTTATATCCTCCTTGACCATTGTGAGAAATCCTCCATGAGCATTGGAATAGCTTCCATTGTTATGGCCTCCTTGACCATTATGATAACCACCATTGTTATAGCCTCCTTGAGGAGAAAAACCACCACCATTGTAGTGGGAAGTATGGTCTGGATAGGGATTGTAACCACCACCATTAAAGTTGCCATGATTATGAAATCTCCCCCCATGAAAACGAGGATTATACCTGCCACCATTGGAGTGTCTTGACTGACCACCTCTATAGTTTCGATTTCCACCATGATAACGTCCCCTATTGTGCCAGTGAGAACCGTTGTTCCAGTTAGAACCATTAGACCAGTTAGAACCACCTTGATGAGGCCCCCCCTGATTGTTATGCCATTGACTTCCATCAAGAGAAGAGGTATTAGACTGTGGATCAATGATGCCTGGTACTTCATGTCAAGGGTTTTAGCCACCATAGCAGTGAGTAAAGTGGAATGTTGTTGTGATGCAGCAGCAATATCTTGTTCTTCAGCTAGCAAGAGAGCCCTCAACTCACAAGAGTAACAGTGCGAGCTCTAATATGAGACTTAAATGATTATACTCCACTGTAAAACCATTCAAAGTGATGAGTAATATATCCTGTCGCACAGTAGATTTTAGCACCGGCCGAGTCTTTGTCGTGCGCTTTGATCTTAGACAAATAAGTCTCAACATCATCCACACCCTTCTCGAATGGTTTGGAGATTTGTCTTTAGTTGCATGATATTAGCCTCCGAGATAGAAGCATAACGATCCTCCGTAAGATGTCCCAAGCATCCTTAGAAGTGGTGCAAGCCATGATCTCAAGATATGCATCCTGAGATGGTTTGCAATAAGCATATTCGTAATAGCAATATCATTGTCAAGCCAAGTCCGAGCAAGAGACGCTCGGTGCAGCGGTGACAAGGACAAGAGCCATCAATGTAGCCAAGAAAATGATGACCTTTCAACAGTGTTTGATTTTCGAACTCCGATAACATAATTGGTATCATCCAATTTGAGAGACATGAAATCACAAACTCGATTTAAGCAACTCCATTGCATTAACTTCGGAGCCATAGGTACAAATTCACCAAGAATCACACCAATTGTGACAAGTGTAAAACAGAAGAGAAAACTCACAAGAATCAAGAAATTAGGTTTATTATGCGCCAACATTCGGACATTATGCACAACAAGCAAACAAATATCAAGAAAAGGCTCAAAAGAAAGAAAAACTTAGCAATGTAATCCAGGAAACAATCGAAGATGACAAGCTGAGAATGACAAAGCGAAGAAGACGAACCGAGGATGACGAAGCGAAGATTCTTGATTCGAAACGTGATTCAACACAATTGAGAAAGCAGCGGAGAAGAAGCAGAGGATCAAGAGAGAGAGAAATGAGAAGAAAGCTATTATCAGCCTCTATGTGCATTCTATCAATTTATTTTCAAGAGCAAATTTTGATGTAAAAATTCTAACACAAGGGATAGTAAGAAGTAAATTAAAATGCAACAAATCTTTTTTTCTGAACTTTTTAACAGTTTGATAATTTTGAACAGGACATTGTGGCTGGTGGTACTGACACCACAGCAACAATGGTGGAATGGGTAATGGCTGAGCTGATGCAACACCCAGATGACCTGGAAAAAGTTCAACAAGAACTGAAAGAAGTTGTGGGTTTGGACAACTTGGTTGAAGAGTCTCACGTGCCCAAATTATATTACTTAGATGCTGTGATTAAGGAGGCATCTAGATTGCACCCTGCTCTCCCTCTTCTGGTACCCCATTGTCCAAGCCAATCCACTTCCATTGGAGGGTTCAAAATACCAAAAGGTTCTAGTGTTTTTATAAATGTTTGGGCCATTCACAGAGACCCTAATGTTTGGGACAATCCCTTGGAATTTAGGCCCAAGAGGTTCCACAATGATCCTCCAAGCAACAACTTTGATTACAAGGGCAATAAGTTGGAATATCTTCCATTTGGTTCTGGGAGAAGAATGTGTGTTGGGATTCCCTTAGCAGAGAGGATGATGATCTATGTGTTGGCTTCATTTTTGCATTCATTTGAGTGGAGGTTGCCCAATGATGCAAAGCTTGACCTTCAAGACAAATTTGGGCTTGTGACAAAGAAAATGACTCCATTAGTTGTCATTCCAACACCCAGGTTATCTAAATTGGAGCTCTATACTTAGATTTATTTTCATTCCCTCCTGAAAGATGCAGCATGCACGTCACATATATGCATTGATGCTCTTGGTTCAATTGTTTCATCCTTATTATCTTATAATAAATGGAGGAAATAAAGGATTTTGTGTGGTTTGTCTCATGTCACGGGTGATACATTGTGATTTATTTTGTTGCATTTATATTAGGTACTTTTTTGTTAACAGATAGTTTAAACTTCAAAAAAATTAATAAACAAAAAAGAACATCTTGAATAATATCATAAGGTTCTTCAAACCGCAACATATCAATCTCAAGAGATAGACGGTGGGTTAGTTCATAAAAAAAATATTAACAATAAAAAAAAAATAAGGCTCAAAGCACTTCCTCAAGTATTTACTTCCAATTTGAAATTCTTGAATACGAACATTGTATTATTGTATTGAGGACACTACCTATATAGTAAATGATAATTTTGAAACATGGTTAAAGCACAAACAGGATTAAGACAGAACTGGCTCCACTTTAAAGATCATATTTCGATTTCGCTTTTGATACTTTAAACTATAGAACTAATTTAATTAGGTTTGGAAAGCACAAGTGCAAACCCAGTTTATCTCAACATAGTGATATTTAGTTAAACATAGGATTTCAGGTGCAGAAATTCAAAAATATGGATTATATGATGGTATTGCGGTCTCATTCAAAAATTGTTGAAATAGAGACAAGAATAAGGTTAAATAACGTACCACTAAAGTTAGTGGTATATTAAATATCAATATAAGAGCCTCGGAATCTTCAAGTGAGATTCCATCATCACTAAATCTAATTTATTACATAATGGCATCTGTACATAATGTAGATTCCCACTAACCCCACTAATCGATCTTTTATTTCTTGGCCACATTGCTTTCAGTACAACTTGTTAGTTGTTACATCAAGATGATTTCATGCAAGCCCCAAATCGGCACATTTTGAGGTAACTTTCTACAATTAGCTGATCAGAAATATCTTTTGAGGCACTTGATGTTCATTGCTTAATTAAGCTGAAGCAGCAGCGACGCAGACAGGCAGATCTGTCTCAACATTAGGTAGAGTTCGAAGTATGGGGTTGCTCTCAAAGAAATTCACAGGCTTTAGGTCAAAGCTAGATGACACCGTCGGCATTATAGGGAAGTCTTCTTGACATGGTATGTGATGAAACCCTAATGTGTACCAGAGAACAATATCCTTGTTCTCGATTGGCCGGTCCCTACAAAATCAAAATCATCAATTAGATACTATTTCTGTAAAAAAAGATGTGACTGGTAAATACGATACAAATAAATTAAATGCTCACCTGTCGGACCAGACGGCTAGGGTATCTTCACCGTGACTTTGGCAAACGAGCAACCCACCAGCCCATTGCTCACTCCTATTGTATGGGGTAACCCAAATTTGATTGTTTGTAAAAGCACCTCTCTTTTGGGGAGGGTCATCTAGATCAAGCAAGCTAGCAGCAGTGCCACCCGCGACCAATTTATACCCGACCGGGTTTCCGACTCGGGTCCTTTTTGTTGGGTTGATCACATGGAATTCGGATGGGTCATAGAGTTTTAGCTTAACTTGTGCATCTTTTTCCGTTTTGGCCACGGTTTTAGTAGCTTTCAAGTAGCTTTTCCTTGGTGACTTATTTGGAGAGTTTTGTTCCCTTTGGAGATTCACTTTCATAAAGGAGTTATCTGAGCCGTCCACGTCCATATCAAGATAAAATGTGATGTAATGGTCATGAATAACGCCAATAACGTTTTCTGACAAGAGTGTTCCGTGGAGATTCTCTGGGCTAGACGCTTGGTTCACATTCTCATAGGAGGTGCCTTTCACCATCAAAATGCCACTCAGTCCAACCTGCATATACGCATATTATATATATATATTGAAAAATGTTAGAGAATAGCATACGTGCTGCTTGAGTGACGGTACCGCTAATTGATAGTATTAACAATAATTTATGGCATCAAGATTAAAAGAAGAAATTACGCAAGCAATTTAAGAACCAAAAGAAAATTAGCCAAGCTTATTATTCATATATTCATGATATTTCTGACTATTAGTGTAATTTATCGGTGTAATTTAAACTATCGCTTATATTCATAAAATAAAATCACCAAGCCACTAACCTTGACTCGGATTAGTCCATCTGTTTGAAACTCCCAGTCGATGATATAGTCATAGTTGGCCACTGATGCTACCATTCTAACCACTAAAGTCACCTTTGGCCTTACTTCTCTAATCTGCCAAAAACTCACATAAGTAGGGCCCACTTTATTTAATTCATACATAGGAAAATTATTAGCCTACTATATTTACTGAACATACTATTACTATAGACCGTATGCATTTTCAACAAAACTAAAATAAAGTTCAATTGCATGATGAGTCCAATTTCTACTAAAAAATCAATAAACAAATAAATATGATATTTGTAGCATTATTCTTTTAAGTTTTTGGACTTGAGTTTCTTACCTGCATACCCGTTATCGGACATTCGGTGTGCCGCCACGCAATATCACCCGCATAGCTCTCAAACACACAAACCATGTTCGATCGGACGTAAGGTGTTCCATCAGCTGCTGCAAACACGCCATCCATATAATAGGCATTGCGTGGGCAATCATTAAGCGGGTCAAGAGCCATGGCCTGCAATCCGAACCCATATTCGCCTGCATCCATATAAGTCTTGAAGTACCATGCATCAGTGGGGTCCATGTAAGGCACGAACAACTCCGACGTAAACCCTTTGTACATCACATCCCTAAATTCCCCGGTATTTGGGTCACGGACTTTAGCCCGAGACACAATCACACCCGCCCGAGCATCGGGTTTCACGTGAAATTCCCAATTTGCCCATTTGACCAAGTGATCATCCTCCACAGTAAAACTCGGCCCATTGGGCTGCTCTATGGATATGGGCTTCAGCAGCTTGAGAACTTGATTGGGCTTCTGGGCCGAGTACCTATAGTCTGTGTTGGCGGCGTTTGGTATGGGGATGCTCCCGCCCTTATCCGAAATCTCCAACACTTGTTTGGTGTCCAAGTCAACCAGCACAGTCAACCCTTCGATTGGCCTCATGTAGAAGTTCACAGTATCCTTGGTGGAGTAGCACTGCACCTTAATCAACCTCCTGTTCTCCTCCACCTTGCCGTACCACCCCGTGGAAATCGGCAGGCAAGCCAGATCCGTCAGATCAACCCCGCGCTGGACGATCGTGCGGTTGAAATCAGCGTTCATGAGCGGGACCCGCGTGGCCGCTGTCATCTCCTCCAGCGTCATCGTCGGATAACCGGAGTGGGAGGGGGTGTCTTCCACGGTCACCTCGCTGGTGGTCAAGTCAACGGTGAGAACGTGTGACATGTCACCCACACGTGCGACGACGGTGGCCTTTCTAGGGAGGAGGGGATCGCCATGGTGCCAGCGGAGGACGAGGGACTTGTCGGGCTCTTGGAGGTCGACGGAGTGGAGCGCGTGGGAGGAGGAGGCGAAGAGCGCGTGGGAGGAGAGGATGGAGCGGACGGCTGTGATCTCCGGGAGGGTGAGGGGGTCGAGAGGGTGGTGGGGGATGTCGGAGGCGTGGCCGCGGAGACGGCGTGTGGGGTTGGGGGTTTGGACTGGAGGCGGTTTTTGGAGGAGCACCAGGCGGAGTTGGTGGAGCAGTCGAGGAGGTTGGCGGCGTAGGGTGGCGCGTAAGGGAGGTGGGCCCAGGTGAAGAGGAGGGCTAGGGCTATGCAGAGGGAGAGAAAGAAGAAACGCAGAAAGCTTCTGGTGTCCATGGGAGCCTTCTCCACCTGAAGGCTCTGTTTGAGAGTGAGTGCGTGCGAGAGTGAGAGCTGAGATTTGTTGGTTGGCTTGTTTGAGTATATAATATAGAGAGGTAGCTGCTTGCTAAGATAAGGATAAGGATGATGGCATATGAGAAAGATTCCGAATATTGAGAGAATCAGTCTGTACTATGTAATAATATATGCGAAAGCTATTACAAAGTAGCAGGAAAGTCGCCACTTGTGCATACTCATCACACATGCACTTGTGCGTATACTGCATTGTGACGTAACTTTCTTGTTTTTTTCCCCTTTTTTTCCCTTTTTCTTTTTTCTTCCTTAATAATATACTCAAGCCAGTCTTGAACAAGATATTTACATAATTGTGTATTTAGTAAAATTTTAAATTTCGCATAGAGTCCTCAAATTCTCACAACCGGCTGCAGTTATGTAACACTAACTTAGTTGCAACTTCGTTTTGAATTGAAAATTATTATTCATTTGATTATTGATTTGATATGATCATTTCTATTATTATAGGACACCATTTAAATATTGTGATCAGTGACTATTGGGAGACACCATTACACGTCCGTGCTTAAGGGAAAAAAAAATTGTTTAAAA
This sequence comes from Prunus padus, assembly GCA_024362665.1. NCBI lineage: Eukaryota > Viridiplantae > Streptophyta > Magnoliopsida > Rosales > Rosaceae > Prunus > Prunus padus. The sequence goes on along the minus strand of JANFAM010000005.1, from coordinate 9,825,891 downwards.
AAAAAACAAAGCACCATTTTTTAGGTGCCAATTAATCTTTATAATTAATTATTGACACTATGATTCAAGGGGCAAAGGAGAAAGGTATTTTAGTCCGAGTTCGTTGTTATTGAAAAAAAAGAACAATTGTTTCTCACCATGCGTTGGTTTTATCTACAGAAGTTATAGTGGGGCCGTCGCATACGACAGGAGGGCTCGTATATTCTGAAGATTCCGTGTTTGCTTTGATGAGAAAATGACAGTGGTACCAATAAAAAGTCATTATTGAAGGGGAAAATATTAGAGGCACCAACTTTGCAAGACCAACTTAAGTCTGCAACTCTCTAATAGGCGTGGAATCAGATTGTATTAGACAACACCTCTATTAGAATTAATCCAAAGATTAGTGACTCTAGCACCACCCTTATTGAAGGCTCCAAATCAAGTCCAACTCCAACCCCATCGAAACGACGACGAATGAGGTTGAGCAGTCACTCTCTCCAATGACTTCGCACGCACCCAAATCATCAAAAGCAATGAATAATTGATTAATCCTTTTTGTAAAGTTTAGAAAATAAATGGCATTGGTTTTTATTTGTTTACACTGTGACAAATTTAATCAAACATTCCACGGGAAGTAAACAGTACCAAGGCTAGCCTGCCTCGTTGGTATGGGCCTCGGATGAGTCATGACTTGGGCTGCTAAAGGGCTTTTTGAGAGTCATTGGGCTCAATGTTGCGAGAGAGAAGAGCCCAATAGTGTTTTTTTGGCTACCTATTAAGTAAAATAAATAGACACTTTATTTGGAGTATACACACATGGTATAACTCGGTAACATGTTTATTATAAGTAATGAAAATGGAAGAATTCATGTTCAAATTTTGGAATTTGATTCCTTTGCAAATTTTGGTAATTGAATTTCTAAATTGATCAAAACATGCTTGATTGTTGTTTTGGGTCAACAAACATGCATTGGATTTGGTTTGGGCGGAATCTAGAGTCATGTCACGCACTATAAGGAAATAATTGCTCTCAGGTCCTATGAGAAGGAGAAAAACTGCCACAATATTGATATACACATTTTCTATCTATTTTCTCTTGTAGAACTTCTCCTCTACAATCTAATTCTATAAAGGAGACTTGGATCGGGCCATTGATGGCACTTTTAATTTGATTCAAACACAGAACTTCGAGTGTAAAGATAAATAATTACTCTTAACCACTTGAACTATATACACTTACCACATAGAAAAAAGATCAGAACGGGTAAGCGAGGAGGACTCGCAATGAAAGGGTCAAACAAAATTGGAAGACTTCATGTGAAGGTGGGAAAGAAAAGTTCAACAAATACCCTTTAGCCACCAAGAAATGGATCTTAACTTTTCGGAGACAAAAAAAATGCTTGAAAGATATGATTGTGCGCTCAGCACAGTTGATTTATCGCACCTTCTATTCTCACTGAAGGCGCGCATATTCAATTCCCACTAATGCACACCCTATAGCTCCCTTGTTTATTCTTTTAGATTTATAACACACTGTGTGCAGTAAGGCTACTTTTTGCATATGTATTGGTCACTAATTATATATAATTTAAGTTGTTTTTAGTGACTAATTTAAATATTGGTAAGAAAAGTTAGTCATTAAAAATTAAAAAAATAAGCACCAATCATTTTAGTGACTGTGTAGTATTATTAGTCATTAAATTCACTGTATTTTTCACCATTATTCATTTGGTCACAAGAAAATTGGTCACTACTCACCATTTTCCTTGTAGTTATAGTACTATAATATCAAGTTGCAGTAGTCATTTCCCCTGAAAAATACTTTCACAATTCCTAATAAAAGGTGCCTACTCGCCCATAACTGCCTATTTCATGCGGCCTGTCAGCTGTTTTTCCATTCTCCAGCTTGGCTTCTTTATGCAAAATTCAATTACTCTCGTCTCCTATGGGTTCATAATCCCCGCAATCACTTAGTCATAATAATGAGAAACATTGTTACACAGAAAATGTTGCAGATTCCAATGCACAAATTATGGTATTGATGAAAACACAAGAAACTTGAAGAAAACTTACCGTGCAAAGCATGAAACAAGATCAAACCATTGAGGGCTCTCTATATCCACAGAATGAACAGTTGAATGTATGGTCTTGATCATATCTCTTCCTGCTTCTCCAACAACAATTTGAAATGTGGTGATACAAATATGTTGAACCATGAGACCTGCATTATAGCCAGTCCTGACATGGCAAAAGTCCCGCTTTCCCAAATGAACCAAATAATTAGAGCTCCGCAACTCCAATGGCAATGGCGGACGCGCAATCTCCAAGCCTTCTAATATAAACAGTTTGTCGTAGGAAATATGCAATACCACCATCATCACCTTTTTGCATCCTTAAGGAGAGTGGTATAACACAATTCTCATATAAAAGCATAGATAGTCGACTTACCTACAACTACGGCCCTCCCTACGAAAAGGGCATAATAAACAGCGGTATCAACTTCCACTCGATTCCATTGGTTTCTACTCAGATGAAAAGCAACGACATCGAAAGTATGTGTTCCCTAGCTAGCCAATGAAAACAAAATAACGCCATGACAAACGGCATAACCGGTTATATCCGCACAGGTGCGATAATCCTTATAAAATGGAAGCCGCGGCATTTTCTCCCAAATGTTCTTCTCAGGATCATACCTCTCGAAGGAAGACTCCGAAAATGATGGAAAGTAGCATGGACTTGCAACACAGTAAATCTTGTCATACGCGGACACAACCATTGCTATTGATTTATTGCCTAGGTTAGAAGGAATGGATGAACATCTTGAAAAAGAGTTCATGTCAACAATATAACCACTGTGTTCTGTAAGACAATATAATTTGGAGCGTTTGAAAATCCATGCAGCATGAAGGCAAGTATCCTCATTGAACTTGGCAACAAGTCCAATTGTTGTGGGTTCATGAGAGACTCCTCTTCCATGTCTGAATTTCACTTCATAGATTGCAGTAGGTTCTTTGAACCCAAAAACAGATCGGGCTTCCCCCTGATTTACCGTCATTGATGCATGCTCCCCCTCCATCTCCATGGGCAAGCTGGACAGAGGAGAGATAAATATAAAATAAGTCAAGTTAATATTTTCAAACAACTACCTACCTGGAGAGAATTAATGAATGAAGCAAGGTCAAAGCTACAATATCTACTTTAGTAACCATATATATACACTTCATAGGAATAAACACTCCATTTTCCTACAAACTGTGAATGCAAGTGTAGGAGTAGATCATCGTCATTAAATATTAAAGAGTAACTGATACATGATAATTACATGCAAATTTCAATTCATAGAATATATAATATATAAATCATCATAATTGTAAAATATAACATCTGATTCCACAGAAAATAACAGAGTCTGCAAGAAGACACCTCAAAGAAACAGATGGAGGCCTTCCAAATAGGAGTTGGTAATCTAATTCGAATTCAAGAATATGTAACACAGGTGAACTGAAGGGTAGCAAAGAGTTATAAAACCTGTAGCATCATCAAGGTGGCAGAACAAGAACAAGTAGAGAGAATTTATCTAGTAGAAGCTCAAGCTGGTTATTATTCCAAGCAAGAATCTTTGAATATAATTAAACATGCAAGCAGCAACAATTTTACAGAGAAGCAAAATTAAAGAAGATGAAATCAATTCACTAAGCCATGCATGCACTGACCTTGGGTAAGGATGAAGGGCCCCATGGTTGGGGTTGGGACCGCAGGTATTCACTGTGACACTGGCGCGTAGTAGGCGAAGCTGCTCTGTTATAGATTTCGTCAAATTGACCAGGTTGATTTGCTGGTTGGAAAGTGCGGCTAGAGAGTTCTCCATCTCCGATATCTTGCCCAGGAGCTCATCTTTGCTCGTCAAGGCATGATCCTCAACATCGGTGAGCTCAGCGGAGGCGGAAGGTTGAGATATTTTCTGATCACCCATGATACCAGATGATTGACAGGGCCTTTGCTAGCTATGGAAAAGCTAAATTGAGGCACAAGGAAATTTAGGGCTTGGGGATGCCGCTGTAAAGCTTGGAATTTATGCAAGAGATCAATCCAAATCCAATACATATAGGGTAGCAGAGCACAATTTCTTAAAGTCTGAATTACTTTTTTTTTTTTTGAAGAACTTTCCTATTGAATGGGGCGATAATATACTAAACTTACACGCACAGATGCTAGAGTTCGAATCCAAGACCTTATTTGGAGGAGCAATTACTCTAAATCACTACACTAGTGGGTCCTTTGCTATATGTGTCTGAATTACAATTTAAAAAACATGTGTTGTTATATAATTAATGACCTAATTAATCTTGCTACAAACAGGAAAGTAATCCTAAACCTTCTAGAATCAGGAAATTAAATCCTAAACCTTCTAGAATGTACAAACGGGCGTGAAGAGCCAAGATACATGCAAATGTGAAGCGGTCGTGTAAGGATGTTGTTCAGGGAAGGAGGGTGTGGGGTTTAGGGTTTTATCTTCTTTTGTTTTTTGTTTTTTTAATAACTTCTAAGTTCTAACTTTTTTAATTAATTAGAATGTTCATTAATTTCCAAAAGCTTTATCTGTGATATCTATTTTTTAATTCCATGCTTTTACCTTTTTTTTTTAATTGCCAAACGTTTTTGGGGAAATAATGTAGGGTTTATTTACTTAAACTTGTGTTTCTTTATAATAGTAGAGATACTAGAATAAGGTATTATTATAAATTTCTAAATATTTTTGGGCTGTTCACAAATAAGCTCATTCTAACATAACATATTATACAAAAGTCCATATAGGGCTTATTTGGAGAAAAAACTCAAAATTGTCACATGTCATTTTCTAATTGGTTTTATAAAATTTTAACACACTAAGAACCAATTAGAAAATGACAAGTGACATTTTTGAGTTTTTCTCTTCAAATCTTATATGAGTTTTTGTATAATATGTCAAGCTAAAATTGATTTTTGAATAAATATCTCATATTTTTAGGGGAATTAAGTGTTAGAATTGACCATTCTAAAGTCAAATTTAGTCAATGAAGGGATCATCTGGTAATGATTTCAGATAAGAACATCTCCAAGGGAAATGTCAAATACAAATCATCAAATTTGAATTTAAGGACTTATGTGGCAATTTGACATATCATGAAGTTCCTCACTCCACCTGATATGTCAAAATTCTCAAAAAAAATATCCTAGCCCCACCCCCAATCTCTCCTATCCCATGTCTTTAACGCACCTTCCCTCCTCCTCTCTCCCCCAAAAAAATTCTCTTTGTATACATGTCTTCTTGTCTTCTCTCTCTCTCTCATCCATTAAGAGCGTGTTTTGCTTTTTAGTTTTTCATTTTTCATTTTCGTTGTTTAATTTTTTAAACTTGTCTTTTTTAACACTTGATTAATTTTTAAACTGTCTTGTTTAAACATTCTTATTTTTATTTTTCATTTTAGTTGTTGTTTTTAACACTTTGGTCCTTTAACTTTGACCCAATTGTGATTCAGTCTTTATATTGTCCAATAATTGTTCATAGGTCCTTGAAGTCTCAAGTAATTACAATATGGTCCAAAATGTCCAATAGTCCTTCAAGTTTCATCTCTAGTCCAAAAACGGTTAGTTCACGTTACGATAAGTTAAAGTCCAAATAGTTCTATATTGTTCATACATCTGGACCAGAGAAAATAGCTATAATCGGGTCTGGTAATATGAGTCGAAGGAAAATGGTAAATAGGTCCATACAAATGTTTTTATCAGAATTCAAACAGGCAGAGTGACAGCATATGGGTCCAATTTTAAGAATAATTTAGAAAATTACCCAATTTAAGAAAATATAATTAATTGAATTTATAAATTTTAAATTGGGCAGAATAACACTTTAGAAAAAGGAATATGGAATTAAAAAGAATGAAAGAATAGGTAAGGATAAGAAATTACCATGTAAAATAGTGAGATGAATAGTAAGTTGAGTTAATAGTAACCCCAAGTGAAGATAACACGAAGCAATGAATAGTAAACACGACGATCGATTTCGAGTATTAACAGTGGTCTCAAATGAATAGTGACCGTTAATGACGATAAGCGGGCATGAATAGTGGCCAGAATGTGTTAGTTTTTTCGGTGAATAGTGATCATGAATAGTATCCGGGATGAATAGTAATTGTTTTCAACCAAAATATTTGGCACATTATTATAACAATAAAATAACTATAGTCCTAGGAATATATAAGTGGACATGAGAACTATATAATGAGATTACATATATCGAGACTTATCATGTCTATTATAAGTAATGAAAATGGAAGAATTCATGTTCAAATTTTGGAATTTGATTCCTTTGCAAATTTTGGTAATTGAATTTCTAAATTAAGCAATTTATTGAAACATGATTGATTGTTGTTTTGGGTCAACAAACATGCATTGGATTTGGTTTAGGCTGAATCTAGAGTCATGTCACGCACTATAAGGAAATAATTGCTTGCAGGGCCTATGAGAAGGAGAAAAACTGCCACAATATTGATATGCACATTTTGTATCTATTTTCTCATGTAGAACTTCTCCTCTACGAGGAATAATTACTCTTAACCATTTGAACTACATATACTTACCGTATAGAAAAAAGATCAAAACCTCTCTGTGAGGAATAATTACTCTTAACCATTTGAACTACATATACTTATTGCATAGAAAAAAGATCAAAACCTGTAAGCGATGACTCGCAATGAAAAGGTAGGAAATATTAGAATTGTTTGACAACCATATTGGAAGACTTAATGTGAAGGTGGGAAAGAAAAGTTCAACAAAAACCCTTTAGCCATCTAGAAGTGGATCTTAATTTTTCGGAGACAAAAAAAAATGCTTGAAAAGTTCTATCAGATGATTGGGGTGGATATTTGAAACCAAGTATACTGGTCAAGGTCTAAAATATCGATGATATTGGAAATATCGGTAGTCCAAAAATACGAAAATTTCGATGAAACATCGAGATATTATCGATATTTAAGACCTTGGATACATATAACCATACCATAAGAGTGACCGATGATGTGACACATTTATCAGGCACATTATTTCCACAAGATGTCAATGTGACTTTATAAAAGCAAAACACAAAGCTACCAAGTCATTGTTGGTTTGCTATTCTATTCTCTAAAGAGCCAATCTTTTATGTCATTGGTATTTGGCGATGCTTAATTTTTTGTTTTTCATATATATGAGTATGTGTGTCCCTGAATATTTCTTCAACTTGAATCTTCATGACAGGCATGATGAGTTTACAGTAAAGTAAATTAGGTGAGTTCTACTTCTTTGTGATTCATCAATTAGCAGCTCAAACAATAAAGAGGACGACCTAACTTGAATTAGAAAACAAGATATCTCAATAATAATGTTATAGAGAGATTGCCTTCTTTTGAAGTTTGCCCCACTCATGCTCACCCTTTGCTACTGAAGGAACTAATTGTATATTAATATTAATCCCTCTCACCATCCATATCATCTCCTGTTAATTTTTTATTTTATTTTTCACATGCAAACTGTGTGCATACGAAGATAAACCTAAACTAAAGTTATAAATATAACCAAAGTAACCAAAGTACTACTTTGATTGTTTTGTTTTCCTTTACAGAAAGTTCAGATGTGCCCAAAACTCACAATAATTTTTTTAGTATCACGTGGCAGCGTGATCATCACACTAAAAATTTATCGTTTCATGGGGGTTCAAGCATTGGTCGAGAAGTCTATATTTATAAATAAATAAATAAAACATCTTGAAAAGGAGACTAAAAATCTTAGTTGTGTTTAATAAAAATTCCAAATTTCCCAAAATTACACCTTCTACTTGGGGAAAATTTAATGCATGCACCGAATGACTAGTTATATATATTTAACCTTTTTCTCTACATATATGAATGTTGTAAATATAGGTATATAAAGATATGCGTGCATGTTATGAGTGGAAAGTTATATACAATCGGCGAATACAAATATTGTTTTTCTGGAAATAGTAAAATAACAACCTAATTATTTCTTTAATTAGAGATCTAGTAGCTGTCCAAGCAAGTTGTAACTTGTAGGTGAAAACTCTTCACTCACTCATTTTTATGAACAGGAGCTTGTTAGGTGAAACTACACAAATAAGAAACGCGGCTACATAACCTAAACAGCTCAAAATCCTACTCTATGAAGGACAGACTAGACAGTGATATTACTATTGGACCTCATGCTGGCTCACAGCATGTAATTTTTCCATATTAATTCGTGTAATTAATGATGAATCAATTAGGAAATAATGGGCAACAATAATTATTAGTGTTTTCCCAAGATGGTGATTGTGCTATAGGAAAGTAGGTCACCAAGCCAGCTAAATATATGCCCTTGCATATCAAACTCTTTAGTAAGCTAGTGTAAGAAAATCTGAATAGTGAGAACATTTACAATGGCATATAACTCACTTGTAACAAAATTACATCATCATAACAAGGCCAATCACGAACAAATATCAAATTTATATAAGCATCTTAAAATCTAACTTAATTAAGTGAAAGACAACTACCACGAAACCAAAGACCTAGGGTTCTGTCACGAATACAAGTTGATACATCATTTTTGTAGAAGGCAAACTCATTAGCTTGTCATACAAAGAATTTTTCTTGCTGTGCGCCAAACTCATGCTTTCCAAAATAGCCAAATACAACATATGAAGCATATGAAATCGAATATACCCACACACATTGCTAAAATAAATTCAGAGGCTACTGAGAAAACAGCTTTAGTTGGCATCCAAAAATACAAAAAATTCCGAACATTACGATTTTTGAATCCAAGTATGATAACCAAATCACATTTCACAAGTCATGTATACTTACTATATATTTGTATTTCTCGATCCATCTTTTAATTTCCAAGATTTATCTCCAAAACAAATCATTCAACCATTCATGATTTACTATTTATCCGAATATTTTTTTATAAAAAGTTTAGTAGGACCTAGTCCTAGTCATTAAAAGAAAAAACTAAAGACAAAATAAAATGAAAAAGACATTTTTTCTAGATGATGACTACAAAGTAGAAACGTCAAGGGGAGGTCAAAAAGTCCAAAACCCACCAAATCAATCTTCAAAATACCTGTCATATCCTTCTCCCTCGTCTCTTCTTTATTTGGCAAAATCTCTCCTCAGATTTCCCAACTTTCCCACCGCCGAACCGACCGACCTGTATAATTAAACCCCTCCCTCCACCTCCTTCCACCCTGAGAAAAAAAAAAAACCAATCTTTTTCTTTTTCAAAACCCGTTGATTTTCTCACGAGCCAAACACCCCGAAAAACAGAAAACAACCAAAACAAACTCCCTGCATAGCCTTTACATATCCCCCATCCCCAAAACACAAACCCTAACCCTAATTTTCCCACCCCCTGCAAAGAAAAAGAGGAAATTAGGGTTTTTTTGTCGAATTGGGCAATGTCACAGCTGAAGCTAATGTCACACCTTGATGACATACCCTCCACTCCCGGAAAGTTCAAGCTTGAAAAATCCCAGCCCTACATTCACCGCCTCAGGTTTCACACCTCGCTCTCCAAGCTCACTCTTTGGTCCTCGTTCTTTCTCGTCTTCATTCTCTTCTACTACGTCCTCTCGTCGCCTTCGCCTTCTCTGCCTTCTCGCCGATCCCTAAACGACTCTTGGGGCGGCCCGAGTTGGGAAAAACGGGTCACCCGCTCGGCCCAGAGGCGATCGAGCCATGGACTCACCGTCCTTGTCACCGGCGCCGCAGGCTTTGTCGGGACCCACGTTTCGATCGCTCTGAAGCGCCGAGGCGACGGGGTTTTGGGTCTTGATAACTTCAACCACTACTACGAGCCTCGGCTCAAGCGCGACCGGCAGAAGCTTCTAGAACGCAATGGAGTATTTGTCGTTGAAGGGGATATCAACGACTCGTCGTTGCTCAAGAAGCTCTTCGATGTTGTGGCTTTTAGTCACATAATGCACCTTGCTGCACAAGCCGGGGTTCGATACGCAATGCAGAATCCAGGGTCTTATGTTCACAGCAACATTGCTGGGTTTGTAAACATTTTGGAAGTCTGTAAATCAGTGAATCCACAACCGGCGATCGTCTGGGCTTCTTCTAGTTCGGTTTATGGGCTCAATTCCAAGGTACCCTTTTCGGAGAAGGATCGAACTGACCAGCCAGCCAGTCTCTATGCAGCTACCAAGAAGGCTGGAGAGGAGATTGCACATACTTATAACCATATTTACGGGCTTTCGATTACTGGGTTGCGGTTTTTCACAGTTTATGGACCTTGGGGAAGGCCTGACATGGCTTACTTCTTTTTCACTAAGGATATTTTGAAAGGGAAGCCAATTACCATCTTTGAAGCGTCTGATCATGGTTCTGTGGCCAGAGATTTTACCTACATTGACGATGTTGTAAAGGGCTGCGTGGCGGCATTGGACACAGCGAAGAAGAGTACAGGGAGTGGTGGGAAGAAGAAGGGTCCGGCTCAATTGAGGATATTCAATTTGGGGAACACGTCGCCGGTGCCAGTGAGTAAGCTGGTGAACATTTTAGAGAAACTTTTGAAGGTCAAGGCTAAGAGGAAGGTATTGCCAATGCCGCGAAATGGGGATGTTAAGTTTACACATGCCAATATAAGCTTAGCACACAAGGAGCTCAGGTACAAACCAGGGACTGATTTGGAGACAGGGCTGAAGAAGTTTGTGCGGTGGTACCTGAGTTATTATCCCGGGTCTGGAAAGAAAAGTTCCTGGTGAATTTTCTGCTTCATATTGTGCTTTTAAGTCACTGTAATTGTTCTTAGCATTCATTTACATATGTCTCCACCCGTTTTGCAATCTTGGCACCATCGCTTGTGATACTGTTATAAGAAGGTGGATGTTATTCGTTGATGGTTTCGTTTGTTAGTTGAGGGCTTTCCATTGCAGGGTATACCTGAGTTGTACCAAGAAAAAAACTGGAGGCATCTCAATTGTTTTTCCACATGTTGGTTCATTTGTTTCTTTAGGTTGTTCATTTTTAGTTTTCGCTGTACAGCCCTTGACTCATAGATCAAAGCAATTTGCTGATTGGTGGACTTTATTTTGGTCTTTTAATGATTTCAATAAATAAAAACATTCATGCATTGGGCTTTTGAATTATATTTATTAGTTGTTTGACATTTCAGTTTCACCGCCAGTTTTTTTTATTCAGAGTGAGCCATGTGGCCATGGTTTCTGGTCATGATTTGGAAATATTGGATACCAAGTGTTTCTCTTGTATTCTTGCTCCTAAGGTTGAGTGATATTATTTTGTGCCTGCTGCTTACTAAAGGGAACTACTGTAATTGGATGTGATATAGTTTCACATTGATGTTTGTTGGATTTACTTTCACACTGGTATGGATGATAATGCATTTGATTCTCCTGCTATACTAGAGCTCATGCAATTGTGGCATTGTGTCCAATGGCATTAGGGGTCATTGATGTGTATTGTCATTGCTAGTGTATAGAAAAATGGTCATGAGGTTCTCTCTTGCACAGCCTCACAGCTCATACTCAGCTACTTCATTGCTGTTTTGTTCTTGTGTCTGCTTAGCAGTTTATATGCAGTTTGCTTGTTCTTCACACTTGTAGAAAGGATTTCGTTGTGTCCTTGGATTTCTTTCTATTCCTTTACAGTTATGTAGGTTATATTCTCTATCCTGCCAGTTTTTAAATTTAAACCCATCAATCCTGCCACTTTGTTACAGGAACTAATGAGTAGAGATAAAGTAGAGGAGCTTACTGCTCAACAACAAAAAACGTACATTGAAATTTATTAGAAGTACATTGCAAAAGAATTGTCTTGGGAAGTTGAGAAAGTATTGTTTCAGAGGTTAGGCAACGCTCTGGTGCATTTTCAACCAGAGGACGGGGGTCTTAACAAATATTTGGTTGGAATTCTCGATCTACAGATTTCTTGTTTCCCCTGTTTATTTTTCAAACCAAGTTTTTGGGTCATCTACAATATTTGGGAAGGAGGGATTTGAACCAGGGACAATCTATTTGGAGGAAAGGTGCGACAACCAATTGGGCTAATGCTTGTGGTCGCCATTCCTTAACCAAGTTTATTAATTTGAAGTTGCATGCTGGGTGGATGGTTTTGAGGATTGGGATATATTCCTTGGATTTCTTTCTATTCCTTGACAGTTATGTAGGAATATTGATCTATTGTGCAGCCTCCTTGTGTATTTCTAGATGGGTAGAATTCCGTTAGATTTATTAGAAAGTAATTGAAGCTCACTGAAAGCTGTTTATGAATGCTAATTGGATGGGCAATTCCAAGCCCATCTGGGCACCGAATAACATATAGGAGGAGGTCCTGGTTCGAAACAGAAGGTAAAATTTCCTCAAAATCATGAAAGAATGCGGTGTTTGTCGGTTGTGTAAGTTGGCTTGGGAGAGGGAGAGGGAGAGGGGGAGGGTTTTGCAGGTCATGGATCCTTGGTCAAGTATCCGGATCTTGAAATGTTTTTGCTATCTTTTTAAACTTGAAAACATATTGGACATCTATTATTCTCTTTTCATAAATTGCTGAGCACATTACTCAAGTATGTTGCATCTATGATACTCACTTTTTCGTGGACGGATAGCACACTAGTTTTCCCCTTTCTAAGCTCTTACATTCTGTACAAAAAATAGTATTGGCAGATGACTCCCACAAGTTTGAAATTTGTCTGGATTGTCTTTCAATTTTATATGCTTACAAGTGACACTAATGTATGTACCTGATACCTTATTATGAGTGAAAATTGCAGTGTTCAGTTGCTTTCAGTTTTTTCAGACCAAAAAAAGAAGTGCTTATACGTTTTCACCGTGTTGTTCGGGATTTTAGGTTGGTGTGCTAGGGCTTGTTAGAAGTTGCTGATCATGTAGTTAGCTTTAAAGAACATAACTTCCTTTCCATTTTCTCACCCTGGTGAGGAGGGAGCATAACTTCTTTTTCATTTTCTCTTTTGGCTTGCTACTGCTCTCATTTTGGCTTGGGAGAAACAGGTCCTGAAGATCAACAAGGGTTTTGAGTATATCTCGTTGGCTACTAATCTGACATTAAACAATTTAAACTGAAAAGTTTCAGAAATATTAAACCCAAACCCAAATGGCATTCTACTCTCCAATCTCTATTTTTTTCTCCATTACCAGCTTAAAGTTAACCCAAATGGAATTCTAATCTCTCTGTCGACATCATTTAATTTTCAAAGAGAGGACAGGATATAATCGAAACAAGCTACTGCCCCAGCAAAGGGGGGAAATTTACAAAACAACCAGCAGAATACAGGATACAGGGCTTTGCTCTCTCTCTCTCTCTCTCTCTCTCTCATCAAATGCTCTGCCCTTTTTAAACAGACTTTTTCAGTCCTCTTATCACCAAAAGATCAACATTTTAAAGAACCAGCATCAGAGTCAAGCTCCCACCATCTGCCACTATCATCCTTCCCTAAATTGTCATTCACTCCATCAACAATACCTTTAATTTCCTCATCCTCGCATTCACCATCAACCTCATCATCCCAGCTATTCACACTTTGCTCCTCATCTGGCTTGTATGTCCACTCCAATCTCTTCAACACATCACGGTCTTTCCATTTCCCCACAACTGACACCGCCTCCTTCTTCGCCTTCCCGATTAGAATTTCATTCCAAGAAAACCCCGCATCCGCAGCCCTCTTCAGAGCCCCGTCACCAAAATCACCCACAACCACCGTCTTGAGACATCTCAGCTTGGCCTCCATCACAACATCCACAAAATCCGAATCATCCGACACAAGCATCAAACACTCAGCTCTCTTGTGATCCATCATATCCACAATGTGATTCCTCAATGCAGCATCCACCCTCTGCGGGTTATCCACCACGCTCCGAACCCAAAACCCCGCCCGCTTCACCTCGTCCGCCAAACCCCGCCCCGCCTTGGGTGTCAAGACATCCCTTGCGCCATTCTTATACTTCTCCATCTTCATTGAATACTTGCCCACCAGCTTCACCCTCCTGCTCCCTCTAGCAGACTCAATCTGGCTCAACCTCTTCGCATGCTCTCTCTCATGAATCTTGAAATGATTCAAAAGCTTCTCATTAGTATAAAATCTCCTCCCGCAAACCCTACAAACGTTCAATTCACCATCCCTAATCACAACCCTGTTCCTCTCTTTCCTTTCTCTGACAACCTGTGGAACATAATTAAGCGCATGCCGGTTCGCATACGCTATCATATAGCGAACGAGCCCAAAAGACGAAGCCGCCGTCTTGAGCTTGACGGCGGCTTCGTAGGGCGACACTGATTTGGGTGGTTTGGTATCCAAATCCCAGAAAATCGCAACACTGTTTTCTACAATTTTCTGGGGTGCCAAACACGATGACGGGGTCGAAGAATTAAAACCCAGCTTCGATTGAAAATGGCAGTATCTAATCAATAGGGTAAATGGGTTTAGGGTTTCTAACCTTTTGGATTGAACTGTACAGAAAATTGGGGGAAATTTGAAATGTTTAAGCATTGCCAGTGGTTTCAAGTATTGGAGGGTTGCAAATTTGCAAGACAACAAGGCTTGACCACTGTGATTGTCGAGTCAGATTCAAGAGAGGCGGTTTCTAGCCTCAACGGTTTGATTGCAAGAGGGTGCTCCTGGCAACGGTTCGATTGCAAGAGGTCGCCGAGTTCGGCTCGTATGAATGTCGCTGGGTTTTTAGCGGGTTTTTCATTTCTATCGGTAAACACGATTTTTAAAACCTGATTTTACAAATTTACATTTTAAGACTAAAATATAATAAAATATTTATATTCCCTTCTATATGTTCCTCTCTAAACCCAAAAAAATAAAAATAAAAATAAAAAAATTGAAAATGTTGTTTAGATTTAATTTTTCTTTAAACAAAGATGAGTTTTTTTTTTATAAAAAAAATACAGAAAAGCGACTAGGCAGACATTCCATGAGTGTAAGAGAAGGAATTGTATTGCTTGAACTGGAAAGTTTTATTATTCTATATCAAGAAATTTAGAAAAATTATTTTCCTATCTTTTTAAAGATTTTTTTTTCTTCAAATTTTACGATTGTATTTGACTTTCTCCCCTACTTTTGGTTGACAATCTTCTTGAATAATATTATAATTTACAGATTATAGATTTGTTTTTCACCCAAGTTTGGACGTGGAATGTATTGTCCTCATTGCTTGTGTTTTATTGTTAGGTATGTTGATCTATTGTTTGCAAGAAACTTTTTTAAATGTGTTTATCATCTTATATTTTTCGCTTTTCTTAAATGAATTGTTATTTTCTCTAGGTAAAAAAACAAAACAAAACAATAAAGCAAGGAACTTGTAGCTCAAGTAATTATTCTTTACTTTTTTGAACTCGAGATTCTAGATTCAATTTTCCCCTCCCCAATATCTCTTGTATAACTAAAATTAGAAAAAGAGGACACATGACAGGACCCGACCCGAATTCACCTCTAACTCGTGCCAAGTCCTCGTGGGTTAAACCGACATTACCCAATGTCTGCCACATACAATCAAGTTCCCTCTTCCCGAGACAAACAGAGAGAAGGGGGACAAGACTTCGCAGAAAATCGGGCGGTAGTCTCCCGAAATATGGATAAACCAGAAATTTCAACTCGATATAAAATGAAGATAAATATATACACCAACTTGCAAGATGCATATAATATACAACCAAGGCCTCGGTAGTCACAAATACAACCAAAGCAGATACGAAGAGCAAGTCTACAAGTAAACGAGTTCGATTCACGGAATTTAAAGTTTAGTACAAGGACAAGAGTACTACTCTCTCGAGTCACAAGCTCGGGAAGCAAAGCGCCACAAAGACGTCGGATACTACGGCTACTACCGGTGGGGCGAAAGCGAGAAGAGTGTGAGTGGACAAAAATAAGTGTTTGTAGTTCAAAACAAGATACTAACCCCACCGTTTCCAAACGATGATGCAAACATGCAAATTCCAAATATAAAGACATAGTATCAAGCGGATTCAAAATCCAATTATAGAAACGTAAACACCAGGTAATAATATCATACCATTGCTTTCCCATTCAAATTCAAACCCCATAAATTTACAGGCCCAGTACGACAAGCAAGGAAGGATCCTTACTCAATAAAATACGAATACGAAGGCTAATAACACTCACATATATAGTAGTATAACACTTTCACACCAAACACGAGTACGGGAAAGCAATCCAACGAGGGGATCGTTTATGGACACGGAACGACATCATAATGGGCCCACGAACCATATGGTGATGGCCTCGTGAACCGCATTACAAGGTCCCGTGCCTGTGGTTGAGCCGTCCAAAAGGGACTAAACTCACAGTCTATATGGCAGAATCCTCATACCATACCTCCAAAACAAAGTCCTACGCGCGTAGACTACCCAATCAAGGGCCTACGTCACATCCCGTTAGGGCGTGCATTGTATATCCGACATATCACTGGGATTTATAATATAATATAATCATTATCAGAACAGGGGAGGTACATACAGTGGTGCGAAACAGCACTCCAATCAACACATCCTCCGCAATCCATTTTCACACAATCAGACTCTTACCAGTCGCTCAAACCATTTTCATGTACCCAAACCCAACCATTAAACATTAGGACATAAATATGTCTTTCAACATATAACCAATATAGATATTCAAAAATAGTCACAAGCATCAATCACACAAATCAGATGCATGGTTGTTTATTCGTTGGAATAAATGCACGCTTAGAAAACAAAGTCCACTCACAAGTAGTCCTAAGAAGCCTGACCACTGTGGAGGGTCCTCGCTGCGGTAGGAAGTGCCTGGGTACCTATTCCAAGAATACAAGTATCGCGTTAACAAGCCGAACCGTAGCAGAACGATAACTTGAAAATTAACCCTTAACTACCCGACCCGATGTACACAAACATTTGTACGACAAATTCTAAGATCAAGGACGTTCGTTAGCTAAAGAGACGGCCTCAAAGGACACTCGGTCAACCCTGGTCAAAGTTGGTCAACGGTCAAACCGGACCCACAGGACCCACGACCTCCAAACTTAGATCCGGAAGTTCCTATAGGTTCACTACGGTTTATAGAACATGTCCCAAAAGTTTGGTCTCGATCAAGCCGATTTCTCGCGATCGTGCGATCGGACGGTTTTTAACAAACCTAACGCTAGGGTTGGTGATTTCGAGATATCAGGGACTAGAATCACGATCCGTCAAATCCTATACGATCCTAGAATTAACTAGATCAACATATCCAAGAATGGGCCAGCGATCCAACCGTTCAATCCTATCGAACCCGAGAATCGCGCAATAGGCGGATCGTTCGATGGCCAATAAGCGATCTCCAATTGAGATCCGTCAACTCCCACGCGCTGCAGCAATACGAGGATGGTGTAGGAACCTCGAACCGCCGCCACACCCCAGCCCACGCCGCCACACGCGCGCCGCCGTGGGTTGGGTGCCTTGAGCAAACAAGCGAAGCCAACTTCAAGCAAATAAACTTTCGACCATGACCCTTATACCAAAACACTCCTCTCCGCCTCCCAAGTCCGTAATCGGCCTCATCCCCTCCAAAACCGGCCGTGAACTGGCCGGAAATCAAGATTGAAAACCGGCCATTTCGGGTTTTGGATCGAACTACCTAGGCAGGTGAACGATGGCAACACACTCCCAAATCATCTTCGTGTAGTCAAGAGGAAGGTTTTACATACCTTACTGTGACGGATCAACCACGGAAAACATCGGAACGAAGACCCGGATGTCGCCGGGAAGTTGCAGAGGTTCTGGTCCAAGTCTAACGCCGGCGTAGATGGCCTCGAAATGGGGTGGGTTAGAACCGGTGAGGACGAGAGGAGTCGAACGCAGTGGTCTCGTGCTCACCGTTAGATTCTCAAATCGTCGACTAGAAGAGAGAAAGGGCGGTGCGGGTTTGAGGAGAGAGAGTGACGCGTTGGAGGAGAGAGTGCAGTTGTGAAATCTGATTGGTCCTACGTGGACTATATCATTATCGCAATATTTCAAATGACGGTTATGTCCTTAATTTGCTCCGACGCCTGCGTATCGCAACGCCGCCACCCGGGCCAACGAACTCGCTTCGGCGAGCTTGACGAATGGCGCAACTTGTTTCGCCAAATTCCGCCCCGATAATTAATTGGACCAAAATGCCCCTTAGATTTATAATTAATTCATAAATTCCAAATTTTATTCTTATTCTTTTAAATTCCATTTTAATTCCCAATTAAATTACCAATTTAAATTTAATTCATTTTATTTTTAATTTAAGGTCAGGGACGTTACAACACAAGCAAAATAAAATTTTAAAAGAAATGAGATTAAGAAAAACAACAAGAATTCATTTAAAAACCAAGAACAAAAAAAGAAAAAACCAACCACAACCACCAATCATGCCTAATACTTAAATGACCTTGACGAGCCGTTGAAGATGATCAACCATTGACTGTCATAGAGGGGCCCATCCACGTGGCTCTCCGTCTCATCTCCTACTGGTCAATCCCAAAATTAAATTCGAAGAAATTCGAAAGAACAACCCGGACAAACAACCAAACCAAATAGTAATACACAGAAATAAATAAATAAATATAAGGAATAATTATAGAAAAATAGACAGAGAGATCGATCAATAAGATCAAATCGAATAATGGGTATGTGATATGGGAAGGTTTGAGCACAGAAACTAGCAATGAAAGGCGTCTACTCGGCGCCCGGAGATTACATCTACTTCAAGTCCCAGGTCCCTCTTCACAAGATCCCAGTACGTTCTGTTTACCTCTACTTCTCAATTACCCTTTTGATTTTTTTTTCCCATTTCCTATGATTTTGTGCTTGAGTTTGATTCATTAGGTTCATTTTACAGCTGGGTTTTTAATTGTTCTGGGTTTAGTGTCACTTTTTAAAATCAATTATAAAATAGTTGCTTATTTTGTGCGTAGTTTTGAAATTGTCAGCACTGTAGGACATGGGTTTTGTAAAGTTTGTGAATTTTGATGTGTGTGTTATTAATTTTCTCAATTGTGGGTTTTGCATGTGGAGCTTCTTATATGTATGTATCCCTTTCTTTCTTCAGCTATGAAGTTTTGTGGTCAATCAACTATAGGGGTGCTGATAAGTAGTTGTCTGTCTGTTTCTTATTACTTAATGAATTGAGTTTACATTGAAGTACTTTGTATGCAGATTGGCACAAAACAGTGGCGATACTATGATTTTGGCCCAAAAGCAGTAGCTCCACTTATTTGTCTTCCCGGAACAGCAGGGACAGCTGATGTCTGCTACAAGCAGATCATGTCGTTGGCCATGAAGGTAGTTGGTTGGATTTTATTTTTTCTTCATTGTATCTATCACAAAAGTCTTGGAAAAGCATGAAGTACTTTGATCTTGATTTTCTTTTCCTTGATACGCACTTAGATTTTATTTTGAAGTTTTCATGGTCCATAGGACTTAATTTTTGGCTGTTTAGTTGTTTTCTTTTTCCTGGAATCATTAACTTTCATGTAGTGGCGATGCTTTGGGGTGAAAATTTTGATTCTGTGCATATATTATATGAGAAATATTTTTATTCCTAGGATTGTGCTTCCCAAATGAGTAAGAAGAGTAAGAAGAAACAAGCTCACATATAGGTAAAACTGTTGGGCCTTGATTGTCTCAGCTGAGATTAACCACTATCAGATTATCACAGTTGTGACGTTGAATATACCAGTTAACTGTCCCTGTACTGATATATAACTTATTATTCATGGAAGAAGGGAGCTCCTATACATAGTGCATCATACGTATGGGAATCTATGAGGAATATGTTTGACCTCTCCTACCATATGTACGAAATTCAGTTTTTTGGTTACTAATTTCCATTTCTTTTCCTTCTGCATGTGGATGAGTTACTTCTTCAACTAGACTTCAGACTTTATGTTTTGGTGCCTGTTGAATATGTTTGATCTCATATACTTGAAAATTTTCTTGTCTAGCTACTGATTTCCTTTTGTTTCCTTTAAGTGGATAAGTCAGTTGTTCAACTAGACATTTAAGCCTTAACTTTTATTGTGTTGCCTTTACAGTTGTACCTGGTAAATCTTCGCAAGTTCTACTTAATGAATTCATACATTAATATTAATAAATTTATAAAATTTGCAGGGTTATCGGGTGATTTCTGTTGATATTCCACGTGTATGGAATCATCATGAGTGGATCCAAGCATTTGAGAAATTCTTGGATGCTATCGATGTTCATCATGTAAGCTCTCCATTTTCTGACAGCGTACTTTACTCATGCCATTATCATTCTAATTGGTCAGTATCTCTATTTGGTTGCACTAAGGGAGTTGCTAATTTTCTTAATGCACAAATAGCTTTTACATTCTAAATTGTAAATTTCTTTAGGAGCCACCCAAGTGCTACATATAGCTTTCAGTATCGATTAATGACATTTTATCTGTACTTAATTATACTTTATGATATTTGTGTTCAAGAAAGATGCACCTTCTAGTTATACTGTTTGCAATTGTTCGGTTAAGTTCTGACGCTTCACGAATCAACACTCTCCAGTGATGTTGAGACTATCAGGCTACAGCTTATTGGCAAGTTGGAAAATATAACATTCTGATTGCATTTTGTCCCATGCCGTCCTCTCACAGATGAACTATTAAGTAGTTCTCTGATTTCTAGCTTGTGGGTAGTTGGGGAGGATATGATTCCAGGTCTACACTAAAGATTTTCTCGGTGTCTAGGCCACCATATAAGAGACAGATAACATTGTTGTTTTAGTAAATTTCGTACACTGCAATAATTTACACCGAATTATACATCAAGATCAATAAATTGCTTGTAGAGACAATACATTAATGTAAATAACTGATCCCTCAAAGAAAAGCACTGTTCTGGCACCGTTATATTTTTTTATTTTTACTTTTAGATTAGATCATTGAATAATAGCTGATTTTCTGTAAATGGAATGCATATCCAAATGGATGAAATGTGATCAGAGATTATTGTGGGGAAAGATGAAACATGCTGTCCATGACAATTTAGATCAGTTACTTGAAGAATGTGCTTTGTAACAGTGAATATAGATGCTTGATATATAACTTGAACAAAGTGTGAGATTGTCTAATCGATGGTAACGCATCTTCTCATATTTGTGGTGGCACTAGTTAATGATAACTTAGTACTTTTTTCGGTGATCTGATCAATTTCTTTCTAACAGATACATATTTATGGTACATCCCTTGGGGGCTTCTTGGCTCAACTTTTTGCTCAGCATCGTCCAAGACGAGTTCGATCATTGATACTATCAAACACATTTTTGGACACGCGCAGTTTCTCTGCAGCAATGCCATGGGCTCCCATGTATGTTTGTCGTATTTGTACTTAAGCATTAATCGGTGTACATGGAGATAATCAGCTATTTAGTACTTTGGTGTGTCCCATTACTTGGAGCATTACTAAAGCTACAAACATGCTGTTATTTTTTGTGAGAAATCCAAAAATAGATTATATAGATTCGTTAATTATATAATTTGTTGTCAATTAGATTCATGTCTTGCCTTATAAATGTGCTGCTGATAACAATAAGGTGCACTCAGGCCCACCAATTATGAAATCCCACATGATATTTAGCCTAAACTTCTTCCTTCCATCTACTGGTTTGCATTCCAATTAGAAAGAGGATCAATTTAAGGGATCATGTTTGTTGGAGCTATTTATCCACCCTTCCTCATGGCTATTTTTTGTTTGATTTTAAAAATAAATTATTTACCGCAAGGTTCTGCAGTGACTTCACTTTTTAAATAAAATGGGTTACAGGTGTGTGTGGGTTGAAACTATTGATTGGATGTCATATATTGTTCCTTGGGATTTTGCATTCTCTTCTTATTGTTACAAGGTGTGTACTAGACTTATATAGTTTTTGGCTCAGAGTTCTTGAATTTGCTTCCAGTTTTCTTTTGTTTCTACTGAACAACTTGCCTGATTATGGTACTGTCTTATGCAGCGTTAGTTGGACCCCTTCTTTTTTGCTGAAAAGATATGTCTTGACCGGAATTCGTGATGGCCCCCATGAGCCATTTATTGCTGATTCGGTGGACTTCATTGTTTCTCAGGTAGAGCCTGTGAAAGCCTTTACCATCTGCTCATTATGGCTGTCCTTATCCAAAAAGAACAAAAGATGTTGTACTATTGATCGGAAGTAAATATTATCCGGCTAATGGACTCAATAATTTTTATAGAACCTGAATAGTGGTGCAAGCTGTTCTAATTTCTGACTCTAAACTGTGGTAAATCAGGTTGAAACGCTCTCAAGAGAAGACCTAGCCTCCAGGTTAACTTTAACAGCTGATGCTGCCTCAGTTGGACCTCTGTTGCTTACAGACTCATTCATTACTATAATGGATGTATGTATTCTGGATTTAATTTGGTCTACGTTGGTGCATATGAATACACCAATTAAGTGTTTATCAAGTTTGATATACTAATAATGCCTGTAGAAACAAGTGTTTATTTAGGTTTTGCATCCCTTGGATCTAACTTTATTCTAATTTCTTGTTCTCTTTTAGCAACTTTTTCCAAAATTTTCACTGCTTTCCTAAAAAAATATTTCATTTTCTATATCTTTTTGGATGATCGTGCCGGTTTTATGCCAAATTTTGGGAGTAGCTTTACAAAGTCACCAGAAAGTTTTCAGAGTTCAGCTCCATTTTTAAGTGTGTTGATAACTTTTTTATATGCAAGTTCTTAGTAAGGTTGTCACACTGCATTTATATCTCACATACAGCGAATAAGTGGCTAACATGGCAAATCACTTGATAAATGGTTCTAGCATCTTCCCAACAATCTTTCTAGGTTTGGAATTATTTGACTTCTTCATCCTAAATTGATGGCTTTAGTTTTGCATGTCTGTTCATATGTCTGAATCCCTTCTGGACCTTTCTTGCAATACGAGTATTTCCATTACAAGACTCTTATCATTTAGCTAAGCTTAATAGGGAAGTTTAAAAGTCTAAGCTGACTGGTCACAAAATTTCTTCTCAACACATATACATGAAGACAAATGACTACAGTGCGATTCCTCAACAACTCAAAGATGAAGTGAGTGAGAGGTACCCTGGCGCAAGGCGAGCACAATTGAAGACTGGGGGAGATTTTCCATTCCTTTCACGGCCAGATGAAGTAAACTTACATCTTCAGGTAAATGGTATTTCTATTTTGCTTCTACACATCTTTTGTTTGTAATATTTGGTTTACTCGTTGTAGTGGATTTATGCATGATTAAAAGACCTTTATTCCAACTGGTGTTTGCAATGTGGTCAGCTACATCTAAGACGGGTTGGTGTGGAGGCTCGACCTGATTTGGTTCCAGGCATTCCAAAGGGGGGTGGTGGTGGGAGTTCTAGCGAAGAGAATGAGAAAAAAGATCCAGAAGATCCAGCCAAGGATGAAGATCCAGCCAACGATGATAGGGGAAGCTCAGACAATCCATTGGCCGAAAGTCAGCTACCTCATGCTCCAGAAAGTTCAGAATCTCATAGCTTAGATGACCAGCTTGTCAGCAATGCAAAAGTTTGCCACTTCAGTAATGTAGACATGATGGTTTCTTTGCATTCGGGATTCTTGAAGAATCAGCATGCTATACCCACTGAAACCGTTATGCGACTTTGTGCGCAAATATTTGCTCTTCATTTGCTTTCTTTTTATGAGGGATCATTGTACATTAGTTTGAACTGTAATCGGAGGGTCGGACAAGTCATGTAAAGTGTCTTGAAATTGTTGTTTCTTGCTTGTGTAATTGTACAAAAATGAGTGCGAGTCTCACAGATGTTTCAGCACTTCTTTCTTGTCTTGCACCCTCACCATTTTCAGTAGTTTGATTATGTGCTTTTGGGGGAAATCTCATCTTCACAGGCAAAGGTTGAGCTAATATATTCTGGGGAGATTTGTACGGATTGGAATCCTCTAAAGAGGAAAATCTTGAAAGTCCTGAATGTAGGAGGTATTGCAAAATGTTGTTAGGATTGAAAGTGTTGATCTATTAAAATGCTCTGTCTTGCGCAATATTGTTCTATTTAGGAGATGGAAGATCTCGCAGAAGTTACTCGCAAGCATATTAATTTTATTGGTCCAATTTGTAGCGATTGGTCTATACTCAAACATAACTCTAGCATATTTTAGTTTCCTCTTCTATTTATTTTTCTGAGCAAACTTGTGAATTGGGTTATGACTGAGTCCAAATCAACTTAAAGCCAAGCGCTTTTGTTGTTCAGATTCATAACCTTAAAGCCTTAGAACCGCATTCAAAGCCATATAAGAAAGTTAGACTTATATACAGTGATTTGTTGCATTTTTTGTTAGGGGCTTAAGGCAAGAGTGCTTTTAAGTACATAGAAAAGTTCAACGTTCCCAACGAGATCAAAGGTAAAGCAACCTACACCAACCAACATGAGGCTACTCTTTAAAGACACATGACATCAATTTGTGATAACGAAAAAACTGTGAGGGAAAAATGGTACTCATAATGTTCCCTAATCATATGAGCTATTGAGCCGAATAACTTCAAGCCAAGAAAACATTGCCCCTAACTACGGCACAATATACATAAACCGACATTCTATGCATGCATTTTTTTTAGATGAACACCCAATCATTTGATTTAATACTTCAAGCTTCAAATTGAGAATTGTTATTTGAAGGACCTTTTACATTTGTTTCCTGATTTCTAAGCTAACCATACCATTCTCCAGGTAAAAGACTCACCTGCATAATCCTTCACTCTTCCAGTTCATCAAATATTCACATGCATTACATTCAAGGCATAGAATGTAGTAAACTAACACAGAAATCACTACACCAGTTTCATGTGCCACATTCAGTGGCCCAAATTCTGTCACTTAGCCGCAAGTTGGTCGAGTCGAGTCATTCGAAAACATTCAAAACCAAGCGAAGTTTCTTCTAAACCATTAGTTAGGTGAGTTTCATTTGATTGTGCGATCCTAATTGATAATCTGGCAAGAGAATGATACCAATGCCATCTTCACAAGGGCAAACCTTCTACCAGATTGATCATGAACTCTAGAATAACCAAAGAAAGAACATACCAAGTTTTATATGGGCAGAATCGGTCCACGAAAAAAACCCAGGAAACCATAATGATGAAGTTGTCTAATTCTGTCATCAAAATATCTAATAAGCAATAACAGTCCACATGCATAAAATAAACCCAGAACTGAGAATCTGCAGCACTAATGACTGATGTAAAACTCCATGCATCTAAGTCCTGTTATCAGAAAATTGATTGAATTTGAGACATAAAGTTTACAAATTACGAAGGGTTGCCTCAATTGTTTCTCACTTGTCATTTGTTAGGCTTGACATGCAAATGCAATCCAAAAATCAAGAGCAATTCCCAATAGAAAACAAAGATTGAGCACAAGAACCCACAAAATAATCTAGCAAATCCAGATTACATTCCATGAAACCATCAACACTTACATCCCAAACACCTTGAAATTTACCAGTACTGAGACAATTCAATTCATCACAAACAAAATCCAAAACAAACAAACCCTAAAATCTCCATATCACCAAAAAAAAAGAAAAAGAAAAACATACATTAGCTCCAAATTACTTCCACAAACCACTTAATCAGTCAAAACACACCGTTTCGCTTCTCACTTGGCCACCATTCTGGCAATGAAGTCCTCGTATTTGATCTTCCCATCGGACCCGACATCGACCTCCCGGATCCACTCGTCGAACTCGGATGGTTCCAATTTCTCGCCAATGCTGGTGAGGATGTGCCGGAGCTCCGAGACCGAGACGAAGCCGGTGGAGTCCTTGTCGAGGACCTTGAAGGCGTCGCGGAGCTGGCGATCGAAGGGCTCGGCCTTCATGTGCTTGCCCATGAGGTCGAGGAAGCGAGGGAAGTCGAAGGGGGCCGTGAGCTTCTCCTCGGCGACTATGGATTTGAGTTGGGCCTGGGTCGGGTTGCCTCCGAGCGATCGCATTAGGATCCCCAGTTCCGAAGGAGCGATCTTGCCGTCGTTGTCGGTGTCGAACAGAGTGAACGCCTCCTTCATTGACGATACTTGGTCGTCGCTCAGATCCTTGCCCATTTTTTTCGGGGTTCAATTCGGGTTTTCGGGTCTCTCTCTGTGAAACTGATTTGCTTCTCTTTGATTTGTTTCTCGGAGATGGAGAAATGGTCGAAGGGGCTTTCGGATTTTGAACAAAGGAGACGAAATAATTGGGAGAGCGCTACACGCGGCGTCGTTTTGTGATATTAGACCAACTGAGTAATAATGTCGTTTTGACCGTTCAGGTATTTTGCTCATCAAACAAAAATTTATTTTAAGATTTCATTTCTATGGTACCATTCAAAACCAATTATTCGAATCTTTGTTTGTTGTTGTTGTTGTTGTTTTTTTTTTATGTAAGCTATATCAGGAGGGGAAATCAAACCTAAGAGCTCATGTGCATGAATAAGATCGTTATCCGTTTTTTCTATTTTATTAATGTATAATAAGTATTTTTAAAATTTGCTCGTTTGATAACTATTTCAATTTTTTTTTACTTTTTATTCTAGAGTATAAAAGGAAATGAAAATGAGAACGATGATGGGAAGAAAAAAAAACTTGAAATTGTTATAAAACGGGCTCTTAGTTTAAAATGATTGATTTGCCCAACTTCGAACCCAAAAGGATGGCCCTTTACAATTCATACCCATTTGTTTCAGTCGATATGAAGTTGGCCCAACAACTTCTAACCCACCCAGATGCTATGAATATGAGAAGTTATAAATTTTTCTTTTTACTATTTTGTACATTTTCAATTTTTTTTAAATCCAAAGGACGAGATCTGTTTGCTTTGCCGCTCATATGTTTTCAGCACTTTTGCATTCCTGGGTATGGCTTTGCTGCCCTTCCTTTTGCTCTCTATGAAATAATGTTTTCTCGACCAAAAGAAAAAAACTAGTCTCTTTGCACATTTCCCAAATATATATATATATATATATATCTTTAATTTCATCCAATATCTTACTTTAAGCTTAATTCGACATATATGTAAATGTAATTATAGAGCTTTCTTCTTGTGCATTTCTAGTTTGATATCATGTTGAAAAATGAAAAATTCATGCTAAAAAAATGAATTATGTTTCCATAGTTCATTCCCACATACCTAGCTTTCTTCTTGTACATTTATAGTTTGATATCATGTTGAAATATGAAAAAACCATGCCAAAAAGATGAATTATGTGTCCGTAGTTTATCCCCACATACCTAGCATGACTGTTCTCAATACTGATAAGAATCTTTCTGGTTGCATTTGTACCAATTTGTTTTTGTACATAGTTCCATTTTGTTTTATTTTCCTTCAATTAGTATTCTGTCATAGATTTTTCTTTTGGAAGTTTTAAGTTGGGCTTGTATGTCATTCAGTTGGGCCAATTCACCAATGCCAAGATAAGATCTCTGAATATCTATTGGTGGCCCAAAGTAAATTTCATCAAAGTATTTGAAAATCTCTACAGCATTTGCTCATCTCATCCACCCAATCATTCTGCCACATTGTTAGGGAGGATTAGACTAGACTAGCAAAATGCCTACATTTTATATGCAGACATAATATAGGTATTGTTGTCTAACTTGGAAGATGAATGATGACTATTCATAAAGGTTGATGACTAAAACGTATCGCTCATAATCCCACCAATTTCAAGGGGAATCAAGAGGGATAAGTTTTAGTTATCAACCTATTATAGATAGTCCTCATTCTTTCTCTAAGTTAGACAAGATATCCATATTATGCCTTCAATACACATAAAATGCAGGCATTTTTCTAGTCTAATCTAAGTCGTCCCTACCAAACAAGCCTTACATTCAAATAAATTAATCATGTACCATGTATTGATACAAGAATTTGAATTTCTTATTGAGAAGCTTCCATTTCTCATTCCCAAGTTTTTTTTCCCCGTAAATCAAACGCAGCCAAGAATTCAAAACCAAATGTTCTTTTTTCTATCAAGGGTAGAAATGGAATTTGCCTGCCCTCTTCTTTTCCATCTCATTAATCATGTCGCAAATCGCGGAGGAGTTTTGAATGCACTATGAAAATACATACATCTCAATCAAATGACACTATTTTCTTGGTAACAAGACAACGGTCACCACCTAGCCTAAAATTTTCTTTTTCTGCCATTTATAAGTTATATGGGACAATGCTAAGTGGATGTTAAAACGTTAGATCATTGAAAGTGACGGTACGAGAAAGAAAAAATGAACTTTGCAATTGGCATCCATGTTCAAAGATCTAAACCTAGTCAAGTATACTTTGGGTCATGAAATTTTTTTTTAAAAATTCATTGTTTGGTTCATGATTGAAGAAATAAATTACACCATCCACTTTAAAATTGTATGGATATACTATAAAAAGAAAAAAAAGTGTGTTTTTTAAAAGGATTTGTAGCTCTAGTAGTAGATTACGTCACTCATACACTACATAACCTCACATCCAATACCAAAATTCGAATATTAGCATCCTCTACTTCAAATTTTCATTATTTTGGGGTTTGGGGTATGCCACAGTTGAAATGAAACTCGACAAAAATAAGAATGTCAAAATGACTGATAATTTTGATAAGTCTCTCAAAAAATGAGTTTTTTTTCAAAGAAATAAAGATAAAAATACAAGTTTATTATACAAACTACCTCTAAATTTTTTTGGGTAATAAAATAAAAACTTTTGTGAGACATTACTTTTATATTGATTTCTCTCGTCACGTGATCATAGGCATAAAGGTGTTATCCAATTTCAATGAAAGTTTTTGAAGCCGTGCGGAGTAGTATTGTTGTACCCTCAGTGCAAGACACTATTGTAATATGCTACCTACTAGATTTTTGTAGCTCATCGATTCAATTTCTCAAACTTATTGTTGGATGCATCCATTCACACTGACTATACTTAGGTTACAATTAGAGAACTTGTCCATCCAAACGTTCCAACTTTGATTGATCATAACATACCAACAAAACATTTAAGACTCAATCGTTCCTACCTCTTTCTCTGTCTATCTGTTGGCTGTTGCTGCATTTAATGACACAAATCTTTTACCTATAGATGATGAAGATGATTAATTCTTCTCATAAATAATAAAATAAAATAAAAAAGAAAATGATCGAAGATGATGCCTTCATCAGTTCAACGGGATGAATGCTACAGATTTGTCGGGTTGTACCTTTATAGATTTATATTACATTGAAGTCTAATCACACAATTTGTATGTGCTATCTATAATCTATGATTAAATAGTATGTAAGGTTAATGAACAGAAATTTATTTGTCCAAACACTATTGAAAAGTATGAATTATCTGTTTGCTGGGACCTAGAGTACAATGCATCACCGAAGTTGGAAAGAAATTTTGGATTTATATTGACAACACTATGAGATAATGTGTTGTGTAGAAGAAAATTTAATGATAATTACGTCAAACTATCGTTTTAATTTCCTCATCCGAAATAGTTTAATTTAATTTATTAACGGTTCTCATGAGATTTGTACTCAGAATCTCTTTCAACAAAGTAAAATTCAAATGGGCATGGATGAGTGTTTTTTGAATCCACCAATGACTCATGAGGCCATGACCCCAAGTGCAAAATCATGTTGTGTGAATTAGGTTTCCCATTCATTTGACTATTGAGGCAGTCAGCACAAGACTATTCAAATTGGAAAAGAATGCCAGTCCACCGACCAGACTATCTTTATTATTTAATTCCAAGTCGCTCAAGCAAGAATATTTAAAATAGAAATGGAAGGACAAGGACCAGCTCACCAAGAACCCAAGTCCAAAAGGACAATGTGCCAATGATTGCTTTATGTTTTGAAATTGGAGGTAGCTCAAAATTAGTAACTTGTTCGCATTTTAGCCCAGGAAAGACTTGGACATGTCGAAAATACTTTTATGTGATAATGTGAGATTGCCATTCTATGATAGCATGATGACATTATAGTTTATATTAGGTTATTGTAATCCCTCAAATATACCTCGATTTGTATTTTTATTATTGAATTTCAATAATAACTGTTCTAGTCTTTAAATTATGTTTTCTGTTGCACTATTGATTATTTCGTGAAGTCTGCCTATTTTATTGTCTAAAATGACCACATACTACGCATATGATCTAATTTATAATGTCAAACAACACATGCTCTTGTTTGCGGTTGAGAGAGTAGGCTACTTCGTAGCCGAAGACCAAAACGCTCATTGAGTGTAGAGACACTCGCCTAATCCTCTAAGACATAGCCCGCTTTTTGTACTTGTTCCATCCTTCTCCTCGAATAAAATGCTATTGCCTTTTGACTCCAAAAAAAAAAAACACATGGTAAGTGCTAACTAGACAATGTCTGCTGTTAAATACTCTAAATAATATTCATTATCACTCATCATGCTTAATGCCTACGTTGTTTATTTCCTTAACTTTAATTTCTTATTTGGTTAATTGCTTACCTTCCTAATTTCTCCACTGATTGTATTATTTGACTTTCATAATTTTCTCCATGGATTGTTTTCCCAAAAAGAAAAAGTTACCTACCTTAAATTCATTATGCTCCCTTGAATAAATATTCCGAATGAATTCTTCGTTCTTCGGATTACCATCTGCAAATCACTGAAGCTTTTCTCCATAGAAATATGGGTTCACAGACAAAATGATCCACCTTTCTTCAAATCTACGATAGAAAATGCGCCAATTGTCAAAGCCATCAAGGACAACTGTCAAAAATAAATCTAAACCCAAATCCAAATGTGAAACTGTCAGCAACTCAAAAAGTTGCAGTCATTGCACTCTCGGTATGAAAACACTGCCTCTGCCCTTTTTGTTCTTCCTCCTCTCCTTTTCTCTCTCCTTGTCCACTTAACATCAGTTCTTGACAGAGAAATACTTTAGCTGACAAAAAAGATACACAGGGCTTCCACCGACTTTTAGAAACAAAGACATGGGTTTCTCTCAATGAGCACCAAGGAGCAGGAATTTCAGAGCAAGACTGAGTTTTGAACCAAGATCACAAATGGGTTTGATTCAGTTTCTCGTCTCTCTGTTTATTTTGCTCGCATTTTCTCTCCCACCACATGTTCGTGGAAACGCGGAGCTTGAAGCTCTGATGAAGTTGAAGGCCTCTCTGGACCCGGAAGACAGGCTTTTGAAGTCATGGACCAAAGAAGGGGACCCTTGTAGTGGCTTGTTCGAAGGCGTGGCATGCAATGAGGACCGCAAAGTTGCCAATATTTCCTTGCAGGGGAAGGGTCTCTATGGTGAGGTCTCACCAGCAGTGGCTGAGCTCAAAAGCTTGTCGGGTCTGTATCTGCACTACAACAACTTGTCAGGAGAGATTCCCAAAGAGATTTCATATCTCACTGAACTCAGCGATCTCTATCTCAACGTCAATAATCTCTCTGGGGGCATACCTTCTGAGATTGGGGACATGACTAGTCTTCAAGGTTGGTAATTTTCTTTGGATCAAATGTTCAGTTTCTGGAGAAAAGTAAATTTTCTTGTCTTTCTGGTTGGAGTGCCTTTTTTGGTTTATTGGTATAATTGGATGATTACTGTCTAAGATAGCTGATTGTACTAGTGAAAAGCTCCGGTTTTTCGTGGAAAAGTAGTTTAATTTCGTGATTTGAATTAGCATAACTGGCTCCTTTTTATATCATATTTGCTACTTCTGTCCAAACAAATGAGGATCACTGTTTCCTGTTTTTCTTCCTGTTGTAAAGATGCATTTTAGTTTGCTATATAGTTATATGGTCAGGATTTAGCTCAGTCCATGCTCTTGGATTTATGTCATTTTCTGTTTCATTTCAGATTGCTCATTTAACATTATTGGCGTTCTTGGCGTTAATCCCCGTATATAATTATCTTTCTCGTTTCTGTTTGGTTTTTGTAGTTTTACAGCTGTGTTGTAACCAGCTGACGGAAAATATACCTACACAGATGGGATCTTTAAAGAGGCTAAGTGTTCTTGCTTTGCAGCACAACAAGCTAACTGGTCAAATTCCTGCAAGCTTGGGGGACTTGAGGATGCTTAAAAGGCTTGATTTGAGCTTCAATAATTTCTTCGGTACAATTCCTGCAAAACTAGCAAGTGTTCCGTCTTTGGAAGTCCTAGATATTCGAAGCAATTCTTTTTCTGGAGTTGCCCCTCTTGGTATGCCTACTTATTCAATCCTCACTTATTTCCATGAATCGTTTGATATTTCAATTTTCTTTCCTTGGAATTTTCTGTGCATTTTTTTTATCCATTCTGATTATATCCTTCTCTACTTTGAAATGGAAGTTTTGAAAAGATTAAAAGAAGGATTCCAGTGCGAGAACAACCCACACCTATGTGGAGTTGGGTTTTCTACATTGAGAGCTTGCACAACTTTTGACATGGACCAGGTGAATGTCCACGGACTACCACTTGGACCAAACATAACTGATTCTACTCCAATAGTCAACCCTAAGCCTGCAGATTTCCGAGCACCTTGCAGCCAAACCCATTGCACAAAGTCGACCAAATTTCCACAAGCTGCGGTTGTTGCAGGAGTTATTTCCCTCTCTATCACTTTGGCGGTGGCAGTATTTCTGGCACTTATCTGTTACAGGCGTCACAAACAAAAGGTTAGCAATACATCAGATCCTTCTGATGGTCGGCTTAGTACTGATCAGGCCAAGGATTTCTATAGGAAAACTGCGTCTCCACTTGTGAGTCTTGAGTACTCTAACGGATGGGATCCATTGGCTGATGGTCGAAATGGCATTGGTTTCTCCCAGGAGTATCTGAGTAAGTATTGGTTCAACATGGAAGATGTAGAGTCTGCAACACAATACTTCTCTGAGGTGAATTTATTGGGGAGGAGCAAGTTCTCTTCTGTTTACAAAGGAGTTCTAAGAGATGGTTCTCTTGTGGCTGTTAGGAGTATTAATGTGACCAGCTGCAAGTCTGAGGAAGCTGAATTTGTGAAGGGACTAGACTTATTATTTTCACTGAGGCATGAAAATGTTGTCAAGCTGAAAGGCTTCTGCTGCTCTAGGGGCAGGGGTGAATGTTTTCTTATCTATGATTTCATTCCCATGGGAAACCTCTCTCAGTATCTTGATGTAGAAGATGAAAGGAACCAAGTCCTTGAGTGGTCCAATAGAGTCTCTATCGTCAACGGCATTGCAAAAGGTAATTTATCTTCATTGAAATTTTCTCTTCATCATTTAACTTCCTCGATCCCTGCCACACTGCTCCTGTTTGTTTATTTTTAGCGTCGATGCACAAGCCACTTGAAACAAATTTTAGTTTGCACTGGGGTTCCTTTCTGATTTTAATTTTGTCCAAATAGACTAAAAATTTTCTTTATTCTCTTCCGTTTCTCTTTAAGACCCTTGAAATTTAACACCCAAAAACCCTTGAAAATTGAGTTACAAGGCTTAGTTTGAGGGTCCAAGACCTATTTCTGTGAGTACACATTCCAGTATGTTTATTCTGATATTGATTTTTCTTTTCCGACCAGGAATTGGGTATTTACATAGCAGTGAAGCAGACAAACCTGCCATAATTCACCAAAACATATCTGTTGAGAAGGTTCTCATTGATCACCATTTTAACCCATATATTTCGGACCCTGGCCTTCCTAAGCTGCTAGCTGATGATGTTGTCTTCTCCACTCTGAAAATAAGTGCTGCCATGGGATACCTAGCTCCTGAATACATCACCACTGGTCGTTTCACTGAGAAAAGTGATGTATATGCATTTGGAGTCATTGTCCTCCAAGTTATATCCGGAAAACTACGACTCAGTAGTTCAATGCGATTGGCTGCAGAGTCATGCAGATACGAAGAATTTGTCGATACCAACCTGAAAGGGAAATTCTCAGAATCTGAAGCATCTGCACTGGCAAAAATCGCGCTTGTATGCACCCACGAGCTTCCCGACCACAGGCCAACAATGGAGGAAGTAATTCTGGAGCTGAGTAACCTTAGAGCCAGTTACTGATGCCCCACTTCTATGTTCCATATGTGGAAGAAACTGCTGCAGATTATGATCTGGGAAGTGAGGCCTCGATCGAGCTTCACCCGTAGAAGTACAGCTGAATGAGCATGTGAACGTTTTATCAGCTTCCTCTAAATTGAATGTGGTGGAAAGTAAATTTCTGGGGTACAAGTCTTCCCTGCAATTATCGTAAACTATATTTAGCTATGTGAAAAGCCCGCACAAGCCATCTTGAAGATGGTCCAGAGAATAAGATTAGTTATTCCATCAGTGAAACATCTTTCCCTTAGTTTCTCACACATTTTAGGCATGTCTCTGCATCTGTTAGCCCGCGTGTCTGGTGCTGATTGCTCGATTAGTCAATGTATAATTTGTTTAGTTATACAATAACCAATATAAGCTGCTTAAGCTACTAATTATGCAATGGATTGTCATGCTTAATTATGCGATGGATTGTCATGGTTTCCTCATAGTGAGTTAGAAATCAACTCAACTTTTGGCATAACTGTCGTAAAACGCCTTTTGTTCTATCAATGGGAAAACTAGATATACAACATCATCTTTCTCGAAACACATTCCTTTATTTTCTTTCAACCAAAAAAAAACAAATGCATAAATGAATGTATGGAAATACATCATTGTCAACACAGAGACAACATCATTCTAAACAGCTGCACTTTGATGTTGAGGCTCTTGAAGCCATTCAGCAGGCCACCAATGTGGTCTAATAGCCTCAACCTTTATATCTTTCTGTCCTTGTATGGTTAATGTATTTGATCTCTTGAAGGCTTCGTCCAAACGCAAGACACCCAGCCCACGACAACCAAGTTGAGTGGTGATGGTACCGACCTTCTTTTCGGATACACTATCAATCACTTCGGAACCCGGGGCAACTTTCTGCTCCGCTTCTGAAAGAACAGAAACAGAAAGGTTAAGTTGGGATATACTGAACAAGTAAAAGCATGAAAGTTCACTTAGAAGGTGGAGTACCTTCTCCACTGTCCTTCACAAATCTTAAAGGAAGCAAGCGCTTGCGAATCACCCCTCGGTGGTGTGTGCGAGCTACAAGCTCTTGGCCCACATAACACCCTTTGTCAAAGCTAATTGTATTGAGACCCACCAGGTTATATTCAAGAGGAATTGCCTCACCTAGACATGATAACAACAAGTTCAGACTTGCTTTAAACAGAACAAGAAGCAGGATATGGGAAAACACAAGCATACCAGTATAAATATAGAGACTTAATATTCTAGACAACTCCAGGACACAATAGAATCACTGAAGCACAATAACTTGCCATCAACACTGAAAAAGTTTTTCAAAAATTTACCAAGTAAATTGAGAACAAAAGAATATTGTATTAACATAGATGGTCTGCAAATACTGAAAAGCCAACGTATACCATCAAAGAGGAAGAAAAGATGCACCTTTTGGGATCTCAGTTGAGCCTTCTGCAACTCCGTTCTCTATTCTCCATAGAAGGTAATTCTGCTCATCTGTTTCTTTGTCAGCTTCAACCAAAGGTGCTGCAATAAAAATAAACATATGCAGCTTAATCAACAAGAAGGTTGGGGAAGCTGTAAACACATTCAAAGCTCAAATGTAGCAAAGGGTTAAAAACTCACGTGTAGTATTAGATGGGAAGATCCCCCTAAAACCAAGGCAATCCAATCTAGGATCCTTAAACCACTGCCATCCAAGAGGACCCGCATGTGAAGCAGACATTCCTGCGGGATCAACACCAGCACCCCAGCCAACACTAGCAGCCTCCGGTTCTTCCACAGAGGAGGATTTTTCCGAGAGGTTTCCCCCAAAACGCTGCCAGCAATATAACTCTTCTGCCATATTCTCGATATCAACCTTAGACCTCAAACGATATCTGCCAAGGAAAATAATAATAATAAGGAAACAGAAGCCAACCCG
Organism: Prunus padus; assembly: GCA_024362665.1. Lineage (NCBI taxonomy): Eukaryota > Viridiplantae > Streptophyta > Magnoliopsida > Rosales > Rosaceae > Prunus > Prunus padus. The sequence continues at coordinate 9,789,941 of JANFAM010000005.1, read as the reverse complement.
TATTACAAAATTCAGAGTAACACAAATGAAAGGAGACATTTGCTTCTCAAAGCAATCTTGAAGACTTGGTCAGTCTAATTTCTGAAGAAAGGCAGACATGGGAGGGTAAAAATACAGAGACATTAAACCAATGGCTTGAATCTTATTTCTAAACCATTTAAGCAAGACTAAGCAACAGCAGCGTCCCTACATAGCATGAGATGCACAAATGGCATTGCTTATTTGTTACTTAATCAGTTACTAATGTTCACATATAGAGCATGTAGCAAGAGACTACAAAAACTTGATAATGAAGAAACCACAACTGGTGGTAAACCCTCTTGACAGAGTTTCCTTAGTTACGAGATACGAGTAAGATTGCAGAAGCAAGGTTGAAGATAAAAGAAATGATCCATTAATAGCACATTTCAATCTAAAATATAATTTCCTAACCCCCAAAAGATGAAAACTTATACAAAACCCAACAGTGAAAAGAAAAGGCATTTTCAAACAAAACCAACATCAAAGTTAGCGCCATTAAGAGAAGCAAAGCTAGAGAGAATGTGATGGGTAAATAACTCACTTCTTCAAGGTGCTCAAGAGCTCATCCAAAACCGAAGCATCCACGTCCGCAAAGAGCTCGAACGCTTCATCTGGGTCGGGCCCGGGTCCCGACCCGGTCTTATCAAGCTTGGTATCGGGCCTGGGCGGGGCGTACAAGAAGAAATCGTAGAGGAACCTCCCCTGGGGGGTCAACAGCGCGGCGTACATGGGCGCTTCCGACGCAGTGGGCAAATTGGGCGTGGCCAAAGTCGAGGTCTTTTTACCCACGGCCTCACCGAACCTCCGTACATCGTTGGTCAACAGACCCTGAAGAAACTTGACCGTATCTGGACCTCGGAACCGGACCACCGCCCGGGACTTGAGGACCGAAGCCACGGGCCCAGCATTATCGAACTGGGTTTTGTCGTGGATGGCTCTGTAACTGGAGGAAATGGATTTGGGGAACCGCAGGGAGAGCTTGCAACGGTGCATTCTTCGTCTGCGTAAGTCTGGGTGTCTCTGGAGAAGGAGCTCTGACGATGATGAAGGAGCGAGCTACGCTGGTGGTGGTGCCGCGTGTGCTTGTAGGCGTACTGGGCTTTTGCCACGTGTACTTTTAGGCGGTTGTTTGTAATTTAAGGTGGTGATTTGTATGTGTTCGATGAAAGTCCTGAATGAGCTAAAAGTGATGTTTGCAGGTTAGGTGCCGTGGCAGATGGCGGGTGTTGATTGGGGATTATTGACCTGGAGTAGGAAAGAAGATGGATCGCGTTCAAAGGGTTTTGGGTTTTGGAGTGAGATTGTTAAAGGTCTATGGTGGTGCTCAGGAGGACAACTGGGCTGTAAGATTAGTCCCAAAAAGTTAATCCTCTGTTCAAACTGGGCTTCTTTAGGATTGTCCTTTAGACCTCATTTTTCAAGCCCGTGGTTTTTATTTATATATTTTTATTAAAACAAGCGATATTGGAGGGAGATCCTTTATTTATTTATTCTTTAGGATTGTCCTTTAGTACTTCTAAGAAATATGATTATAGTTTGACTGATTAATATATTTTTCTTTTTAAGAAAGATCCTTTATTCAAAACCATAAATGCAAGATAAGATCATATAAGCCTAAAACAGTCAACTCCTAATTCAAACGTGAAAAAATATGAAATAAGTGTCATCTCTGAAGAAAACAAATGTGATGCGTGAATACTATCACGAGCAAGGACGAAACTATGATTTTTTCAACAGGTGGGCTAGCTAAAGGGTTAGGGTAAAATCTAATGAATATATATATTTTTTTTGTATTTGCAATTTCTATAGTCTTTGTAAAAATAAAAGTATACATTAAATAATATAAAACATGCTAGTTCATAACTCTATTGACTAATTTTTAATAAAATTTAACATAAAACAAATACATATTAAATGCAACCAAAAAAACAGATATTATCAAAATGAAAATATGGTCAACAACAAAATTGAAAGTGTACATATTTCAACATGTATTTTTATTGCTGCATTGCAACTAAATTCATAAATAATTGAACTTTTTTGGACTTTATTAGAATAATACATATTGGGTTTTATTTAAAACAAGCAAAATATATAGGTTTGATTTATATTTCTTTCCACTCAAAAACATCCCTGGGCTACAGCCCACCTTAGTCATTAACTTGGTTCCGCCTATGATCACGAAATACAAACAAAGAAAATGAAATAAAAAAGAAACACACACACCCCTTTAAATCTTTGACTAAACGAGGCCGGAATAAAATCAACACCATATTAAATCTTTGATTAGGAGGCCGGAATAAATTAAAAAAAGGACAAGATTAGATTATCTCTTATATACTAATCATAAGATTAATTTAATATTAGAGGTCATATCGGGCGCTAGAGTTGACTAAACGAGCATCCTTAGCCAAGTTATTGTGCTTAACGGAATCTTATATTTGATTGTGCTCCAAGTTATGTCTCCTATTGTTTAATTATAAATTTGGAGAAAAGTTCAGCTAATTAATTGGGTGGCAACCGACTTAAGTTGTGCTAATCATATAACTTGCCTGCCTTAGAATTGTGGAAGGTGAATATTTATTATTATTATTTTTTATTATATCTTCTTTTTAAAATGGTCAAGCTTGAAAAATGACCTAACTTCCTTTCTCACGTAAATGAATTTTTATTTTATTATTACTATTAGGTACATACGTAAATTCGGAGAGAATTACTGAAGAAGACAAAGACAAACAAAGGTTTGGAGAGAACAATTCTACGCCCACAAAAAACTAGTTTCAATGATCCCTTTTTTTCCTTTCTGGTTCAAGAACATCTAGAGGGTTGGCCTTCCTTGAATCAAATTCTCCGGCTTATCGCCTTTGTGTTGGTTCAAGATTGTTTGAAAACAAAGAATTTTCCTACTTGAAAAATAAGCCATAGTTTTTCACAGAGAATCCAGACACCTTATTTGAAAATAATTGAGTACACAAAAACAGTTTAGCCTTTGGATTGGATGCAATGCAATGCAATGGCAAGTAAGGCAATCTCTAGTCATAGGGCTAAATGTAGTCCAGGACTAAAAATTTAGTCCTCCAAAATATTAATTTTTTATAGAATAGTACAAGGTTAAAATTTTCTATCTACAGCCATGTAGGGCTATATTTTAGGAACTTTCATATTTTATTATTTTGAGAAGCATAGGGCCCACAAAAAAGTGGATGGATTTCAATGTGCAATATGAAAAGCACATGCATGGGCCCACAAAAAATTTGGCCTAGGCCTAGGCTAAATGTGGCCTAGTTGGAGGGCTAAATGGCCAAATGTGGCCCTCCAAAGTTGGCCAAAATTTTATTTAGCCCATGGATGGAGATGGTTTTTGCATTATTTTAGGATTATATTTGGGATATAGCTCATGACTGGAGATGGCCTAAAAAACGAAAAGCTTCACCACCTGCGCAGCGCAGACCTTTTTACATAACTTATTACTTTGTTACATATTTCTATTCCAATTAAAACGTTTTTCTTTTCTTTTCACAATCTTAAAAGATAAGGCTGAGTTACATTTTTTGTCATTGTAGTTTGATTCATTTTTCACTTAGATTTTTGTTATTTCGGTGAGAATGTGAAAAAATGTCCCGTCTCAAAAAGTTAAGGACGTTACATGAAGTGGAACCTCAACTTGATGGTATCCGAGCCAGATTTACCAATCGCCATAAACATTTCTGATTTTGCCTTTGTCAGCAGCATGAATACTCACTCAACATTCTAGAACTTTATGGAAGACGACCGGCTCCACGGTCGGCCCATAAGTAAAAATGCGAAACGGAAGAAGCATAGCAGCTTCACCACCTAGGCCTGTGTACCACATCAGCGGAGAGAACTGGTCCACTTGTGACGTGCCAGCACACCACCCAATAAGCATGAAGTGATCAAAGATTTGACGTCAAAGGCAGGTGGAGGACGTTGACTTTAGCCTTTTTGGTTTTCGTACACATACCTTTACGGACGCGGTGGACGCGGTGACTTCATCATCCTCACAGCCTGCTTTGCTTTACGGACGCGGTGACTTCATTATCCTTTCTATTGCACTATTTTGTTATTCTCATGAAACAAAATATTCATAATATTTCGATATTTTTATCGAAATTTTTGTATTTTTATATTATCGATATTTTTGATATCATCGATATTTTAGATCTCAATGGATCAAAATATCGATAATATTGACGACATGGACCGAAATATCGATAATATCCCGATATTTTCATCGAAAATTTCGTATTTTTGGACTACCGATATTTCCGATATCATCGATATTTTATTTCTTGGTTATTCTCCATTAGTAACACTATGATATGAGTATGTGATTATACCTGCACTGAACATGACATAGCATTATTAGTTAGATAGCAAAACAGTGTTTTTCTCATTATAACTATGTTTTTTTTCCTACCTTACGAACACGGTGACTTCATCATCCGCTCTCTCTCTCTCTCTCTCTCTATCTCTCTCTCTCTCATTATTTCAGTAATTTCACACTTGGACTTTGCTACCTTGCATATTTCAAAGGACAAACTAATTTATGCATAGACTTCTTTTATAAAACCACCGTCACTAATACATTATGCACACGTGGGTTAGACTAGTTGGTCACAACAATGAATTTATCTCTTTTTACTCAAGTTCGATTCCCTCTTTCCGTAAATTAAATTAACTTAGAATAATTTAGATTATCGGTTATATAAGAGGGAAAACCAACGTCCCTAAGTAGAATCCTATGTTCTTTAATAATTTTACATTATTTTTTGTTTGTCTTGTTAAATGAGAGTGGATATTAGTACCATCATGGCTGGCTGAGGCAACTTGATGTATGTTTTCATTTATATTTTGTTTTGTGGGTCAAATTGCGTTAGAATTTGAGAGGATTAACAACCCGTTTAAAATTGAAAACAATTGTAAAGTCATGGTTGAACATCTAATCAAATAAAAACAAACACTTGTTTTATCAACGTCAGCAGAGAGAACTGGTCCACTTGTGACGTGGCAGCCACACTACCCAATAAGCATGAATGAAGTGATAAAGATTTGACGTCAAAGGCAGGTGGAGGACGTTGACTTTGGCCTTCTTGGTTTTCGTACCCAGCCGTTTACGGACGCGGTACTTCATCGCCCTCACAGCCTGCTTTACCAACGCGGTGACTTCATCATCTCTTTATACGATTATTTTGCTATTTTCAATCAATAATACTACGGTTATGATACGTGCGTAATTAAATTTGTATATAACATAACATTATTAGTTGAAATAGCAAAATACTGTTATTCTTATTGCAACTATGTTTTCCTTTTGTTTTACGAACGCAGTGACTTCATCATCCTTTTTCTTTCCTTATTTCAATAATTTCACACTTTGGACTTTGCTGCCTTGCATATTTCAAAGGACAAACTAATTTATGCATAGACTCTTTTTATAAAACCACAGTCTCGATTGCATTATGCACACGTCCAATTGGTCACAACATTGAGTTTATTCATTTTTACTCAAGTTCAAGCCCCTTTTTTCGTAAATTACATTAACCTAGAATAATTTAAATTATCACTTATATAAAGAGGAAAACCACCGTCCCTAACTAAAATCCCATGTTCTTTAATTTTTTTAACATTATTTTTTGTTTGTCTTGTTAAATGAGAGTGGATATTAGTACCATCACGGCTGGCTGAGGCAACTTTGGTGTGTGTTTTCATTTATATTTTGTTTTGTGGGTCAAATTGTGTTAGAATTTTGGGAGGTTTAACAACCCGTTGAAAATTTAAACCAATTGTAAAGTCATGGGTTCAACATCTAATCACATTTTTTTTTTAAAAACACTTGTTTTATCAACTTGGTATTTGATAATTGAAAGAAAAACAGCGTTTTAATGCCGTACAAGTATAAAAGTTTTCTGTTTTCATATATAAAATCAAGTTTGTGATAAGAGGGCTATGGGTGTGTGGGGGCAGGCATTAAGATTTAAGGCATTAGTGATTAGTGGTGAAGCCATCATTTTAAATGAGAAAAAAATCAAACACTGCCAGATACATAGTTCTAAAGCAAAGTGATGGATTTCTATTTTCTTTTTCTTTTTCTTTTTCGGATATTGCACAACGATGCATATAGTTGGACGGAAAATAAAAAAGAGACTTAGATATAAACAAATGAAACAATTATCGTACGAACTCGAATATGATCAAATGAAACTATTATAGTTTGAAACTCGTAAACGAATTCGGATATGAGCAAATGAAACACTTCTGATCGGATATAAAAAGTTTTGGGCAAGTGTAGCGATTACTCAATCCCATAATATTAGGAAGAAATGGAGGCAGGAGAAATGGGTTTGTGACCAAGTGGCAAAAACTTTGGTTCCAACTAGTACGTTTTATAAATAACAAGGGATTAAAATGGAAAAGACACAGAAAACCAGGTTGGTGTGATGTGTATAAACAAAAATACACTCAAATCCATTGTATTGCAAAAATGTAATACCAATCTATTATCTACACGTTGGTCATGCGCGGCAGGGGCACAATGTCAACGGTCCACGAGAACCTCTTGTAGGACCTTTTGCTGTCTGCGTCTCAAATAAAAAGGCCAACTTGGACTGTCATTCTTACAACCCAGATTTTATTAGCTTGCCATCAAAGAAAAACATTTCCTCAAAACAGAGAGGAGGACAGATATAGGAAGAAGAAAAACAACAACCCATTTGAGCCAAAATAGGAAAAAAAGAAAGCCCCCAATTGAGCAAAAGCGAAAAGAAGAAGAAGAAGAAGAATCAGAAGGAGAATTTGGGCAGAAATGAAGCTGATTTGGTCTCCCGAGAATGCAACCAAGGCCTACATCGACACCGTTCGATCTGTGAGCAATTCTTTCTTGAAAAGTTTCTTGCTTTCAGTTGATTTCATGGTCGATGAATTTAATTTATTGGGTTTCGTTTGTTTTTCTTGATTCTGATGATCCGGGTTTTGTTTGCAGTGTGAGCTTTTTCATGAATCTGGGGTTGCAGAGCTCATTTCAGCCATGGCTGCCGGGTGGAACGCACAGTTCATTGTTGAGACATGGTCGCAAGGAGGGGTCACTGCAACAAGCATCGGGCTTGAAATCGCCAGCCGCCACAATTGCGGACGGCACGTGTGTGTAGTCCCAGATGAGCAGTCAAGGTCCGAATTTGTGGCAGCAATGAAAGAGGCAGGGATGGCGCCGGAGGTTCTTGTTGGGGAGCCAGAGGAGGTGATGGCCGGGCTTGTGGGGATAGATTTTCTGGTGGTGGATTCTAAGCGCAAAGACTTTGCTAGGGTTCTGAGGCAGGCAAGGCTGAGCCCTAGGGGCGCAGTTTTGGTGTGCAAAAATGCTAATTCAAGAAGTAGTTCTAGTTTCAGATGGAGAAGTGTTGTTGATTGTGGGTCAAGACGTGTGGTTAGGTCTGTGTTTTTGCCTGTAGGCAAGGGTCTGGATATGGCTCATGTGTCTAGCAGTGGAGGGAATTTAGGGTCAAGCAAGGGGGAGAATAGATGGGTTAAGCATTTTGATCAACAATCTGGGGAAGAACATGTTATCAGAAAGTGATTTTCTTATAAATTGTGAAAATTTGAATTAGAAGTTGGGATAAACATATTAAAAGAAGTGGGAGTTTAAATAGAAAAACTCTTTTAATCTTTACATAGTTTTGTCTGGGGACCCAATTGTGTATATATTTGTCTCTTGGACCCAGTTCTTTTTCTTTTTCTTTTCTGTTTGGTTAAACTTGTATGTAGTTGGATTCTCATGAAAATGAATGAGAAATGCCTCCTCATCATTTAACAACCAAAATCAATACCCCACATGACTTTAATTTCAGTACTTTGTTTCTTTCAATAATGTCCTTTCAGGTGTTTAATTCGATTCTGGAACATTGGAGAGAGAGAGAGGATGATTTTTGGGTAAGTAACTATTAACATAATAACATTTTGCACAATCAATTCAAAACTGTCTTTCCGCTCTCAAAAAACAAAATAATGGGTACAGATTAGCAAACCAATTAACAACCAATGCCAATAGAAAGCCCTGAACATTGAGAATGTCATACAATGTGACAAAAGAGTTATCTTCAGAGCAGCTATTAGTTGATCTGTGTACATCCAGTAACAGTCATCATGTTTTCTGTTTGAAAGCCTATATGGTCATTTTACATCAAAAGAACTAATTCTGTCCAACAATTGGTATTTTCAGCACTGCATTCCTAACATTTTCAGCAGTCTGCTCTTGAATCCAAGGTGTCTGATAAAATTCCATCACTTGAACTGTTTCTCCATATGATCATGGAATCGCAAATGCATCGACCTCTCCTCTACATAGAAAAAAGTGTAAAGATGCAGTGCAGGAAATATATTTTAGTCAGCAAAACAAACTAGTAACAACCAAATGAATGATAAATCACTGAATTGTGAGTGAGGAAAGAGCGTATTGACATATACAAAAATTCTCAACAAACTGTGAGTCTGACCATATGTAGAGTAGCTCAGTCCCAACTGTCTCGACTTCTTCTGAATGCTTTTTTGTCTGAAAGAACCTTCTTGCTCTTAAGGCGTTTTTGTTCTCCAATAGCAGCCCTGCAAAATACAGAGGCAATAACTGAGACAAAATCAGATCCCGCACCATCCAGAACACAAGGACAATTTACAATACAAAGGATATTGTGGAGAGACAGTTGGCAAAAGCAAATGTAAAGCATTTGCAAATGCACAAGATACTGAGTTCTCACATTTTAGCAATCTTCTTCTTTTGCTCTTCTGAGGGAGGAGGTGGGACATACGAAGCAGCATCAATGATTGCCTGTTTCACTAATTTATTAGAATAATTTGGGAATGGCCAAAAGCTAGGCACATGCTGTTCCCAAAATTGAGCCACTTATGTTTAAGCATCAAAGTACTGGCCGTAATATATCATTCCACAAGAATAGAAAGAGAAATACTGATTTTTATTAGTACCTGGAGTTTTTCAAGAGCATCTTCAATGTTACCCCTGAGGAAGAATGGTTGCATCAAAACCAAATGCATTTGAAAAACAAAGAAAAATTGATAATTTAAAAAGAAGAGGAAAGAATTTTACTTTTGTGTTCGAGTCTTTGTTGAAGAAATCACAAGCTCCCCATCCTTGTTAATCCGATTCTTCTCCTGTTCATAAACAAGACAAATGAAGAAGAGATTTTGAGATAAAACAAGAAAGATAAAATTTTCGAGCAGCTATTCACAAAAAAATGGAAACCAAAACAATCAAGATAATCCTGCATACAGTTGTAAACATGACACAGATCGCAAGAGTTTTAGAAAACCAATAACAATTATGATTGATGAGAGAACAGGGAGGCCTCTTAGCACATCATCTGTTTGCAAAATGATGAACTGACAAAATTCTCCTATCCAGATATTTTGAAGTGTCCTCTATGTCCAGTCAAAGTGAGATATTGATAGGTAAGGAATCAGTTCTCTTTCAAACCAGGCACATTCTAGTGCAGGGATTACCTCATCTGAGGTCCCTTCAATGTGCCCGCTCTATCTTAAACCTATGACGGGGTATGTAATGATCACTACTTTCCTCCTTCCTACACAGAAATTCTTGCTTTTCTTATTCATCAAGAACAAAAGGCCATGAGAAATGACAGCTACAAACCATTTGCAAAATCCTCTCCCTGATCCATTCGCTTAGCCAATACGCCTTTTGTACATTGAAGCGCATGTCCACCTTGGTATTCACTGTAAAATCAATAGCAAAATTAGCAACAATTTGGCATTAACAAGTTAAAAGAAGAAAAAATCCAACTCGCAACGAAGACAGAAAGACATGTACAAACCTTTGTTGACATTCTGACCTCCAGGTCCCCCACTTCTTGCAAAACTCACAGTTACATGGTCTTCATATATATATATATATATATGGAAAAGAAAATAAAAAATTGATCAAATAAATCCATGGTTTATGTGAACACTAAAATATAACACTACAACACAGAAAATGCAAACCTTCTGCTTTACACTAGTAATTTTGTACCAATAACTCCTTAATTAAACGAATCAAGGAAGAAATTTATGATATAATCTACAGTACCTCAATCTAGTGAGTCACTACTATAATGCTATATATTTATTTATTTTAAATTATGCAAATTTGGAAAAATATTTAGAGTGAGAGAGACCTAAAGTGATCTTAGGAGGGGGCTGGGTGTCAGCGGAGAGAGCTCGCTCCTCGGCTGCTTGCAAGAGCTGGTTGACCTGAGAGAGCCGGGCCGACACCTTGTTCCCGCCACTTCCCGAATTCGACGCGGCGCACCGGACACTGCCGATTCTGATTCCGGCATTGGACGAGCGAAGCAGAGTCGTACGGATTGATGGAGGAAATGACAGGGATGGTTGAAGGATGTGTCTGAGGATCATGTTCGTTGTCGTTCTGAGAACCGCCATTTTCGCTGTAAAAGGGAACCCTAAGAAACGTTTTAAATTTAAATTATCCGTATTTGTAATTTTTTTTTTCTGGTCAGCCTTTTGTCTTTGGGTTCCTCTGGATTACATATTGGGTCTGGGTTTTTGTGGTTTAGAAGCACTTCATTTTTAAATTTTTTTAAAGGAATTTAGAGCACTTCATTAGAAAAATAATAATACTAATAACATTATTGGGTCTTAGTGAGGCTCTAAAATCATCAGTCCAAACTTAGTACGGAATTATATACATAGACTCTAGGGAAATGTTTGTTACCCGCACCCTTGCTCTCGAGTTCGATCCCCCTTTCATGATTCTAATGTAAAATGCTTAGGCTCTCAATTTTGACATTGAAAATGTTTATTACTGATTTGGTGTTTTTGGAATTTGTACGTGAATGTAAATCCAAACTGTAAAGAGCATATAATAATTTTTCGAACCCCACCAAAACATAAATGAAAAATATGTGGAATTCGTTGTCATTCTCTTGGTAGATCAACAAACCTTCGGCGAACGAAAGTCTCAACTTTTGCAAATTCGTGAAAACTGGGTGTTGTTAGTAAACGTGGGGAAGTCAGGAATTAGATGCCATTAAAGAATTGAAGTTAAACTGCATCAAGAATTGGCGACTGAACCTCGGCTCGCATTACTACAAGAATCCGCGACAGTTTAGTCGCCATTTAATCAAGATTCAGGGGCATTCAATGGATATTAAAGCCTACAGAACCATCATACCATTTCAAATGGCATCAATTAAAGCTAAACAGTATACAAGAGCACACTACTACCAGCTGACGTCCTGCCGCTATGAGCTCAAAATATGGTACTAGGAGTTAAAAACAAGAATCGGAAGACAGACATAACAAGCCCCGTTGCGCTAGCTCTAATCTCTTGCTCTCCCACGGGAATAACCATTCTTGTCCCTAACATCTGCTCTCATCCTACCAGACTGGTTCGAGCGAGAAGATCCTGCCTTCTCTTTGGCATCTGACATCATATTTCCAGGGTTCTGTGAACTCTCGTTGGAAGGAAGCGCCCAACCTCCCCGACTAGCCTCCTCACGTCCACTGCTGCTAGCTCCTGGAACCATCCAAATCATAAAGCACAAATAATTAAAATCATCAAAAATGTCAAGCATTGCTTCATTTGTGATGTTGGCATCCTTGACAAGATAATGTGTTGAAATTTTCATTCTTAACCTGGACATCCATTCAGCTAAAGCATACAACCTCACATTTATCTAAACAAAATGGGCAGTTTTCCAAGTATAGCTTAGCAAAACATACTTCTGCATTTACCAATAAGTATCACACCAAAGGGCATGACAATCAATAAAACCTAACACACTAGCTGTATATGCTCTCCTACAAATAGGTTCACGCCCTAGTATGCATGCTGTAGCATAAGCACAACAACCACACTCATTATTCTAAAAATTAGTTAAGGTTCCTAAAAGAAATGAGGCAGACAACTAACGGAAACTCTTGCAAAACACAGATATAAATAGACACACGGGCACTGAAAAAGCTGCAAGAACTTTTTAAGAATTCATCAAGGAACCAAAAATGAATTATCCGCAACTTAATGGTACATACAGTCAACAGAAGGTTCATATACACACAATAATTAGCCAACACCAAACTGCAAAAATGATATTTACCCATTTTTCATATCAGAGTCAAAAGTCAACATTACAAACTCACCTAGATTTTCGTAACCACCAAATTTATCAGTCCATCCAGGCAAACGTTTTTGAGCAGTTCCTTTCCATGCTTCTTCAAAACCAGAAATCTCATCTAAAATTTCCCAAACAGATTCTCCAAGTTAATTTATTTACCAAAACAACTCTATAAACCTTCTTGCACAAGCACAGCATTGCATATAAAGTTTACATACCTTCGTTAAGATTGTGCAAGGTCTGCATTGTATCCACCTTACCGTCTGTTTTGAGCTTCCTTGTAATTGAATGGCCCTAAAAGGAGAATCCTAAATGTAAGTGTTCTACTGACATCATGAAATTGATGATCCAAGATTCGAATCCAAAAAGTAAAAGACACATCAGCAACAAAACTAGATGGCACCCAAAAAATACCTTATTGCGGAGCCCCTTAGATACCCTATGTGTTGCCTGCCCAGAAGTAGTATCAGCTTCCTTACTTTCTTCAAAAGCCAACTGCTCACACAACAAGCGCAAATTAGAAACACGACTACTGTGAAAGGAAAAAAATTGAGCACCTTTCACAATTACTTACCCCATCACTCCCCATCCTTCTTGTCTTGGATGAAGTATAATATGCACCATTGGCACCACCATAAGAGACACTGGAGCTCTGAAATGTGAAGCTATGAGCTTGAGGCTGGGATTGCATAGCATTATACCGGTTACAGTTGTCCCTATGCTGCAAACGCTTGCTGCTCTTCTCTGCACAAAAGGGGGGAAAGCATTCCTAATTATTTAGACTCAAACAAAAACATTCAGTAATTACCAAGGTCAACAGCAACCAACTATTTAAAACATCTTACCTTCAACTTCATCATCAGGATCCTCAACATAAGGTTCACTGCTCGGTCCACTGCGTTTTCGAGGATTTTCTTTTTTCTCATTATCAGCATCTTCATTTTCATGATCAGAGTCTATTTCCTCAATGATTGGGCCCCTTGGTCTCTTAGGCTCTGGAGCCTGATGCTCAATGAACCCAGTTGGCTGCATATCTGGAAAATTGCCTCCACCTGGACCAAAAAAACTCGACTCCAACATCCCTCCAAATGGGGGCATACCTCCAAACGGGGGCATACCTCCAAACGGGGACATACCTCCCAACGGGGACATACCTCCAAATGGGCGAGTGAAGAAAGGGTCATCAAATGGATCCCTTCCTCCAAAAAGGTTAGAAATCAAACTCCTCTGACCCCCAAATCCACCAAACCCCCCAAAACCAGCAAACGGATCATTGAAATCAGAGAAAGGACTCCTGCCACCTGGACCGCCTCTGCCCCCCTGCATCTTCTAACCACTACAACCCCTGAAAAATAAAAATGGGCAAACCAAAACTTTAGCAAATATATGCTAAGAAGTACCTTCCACACTCTACAGTCATAAAACTTGAAATTCAGAATTAAACTATAACGAATTTACAACTAAGAGTCCAAGAAACAAGTGGTTTAGACAGCAAATAGAAGACCAAATCACCATTGATTGATGCAGACAATTTCTCAAGCATGCCATAAAAAATTGCATAATCAAAAGATCATGCATCGTTTTTTTATTCGAAACTACGTTACTAATAGCCACGCAATAAGAAAAACACGAAAAATCATACGGTGCAATAACATTTCCCAATAAAAACCAATCCTAGAAACTTTTTCCTGCAACTATAGCAAAGTAAATCCCTAAATTCATGTAAGAATCAAACCAAAAAAAAAGATCACAATCTACAACAAATTATTACACATCAATTCAATGATCATAAAATAGAATCTTTTCTTCTTTTGCCTTTTTCGTTTTTTCTGCAATCAAACGTAAAAATAAGGAGTACCTCGGAAAAGAAAATAGAAATTTGGAGCGAGCTGAATCGGAACCAGAGAAAACCCTAATCGCCTCAGCACGAAATGCTTTGATGAAAGGGTTTTCCAGGTGCCACAAAGTTAATGGCGTTGTTGCGTTTAGCTTAACCGACTCTCCAAAGGGGTAAAAGAGAGAGAGAGAGTCTCCAAAGGGGTAAAAGAGAGAGAGAGAGAGAGAGAGAGAGAGAGAGAGAGAGAGAGAGAAATTGAGTTCAATTTGATCGAAAGTCCTAGTATAGTCATCAGACGTCTGTACATCACTGTTGGCGCCATGATACGTGTCGCTAGGCCATGGCTTGATTTTTTTTTTGGGCGGGGCCCAAAGGATTAGAATGGATAGTTTTTCACTTCTTATGAGGGATGTACCATAATTTTTCTCAAAATAATATGGAGATCGAAATATTTAACCCTACACTATTTTTTAAAAAAATTAATATTTTGAAGGGCTAAAATTATAACTGTTGATACCATGACTAACCAAGCAAGCTAGGAGCAATGCAAGGAGTCCCACATCGACAAAACACAAGAGGAGAATGCTCCCCTTCACCTATAAAAGGAGGCCATTCTCCACTTAGAAAGGGACTGGAAGAATGGCCTTTGGATCCATAGCTTCGGCCTGATCTTTTGTCTTCAGCCTTAAGCCATCATTCCATTTCATTTGGGTCAAACCCTTTGTACAAAATACACAATATTATAATGAGAATATACTTCTCCGTGGACGTAGCCCATTCCATTAGGGTGAACCACGTATATCTGTCTCATACATCTTCATCATACCGAAGGTCTTCACCTTCGCCCTGCCTACCGAAGGCACTTACATTGGATGAAGGTCCTCACCTTCACCCATCCACAATCACACATCATATCTAAGTTGGGCTCAATCATGGCCTCCCATTTTTAAGCATCAACAATAACCATGGGCTATCATGACTGGAGATAGCCTTATGATTGTTATTTGGTGCTTTTTTAACTCATTTTTGTTATAATAAATGTATTTATTTATTAATATATTTTCATTGGTCTTCTTTCAAAAAGAAAATGTTATCCCGTTCCGTAGGTCTATGAAATATCAACCAAATTGAATGTTCATATTATAACACATGAATAGTAACACAATCTGGCGCTCTTCCTACTAACATCAAATTTATTACCCAAATTTTTATTCACCAATGTGAATTGCTAGTGTTTCTTTTTTAGTAATGCTAGGCTTACAACATTTTTGCATACCACATTGATACCATCTCTCTAATAGAGGTGGAGCCCACCAATACAATGAGGCCCACCTCTATTAGAGAGGTGGTATCAATGTGGTATGCAAAAATGTGATAAGACTAGCATTTTTCTTCTTTTTTCTTTTATCAAAGAGTGTGGGGATTCAAACTTGAGATATTTTTCAACATTGGAATTTGGAAAGGGAGGTGCCAACCAATAGCTAGGTTAATTTTTGAAGGTATCATATTTTAACACTTAATGGCACCATAGTTGGCTTGCCTGTTACTTGCTAGACTTTGACAATGTGATATAGCCGTACTCTAATCACAAGACTTGAAACATGCCTCGATAATATTAAGCATGATCAATGCTTTTTTAATTGATAATAAATGCCAAATTTGAAACATCTTAGACATAAAGTTCAGGAAACACAAGTTTAACAAAACAATGACCACAAGTAAAACGAGAGCTTTTTCTGTACGACCTTCCCAAATCAGGGGTACTTCAAAATTTTACAGGATCAACAAGCCTGCAAAGGCAAACAAAACTTGGAAACAAAGACATCAGTCACAAAACAAGTTGTATGATAAAATGCTCACGTTCCTTCTGATATTAACACATTGCATATCTCTTTTCAAAAAAAAAAAAACATTGCATCTCTATACAAAACGTATAACGACCGACGAATCCATGCACCTTTGCAAACCCCAGCTTCTATAGCGAGTATAAATGAATTATTAACGTTGATAACGTTAGACATCACCTATAAATGACATTCTGCATTCTCATACAAGGAAAATTCACCAATTGAGTCAATCCTTCAAAACTCCAGCTATGATGTCTCCCAAGCAAAAGCCTGACCTGAGTTGATGCCTGTGCATGCAGGTTAATGCAGAATTGATGAGCTGCAAAACTTGAACTGCAAACTTGTCCTTTTGCCGCCATGAATACTTATAACGGCTGGAGTGCATTCAACTCAGGCCTTGTTGGATAATCAATACCCTGAAGAGCTGGTATCCGTCTTAAATCCTCCTTCGAATATGCAGGGATGAACCAGTACCACTTATCCGTCCCAAACACCTAACAAAATAAATGGTGAATTCACCAGAACAAGCAACAACGTATTCTTCTGTGCATTACATCTTGCATCAGAACTTCAACTAGATCAGTTAGGTTGTAATATAACTTTCCAATTTAATCACAAACTTACCAAAAGTATATTATATACAATTAAAGAAAATAAAATAAATCAGCACTACTTCCACCACAAGCAAAGTATACTTTCAGCTCTGGTCATTTATGAAGGTTTTGAAGTGATTTATGGGGGTTGGATCTGCAAAAATGATCTGATTTCATGTTTTCAAGGCATAGAATACACCTAGAAAAGGGGGGCGGGTACAGGGGGAGTTCATTCATCCTCATGGACATAAGCCAGGTTCAGATATTGCATTATTATAATGCTGTATAAGTTGGGTTATTTTGCCAGGATAGGGCTACCTTTAGCATGAGGAGATAAGTGTTGGAACTAATTACAGCAGGAGCATATGGAGTTGCTGATACAGGACGCGTAGGACCTAAATTTATTAGTTTCCTAATGTATTTGTTAGTTTCCTAGATACTCTAGTTTTCCAACTTCTAGTAGGATTTCTACTTTTCCAGATTTCCAGATTTCTAGTTTTAAGTTTCCTATTTTATTTGGGTTATGATTTCTGTTTAAGCAAGGGATTTTTATCCTATTATGTCTAGGTTTTAGTTTGCTATAAATAACCCCATGTAGTTCTTTAAAATTCAGATTTGGATATTGGGTAAACCTTCTCTTAAAACCACATGATTTCTGTCCTTCCTTCTCGGTTCTCTGATTTCGGTCCTTTCTTTCATCCCTTCGATCTATATTTTCGTCTCTTCGACCTCCGATATTCTTCTTGTTCTATTGTTCTGCCCTTTCTTTCATCTTTTCGATCTATATTTTCATCTCCTCGATCTCTTATATTCTTCTATGTTCTATTGTTTAAGTGCTTAATCTAATACCTACGGGCTGTTCTACATCAGTTGCATATCAGTAATCTGTTAAATGAGCTGAAGGTACCAGCTTACATTCTAACCTTAAACATGAGGATATGGCACTACTTTTCTTATTAATGTTTTCCTTATAAGAATTTTTTTTCTTAAGAAAAGCTTAGGCAAGGCAAAGAATCTAGCAAAACAATCAAAATATGAGAATGCGATAGTTATAATATTTACTTAACACACACCTGCCCACACAGAAAACCAAAATAGACAGAACAAAAAGTAAACCTGTTCAAAGTTTTTCTTCCGACCAAGGTCATACTGCCATTTAGGAGTGGCTTTCTTCTCATATGCCTGAAGCAATCAAGAATCTCATGTGAGAGATACAGTAAGGCCTAGCTATTAGTAAATTTTTTTTAAAAGTATGACAAAAGCCATCACCTCAATAGTGGTGGTATTGGACGCTACCAATGATAGGTGCATGATCATGAAGCCAAAAACGCTCAAAGCAAATGCGAAGTTCAAAACTGAAAATGGAAATTACAGATATTTGAAAATACAGATGATACCAAGATTCTTTTTCTCAGAAAAGAAAAATGGAAAAATCAAACTGGCCATCTAAAAACTTACCAAATGTGATAAAACTGGCTGCAACAGTGCCCAGTGTTCCAATTACCTCTTCTTCAGTAAAAAATGCCATAAAATACTTGAATAATGATAAAGTGACGAGAGTTGTCTCAAGAAATGTGTAAAACTGCAAAAAAAAAAAAAACAAACATAGCAAGTCATTCATCAAATCAGCTCTAGTTTAGTTTGAGTAGATACCGTTTATCTCGCCAGTCAACAGAAGTGTACGCTCAAAAGATTTCAATACTATCATAGTGCGCTAACATACCAAGAAGAGAAGGAAGTACTTGTAATTCAATGCCCCAACACAGTTGACCACCCACACACAATGATGATCCATTTTCAATATGCACCTCCCACCTAAGACCAATGCATAGATGAAACAATGAACCTTCCATTCTTTGTACACCACCAGATATACAAATTCAAAAGAGAGAACTTTGATTCAAAAGTACTCACAAACAGAACAATGATGACATCGAGGTGGTTTAAAGTGGTTGCACTTCCGACAGAACCGTACTTTTTGATTTGCTGGGTCACTGACCAGGGTAGATTGGTCTGATCCCACCAATGGGGCTCCGTCACCTCCCTCCTCATCGTTTGCAGGCCTCCAATTCGGTGGAACAACCCCAGGATCCGTTAGAACAACATTAAAGTAGCTCCACAACAGCATCACCAACTACATAACCAAAATCAATACTTTCAATGAGACATTTGTCACCATTCTTCATTTCAAGTGTTTAAAATGGGAAAAGAAATTCTAAAAGCTCCAATTATAATTGCTTGTTCTGAATAAAATGGGCAGCGTTTAAATTGTTACTCCCACCAGAGCAATTTACAACACTGACATGCATCAATAAGATTTCCCAGAGCAATTCAAAATCTCCAGCGATAACATTTCCCAACGGAAAGCTTTATTACCACAGCAAAAAATTTATTAAGATAAGAGCAATGTACAAACTACAATCCTCTTAATTACGAGCACAACCCCCACATTCATGATTCGCTCTTCTCCTAATAACTTAACCTTTAGAAATAACATTCCCCCTAATTCAAAGTAGCAAATAAAATGTCCAATAAATGCCAAGTACCCAGCTTGTTGAGAGTTGAAAACTCAAGTCACTAGCTTTATTACCCAAGTGCTTGTATTTGGCTCAAAAACATCAATAACAAATTTCGAAGCATTTTACTTTCTTTTTATTTTCTAGCTCAATACACAACTACAAATATCTGCATATCACCTATGCGTATGTGAACTTATGTATGCATATAATTTCTAGAGAGATAAAAAAAATTGAGCATTTAACAACCAATCAAATTGAATTAAACACAAAATTTAAAAAGATAAAAACTTTAGGGGAATGGGAATTACCAGAAAATGGAACAAGATCAAGAGAGGGAAGGCAATGACGGCACTGAGGCCTCCGCCAAGGATAGCAGGCAAATAATTGGCCAAAACGACGGCGTAGTAGGTGAGCCCGACTATGGCGAGAACCACGAGGACCATGATGTAGCCGAGTGCACGCAGAGCCGTACAGAGCTTGAACGCGTTCCACGCCATTGCTGCTGCTGCTCGTCCTGATCTTTGTATGACCTTACAGATGAATCAAACCATGGAAATCAGAAAATAAATAAATAAATAAATAAAAATTCCTATGAGTTTAGGGAATTGGAATTCCATTTCCCCATCGGGATTTAGAGGGAACGTTGACGAAATTTGATTCAAATTTGACGATGAATTCAAAGGGCTGGGATTGGGAGACTAATTCAACACGTTGAGAAGGAGGGACATTTGTTATTGTTTTTTTAATCTTTTCTTTTGGGTTTTTTTAAAATTTGGACAGAATTATAAAAAATAAAAATAAAAGGAATTACGGGTTTCTTGGTTGACAGGGCAAACGTGTATTAGACGATGAATAATTAGCAAACACATCCACTTTTTAATTATGATATTGTCCTTAAATAAGATTACTTAAAATAACAAAAAGAATTTGATGTTCACTTCTCGTCAGCCATCAAACCCCAACATTGAAATTGATGTTCACTTCCCAATTAAAGTAGTAAAAGAGAACCAATTAGATCTTTTAGTTGAATATAACTTTTCTTTCCAAAGTTGGTAGATTTCTCAAATTTGAATTCTTCGTCCCTCATTGATTAAGTAAAAACGTAGCAAAAGATAATGAACGAGAAGGCATTAGTTAGATAAGAAAAAGATAATGAATGTAAGTTGTGTGGACAAATTAGAAGTTAGAGAATGTACACCTATTTCAATCTAAGTTGTTCAAAATGAGTAAATGACAAAGGTATCTTTCACCCTTGTGATGAGACTTATTATAGGTCTAGTTAGTAATAAAGTGCTTCCTCCCACACCTCAGATTATAGGTTGAGCCCTACATCATCTATTTTGGTCCTCACATGAATCAAAACAGAAGAGTCCAAGAATTGTGGTAAGAGTTGTTGGATCATACCACCCTTAATCTATTGAGTTAGAGCATCTATAATGGTGGTCTCTAAATTATGTCACTATCGATAACTTTTAGGGTATGTTTACTAATCAGAAATCGAGATAAACATGAATTGGAGTATTCAAGAATTAGCATTCCAATTAAGTTGTTTACTGATTGTCAGGAATCGAAATGACAACAAAACATATTCTCATTACAACCATTTACTGTTGTTAAGAATCAAAATCAAAACTAGGTTAATTACCAAAATGCCCTTGCAAAATAACTTCAAATTGTTCAACTACTTACACAATTTTTCAAATGATACGCTTTTGTTTTTTTAAAAAACATTTATATAGAACAAATGACAAAAGTTGTGTAATCTAATAATAAACCTTTTTATACAAAAACAAAAAAATTAACCAACTTTTTATATGGTAATGATAAATCCAATTTAATATTCATAAAAATAACCATGTTTTATAAGTTTAATTATTACTTCCTTCTATATCTAAATATATAGAATTAAGTTAAATATATTTAGGTTCAAAGAAAATAGTAGCAACTTGTTTTTATTTTTGGTTTTTTGGTGTTTTCACAAAATATATAAGGCTTTGGGTACAAAAATTTCCATTCTGATTCATCCATGCTCAATACCACCTCACTCGTTCAGAATGCAATTGCCCCTATATCAGGAATCAAAATCATGATTACATGTGAACCTGCATCACATTTCATTCCCAACATGCAAGTATACAAAGGAGTTGTCAGGAATGGGAACCCATTCCTCTTACCCCCTTTCCAAGTAAGTAAACATGAGATGCTTTTAGAGATCAAGGTGAAATCCTTGAGGCTCCAAGGCATCTTAGCTTCAACGAAACCTCTATATCGGTGTTAAATTCAACTACAAGAAAGGGGTATTTCTCTCACACAATACCACGGTGTCATGGGATGTTGAACTTGAGAGAGACCATTCTTCATGTACATACGTGTTAAATACGGTTGATCAGCATAAATAAAGAGAGTGGGGTTTACCTGCGCGTGGTACTTCACAGCAATTGGCTGATAGACCATATAGATGACACGAGTCAGCGGCTAACTTTGATGGCACAAATGGGAAAGAGCATGAGTCTCCTCCTTTCGTATGCATGGACCACTCCACCTGGCGATGACTTCTCTCGACCGCACTGTCTCATTTATTAACCTCACTTGCTGACCCAAAAAAAAAAACTAAAAATCCAATCTCATCTCATCTGCGTCACCTCCATCAAATAAAAAAACCCAATAAATGAGGGTAGATGGGCTTCTGAGAATTGAGAGGAGGGAATTAAACATAGCAATAAGTATTGACACCTTCCAAAAGGCATCGACTTAAATACACGACTGATTGAGTCTTCTTTTTTAGCTGCTTCAATAACTTCTCTTCTAGTAATAAGAAAAGTAAATAATTTTCCCAAATTCCCATATTTCTGAGCTCCCTGATCTTTCTACACCCGCCAGCTGGTTTCACACTTTCATCTTCCCCGTTTGTGAATATCATAGTTACCTCCTTCCCATGCATCTATTGGAAAACCTAAATTCACAACAACTTGTACTAGAAGCCCATGTACATAAACAAAAGCTTTACCATTCGAAAACCTAATTTCATGTTTACTTATTTGTAATGAAAAAGTCGTAAATTAAGAAAGTCAGAAATAGAGAAGAGGAAGAACGAGTATGTGATCATCAATTACTCCCCTGATCAATCTACATATTGATTGTACTAATATTGAATTATGAATTTTAATGCGGAACGCACATTAGTAAATACAATGAAAAATCAAAGATTGAAATAAACACAGAGAAAATTAAGAATTAGAATAATTCAAATCTACATCGCATGAAAGTAACACATGTCGTCAAAGATTGATAATGCAACAACCCTCTAATTAATGGCTTCCTTTCCAGGTATGGTAATATACGCAATGCAACTAATGGCCTCATGCATTTATATATGTAGGAGGAGGCTTTAGAATTAGTAGCCCACATTACATAAAAATAAGAGGCAAAACAAGAAGGAATAATGAACTTGTACTTGATCCCTGATTTTGATGCACAAACGACCCAGCTCTTAATGGCATTGCAGCATTCAAATCAAATTACATTTTCTACAACTTTTCATTAATGCATATATATAGTACTTCAATGTGAATGTGAGTGAACACTAATGAAAATTTTCAGCTCCTCCTACTCTGTTTTTCCTCCTTGTACTTGTTAAATTAGAGGACGATTGTTCAGTTGAGGTTTTAATTGAACTGTGGTCTTGCAATTAAAATTCAATACATGAAAGTGTGTTTTTTTTAGTGAGATGCAGAGATATACAAGTGAGTGGAAATGTAATTTGTCCGTTCATATTTGATTGAATTGTTGTGAGTATCATACATTTAAGATGGAAACGCTCCATCTATTGTTAATTGATTTTGAGTTTGATGCTTACATTCTAGTATTGGATCATAATTATGTTATTAACTTGGCAAATTCAACTATCCTCCATTATCCTATAAAGAGCAGTTCCACCGGGAGGCTCCAGTCCTGGCAAAAGGCCCCCTAGGCCTCCAATTCAGTTGCCAGGGCAAGAGCTGGGCTCCACCAACCCGGGCAAGTCCAAAGGCAAAACTTGACTAATATGCTGCCTGGGCAAGCTGACCCAATGCTGACGCAAGAACCAATTTAAATAACAAAAAAATTGAAGAAGAAAAAGGAAAAAAAAACCCAAAATTTGCAAAATTTGTTATTATTATAAATACTTAGTCATATTCTTCACTTTCCACACTAAAACTCTATATAAATTTCTCTCCTTATATCTTATGTAAATAATGGTTGCCATTGGGTTGCCACGACAATGGGTGAAAAACCAACAACAAAATTGTTAGGACATGCACTATTCATGTAAATAGTAACAGCCATTACTTTCTCTTATCTTTTGCCATGGCCAATAAGTGAAAATACTCTAAGAATTGCTCACGGTACCCGTGATGAGGAAGGAATAAAATATCCATAATATCCTCGATATTTTCACGAAATTTTCGTATTTTTGGACTATCGATATTTTCGATACCATCGATATTTTAGATATCCATGAACCAAAATATCGATAATATTGACGACATGGTTCGAAATATCGATAATATTCCGATATTTTCATCGAAATTTTCGTATTTTTGAACTATCGATATTTTCGATATCATCGATATTTTCGATATCATCGATATTTTATTCCTATCATATTTATGATATGGAAGCCTAAAAGAGCTTAAAAGATATTGAGTTTTTACCTAATTTACTTTAAACGTGTTAAGTAGGTCAAAATCAAGTTATTAGTGTTTGACAATAACCTGCCTGGTCGTTTGTTATGCTCCTCTATGCAAGTAACCCTGCACTATCTATAAGCTCTCACCCATCAAATCAAACTAATTATTATCTTATCGTTTTGGATGCAAGCAACTAGCTTAAGCTTCTTTTGACAGCGCGTGGGAACCAGTTTGCCTCCACGGTGATCCATAACCATGATTACTACACGACAAAAATTCAAGCATAAGAAAATGAAAGAAAACAAAAACAGACTGAAACACAGAGCGCAAGCAAAAACAGAGCACAAGCAAAGCAAGCACAAACCAAAACTCAGGAATATAATAATGAGAAAAATTAAAAATAAATAAATAAAAAACCCCACGTATAGAGATATATGGCCATGACATCCACTCAACTGAACCAACCCAAAAATGCCACAACAAAACAACACACCAAAATCGAACATGGCTCCTCCTCCTCCTCCTTCCTCCAAGTCCCCTCCTCCTCCTCCTCCACCAACCCATTTCACCCCTGTAAGTGTTAATGCGTTTGTTTCTCGAGAAAATGATAGAAAAGAAAAGAAAATTTTCATCTTTCATGCCTAACCAAAAATACCCATTAGTTAGTTATTTTATTAATGGTTTTTTTTTTTTTTGTTTGTCGGTTGCAGATTCAAGAATGTGATAAAGAAGGGCAAGAAGACGGGGATTGTACGGACATAGGAGTGAATACTACCACTCCAAAGCACCACCACCCAACGCCTCCTCCTCATCACAAAAACGGCAGACGCCAAAACACAAAGCGCTCCGACTCTGCAGATTCAGTCACCACGGAAGAAGCGGACGACGGGTCGGTTTCCTGCAACAAGTGTCGTCCAAACGCCAGGGAGAAGATCTCCGTCGTTCCTCTGGACAACAATGGGATTCACAACAGAAACGCCTCGTCGTACATGCCGAGCCCAAACGGCATTCTCAAGTCGATTTTGTCGTCGTTTACTCGGAAGAGCCCCAGAACGCCGACGGCGGCCTACACGACGGCGAGAGAGGAGCAGTGGAAGATAGCGGTGGCGGAGCTCTCGCACAAGCTGGTTCACGCTACGAGGAAGAGAGACGAGGCTCAATTGGAAGCCTCGAGGCTCAAATACTCCATGGCCGAGCTCGAGAAGAAGCTCAACAAGCTCGAAATCTACTGCCACAATTTGAAATCTGGGCTTGACGAATGTAGCGGCAGCAACAACTCGTCGCCGTACCAATTGGGCAAGCCCCAAATGAATCGACGGGGTAGTTTTGGTGGATTCAGCTCAAACGACGTCGTCGAGAAAGTGGTGGTGGATAATTTCTTGGTTTCGGTCTCGGAGGCCCGGACTTCTATCAGGGTTTTGAGCAAGTCGCTTACTATGCAGCTCCGGCACATGGGTTTCGGCAAAGTGTATGAGAAAATCTCCGGTCTTCTTCAACCTTACGACGTGAAGCTCTCGCGTTCGAAAAACCCAAGAAGCTTGCTTTTTTACCTAGAGGCTCTGCTGAACAGAGCCTTCTTCGATGAGTTTGAGTCACCTGGGTTTCAGAAGAACTCGTCCAGCCAAATCCTGAACCCAATCGAGAGGTGCGAGGCGAACTACACGTCGTTTAATGTGCTAAAGGGCTTGACTTGGGATGAGGTTTTGATCAAGGGGACGAAGCATTTCAGCGAGGAGTTTAGTGGGTTTTGCGACAGGAAAATGAGTGAGATTGTAGCTATGTTGGGCTGGAACAGGGCTTGGCCTGAGCCATTGTTGCAGGCTTTCTTTGGGGCTTCAAAGAGTGTCTGGTTGGTTCACCTTTTGGCCAACTCGGTTCACCCGAGCTTGCCCATCTACCGGGTCGAGAAAGGGGTCGGGTTCGACCCGGTTTACATGGAGGACATGGGCGGAGACAAGGCCAGGAAGCTGGTGCCGTCTGTGGTTAGGATCATGGTGGCGCCTGGGTTCTATGTGTATGGGAGTGTGGTCAAGTGCAAGGTGCTCTGCAGGTACAACAGCAGCAACAAGGATTTGGTCCAGTCACCATCTTAATTATAGTTTAATTAATCAAACTTTTTGAATTTTGATTAGTTTGTTATACTTAATTTGCTGCTGTTTTGATCTGATTATATGCTAATGATGGTTGTGTACTTGTTATGTGGTGTAATTTGGTGCTTGCATGTGATGTTAATTCCATTTTGGGATCAAATGAAACTGGAAACTGGAAAGTGGCATTTTTTTTCTTCAAAATTTTGTTCTGTTTGTTTGGTCCCTTCTGATCTTATACTACTAATTATAAAACAACCACTAAAACTGTCTTCTTCCAACGGTCTTATTTTATGAAAAGCGGATAGAATTATAAGAGTTACTCAAAATATATAAGCTAACTAAGATAAAGATGCTTCTCTTGTGAATCATTTTTGGATCTTCTAAATCCGAGTTGTGTTATATTTTAGTAGATGTATGCAAAGCGATTGATGTATGCTTGAAGTCCATACATCAATCGCTCATGCGGGCGAGCCGACGAGCAAATATTGATGTATATGAAGTTCATAATGCATCAACTGTTGAATTTTGCCCATGTAGGGTGTATTTTAGCGTATCATGTTATGCAATAATGAAACGAAGCTGTTCTTCTGAGTATTGCAAGCACAGTGCCCTATGGCAAAAGCTGAAAAGCACAAGTCGTAGTTGAGCCAAAGATATTTGACAAGGAAATAGTGTATTCATATTCAAATGTAAGGAAATCTAGTCACTCCTTGGGATCAACTTCAAGCATGCCTGCAACTTCCTTTTGGATTTTCTTTCACTGTCCTAGTATAAAATACACGGGTCAAACTTTCACGGTATACAATGTTATTGAGAAGTGAGAGAGATGTTTTGATGTTTCTTTCTTTCTTGTTCTTTTGCTTTGTGGGGGGTGATGGGGAGATAAAATTGTCATTGGAAAAAAAGAAAATTTATTGGGCTTGGAGTTTGGTTGGCAAAAAGGTTAAGTTTGGGCTTTGTCCTTCAGCGTGACACGTGACTCTCTATCAAAGCGAAATTGTATAGTGAGGGTGACATATATGGACTTCTAATATGAATCTTTATATTAGCTAATATGATCATTTCATTAAACTTTAATGAAGTTACTATTCAAATAAATACTGTAGCTAATATGAAGGTCCATATCTATGACCCGTATATTGCACCCTCACCATAGAACGACTCCTCTATCAAAAACCCTAAAACCATTCCTTTAAGCTTTTTATGTTACGCAATTGTTATTGACACTTCAAAAACGTCATTATGCATCTATTCCGTAATTTTTACAAAAGAATATTTGTTCATGCAAATTATTACTAATCGTAATGAAATAAAACTGATATTTAAAATATACGGAAAAAAAAGATTTCTAAAGGTATGACGCGATGCCACTAAAATTTATCAGCTAATGATTTCTCCAGGAAGATTGATCTCCACCAAGCTGAGATAGAGCAGAAAGGCACACATGATTTCTTGTGTTTCTTTGCCCCACTGTGCAGTTGTCCCTTTGAGACCATACAACACCTCCTCTTTACAGGCTGGAGATCTACCAGAATTTGGATTTCTCTGAATCAGCCCATCATAACATTTCTCAGTTCCTCTGAAATTGGTTTTATCTGAAAATTTTGAAACATTAAAGCCGTTGGTAAATGCCAGAAGTGGCTCGAGCAGAGAGTGCCGTATTCACGTCTCTGCAATTTCATGAATGACAATTGTTGATAAAAAAGTATCTGCAATCTCATGAACCACAATTGTTGATAAATAAAAAAAAGCATATGTAATCTCATGAACGACCGTTGTTCATTAAAAACTCTCAGATGCCAACTTCTTGGGGTGGGGGTGCGGAAGCCAACTTGGGGATATAGGCCGAGTGGGGGTTGATGGGGCTGAACTGTGGGGTCTTGTATTGGGTTTTTATATATTTGGCCTGGAGATCAGACAAGGGCCTGCATTGTTGTAGACTTGTAGTAGAGGTTGAGGTGGGACACTTTGAGCTGCCACCAATGCCATTTGTTCAATTTGAGAATGGGGCCAATACTGGCACCTCCGAGCTTATGGTACCTTTGTGATGTCGCTCTCTTAGCTTTCCGTTATGCATATCCTTTTTTTTAAGAGAATTTTTTTATAAAAAAAAATATATGTGGAAAACAAATAGATGAGGGATAGGCTTATAGGTGTGGTAAGATTAAAAAAACATTTGGGAGCTAAACGAAGTAAATATGGGATCTAAATCTAACTTCTAACAAATGAATAAGGCCAGTTGCCAATGAAGTGTGATCTTTTATAGTGCTATACATATGTTTTTGACACATGTTAAAAAAGGATAAGTGAAATGAGTGAATTGTCATAGTAAATGTGGGAGCCAAATTGAAATTACTTGTAGGATGACTAAAAATCCACACTTATCCTAGACACATTCTAGATAATGTTTACCGACTTATTTGTAACTCAACTTCTGTCACGGGATGATCTTCGACACTCCTTATATTGAACGCAATACTGGTTACAATTGCTTCAAGCTTGTCGGAGTTCTTCCAACTCTCCTTATATTGAATTTGATACTGGTCACGATCGATTCAAACTCGCCGGAGAAAAACTGCCACCACGGTCTTAATGCCCTCAACCGTATGAGTCACTGAACAATGCAAATGAATGCAGTATGAATGATAAAAGGATTTGATAAATCACCAAGTAAATAAGGAACACTTGATGACTTATCTAAAAAATATGCACATCAGCTTTCTCTTAAGAATTATATATGCTCCAAAACAATATGTCGAAAGCTTTGCGTTTGAAAAGAAAAATCCCACGTTTTATTCAAGGCAAGTTTTCTCTCCAAAGAAAGAAACCCAAGTGACTACTAACTCTCTTCAACTATGACTTTCAAACCTGATCCAATATGGTATCTTGAACAAGACGCCAAAACAAAAGACACGCTACTATTCAATTATGAATAATAACTTTGATTCAGTATAAACTCCCAGTAAGGACGTCAAACATGAGACTACAAATAGTATTCAATCATGAATCAGTTTTTATCTAATATGGACTTTAAGTGACGCCAACCAATATCTCCTAATAAAAACTAATTAGACCAATCAAGTAGGAGATGAACAACATGCAAGTCATAATAGGAAAAGATAATATTTTAACTTAAATCAAAATAGAGTCCAACTATGAAAGTAATCTTAAGGGATAAAATATAATCCTAATAAAAATAGGATTAATATAAAAGCACTTGAGTGAAAATAAATCCAACTAGAAATCCTATAATGAATGCATGATTATGTCATGATTTACCTGAAATCAGTTTCCTCATATTGATCAAGTCTTTCTTCGAAAATCCGGGATTGAATGTGTTGTGCCAAATCTTCAAGCAAACCATATTCACACACTAATTCCCAATCTATGCTAGAGTCTAGGAAATGACAATACAATTTTCATACTAACAAAGATTGTATACAATGGGAGCTTCTCCAGTAAGGATTTTAAGTTAAGGATTGGTTAAGGACTTTTTTTTTCGAAAGATGAAATTCATTCCAAGACCTCACCCAAAACGGGAAAGGCAGAGAAACAACAAACAAAGCAAACCAGTAAGGAAGCACAAAGAAACTAACTAATCTGCAATATCATATAAACATGAACAAACAAATTATCCAAGATAATGATATTATCAGATAAACAAATAAAAATGATAAAACTAACTGGATTAAAAACAACAAAACAACCCAGTAAGCAAAACAACATCAAGCATAACATAAAAACTAAACCACCACAAATCTACTACCATAAGCCTACTTTCAGAACAGCCCTAAGGCAAGGGAAACAAAACCATGAGATAGGAAAGAGGCGGTGCAAGCACCCGAGCCATAGCTCTACAAAAATTTCACGATGTGGCCAAAAGATAAAGCCAGATCGAGAGTGGAGAAAGTCTGAATGATGAACGACATCAACCTGAGAAGCTCCATTTCCACAAGATTCGAAATCACCAGTACACCTAAAGGAAGGCAAGGACCAATCGGAGGATAGCCAATGACAACGTTGAGAGGATTGGAATGGTGGAGATCTGGGGGAGCACACACGAATAAAGGCATGAAGCCCCAAAAACGAGCAAGAAAGCTCGAGCATGTCACCATTTCTACACAAGGAGAAAGCTTCGGGCCCAGCAAAATGGGGGGTAGAACATATGGTAGAAGTAATCAAAGACGAGTGCGCAAGGGCAAACTCGAAAAATTGCAAGTTTGGGTCCTGAGCTCAAATTTGGGCCCATGACCCGTCGATTCGAAGAGAATGGCAGCACGAGTAAAACCCATTGCTTTGCCATGATTTATGGGCTTTTTGGGCATATGAGATCGCTTAGTAGCCCAAAATCCAGTTTTTGTGTTTTATGAGCTTTTCAAAACTTTGTTATATTTCCTTCGAAACTTTGTTATATTTCCTATTTTAAATCCTTGTTTATTCCTAGGGTTTCTAAGGTATTTAAACAACTTTAAACCCGTGGTTAGGGTTATGTTATGTTATTCCATATTATCAAAAAAACTTGAGGTTCCCTCATTTCTTCATGGTGGATTCTAGAGTTGTGTGTTTTAGGCTAAAGTTTAGTCATCCAATTGTCACATTGCGTAAGTATCCATATGTGTCGAGAGGAACCTCGAAAGAGAAACGGAACAGGTTTGAGAGGGAAGGGGGTGATGAAACGACGCTGAAGGTTGGGTGAATAATTTTCGCTAGGGTTGGGATCTTAGTCATCCATTAGATGTGAACTATTAAGGTGAAAGAATAGTGTTTTTGACAATTTCATTTTCAGGTGACAAACAATGAGAATTCTCTTAAATAAGAGTATAAATATATGCCGCTAATTTTTTTAAAAAACTGTATAGATATATGTGAATTTTTATTGTCCGACAACTTTTGTACCCGTTTGATTATCAAGTTCTGAAATTACATGTAGGATGACTAATTGTGCCTAGAGGGGGTGAATAGGCCAATTAAAAATTATAATCAATAAATAAAAATAAACTTCGGTAGCAGGATTGATATGGCTTATCAATCCTGAAACGTGCAGAACATAAAACAAAGGAACGCACAAAGAGTTATTTTACATGGTAAAACCCCACCTATGGAGAAAATCCACGGGACTCTTCAGTCCAAACAAAATCCACTATAGAACGATGACTACAAGAAGTACTCACACACTTATCCTAGACACATGTCTAGATAATGTTTACCGACTTATTCGTAACTCAACTTCTGTCACAGGATGACCTTCCAACTCTCCTTATGTTGAACCTGATACTGGTCATGATCGATTCAAGCTCACTGGAGAAAAACCGCCACCACGGTCTTTGTGCCCTCAACCGTATGAATCACCAATCAATGCATATGAATGCAATATAAATGATAAAAGTGTTTGATAAATCACCAATTAAACATGGAACACTTAATGATTTGTCTCAAATACAAACGCAGCTCTCTTAAACGTTTAAGCATGCAAAAGGCTGTCAAAGATGAAGAAGACAAAGATCTTCTTTTATATGCTTTTTGCTCCACCAAAAAATAAAACCACTTTCAAAAAGATGAGATTGATTTTCACACAAACAAATTCAATCACCAAATCTTTTTGTCCTATTCTAAAGTTAAGGAACGTATGGTCCAATTAATAGGAAAATAAAAACCCAACAAAAGAAATTTATGATAACCCCACCATTAAAAGAGTCTTAATATTCTTAGGTCAACTACCAAGAATATCTCAACACCTTTAATAATGTGATATGATTAAAACTTGATTTGCAATTAAATTACTTAAAAGATAAGTAACAAATCATGGATGAGAGAAAGAAAGAATAAGTAAAAAGATATTGCAAAATATGCCTAAATGAGATGCACTCCTAAAGGGATTCTAATTGATTAAAATAAAGGAAGATCAAGGAAATAAAATCATATTAGATTCCAAAAAACGTTCCTATTATGAGTGCATGAAAAATGACATGTCTTATCCTTCAGATCAAATGTCTGATACGTGTTAAGTCACAATTCTGAAATTCGGGGATTGCTGAGTTGTTTCAATCCTACAGTTTCTGGAAATCAAATACAACAATTTTGCTTCAACCTTACAGCTAAATGACACTTCCAAACTAATACTAAATTCTAGAAAATACCAACACAATTTCATACTAATAAGTTCATTATGTTATATTGTGATATAGATTAATCATATTTAATTGGAATATTTTCTTATTAAACGAGAGTTCGCACGAAAGAAAGAATGACAAGAAGCTTCCACCCAAAATGGTTCACATCTAAGTTTTTTTTATTTATTGGAATAAACCACAAGAAGATGACGGGCCTAAAAAGCATTTTTTTTGGATGGTAACTACTAACTTGGTAAATACCTGAAATCAATTTATTTACAATTTTACAGGGGTCATTGTAGATTCAACCGAACGTCATTTATTTCTTTTATTTATTTATTTTTGAAATATAAAAATGCACGTAAAAACCAGAAATGCCAAAAAAAAGAAAAAAAAAAGTGAAATGATCTTCGTCAAACCACAACAACAACGGCAGCAGGCATAGAAATTTCTACAAGAAAGAAAATAAATATAACAAATGAGAAGAAGAAGGGATCAAGTCTTTTCTTTTTCTCAATTTCTCTCTCTCTCTCTCTCTCTCAGCCAAAACGCGAATTGTATTTGCCGGTTCAACATTCCTCAAAGTCAACACGTCACCACCCCATTACCTCCGGAATTAAAATCCTCCATTTTCGTAATTAACTTCCACTTGAAGAAAGAAACTAGAAAAAGAAAAAAAAAAAGAAGGGAAATTCCATTTTCTCTCTCTCTCTGCGACCTCCACCACTGCGCGATATCTCTCTCTCCCTCCCCGAGTCTTCCTGCTCGCGAATCGATCGGTCTGGAAAGGAAGAAGAAGAGAAAGGAGAAAAAGCTAGGACTATGTCGTTCTCCGACTCCGATTCGTCGTCTTATGGCAGCGACTACAAGAATTTCAAGCAAATCAGCCGTGACCGTGAGTTCCCTCCCTCTCTCCCTTACTCGTTGTCCTTTCAATTCACTTCAATTTCTTTGATTATGAATTTGATAATTAGTGGCCATCTTATTCAAGCTGTAGGTAAACGAATTTGTGTTCTAATTGGTTTAGAGTTTATTGGATACTGAATGATTTAAGTGATTTAGTAAAATGGCAGTAGACGTTCAGAAATTAGAAGTTCAATGAATTTATGGAGTTAGTAATCTGTGACTGCATCTACAATTGGTAATGGATGAACTTTAAGGTGAGATAGCTAGCTTATGCTGTTTACAATGTTGGAGGACCAATTATCCGCTGTGGTGCAATTTGCACCAGCTAGGGCAGATTGTGTAGGTTGAAAATCTTGTGAGAAAGTTCAGAATTCTTTTATAGGGATGTTGACCAGCTTGTTCTAAAATATGGATCATCATTACCTGTTTTTCATGATTGTGAAGAACTCATTTTGGGTTACATTCATTAGATAAATTGCTGTTACTGTTTATGATTGACGCTGATGACATTGTAGTTTTTTTTAATTATAAATGTTGTTATATATCAATATGTTAAAATTAGAGTTTGTTGTGTGGCCATTTTCTGACTGATCGCCTGGTAATTGATCTTTTTTGGTTATTTGTCCCAAATTTATGTTTAGGATTATTGATTGAAATGCTTCGGTCCTGCAAAACGGGGGACTCAAAAGCAACCTGGAAGGTAAATGCAGCTTATATTACGATGTCATTCGTGGTAGATATGTGCACCTGCTTGTGATTGTTTTGGAGGATTCATGTCCCCTTTTCTCTCTCTACGCGCATTTGTATACATGTATATCTATTATGTATATCATGCATCTGTCTTTTGATTTATAAATTGATGTGCAAATAATTGAAAAGTGTTTTCATATATTGCGTGGATATAGTTTCAAGTAATATCTTTGATGATATATATTTTTTTAATTTCTGTAAGTTTTGTATTGTATTTGTAACTTTAAAAAAAATTTGTATCAAAATAAGTTTCGGGAATTTTTTTGAATGTCAACCGGAAATACATGTTGTTGATGTGCTTATTAGGTGTATACTGCATGTTTTTCTTTTGGGTCTATGATTGATAAAATTCACCAAGTGTACTGTTAAGGGTATTTCTTAGTTTTATGTACTCTGGAATATATTTGGTCGATGAATGATTTGATCAAGGACTAAAGGACTTTTA
Source organism: Prunus padus (assembly GCA_024362665.1). Lineage (NCBI taxonomy): Eukaryota > Viridiplantae > Streptophyta > Magnoliopsida > Rosales > Rosaceae > Prunus > Prunus padus. Next base: position 9,755,998 of record JANFAM010000005.1, on the reverse strand, counting down.
ACAGTTTGGGAAATGTGACACCATCTTTAGGGTAATGAATTATCATATTTCTTTTTATTTTGTTAACCCATTTGCTCTGCAATAAGCTGCCACACATTTAATTTTCTCACACTGGCTAATATCCTCCTCCTCCTCCTCCTCCTCCTCTCTCTCTCTCTCTCTCTCTCTCTCTCTCTCACACACACACACACAAACACACACACACTCATAAACTGGTTGATGATTTTCAATCTGATAATATTCGTCTTTGGTTACCTGCACGTTTCATGTCGTACTTGAATCTATTTCTCTGCAGGTACTTATTATGGACAAACTTACTGTTAAGATAATGTCTTACGCGTGCAAAATGGCTGATATTACAGATGAAGGTGTTTCATGTAAGAATCAAAAGGACCTTTCTTGAGAAGGTTTTTTGTTCTTTTTGGTGTTGTCTTGGTATTAGCTTTCTGCCCAAACATTGTTGTTACCAGTTGCACGAAGAGAATGCTACAATGTTATTATCCTCCTGTTTTTTTTTTTTTTTTTTGGTTTGTCAATCACAATTTACCTAATCTTAGAACAGCATGCTGCATGGTTTTTCTTATGTTTGTGCTGTTGCTGTTCTGGCGTTGCCTTATGTTTGTTTAATCAGTTGTCCTGTCTTTTGTGCTGAGGTAAGCATTCAGTGGTCCAGTTAGGCAAACTGATAGACTAGTTATATCTCATGTGATTATAGATTTGTGGAAAAACATCGTTGACATTTTAAGCTGATAAGTGGTTGCCTGGTTTCTTCTCCCCTTAAGTTTTAATTTTTTTAAGCCCATCAATTATGATTCTATATTGGTATTCCTTTTATTACATTTTCAGTAGTTGGTTTTATTTCTACTAATTAACGGAATTCATATTTTCTTGTAGTGGTTGAAGACATATATAGGCGAAGACAGCCTTTGCCCTCCATGGATGCCATATACTTCTTCCAGCCTACCAAAGAAAAGTACTACTGATTTAATTTTTTTCGTGTTAATTTTTACTATTAATGTTATTAAGTAAATGATGATTGATACTTCTTAGATAGATTGGTTCTTCATCCAGCCTTCCAAAGAGATGTAATACTTTTTAAACTTTGTTGGGGTTAATTTTCACGACCAAGTTTTTAACTATATGAAGATTGATACCTCATTTATAGTTTAATTGGGCTTTTTCCCTGTTTTACTCGGTCTCTGCTTTGTTTGTTCTTGCTAGTTCTTTTTGTCTTTTCCCTTAGATTATATTTAAAAGTGAAATCAGAGTTAGGTAATGAGGGGGCAGAGAGGGGAGGGGGAGGACTTGGGACTAATGCCCTCTCCTTTCCCCATTGATTTTAGAAGAGCTAAGAGCTTCCCTTCTAATCTAATGTCATGCATAGGTGGACTGCTTTGTGAATCTGTATTACAGAACCTCATTATGCATTATACCAATTCTGTTTTGAGCCCAAACGTGAGAGAGAAAGTGAGAGCACATTTTATTATTAAGTATGCTGTTATGTAAATGAGTCAATCTATGTGTTGAATGTATTATTATTGTAGCATTTTGGTACTATGGTTCCTTAATGAATCTTTCCAGAATCTAAAACCATTTTTAGTCATCATCCAAATAACTTAAGCTTTTAGGAATATTGGTAACTAATAGAACTTATCATGATAGTGGACTGAGAGATCCTGTATTCAAATCCCTACAACTTAACCTCGCAGTTTATGTTATTTCATGTGTTGGATTCTCTAAGGGTGGAGAGAGGCTCACACTTGAAGCGAGGTTAGAATATAAAGCACTTATTGGTGCACATTCGAACAACTTAATCTTTTGGGAGTAGTGGTACAATAACAGAACTTAACAAATCACAAGTTGAGACCTAATAATTTGATTGAATTACTAACTGCATTATTGAATTTGGTTGGAATGGCAGTTATTGTGTTAGTCTCTGTTCTTAAACCGCCTGTTTCTGGTTGAATTTCCGTTAGATATGTTTTTGACCCAAAAACGTTTCCTTGTTCTTTCTCACATCTGTTTCTGGAGTCATAAGAAATGTTCATGTCTTCTCTTTAAAAAAATTATTTTGGGAATAGATGTGAAATAAGAAAAATTTCTCAGTTATGGTAACGTCAAAATTCATTATTGGAATAATTTTCTCTTTCCTGTTGCGTTTTTAACATCAGACATATGGACGGAAACCTTTCTAACTCTCTCTGTGGTGCTAAATTGCAGTGTGATCATGTTCTTGTCTGACATGTCTGGAAGAGCACCATTATACAGGAAGTATGTGCAGGAATATCAGTTATTTTTCTTGTTCTAGTTGTTTGTGTGATTTTATCATATGGAAGTCTGAATCTTTTAATGGTTTCTCCCCATGTATTTTTTTCTATGTGAAGGGCATTTGTTTTCTTCAGCTCTCCTATTTCAAAAGAATTGGTTGGTCACATCAAGAAGGATGCAACTGTTTTAACTCGCATAGCTGCATTGAGAGAGGTTGCATTTCTTTTTCATGGAAATTTTTTGTTCTTAGATTAGTGATTTTGCCAAACTTTGTGTATCAGCCAGTTGCTTCTTTCTTTGTTATTGCTTAAATGTTTATCAGCAGATTCTAATTTTGGATAAATATGCAGATGAATTTGGAATATTTTGCTATAGACAGCCAGGTATGTGCAGTCTCATGATTTGTAGTCCTTATTTATATAATTAAGATATCCCTTTTTAAAAGAAATTTTTAAAAAAATTATTCACAAAAATTTAAGGTTCAAAACATCATTAGTAGGAAAATCATTTATAGATTTTTATAGTGATTTTGTTCAAAACTAAGGGTTCATTGATTTTCTATTCTGTAATCATCTTTGCCCAGGCTTTTGTCACCAACAATGAGAGGGCTTTAGAGGAACTTTATGGGGATGAGGAGGATTCACGCAAAGGAGTTGCATGTTTGAATGTGATGGCTGCTCGTGTTGCCACAGTTTTTGCTTCGTTAAGGGTACATGTTGTAATTGAATTTATTTTGATTGAAGATTTTAGTAATTTTTATTTATTTATTTTTCTGAAGCACCTATTTGCCTCTAATTTCCTAGGAATTTCCATTTGTCCGCTATCGAGCTGCCAAGTCACTTGATGCCACCACGATGACCACATTTCGTGATTTAATTCCTACAAAGCTTGCTGCTGGGATCTGGGATTGTCTCATGAAATATAAAAAAACCATTCCGAACTTCCCTGAGACAGAAACATGCGAGTTGCTTATCCTTGACAGATCTGTAGATCAGGTTTTTAGGTGCATGTGTTGGTTATAAAAACATATCATGCTTAGTGGTCCTTGTCTTTATTATTATAATGAATATTCTCATCTGAATTTTCAGATTGCACCTATCATACATGAATGGACATATGATGCTATGTGTCACGACTTATTAAATATGGATGGAAATAAATATGTGCATGAGGTAAGTTGAAACATCCGTTTATGTACATATGCTTTCAAATTTTGTGATGGATACTTTATCAAGGGACTGTATGTACAGGTTCCAAGCAAAACTGGTGGCCCACCTGAGAAAAAAGAGGTTCTTTTAGAGGATCATGATCCAATCTGGCTTGAGCTTCGCCATGCACATATAGCAGATGTATGTCCTGTGCCTATAGTTATCTTCTGGGATTTTCCTTAGTTTCTTATATATTTTAATCACAAACTACCTTTGTCAGGCTAGTGAAAGGTTGCATGAGAAAATGACCAATTTCATAACAAAGAATAAGGCTGCACAAATCCACCATGGTGCAAGGTTTGTGTGTATTTACTCTTAAAAACTGTCATAAGCGACGTACTTGTTTCATGTTTTTTAAATGAAAGCTAATTTTTTATTTGTTTCCTAACTTTCCTTCAATATGGAGATAACTATAAGACACCATTTTAGGCAGAATCTACATCTAAATGAAAATTGGTTGGCATGTAATTTTACATAAAATACCCAGTTGCGCCTAGGGTTGCTCTATAAAGGGCAATCCAAATGTCTATTTGGGTTTTGCTGACATCTGGAATGACTCCACTGTGTAAGATATTTCCATAATGTGACTGCTCCCCTTCCAAAAAAAGGATATGTGATTTGCTCTTTTAGGATTTTTATTATTGGTATTTAAATTTAACCCAAATTTATGTATAAATAAAATAATTTGATCTTTCATCATTTCCATGCCTTTTTTTTTTCTATCGATTGTATCATACGTGTAAATTTCTGTTTAATGTTTGGAAGCTTATGCAAGTCTATTTGGTATGTCAATTTCTGTCTTGTTCTGTTTCACACCTAAGCATTCACCTTTATATAGAGATGCTCGGGAACTATCGACGAGGGACTTGCAAAAGATGGTTCAAGCATTGCCGCAATACAGTGAACAAATTGACAAGCTATCCCTTCATGTTGAGGTTAGTTCTTTGATAGAGTATCTAATTTAAAGTATCCGTTTGATTTATAAAATTCCAACAAGGTAAAAATTGGTTTAAGGATTTAAGATGCTTAAGTATATACGAAAACAACTTATGACAGTGGAGTCTTATTTGTTGTTCTTTTTTATGTTCATTTGTTTTCTTTTTCCTCCTTGAACTTGCCAATATCGTATTGGAAAAGATAATTTGAGGTTTCATTTTTACCTAACCAAGAGAAGCAACACAGTAGCTCAAATTTCTGTTTCACAGAACTAAATAAAAGTTTAACGAGATTTGGTAAGATTTACATTAGAAGTGACAGCATATTGAATGACCAAAAGAAATTTCAAGCTGTTGACTTTAAGTATGATAGCCATGGCTTTAGGCAAAATTTGTTTATTCCAGATTGCAGGGAAAGTTAACAGAATTATCCGGGAGCTTGGGCTTCGAGAACTTGGACAGCTGGAGCAGGATCTTGTTTTTGGAGATGCAGGAATGAAAGATGTGATCAAATTTTTGACTACAAAAGATGTAAGAAACTATAGAAGTATATATATGGACGCAACACATTCCTTGTCATCATGTTTTGTAAAAAACATATACCATTTTTATGCAGGATACGACGGGTGAAAATAAGTTGCGGTTGTTGATGATTCTTGCAGCCATTTATCCTGAGAAATTTGAGGGTGAGAAGGGTCACAATTTGATGAAGGTTGGTACCACCCAAGGTCAATCAGTGTATAGCCTTAGACAAGTGTTCATTTGTGATAAATTTCTTTGTTTTCAGTTAGCAAAATTACCACCCGATGATATGAATGCTGTGAATAATATGAGACTGCTTGGGGGATCATCAGATACCAAAAAAAGCTCAATGGCCACTTTTGCTCTGAAGTTTGATATGCATAAGGTGAATGTATATATTATAATTTTTCTTTAGTTCTTTCAATCGGTTCATCGATATCTAACAAGAAGCTATTCGATTATCAGAAGAAACGTGGAGGTAGGAAAGAACGTCCAAGTGAAGGAGAAACATGGCAGCTTTCGCGTTTTTATCCCATCATGGAGGTACCTTTTAGTTGGTTTGGTTTGTACCCTTCTAAGCATATATGGAATGAATGGTCTGGCATGTCATATGATTGGAACACCTGTATAAAACTATGTGGGTTTATGGTAATGCTTCCAATCTACGTCTAAAATATATCGGTTCCTGTTTTTTGGAACAATCAAACCAAATATAAATGAGTAGCCTGTCTGTTAATTCAATGGCCATGGTGTTGAAGCTTTTAAATTCAAATGAAAAACAAAATATTAGTACTGATACATATTTATAATTGCTCATGTTAAGGTGATTGAGGTTTGCATTTATAAAACCTTTATGAGAAGGCATCTAATGATTCAATCGTCCTAAATAGAAGCTTTTGTCTCCTTGAGGGTTTACTGTGCTAGCAAAGAGTGAGTCCTTTAATGTTGGGGTGGGCAGGGTTTTGTTTGCTAGTAGTGCTGTTATTGTTAGACTAGAGAAGAGACTTGGAATCTTGGAATTGCCACTTCTATTTGGCCTGTGATTCATTTTATCGATCTTTCTTTATAATATTTTCTTGTATTCAAATGGATCTTTCATGTGAAATTCGTGCGCTTAACCAAAAAAAAATGTAGCATTTGTTTGCTGGTGAAACTCACCTGGAGAAATATCACACGTAGTTAAGGGCTGCATCTTATAACCATCACCATGTCATGAGTCTACCATGCAACTCAGTTCCAATGGTTAAAGCTACAAAGTTACAGATTTTGTAATCCAAAATTTTCTCTTCTTTCAGGAACTTGTAGAAAACCTTAGCAAAGGTGAACTGTCTAAGGAGGATTATCCATGTTTAAACGACCCAAGTCCAACTTTTCACGGGACATCACATGGTGCAGCAATACATCAACCTCCAGTTGCTCATTCAATGAGATCAAGACGGACACCAACATGGGCACGGCCGAAGAATTCTGATGATGGGTATTCAAGGTATCTTGTCACTCTCTTTGTGTGTGCAGCTGAGTTGTTATTCCCTTCATGATCAAGAAACCCTAAATAATCAGGGCTACTTACGGGATTATGCATTTTGAAACCTACCATATATAGTAGTTGTGTGTCCTTCCAATGATTATTTATTTATTTTTCTCCTGCTGTCTGTAGTGATTCAGTATTAAGGCATGCATCTAGTGATTTCAAGAAGATGGGACAACGCATATTTGTAGTTATAGTAGGTGGAGCTACTAGATCAGAGGTACGTAAGTGTTCCACTTGTCCTTAAATGAAGTTATGATAATTGCTTTTTCTCACTTATTGAGCTGAGAAATCATGTTTCATTTTCAGCTTAGGGTTTGCCACAAGCTCACTACTAAGCTGAGGAGGGAAGTTGTTCTAGGCTCCTCATGTCTTGACGATCCTGCACCTTTTATTACGGTAATGAACTTTAGTTTTGATCTTCAAAGCTTGACTAGACCTAATATCGTCAGACAAGTTCTCCTGCCATCCGCTCCAACTAGCAGTAATTTTAAAATGCTGTTGGTTGATTTAATTTGCAGAAACTAAAAATGATGACCGCAAACGAGCTATCATTGGATGATCTCCAGATTTGAATGTGGAGGAGGCCACATGGGAAAGGCTGGGAATGACATTGGTTGTTGCCAATCCAATCTGTAACCGTAGATGCATGCATCATCTCATTGTATCCATATTCTTTTCCTATTTTTTTTGTAAAGATCCTACCTATTGATTTTGGTAGTGGTGCGTTAGACATTCTAGATGGAGCTTAGGCTCCGTTGTTGGTTCTGTGAATCTGTATTATATTGACATGCTGAAGCGAGTATTAATATGATCATTAGAAATTTAAAAAACTGAAGCCTAACAACTTTTCTTTCTGCAATGAGGATTGGCACTTTGGCCATTCTAACAGCAGACATAATTCTTTCCCTAGGATGGTTAGGCAAATCTCCATGATCATTAAGAACCTGTTGATTTCGCCACTTCCAAACAGACCAACAAATGAACACAAACAGGATGCACCAGTCAAAATGTTCGCTCCACTTAGCTTTAGACGGCAAATTCCTCAACAGCCATGGTGTAAATCAGCAAGAAAAAACTTATTCAGTGCTAGTTTGAACATTAAAAAACAGAGCCCAAACCTCCCTAGCCCTTGGACAGACGTCTCTGAGAACATGGGAGGAGAGATTCAGAATGCCATCCACAAAAATTGCAAGAAGGATGAAGGGTTAACTGCCTTCTCAACCTCTGTTCATTAGAAAGCACTTTCCTCGAAGCGCAAGCCAATTTAGGAGGGTTTTTGCACTTCCATAACAGCTTCGAGCTTCTCCAAAATCACTAAAGAGAAGATTAACTGAAAAGGCCCCAAACCCAATGGGATATTTAATAATTCGTTGCACCACCTAAACCCTAAACCCTAAACCACACTCCTAAGACTCTCCACATCTCCCTTTCCAACTCGCCACCCAATACCTTTAGCCAACAATTCAGAACCATGCAAAACACTTTTCAAAGTGGAAGTGCAATCTAATCTGGTTTGCAGACAAGGATCCAAAATAGATTGTCCCCTAAGGATCCAAAAAAGAACAAAAAAAGATCCAAGTTATTTTGCAAGAGCAGCCAAAACAAGAAGAAGAAGAAACCACTCTGTTGAGAATGGCAAAGGTGAAATAAATATGGTGTTTACATGAAATCTTTTTATTTATTTAATGCCCATGAATAAAGAGACTTAATGGTTTACATGTTTATAAAGTGTTTTTATTAGCCCTTGGGTCTAGTTTCCGTGATATAATTGGGTTTTGCTTTTGCAGAAAGAAGCCAAGAAGCCGGCAGGAATGAGGAAGTACCCCCCCCAGGCAACATGAGAAGGCCAACCAGAAAAAAACCCAACTAGGGAATAGCTGGCAGGAAGAAGAAAGTAGCCCCCGGGCAGCATGAGAAAGCCAACCAGAAAAAACCCAAGAATGATGGCAAACCAAAAAGAAAGCGGATGTAGAAAACAAGCTGGAATGTAAGACGATGTTGAATGCAAGAAGGATTAGAGAGGGATAGAGATAGAGAGAGAAATCAACTTGGATTGTAAGAAACCACAAGCGACTATATCAGTCTCCCAAAATGAGCAGAGAAAGGGCAAAGCCTATGTCAGTTGGTCTCTGTATTAGTGCATGTTTCTGTAAACTGTTTAAGCTTGAATGGATTCTTTTGTTGCACAAATTGGAGAAGGCACTACCTTTGGGACTCAATAGACTCATATACGGCTGAAATATGCGCGTAAGCAATTCTGCACTAAAAGAATACATTTATAACTCAGACACTTTTTAACTGTTTCTGCCAAATGCATGAAAGCTTACAATATTTTTTCTATAATAAGGCGGTTTTCATGAAATGGATAAATACATTCGCCAAAAAGGGGGAAAAGAAACAAGAATTCCAGTACATAATTGAGCAACAATAAGACCTAAAGCATTCTAAGCGGCAAAAAACCTGGCACCAAATGGTTGCAATTTGGGCGGAACCCGTTACAGCTTGGAATATAGGTTTTACTGAGAAGGGCTGCAACTCTATTACCTATCTTTCTTTATAAACTGTCTTCTAAGTTCTTAACTATGCTTTCTTTCGTGACGATTCTGCAGATTACTACATTCACTTCAATAACCCAAAGCACTAATAAGAGCAGGGTTCTTTTGCCTTTCTACCAAGTAGACTTTCTGCTTTTCTCTTCTTGGTTTCACCAAGCCTCTTTACATAGACAATGTATCCATCTACATCAAATTTCCTTTTGCAGCCTGCATAGTTCATGTAACGTATTTTCCCAAAAATTGGCCGTTCCTTCCAACCCTGAAATGCCATAATGAAGGATCAAATGAGAGAATCTTTAAGAAATGATGAACATTCTAATTTCTTTGCGATTCATAAGCTCATGGAATCTAGGACTACATCTAACCTAACATTTGTAACTTTGTATCGCATCCAGTTATCGATGGAAAGATTCAATTATGGAAAAGTTAAGACGAAATACAGCTGACATAAAACGCCTCACCCAAAGCAAAAAGAGAAATGGACACAGACCTGGTCGTGAACACCACACACTGACCACATGCAACCAACATACCCATTCGGATCCCTTCCATCTATTTCATACTGCAAGAGTTATGAGGCAAAGAATCTAGGTGAAAATTTTGTAACCACCTCCAGAAAAGCATTAGAGAACTGAACTTTTTACCTTGTCATTTAGGTATATGGATATTTCAAGGGCTTCTTCAGGTCCTCTTGTCCACTCAAGAATCTTTTTTGCCCAATACATCCTGCACATGACTTTCAAAGTCTCATTGGGTGGATAACAGAATCAAAATTTCACAAAAGAAAATTTAAAAAAGTAAAACCAACAAATTTTTCTGTTGTCACAGAAAACATTACCAACATTACGATATCGGCAAGTGAAATGAGAATGAAAAAGTAAAAAGAAACCTATTAGGACTTAATGAAACACTAACACAGCATGCAATAATAATGTAAGCAAACATAGCAACCACAATGGACATCATGCTCAGTAAATAGCAGCATTGCATAAACGGGACGACATAAATCCATAATTTTGTTTTTCTTAGAGATCAAGACATAATAATTCAATGAGAATCCACGAAGTTTACAAATATCAGAAAACATTTATAAAAAAAACCCTAAGCAGAACAGTAAACCATTAAACCATGAAGAGAATATAATCCATCAAAAGGTTACTTGCCGCATAAAACCATGCATCTTCCCATAATAAACCATCTCCAATTGAGAGGCATTCCAGAGCTGAAAATCAAGAGCACAAGAAATAGAAGGTCAGTAGAGATTGATACAAAAGAGGACCCAAAGACATGTAACTGAGTTCACAAACAAATACATAATCTGCACAAAGCGTAACCATAATTATATAAAGGTTGAACAGGAGGAGGTAGGAAAACCTAGGCAATGTTCGGATACACCCAAAATCTCATTCAAACAAGACATGAAAGACGAGCCCTGAAAATCAACTTACAGGATCGGCTGTTTGTGCCTTCTCCAATTGCTCCTTACTGCAATTTCAGTATTTTGTTCAGATAGTTCATAACCATCACTTCACAAACAAAAATAGCAGAGCAACAAATCAAAACCAAGATACTGACGTGTAAATATGTTCTCGCTTATCAAAAGCATGGTCCATCAAAGTCTTACGTGCCCATTCCCATGCCCCTTGTAATGAATCATAATGAGGCTGGTAGAAGCAGAAGTTATCGGCAAGTTCTCGGCGCACAATCAACTCCTCTACAAATGCATCCACTGCCTTAGATACCATGTAGAAATAGGAGTTAAGCAATACATCACACACAATAACTTAGCATAAAGCAAGAGACGAATTAATGATATATGTCAAACAACATATAATGCAAAATCTAGAGCAAAAACAAATCAAATAGTCCAACTTCAACTTGATTAAGAATAGTTAAACCTGGATTTGATATTACTAACCTCAGGACAGAGTTTCCGGATGCTACGTGCCTCTAAGGCGCACCTCTGTGCAGATATTTGCCCAAAATGCAAATATGGAGAAAGACCCGAGAGACCTCTTGGTTTCAAAGGGTTATTCCGGTCTGATGAATAACCCTTCAACCTTTTCGTCAAGAACCCATTTTTGCTACCCATCAAAACTTCCATTGCCGCCTTTTCTCCCGGTTCACACCAATCGATTTCAGGAACTTCTGCTCCTTTCCTAGTTATACGCAAGTACAGAATCAACAATGGAATCCTCAATAATCCCAACTAATTGTCAACCAAAGTAAAATGACACCTAACCTCAAAACTTCGTCAATGAGGCTATCCCAGTCAATCAATCGACTAGTGCCCACCCATTTTGTAACTGGTGGCTGCAGCATAGGAAATTCAATTAGGTACTCTGGAAGCTTTTTGTTTATCTTACTCCTTATAGTCCTAGCACTATACTCCAACTTCTCTGATGCCGCCCAAAGGGGCACCACATTGTGTGCATCAACTTCATGTATTGTCACAAAATCACTAACCCTCTTGCAAATTTCCTCTTTACATTTCCGAACTTCCCGTAAGGGTGAGAAGTCCGTTACTAAAAGTGAAGCCCCACATTCACTCACAAAATTGGGTATAGTGTCCTCAGCATTTCCCTGTATGTAAAAATAGAAACCAAACAAACAAGTCCCCATATATGAGTTGTGGACCGTCATGAGATTCCAGAAAGCCAAATAGAGCACATTATTTCGGGATAACAATCAATTCCAATTTTTTTTTCTCAGAAACCAAACACAAACAGATTACAAATGCAAAAAAGACCAAATGGGTATTTGAAAAATGTGGTCTTTAACTTACCTGGAGGAGAAAAAATGGAATTTGATGCGTTTCTTCAAGATCACGATGCAATTGTCGCAAACCCCTCAGCATAAACCCTAACTGGCGGGCTTTGGCGCCAATAAACTGATCAAACAGATTGAACGCCACAGCCACGGGGACATTGGCCTTGTGGGCCTGCTCAACGGCGTGGATCAGGGCCCAATTGTCTCTAACCCTTTGGTCTCTGAACATCCAGTAAACCACGGGACCCACCTTTTGACCCGCCGATTTGGACGCTTCTTTCAGAATCCGAACCCGACCCGGTTGCACGGCGGCGGAGTTAGCGGCCATGGATGAGTGGACGGTGAAGAGGAAGGGGAAAAGAGGGTGCTTGCTAACGTGCGCAGGAGGTGAACGGATAATGTGGGCCACAGTCGGTGGGTCGGTGTACGTTAATGGGGGAAGAAACAGTGAATGTGAAGTACGTAGGAAATGAGAGAAGAAAAGGAGGGAAACCAAACGGCTAAAGGTGTGGTTTTGAAAGGACATACGTGGATTAGTTTGAACCTCGGATTGGTTGTTAATATAAGATTTGGTTCTTATTTAATGGGCTTGGACTTTAGCCCAAACATGTAACTCCTCTGTTCCCATTGCTGGGTTTGGAATTTGGCCCACCTAAAATATCCTGAAAATCGGAGTTCATATCACGGTAAAAAAAACTTACATGTAGCAATTGTATACGTATAAGTAATCACGTCTTAATGCAAACATTGTATATACTCGTTACATGTAAGTTATAATGATTTGATACAATGTTGTAAGAATTGTGACTTTGATTTTGAAAATAGAGATTTTATTCTTGAAATGGCAACCCTTGCTCATTACCATACATGAACTATACTGATATGATGCTTAACAAAAGTACCTAACTTTTTTTTTCTTTTCTTCTTTTGCTTTTGTTTTTCTGTTATTGCCCAGAAAACCATTATTATGTCTATGACTTTCTTTATTTGTGGTTCCCCAATAGTTCTTAAACCACTTTACCTAATTTTGGTGCCTCAATTAACGCATACATTTTCTTCAGGCTACAACAGTGCATATGCCTTAATCATTGGAGTTTATATAAGATATCAGTGTTCAACTAATTTTGAGTTTATAATCTTATAAATTAGACGCTAATGAGTATTGAGTTATAAACTAATCTGCAGCCAAATAAGTGATGCTCAAGTACTAACACTAACCCATGATTTATTTAGTTTTGTTGGACAAATTCAGATAACAAAACATGGATCAATGCATCATTCATCATTTCATAGTTTTTTTTTTTTTTTTTTTGTAAATATAAGCGACATTGCAAGAGGGTTGAAATCAAACACATGATCTCGTCAGATGCATGGATAAATACTATTAACCACTTGAGATACAATATTTCTTTATCATCATTTATTAACAGTAATGAGGTTTTCCATCCCATTTTATATGGGTTAGGTAGAAATACAACTTCTACTCTTCTAGTTCAAATTTGTGACTTGTTAGGTGTACTACACCAACAACAATTGTGTATTCTAATTGCAGCACATGGGAAAAACAAACATTGTTATAAGAATTTATGGGGAAGTCCCACTTAATTTCTTTTGTCCTAAGCAACCAAATTAGTTGGGGGAATACATATGATGCACCCACCAAATCTAATTTCCAGATTCTATACAGTGAGTAATTATAAAGTGACTAAAGCAGATACTGAGTATTGAGTACTATGAGACATTGGGCAAATGGGTAGTGGTTGGGTATGAAACTTTACTGATATGACAGCTTTCTTCTACATTGCCAAAAGCCCAAAAGGTGATATGAAACTTTGAAGTTGAAGTGAGAAAGATGAAGGGTAATTTAGGGTTCTTAGTTCCAGTCTTTCTATATAGTATATGGACTACAAAATGAAGCACACATTTTGGTACATATGATATAAAAATACTGACAAAGAAGACATAATCAAATGAAAGCACAATTGACTGCTGAAAAAGCCCCAAAAGGAAAAGGTTAAAAATCAAAGGGTGCTGAATCAAATTATGGTAATTGGAGATTTGCCCCCACCATGAGAATTCTGTCAATGCCACCAAAAGCAAGCCACATTTTTCCCATCAGTCAAATCATAAGCACCACAGTCTTAAGCATTTAATAATATTGTTTAGTGTTAATTTTCTTCTAGTTACTTTTTCTTTAATGTTTGGGATCTGTAACTGTTAATTTAATCCGACGAGCACAATATTAAAAAGAAGGAAAATATTAGAGACCAATTTTCGTAAGACTAACGGCACCAACTCTCTAATAGAGCGTGACCAGATTAGCTCCACCTCTATTAGAGAGTTGGTCTTGGTGCTTCAAAATCGCGCTCTAAGACCACCCTAAAAAGAAAATGCTGGCAGTTTTTTCTCCATTTGTCTTTTCAAATTATTTTTTTACTAATATTTTGACGTGCGAGTTCCACTTAAACAATAAACAAAATATGAATTAAAAAGATAAACGGGAGAAGGAGAAAAGAGAAAGATAGCTAGTAATTAGGGTTATAAGGAGCTAGTAATAGGATAACGACTCAGTTGAAAGAAATGGAAAGTAAAGTAGAGTAGCAATGATTTCGTTGGTTGTTTGTGAAAGGTGAGTGTTAACTAACTAAAGCTTAATTAAATAATTAACGAAAATTGAGATAGGAATTAAAAGGCTGCTATTCATATTGTGACATTTCCTCTGTGTGCACGTGAGCAGTTTCTTTCAGACTTTTTTTTTTCAGTTTTGTCAATGGTTACTTCTTTTTTCAATACAAGCGAGACATTAAAGAAGGAGGATTCGAATACGAGACCTTAAAAATTAATAGCACTGTTCTTATATGGGACTGGGATGTGGGGGCTGTTTTTTTTTGTCTTCGCCTTGATTTTTTCAGATGCAAGTGATGGATGAGATCGTGCATGAAGCCAAGGTGCAACTACAAGTAATCACAAACAAAACAATTATGAATTCCAATCCAGCAGTCAATAGCATCAGCCCCAAAAAACAAAAACAAAAACAAAAAAAGAAAAACCAGCAGAACAACAACAGACTAAAAGTGGACCACGCGACTAGAACAAGTCTTCTAAGACTAGAAGTTAGAACTAGTACAATTAGGGTGATCAGATTTTGTTCTCCTGCTCAGTCTGTTCCAAATGTATACATATAATTCAATCACACTCTCTGAGTCAAGACTCAGTCTGATCAGTTACCAACTTTCACAGACTTCGCAGGATCATGTGATGAACTTAATGAATGGTCCAACTCTCATCACCTTCTTTTTGTTTTTGTTTTTGTTTTCTTGGGTTGTTCTGTTTTTTCTTTTCATCTATGACAAGGTACCGTTTTACCAAATTTAAAAGTAAAATAAAATAAACTTCCTTGTACCAATCAATTACCCAACATGCTAAGATTCCGTGTTTGTTTAGTAATTGATCGGGTACATAGAGTATGACAGCATTCTCTCATTAGACTCGATGTCAGACTCAGTCGTCACTTAGGATGGGAGCTGTGGTCCATTTCTCATCCTTTTCCAGCCTCAAATTTCCCCAATTTTATGTCATAAACAATCAGTAAAATCCCACAGTGAATTTTCTTAGCTTCACTTCATAGGTTAGGAGACTCAACCTAAAACTAATTGGCAACGAGTGGAAAGGTCCATTATCTTTATATATGCACAACAATTCTGTACTTTTTTAATTTGGTATAAACTCGCAACACTATACTAAAAAGTAAATCGGGAGTTTAAATTATAGTTAATATTACTTGGGACATCTTCCAACCTCAGAAAGAGTTCCCAACCTCAAAAAGAGAGAAATGTCTTTAGACTAAAATTGCAAAATTTTAATCAGATATGAGTGAAAATTACATAAAATTAAGAGGAGATACTTTTTGGCTTCCTTTTTTTTTTTATCGAAAGCAAACGAACTTCATTCAAATCAGATAAACATCTTACAAGCAGCCAGATTTACTGGAAATTTGTAATGCAACTATGTGTCCTTATGTAAACATCACCCAAAAAAAATTACCATATGAAATAATAGTGAAAGTATATATTTTCAATATTTATTTCTCTGTGCGAAATGAAGCGTGCCAATCGAGGAGCTGACCTCTGTGGTAAAAATTGGTGGTCCATGGATCATACTGGCTGGCATACTTGTCATAAACACAATGCACAGAGAAGATCAATGATTCATAATATTTTTACAATAACATAATTTGGTTTGATGTTATGATGCTTATTCTGCTGAAGCAGTAAGTTGAAAATAGGACCAGTAAGTGCTCGTCTTTGGTAAGAAAAGAAAACAAAAGGATTAAAGATAGTCCACAAGGACCACAAGCTTGCAAAGCCCCAACAGCCAGCACTGGCATGGCTGCATGGGTTAGGAAATTTAGAAGAAAAAACAAAGAAAGATAATTAACTAGTTAGGCTAGGGCTACTGCAAGAGTAGATTATAAGAAAATTATTTCAACCATCTCAACTACTTCATCATGCGTTAGTTTTTAATTTGTACCACCTCTAATTATATTACGACGCGTGGTGAATTGAGATGATACAAATAACAGTACCCTTATAATAAGTCAATTGTGTTAATCATTTTCTTGAAGGTTAAGTTCACACCAATAATTACAGCATTAGTCATAAATTTCACATAATCCCCACTGCTAATCATATATTCTCTTTCTGTGAGTTGATTGTAACTAAAATCAATATTTGTTTTTTGGTCGAAATAAAATGAACATTTTATGTAAAAACTAAGAAAGCAAAAAAAAAGAGATTGATAATGAGTTGCATTGGAATAGAGAAGATTCTTGTATAAAGAGTGTCTTCCTATGATTAGTATTATATTTCCTTTTCCTTTTACAGCAGAAGAATGAGTGGGGAGAGGGAGAGAGAGAGAGAGAGAGAGAGAGAGGCATAGTTGGTGAGCAGTCAGTGTTGTTAGTGACCTCTGCCGACAAGAATTTCTGTCTCTCACAATAAAAGAGTAATTAAGAGGTAATTAATATATTAATACCATAATTAATTCTGTCTACTTTTCTACTCACTTCACTCAACCATCCAAAAGTGCGAGAGAGAGAGAGAGAGAGAGAGACCCATATGAATACTTGATTGTGAGGTGGTGGGTGTGAGTTGGTGAGTTTTGAAATTAATCCCAGCAGATAAAGAGAGAAAATCTGACAGGAAAAAAAAGATTCAAATTTAAAAGTGGTTTAAAGTAAGGGATGGTATTTACTAGCTGTACAGTTTCTTGAGAAAAAAGAAAACAAAAAATAAAGATTTGCAGTGCAGAGAGCAGTGTGAGAGCAGCATGCATGAAAAGATGCTGAAAGAACCTGTTATAGGTTTCCATAGTTGGGAAACTACTTTACCTGGAATGAAAAAAGAGCAGGTGACTAGCTATTTTGTCAATTGGTTGGTTCCCATAGTCATTACCAAATAGTACGGATGTACCATATACCATTCTACAATATTTACAATATTTGTTTTTGCGACTCTTTTCAATAATAAAGATGTAGGAAACAACACTTTGATCTCATAATTTGGCTTCTCAATTTCGACTCAATTACAAGTAATAGGTAGTTACGTGACGTGACGTGGATTTGGTTAAAACAATCGAAACTATGAAGACCCAATTAAAACCAAGTTCAAACTAAATACTTAATCTTATGAACATTCACATAATACAACATTTTTGTTTTGAAATAAAAAATGAGAGTTGTTATTGACATTCTAGAAAGGAAAATATTTGGGGCACCACCTTTGCTCACCACCTCTCTAATAGAGGGTGGGCCCCACCCTCTATTAGAGATGTGGTGAGCAAGGTGGTGAGCAAAGGTGGCACCCTTCTAGAAAAGTCTCCTTAAATTTTTTTTCCTACGTTTTTGTAAAGGAAGAGTGCATGATGGATTTTCTTAAGGATTTTTAGCCATTTTGCCCATTGAACTATTAGGCAATTCGAACTTACCATCCTGAATTATTTTATCTGCCGATTTAGTCCCTCAACTCGTAATAAATAGTTAATTTCCCCCTTACCGTTAAGTTTATCTAATTCCATCAACTTTTCTGTTAATAACAAGGGCAAATTTGTAATTTTAACTTAAAATTCATAAAAATATTGTAAATAATTAACTTTTAGAAGAAAAAAAATAATTATTCTCCCCACAAAACCCCCACCCCCACCGATTTCTTCTCCCCCAAAGATTTTTTTTTGCTTCTAAAAGTTAATTATTTACAATATTTTTATGAATTTTAAGTTAGAATTACAAATTTGCCCTTGTTATTAACAGAAAAATAGATGCAATTAGATAAACTTAACGGTAATGGGGAAATTGACTATTTATTATGAGTTGAGGGACTAAATTGGCAAACGAAATAGTTCAGAGGGGTAAGTTCGAATTGCCTTATAATTCAGGAGGCAAAACCGCATTTTACCCTTTTCTTAAATAACGATAAGAGTTCCAAAAAGAATAAATGAATAATTATGTGTAAACCATGTGGTTGTAAACACGTGATTAGACAACTATATATACATAGACATGACATCGATGCATACATCAGTTTCGAAGACCACTAGCTGTTGAATATGGAGTTTTCAACTCCAAGAGGACTAAACAAGTCAAGGACCCTAAATGAAAAATGAGCCTAAAACTTGGACTGTGGCATCGTTCTCAAGCATCTTCTGTGTTGCTTCATGCCGACAGTCTTCTTTTGCAATTGGGTTCTTTCAACACCTTTCTTGCAATCATGGGAAGCATCGCCCAATTACTCTCTCTCTGCATGAACAACTTTCATGAAGCTTTGGAATGTTTAAAAGAGAAGTTATCCCAAAAACAAAGCTCTGTGATTTGATTTGATGGCAGAAAAGAAACCCTCTGATCCTATCTCCATGACCAAACCAAAGCTTGGAAAAAGACTTCCACTTCTCTCAGTTTTTTTTTTCATGGTGATGTGGGGGCTCCACTTTCTCTAAGGACACAAAAACCAGAACCAAATAAAAGTGGATGAGATAGAAACAGTTAGAAGTGCTCCTCCAGCTCTAAAGCTTTTTATGCTTGAGGTCTTTACAAGGCTGTTGTTGACCCCCACACTTTTCTGAAACTCAGCTTGCCATTCATCCAACCCATTTAGTGCAAAGCTCTCTGCTCCTCTCTGCAAAGGACACGTCATTGCAGAAATTTCAGGTCAAATATCCTTTCTTTGGATCCCTTTTTGGCAAACCCTTCTTTTGTCATGGTCCAATGGTTATGCTAACAACCAACCATCTTAAGGTGGCCTCTCCAGTCCAATAATATCTTTGTCGAATGCTTCTGCCAAAAAAGAGCGGGAGATAACATTAGCATAATTCTACTATCCAGCTAATTATGCAGCTCAAATAACTGTAGTTAGTGATTTCACATCTAAACAGAAGTTGTCAACACATAGCAAAACTTTTCTGGTTTGGCAGATTGGATAAATCCAAACTCCAAACACACAACATTTCTGTGATTAGACTCCAGGAACAACTAGATTCAAATCCTTCAGGAACCTAAAGAAAAGTAAAATTCAACACCAGAAGTGGAAAGAAACTGAAATTTTTATGAGTTGAGTTTTTGACTGGGCAGGTATTTTGATTGAAGAAGTAAAAGGCATGTCTAAGCATAACAAATAGAGATATTCATAAGAAACACGATCATTCAGTCATTTTATTGTCTTGGTACGAGGATTTTGATTGAATAAGACCTCTAGATAAGCAAATAAGGACCGCAAGACCCTCTTCTAATTCCCAAAAGATAAGCTGCAAGTTTTTGGGTGAAAACCTTCTCATGATTCTTCACCTACAAAACAAAGGAAAAGGGTTTGACTCTACACTTTAATCTAAAATTTCAGTTGGACTGTTGGACCATTTTGAAGATAAATTTTGCAACTTTTTCAGACAGAAAGTCAATTCCCTTTGTAGAAATTATACTTCATCAATAATGGCAACATGTAAGAGCTATTATTATGACAGTTGAATTACAGAAGAAAGCACCTTCTGCTTAGGATGCAAAAAATGGCTCCTGCAGTTTAAAAGCAAGATAATTGATGCAGTCAGTGATACCTTGTTCAGAAAGAAGAAAAATCACATAATTGCTTTATGCAAATTACAAGCCAAATCAAAATAGCTACATAATCTATCCGTGAGAAAGATGACAACACCAATATGTTCACAAGATTATAGTTCTTTAATTATAGCTTAATTAGTTTAAACTCTATTTTAAAAAGAAAAAGGAGGAAAAAGAAAAGGTCAATCCGGAGATTTGATATTAAAACAAAGGAGAAATAATAAAACCTTCCCCTTTACAAAATATTATTTATCTCAAAGTACTTGAGGTACAAAAATTTTACAACATCCTTCCTGTTCTTAGCTCAGCATCCTCTTTCTTCACAAACAAGTGTTTCTTTTCAGCAAACCCAAAAACTTCAAAATCATGCTAGGGTGAAAATGGGCAGTGGCTCAAATCACGAGGCTGTGCAGTGCTCGAAATACAAATTCAATCCCTACAGTGTCCCTCTTTCCCTGACCTTACTGCCCTAAAATCTTCTAGAGAGTAAGTAAACAGGTACAACATGAAAAAAAAAATAGTGAAAAGAATTCAATAAATCCTACAAATTTCAATTTCTACTCAAGGAAAAAAAAAAGTTACACTGAGGATGTATCAACAAGAACTTCAGTCAGCACATCATCCTCACCATTTGCTAAGGCAAGTAGCTCTGCATCCTTATCTTCATCACAGGAAAAATCCCGCCTCTCAAGTTTGGAATGAGCTGCAACGAATATCAACTTCTGTGCCTTGTCCATGCCCACCCTTGAGTGCCCATGGGCAGACACCCATCTCAATAAAGACCAATTGCATTTGAACCCACATGAAGTTGCATGAAGGAAGATGAGCCTAACAGCAACTTTCCCTAGTGACTTAAATTCACTGAGGTATGTCTCCCACACAAGCCTACTGCTCTGTGGGTTAGCAATTCTCATCTTGCCTGTAATGGGGTCCCTTTCCCTCATCTGTACAGCACGCGCATATACCGGATCAAGCCCTTCTGTTCTCCATTTCATGAGTTCCATTAGTGCAATATGGGCCTCCTCCCTCGTCACAAGCCGGGTTATGAGCTTGTCCACATCCTTCTCCTGCTCAGGTGTCAACAATTTGAAAGGTGGAAGATACTTCCCACTATTATCCCTAATCAAATAAAGTGGATCAAGAATAAATGCAGCAGCCCAAGCTGGATGGTAATTCTTCTTGAACCGCCTTTCAATCACCTTCTCCACCGGTTCTTCGGCAATGTGGAAATTGGAACACCAATCCTTCACTTTTGCTCTTAGCTCATCCCAAAGTGGGAGGCATTTCCCAACCAGTGGCCTCTCTGTTTCAATTTCTTGAGCCATATCCTTGATCAACTTAACCAATGCATGCACTGCCTCCAATTCATTCCAAAACCCCACATCCCCAATCATCTCAGCAACTTCTCTAGCTGTTGGGTCCTCCATGGACGCCACTTTATAAGATTCATCCAGCAGGACCAACTGAAGTGCTCTGGCTGAGCTCAGAATATCCTCAAGCATTACATGCACTGATCCAAAGTGGACCATTTCAAACTCACGCAAGGGCACTCTTAATAACCCAGCATGACCATATTCTTGGGACTGATACTTATGAAAGCTACTCCTAACCTGAGACTTGTTATTCACGAAATTTGCAAGCTTGAAACAATTTTCAGTCACAGCCTTAAACAATGGAAGTTCCTTACTGAAATCCTTAATCAAACTATTGAACCCCTGAAACTGACAAGAAAGATTAACCATCCAGTGATTCTGAGTCTCTAAATTCCTCAATGCCTTGGACTTAAACTTGTCTGCTACTATTCCTACACACTGCTGCACAACATTCCCACAAATGCTTGTCACTGTGTCCCACAATACCTCCTCAGCATACGTAGAAGGCACAGAGCCACCCACAAACACAGCTCTCCTGTACAAACTAGTCCCATTGGGAAGATTCACAGTCAAATTCACAAGACCATCCTCCCCAAACGCACCAAAGCTCTTGTTCTTCCACCCATCAGAGGCAACCTGAAAGAACATGGCGTCTCTAATTCTGGCCTCTGACTCGGCCTTAGCTTCCTCAAACTTAGCATCGAGTCTCGACCCAGTGAACTCCCTCCGAGAAATCGCCGGTAAACCCACCTGGTTGAGAAAA
This sequence comes from Prunus padus, assembly GCA_024362665.1. NCBI lineage: Eukaryota > Viridiplantae > Streptophyta > Magnoliopsida > Rosales > Rosaceae > Prunus > Prunus padus. Next base: position 9,733,973 of record JANFAM010000005.1, on the reverse strand, counting down.
GCTCTGAACTTTGGGTGCTCAAGACTCGAAAACGAGACCGACCCACAAGACTCAAACACCCAATCAGCCAAAAAATCAAGCGCAAATTCCACCTGGGTCTTACTCAGCGTCGGCCCAGGTGAAGTTTTGGGACTCTTGAGCTTCTTCACACTGTCCTCTAGCATCGCCAGAGCTCCCAAGTCGTCTTTCCCACCGGATAACACCAAATGCGGCTGATGGGTCACAGCCGTTACCGCCGTATGAGCCGTCGTCGGAGAGTAAGTGAGCTCGCCGCAGAACCGGGTAGGGTCCACTATCGCAAGCGGCGGAACATGGTACGACGACGTCGAGGCCGAAACCGAAACGGAAACCGAAGACGAGCTTCGCTTCCGATGGTTATGGTGGACCGGAGTGGGAGAAGGGGGCAAGTTGATCGTGGAAGAAGGCGAGAGAGACGAAATGGGTTTGGCGACGGAGTTGAAATTGGGGCAAGTCCCGCGCTTTAAGTGCTCGGAGGCGGTGCGCGACGGGTTAGAGGCGGAGAAAACGGCGTCGCATAGGGAGCACCGGAGCTTCACCGCCTTGGGCAACCCAGTGTCGGTGTTGTGGACCAGCATAGGCTCCAAGTGAGCCCAGTACCAAGCCCCTTTGCCCTTTATCGCCTTCGTCCGTACCATCACAAGCCCTTCGTACCTCTTGTGCACGGCTTTGGCCGCCGCCTCGTCAGCCGACGCTGACGTGTCCACCCCCAGAACTCCCACGGCCTGCGTCGTGGTATTGGTAGCCGCCATTACCGAGGACCCAAGTGAGAAAAAATAAAAAAGCAGGACAGAGTTGTAGGCACGCTAGCGAAATTTCAAGACTTTGGGCGGTTGAATGGCAAAATCATGCAATTGGTCAGCCTCTTGTGACCATCGTCGTTGAAAGGAACACGACGGTGTTTTTGGGGTGGTGGCATTTGGCCGGAGAAGGAGAAAGCAGCGGGCTTGGGCGGGTCTCCATTACCCGACCCGGAGATCTGGATATCTCAGACTCAAACTGAGATGGGTTTGGTTTGGTTCACTTAAGCTGTATATTTCTTTCTTTCTTTTTTTTCCTTTTCTTTTTTGAAATTTTCTTGTTTGAGAGGCTCTGTCTCTCAGAGAAAAAGAAATAGGGACAAAACCCAAGTGAAAGAGATGTTATGTAAGGTGCTCAGTGGAGGGAACGTGCCGTCACGCGCCACCACGGTGAGCGTGGGCAAACATGGGTGCGTTTCGTTGATGGAGTTGGAAACTACGAGTGCGGTCACCGTGAGGTAATATTAAAAATGCCAACACTCACAGTCTCACACGGACAAAAACAGTACCTGATATTGATCATCACCCCCTCCTCATTGGAGCGTGACTAGCACGTGCCATGCAAGGTTTTGGGGTTTTTGCTTTGATAATTTTGTTTTTATATTATTTTATTTTTTTTGCTCTCTTCACTTTTCTTTTCTGTGTGTTGTTGGGTCTTGTTTGTGGGTCCTTGTGGGGAAGGGCTTTCTTTGTCTGTTTCTTTCTTTTTCTTTTCTTTCCACAGATTACATAATATTTTTTTAATTTTTCTGAGTTTTTAAAATATTTTTAAATGGGAAAAATGGGGACCATTTCTGATTTTTTTTTCCCCACAAGTTAATTTGGGGTTTCCTTTTGTGACTTGTTGTTCATGTGGTTTTTATTCAGGATGGAGACATAAAAGGGCAACCTAGGAATTCAATGAATTCCAACCAGTTCCTTCTGGGCCAGTGTTGACCAAGACAAGGAAAGAGAATTTGCCTTGAAAAAGGTCACTAAATGCCTCTCTCTCTCTCTCTCTCTCTCTTCTGATTATTTAATGATGTCATAGATATTATAGCATTGTTTTATTTACCACAATAATTATATTTTATGTTGTAATGCATCTTCTTTTTATATCTTTTTCATTTTTTAGTGTTTAATTTTAAAAGCCTGAAAGAGTAGAGTAGGTGGGTAGCTGCCATTCATGGCCCCCAAGTAAGAGGCTATGTACATCTTGACACAATTCCTTTTGATTCATGAACTTGCTTTTTTATATTGGATCCCTCTGGTTAATGTTTTCTCACTCACACAACTTGTCATATGTGTTATAGTAATTTCAATATGTTTTAATAATAAGGATATACTTAATCGTCAATTAGCTGTTAATTTAATGATATTTTTCCAAAAATTTGTTGCGAAATGTGTCAAGTTCGAATTTCAATTTTGCATATGTAAATATTCTATAACACTATAGAAATTAAGAATTGTCAAAAATTATTAACAATTGGTCTCAATTGTACTTTTCATTTCAATATTGGAAGAGGTGTCACGTTCATCATTTCAATATTGGAAGAGATGTCACGTTCAAATCTCTTACTTCTTGACTGAAAAAATAATGAATAGTAACTTCGCGTAGAGATATAATAATACCAGTTGGAAATTTGGGGAGTTAGATACAACTCTCACCCTCTCTGATTTTTGAATTCGGTTTTGGGGCATTGTCCTGATAACCAAATCGAGCATGAGTTGATTGGGAAATTAAATAGAGTTGCACCAAAGTGTCCATAAGCTAATTAATTATTAATCACGATTCACAACTGACGTTGTCAATAAATTGACCCAGTAGTCAATTCCAATGGGTCAATAGCCACATCCCCAACTGTCATCCACGTTCTGATGACCCAACCCATAAAATGGATTTGAAGTCTTTGCCTTCAATTACATATAAAGGATTTGATGTGTTTACCCCAAATTAGTTGGTCGTGTTGTCTTGTTCACAATTAAGTTCTAAGTATCACTTATAAAGAGAGGCATTGATTAAGCCCTAATTAAGGGGTTTGGTTTTTGGTATTTATTTTTTTTCAATTACATATAAAGGATTTGGTGTGCTTACCCCAAATTAGTTGGTCGTGTTGTCTTGTTCACAATTAAGTTCTAAGTATCACTTATAAAGAGAGGCATTGATTAAGCCTTAATTAAGGGTTTGGTTTTTGGTTTTTTATTTATTTAAATATAAGCGATAATCTAAATTAGATGGAATGTGAACTTCTCACACACACAAAAATAATGCCGTGATTTAGTATTAAAAAAGATAATTTGTAGATCCTCTTGTTTTGGCTCAACATATACGGCAAAAGGGATGCCAAAAACATTACAATTTTGGTAAAAAAATAAACCCCTCATAGGCTTTGTCATTTTCAAGACTTCATATTGCTCAAGAATGGCAAGGATTTTTTTTAGTTCTAAAATGCAGAGGTCTTTGTCCACATCGCTATTTCAGGTTCTCCCTTTGGACTTTGGATTTCGGATTTGAAATAACACTAAGCACTCCAACCAACATATCCCTCAAAAAAGAAAAAAAAAATATTGAACACATGTTTATAATAAACCTTGTGGATGGAGATTATGTCAAATCTCAAATTCAGAGTTTTATTAGTAAACATGGTTTGGCTTCTGTTCCTCTCCAAGCTCCGAGTAGCTTTACCTTTATACTTTTTTTATTGAAGAAAAAAATGTAGGCTAGGCTATCATGAAATATTGGGTCTACCACCACCACATGGTGAATGGTTAATTTGCTCAAAAGTTTACGCTATCATGAAAATTTGAAATGATGGATTTATTTATTCAACATTTGGTACAAAAACGACTTTCACTAGTTAATTATAAATCATGATAATTTGGAGGAAGTAAAATGAACCCTTTTTCTTCCAAAGAGCATGGATTAGGTGCATCTCTATCTCTATTTAATTAAAAATAATTCTAGTTGCTCCCATATTTTACCCACCCTACACATCCAATTTCAACACTTGATTGATCCTATTAAAGATAACATTGAATCTCGTTTGTTTTTAGCAAGTATTAACAACATATCTATGTATCGACACTTAATTAATTTGGTGAGTCGAGAATAATTCGTTAATATTATAATCGAAACACATTACGTGACGTCAAATTATCGCACACAAAATAAGACTTATAATATATGTACTGGATCATACATACACTTTTATAAGAAAACATACACTTTGACAAAAAAAAAACACACACACTTTTATAAGAACGTACACAAGTTGATTTGCACCATCTATTAAACACATGGATAGATGCATGGTTGCTATTAAAACATGGATAGATGCATGGTTGCTGAAGTGTTGTAGTCTCCGAACTCATTCATTGGCCATTACTAACTTTACATTGGTGCAATCTTCTTTTGTTTTCTTGTATTTTACATTAGTGCAATCTAAGTCTCATAAACTTTTTTTTTTCTTTTTTATTATGCTAGCTAGACAAAAAATAATATATTAAAATAAAATGAGGATATTGCGATGACTGGTCGGGATATTCGTAGGATTTATGTCCCGATATAATCCATAAAATTGGTGATTCTTTTTTCTTTTTTCTGTCATGAACTTGGAAGCTTGAAAGAAAACTGAAAGGATTCAAATCCAATTTCTATTTGCCGCACACATTTAAATTTTGGTTATGAGCTGGAACCTTCTAAAAGTTTTTGTGTAAACACCAAAAAAATATATTGTTGTTTGCTCTTGAAGCAAATATGTGTTTTGTCCGACAACAAAAGGTTGAACTGTCCAATATGAAGGGCACATTTGCCAATTTAGCTAGGAGGTAGGATTGAATCAGGATATAAATGACTAATTCATTATAAGAAAATAAAGGGTTAAATGTTTTTACCGCTCTAATCACTTAGGGCGTGTTTACTAACCCGTAATCGGAATGAGAATAAGGAATTCGATTTCTATTACGGATTATACCCATGTTTACTAAAATTGGGAGGAATCAAAAGTGCATGGGGCCCATACGAAAAATGAAATTCAATTCCAAGATTTGTGTGATTTGGATTTCCAACATTGATGAGGTATTTGGATTTTGGGTTTAGGGAGCAATCGGAATGTTAATTTTTTTCCCTTTATGCCCTCACTTACTTTCATTCTTTCCAAGATTATCCTTAAGCCTATAAATAAAAACAAAATCATTATAAGTGTTAATGATTAACTAATAGAAACTCTTACATTTATAAATAAATAAAAAATACTTAATTGAAATACTTAAATTTATAATAAACAAAATAAACAAAATCATTTTAGTGTGTCTATGAAATAAAAAAGCAATTTAATTTTTCTTACTATTATGTACTATATCAAAATTTTATTTAAAAAAGTATATAAAATATTTGATTTGGGACAAGGGCATTTGAGTAATCATCTTGGTTTATATTCCGATTATCTTTGAATTAGTAAACAACTTTATGGAATTTTATTCCGATTCCAAACAGTTTTAGTAAACAACTTCAACATGAATTTGATTTTGATTCCGTCTTATTTCAATTCCTCATCAATTCAATTAATCTCAATTTAATTACGAATTAATAAACACACCCTTACAGTTGTTCTCTATAGATATCCATCCATGAGTTTGTGTTTGCTTAGGAACCTAAATCCATGACGAAGATGAGGAGGAGAGATTCTTGGATACAACCGGAGATATATCCTCATGATGGTAATGATTAGGTGAGGGATCAAAGCCATGTGTAAATGGCAAGGATTAAGAAGCTGACATTCCCCTAATGATTCTTCCATAAAAGAAAAGCCATGGAATCTAGGAAATGATGACAAAGCTCATTTTGCAAATTCACCTACTCTTTAAAAGTAGGGGAAAAAGAAAGAAAGAAAAAAGCAGCTGAAACTTATTTTGCAATTAGGAACAGCTGGCGGCCAGATGAAGCACATGATTGATTGCAGGGGCCACTATTATGCATTTAGGTGTAAGTTCTAGTGCTTTACTTCAACTCTGAGAATTAAGATTTTGTCTGCTGCAGATGAGATGATTACCTAATGGGTTAATAGGCTATGGACCTTGATTAGCGTCTGATTATTGTAATGGAAATGCAATTTCTATTTTATTTTTGGAAGAAAGAAAAAAAAAACAAAGAAGAAGAACGAAAGAAAGAGAAAAAAAATATTCGAAGGTGTAACTTGTAACAGGGGAGACTGGGCCGCATGGTATGAGCTGAGAATGGCGGGTTAACTTTCAAAAAAATTATACTTGGCGCCCACCGTGGGGCTCGAACCCACGACCACAAGGTTAAGAGCCTTGCGCTCTACCAACTGAGCTAGACGGGCAATGTTTGATTATACACAGCATTATTCATATTAATAGGAGCCCCACATCGGGAAAGTATAATACTAATTTACACCTTAAATATAGGGGTTTCATTGATAATAGCACCAAGGCGTTTAGGATAAAACCCCACACCTATAATAACAAAAAAAATGATATATTGGATTTAGGTGGCTAAGTTTGGGATAATATCGGTGCTAGTGGTGGGCCTATGCGGAGTTTGGTACTAGCATTGCATAAGGCCGGTGGGGGAATCCTACAAGTGTTCGATACCAACACGCATTAGTGTGGTGGTGGTCCTATGTATTGGTTCAATGTACCAACACGCATTAAATGAAGGCCTACTACTAATAGCACCAAGGCCTTTTGTAAATTTTTTATTCGCATCCTCATCTTTTTGTATTAAATTACTTTTTCAAATTTGGCCAAACAAAATGGGATTATTGACTTCAACGTTGAATTTACCCAGAGACCTCAAAGACAAGAAAACAGTTGTGATTGCTTTTGGTACTCTTTCAAAGTCCAGCATCTTCCACAATTTAAAAAATCAATCTATAAGCGGAGTCTTCAGTCCATATACAGTTGCATAAGCTACTTTAGAACTCAAAACTGGCTCTGAAGAAATGCTATAACAAGTTTAAAAATCTTTGCAGTAAGTTTGTTTAAAATTGGATATGGCACATGGACTTGAGGCTTCAAATGCCATAGGCCCACATGGCCCATTTGGCTTTAACAAATCGATCACCAGGAGCATACAATTTCATAAACAGAAAGAGAATTGCAAATTGAGATGTGCAGATTTCAAATTGAGAATGGCTAAGAAACACTGGCAATTAAATTTCAGAATCACAAACACTGCACGAGTTCATAATATTATAATTAACATACTGCCAAAAACAGAAGTCTGGACTCTGAACCATACAATCTGACTGATTTTGAATCCCCCCCCTCAAGCTACCCAAAATCACAACTCTGAAAAACCCAAAGTTAATCTGCTCCTGAGCCACTAAAAGCTTCTACTTTACCACCCTAGCATGCATAGTGATGTCAACTTGAAAATCAGAGGTTTTGTAGAGTTGTCACCAGTGAGAACAATACCGAAAGGGCATTTCTGCACGCAAGGTTACGCAGTCTCCATGCTAATCAGATTTAAGATCTACAGTAGAATTATTATATGAGCCACCGTTTTGGAAACCAATACTTTCCTCTTTCAACTGATATAGATCACCGAGATTGGTTACACAGGAGAAACAACTGCAAAATTCAAGATAAAAAGACCTCACACCAATGCAATTTTATAACTGACAGATGATGCATGGTTGGGGTCAGGGGCAGTTGCCTAAGGCCGTAAGCAAAATATGGGGAAAGCGTGAAAGTAGTCCTGGAAGCAACTAATTGATAATCCCAGTTAGAATTGATCAAGAGTTAATGATTGCCAAATCAATCAGCTAAGATCATTAGAGAAGCATACGGCATGTCAATATAGTATTTTACCTTGTCGGTTCCATAAATGTAATCACAGCAGGTGAAAACTGAAGCAAAATTGCTATGGATTTGTCCTCCAACATAGTGATGGTAATCATGGTACTCAGCACCGCCAGGGGAAGTCATCACTGTATAACAAACCATAGATTACAACTTGATCCGCATCAAATACAGTGGTCAAAACTTCAGTGCACAAGATACGAAACAAGCATACAAAGAGCAGATATTGAGAAGACACCATACGGTTCTTGTGCTTCCTAAAAAAATATAAAAATAAACAGTATGGAAGAAGTCATCGCAGACTCATACATGCAATCCAAGCAGCTACCCTGAATTCATAGAGTGTAGTAGTCTAACTAGCACATACAACTAAGGCTTCCTCCTCAGCCAACCCACCAAGGGACTAATGTAAAACCCTTGTGAGTGAACTAGCTCTTTATCAACTAACATTCCTATAAGGTGGCAGAAGCCTCACTACCGTAATTCTCTAGCCTTAACCAACAGTATGCAGGTAATTTCATGGGTCCTACACCATAGCAGTTAGTCCTTCCAAAAAATTACTTTTCATTTTTTGTTTTAGATCGGTAATCACCTCCTATATTCGGAGTAACTTTCAAAATTACAGGCAACCCACCACAAGCAGCTGTGATCAGATATAAGTAAGACAATCACTTCCGGCAAAGGGTTTTTTTTTGGTATCAGCCTTTTCCCACGTCTCTCTCTGAAGTGCTACCATAGTGGTATGAGGAAAGTATACATATCTGAGATATTTTGTTGACAATAAGGCTTAAACACACCGATCAAAAATAACATTCATCGCACAAAAAGCTGACTCAGAAACCAAAATTCAAGTAATACCTCTAACAGGAAAACCAAATGTATGTAGTGCTTGTATAAAAGCTTAACGCTCATCATTTAAGCATGAAAGTTGAACTGGAATATCTTAAAAGTTCATTTGATAAAACTCATGCAAACTCCATTTGAAGAATGTTTTACAACTATGATGGTTCTGAACAAGACATTATTGACCAACATTCAACCTATTTGCTTTTTCCCCCAAAAAATTTATTTGTCAATGTGCAAATGATTACTTTTGCCAGAGCATTAGGAGAAAAAGGCATTATTGTACTGATCCTAGACCCCATCATCAAAAGTGAAGGAACTGTTTAAGATCCTTCAAATCAAAAGTACTTAGCACAGAATTCTATTAGTAAAGAGAGAAAGGAAAGAAAGGAATTTCCAAAGTTGTCATTATTAAGTCACAATCAGCAAAAGAAGAAAATGACCGCAAGCACCAAAAAACAAGAAGCAAAATGCAGCACGTGTACCGCTGTGTGTTTCAATGGCCTCAATCTGCCGCAGTGCTATCCACGACCAGAATGTGACCATATGGTGAACTCTGGATTTTCTCATACCCCCATTTGTTATGCAAAAATCTGTGAATCCAGTAGTTGGTATAATCTTCTACCAAGAAATAAACTAACAATTGGCAAAGATTCTCCCATCCAGAAGGCAATGGCAATCCCGAATCCCTATTATCTGCTTGTTAACTGAATCTAAGCGTATTAAAAAAATATGCCCAAAGAGAAATTATTACAGAAAATAGAGGAGAGAAAATTACAAACTTTAATCACCCTGTATATTGATGCAAGTATTCTATGAACAAAATACATAAATAAATGCCCAAAAAAAGTATTCAGAGGCACAATAATCTCATTAGGAAAACTGAAATGAGGAATTTTTTTTCTCAAAAGTTCACATCCCTTACGTTTTTTGCAGAATGCAAAGCCCCCACAAATCCCATTACACAAAACCTATAAGAGATACTAAAATAAAAGGAACTAACACAATATTTTACAAAACCCCGCAAACCCAATTCCACATATTCAACATTCTTCAAAACCACGCAATCCGAATTCCACAAATTCAATCATTTTCAAAACCATGCAAACCCAATTCAATAATTTTCAGCATCCCGCAAACCCAATTCCACAAAGTCGCAGATTGGAATTCAATGAACCCGAAAGACGAAATCCGAACCTGGATAGAATGGTAAGAGACGAGCTGAAGAGGGCCAACAACGAGAAGGAACATGCGCATAACATCCTTGTAGCACTTGAGCATTTCATAGAAGGGCAATCAGACTTTGGGCTGGATCTTGTAGCGGTCGAGGCCGGCCCATCTGAGAAACTCTGCGAAAACGAGAGGGAGAGGGCCGACGGAGAAGATGACGAAGAGGAAGAGGATGTTGTCGGCCAGATAAAGTACATGATTGCAGGGGCCACTATATGTATTTAGGTGTAAGTTCGAGTGGTTTACTTCAACTCTGAGAATGAGAATCACTTAGAAAGAAAGAAAAAAAACAGACGAAGAAGAAGAAAGAAAAAATTCGAAGAAGAAGAGAGAAAAAAATAAACGAAAAAGGAAGAAAGAAATTCGAAGTTGTAAGAGGAAAGGCTGGGCCGCGTGGCATGAGCACACTATCATGGGTCTACGAGGATTTTCAAAAACTAGTCTCGTCCACAACCGCGGGGATCGAACAAACGAACGCAACGTTAAGAGCTTCGCGTGGAACCAACTGAGCTACACGAGCTTTTGTCTATTAATCACCGCATTATTCTTTTTTATAGAGTCCTACATCGGGAAAGTATAATACTAATTTACACCTTAAATATAGGGTTGTTATTGATAATATCACCAAGACCTTTGGGATAAAATCCCACACATATAATAACAAAAAAAAAATATTGGATTTAGGTGGCTAAATTGGGGACAATATCGGTGCTAGTGGGTGGGCCTATGCAGGGTAATCCTACAAATGTTTGATACCAACACGCATTAGTGTGGGTGGTGGGCCTATGCATTGGTTCGGTGTACCAACACGCATATAAAATGAAGACCCCCACTACTAATAGCACTGAGGCTTTTTGTAAATTTTTTATTAACATGCTTTCTTATTAAATTACGTATTTAATTTCTTTTCAAATTTGGCCACACAAATGGAATTATTATTATTCTTATTATCATGAAAGTGCTATAACAATTTTAACAACCCTTCAATACTGTTTTTTTCAATTGGAAATTGCACATGGACTTGAAGCTTCAAATGCCATAAGCTCACATGGCCAATAATCACCAGGAGCGTAAAATTTCATAAACTGAAGATAATGGCAAATTGAGATGTGCAGATTTCATATTTTAATTTTGATTTTTTTTTTTTCAACATTTCTTATTGATAGGGACGATAATATACTAAACTTACACAAACTATACGAATGCTATAATTTAAACCCAGGATCTTGCCTAAAGTTCTATTACCTAATGGGTTAATTGGGTTGTTTATTATGGACCTTGCTTAATGTCTGATTACTGTGGTATTATTTTTTATAGATTACATCATTATCAACTTAGAAGAAAGAAAATATTAGAAGGTGTAACAGGGAAGCCTAGGGCGCATGGCAGGAGCCCATTATCAATTTATCATGGCTTAAAAAAAACATGTTCAAAACATCAGACTCGCCGCCAACAGTTGGGATCGAACCGAAGCAAGAAAGGTTAAGCGCTTCGCGTGCACATATCCACATCTTTTCGCATCAGGTTACATATCTTTTTCAAATATGGCCAAAACAAAATGGGATTATTTACTACAACCTTGAATTTATATAGAGACCCCAAAGACAAAAGGCAACAGTTGTTATTGCATATGGTTCTCTTCCAAAGTCCAGCATCTTTCACAATTTATGTTTATTCAAGCCACTGAAGGCAATTGGATCACATAACTACGGGCCTTTTCACCATAGGCATCTTTCTCGCTTTCAGAAAACAGTTTAACCAAAAGGCGATGAAAAGATTATAAGCTGGAAACCTTTATGCATTAGAACACCAAAAAATAAATCTAAATACAGTGTCTTCAGTCCGTACACAGTTGCATGAAAGTTGGATGAGCAATGGTATAACAAGTTTAACAACCCTTTCAATAGTGTTCTTTTATTTTATAAATTGGATATGGCACATGGACTTGAGGCTTCAAATGCCATTTGGCATTAACAAAATCGATCACCAGGAGCATAAAAGTTCATAAACTGAAGAGAATGGCAAACTGAGATGTGCAGATTTCATATTTTGATTTCAAACTCCTGCTCGAGAAACACTGGCAATTAAATTTCAGGATCACAAACACTGCACGAGTTCATAATATTATAATTTGAACATACTGCCAAAAACACAAGTCTGAACTCCGAACCTTACAATCTAAAGTGATTTTGAATCCCTCCCCCTCCCCAAGCTACCCAAAATCACAACTCTGAAAAAACCCAAAGTTAATCTGCTCCTGTGCCACTAAAAGCTTCTACTTTCCACCCTAGCATCGTGATGTCAACTTGAAAATCAGAGGTTTTGTAGAGTTGTCACCAGTGAGAACAATACTGAAAGGGCATTTCTGCAGGCAAGGTTACGCAGTCTTCACGCTAATCAGATTTAAGATCTACAGTAGAATTATTATATGAGCCTCCATTTTGGACAGCGTTACTTTCCTCTTTCAACTGAAATAGATCACCGAGAGTAATTAGAAGAAAGGGACAAACAAATGTAAAATCCATGATAAAAAGACTTAGCGCATCAACGCATGAAAGTAGTCCTAGAAGCAACTAACCAGTTACCAAATTCTGCCTAGAAGGGTAAAAGAAATTCACTAACTAAATCACCTGTACTATTATTAGAGAAAAAAAATATCAACTGGTTGCATTGATTAAATACATGTTGAGCTATATCAATCAGAGTCTTGATTTCCCATATGTTCAAGAACTAAAATGTCAATCATGCTCAACCAAGATGCCACAATACTTAATTGATAATCTCAGGAGAAAAGGTTCTGCAGGTTTACCTTCTTAAGGATCTTCTTCTGATACCGAAATCCCTGTTGGAATTGATCAAGAGTTAATGATTGCCAAATCAATCAGTTAAGATCATTTGAGAAGCAAACGCCACATCAAGATAGTATTTTACCTTGTCAGTTCCATAAATGAAATCGCAGTAGGTGAACACTGAAGCAAAATTGCTCTGGCTTTGTCCTCCAACATAGTGATGGTAATCATGGTACTCAGCACCGCCATAAAATGGGATATATTTTGTGGGAGTCCAGGGGAAGTCATAACTGTATAATAAACCATAGATTAAAACTTGCTCCGCATCAAATACAGTAGTCAAAACTTCAGTGCAGAAGATACAAAACAAGGATACAATGCAGATAGTGAGAAGACACCATATGGTTCTTGAGCTCCCTAAAAAAATATTAAAATAAACTATATGGAAGAAGTCATCGCAGACTCATACATGCAATCCATAGCAGTTAGTCCTTCCAAAAAATCACTTTTCATTTTTTGTTTTAGATCTGTAATCACTTCCTACAATCAGAGTAACTTTCAACATTACAGGCAACCCACCACATGCAGCTGTGATCAGATACAAGTTATAGCTTCCGGCAAAGGGCTTTTTTGGGTATCAGCCCTTTCCCACGTCTCTCTTTGAAGTGCTACCATAGTGGAATGAGGAAACTATACATATCTGAATTATTATGTTGATAATAAGGCTTAAGCACACCGATAAAAAATAACATTCATAGCACAAGAAGCTGACTCAGAAACCAAAATTCATGTAATTCCTCAAAAATATAAACCAAATGCTCGTAGTGCTTGTATAAAAGCTTGACGCTCAGCATTAATGAAAGTTGAACTGGAATATCTTAAAAGTTCATTTGATTAAACTCATGCAATTTCCATTTGAAGAATGTTTTACAACTATCATGGTGCTGAACAAGATATTATTGACCAACATTCAACCTTTTTGCTTTTTACCCCAAATTTTTATTTGTCAATGTGCAAATGATTACTTTTGCCAGATCATTAGGAGAAAAGGGCATTAGTGTACTGATCCTAGACCCCATCATTAAAAGTGAAGGAACTGTTTAAGATCCTTCAAATCAAAAGTACTTAGCATAGAATTCTATTAGTAAAGAGAGAAAGGATAGGAAGGAATTCCAAAGTTGTCATTATTAAGTCACAATCAACTAAAGAAGAAAATGACCGCAAGCACCGAAAAACTAAAAGCAAAATGCAGCATGCCTACCCGCTGTGTGTTTCAATGGCCTCAATCTGCCGAAGTGCTATCCACGACCAGAATGTGACCATGTGGCCAGGAACCATTGCCGGACCGAGAAAAGATGGGATACCAAGGATCAAAACCTCAGCCCAATGAGCATATGGCGCTGCAAACCCAATTGGAGCAGTGTACTCATGGTGAACTTTGTGGATTTTCTCATACCCCCATTTGTTATGCAAAAATCTGTGAATCCAGTAGTTGGTATAATCTTCTACCAAGAAATAAACTAACAATTGGCAAAGCATCTCCCATCCAGAAGGCAATGGCAATCCCGTTCGAATCCCTATTATCTGCTTGTAAACAGAATCTCAGCATATTAAAAAATACAACCCAAAGATATATTATTACAGGAAATAGAGGAGAGAAAATTACAAACTTTAATCACCCAGTATAGGCACAATAATCCCATTAAGAAAACTGAAAAGCTTCGTAAGAGTAACCCTTACGTTTACATGAAATGAGGAAATTTTTTCTCAAAAATTCACATCCCTTACGTTTTACGCAGAATGCAAAGGCCCCCCCACAAATCCCATTATAAAAACCCATAAGGGATACTAAAATAAAAGGAACTAACCCAATATTTTACAAAACCCCGCAAACCCAATTCCGCATATTCAACATTCTTCAAAACCACGCAATCCTAATTCCACAGATTCAATATTCTAGAAAACCCCGAAAACCCAATTCCAAACATCCACTACTTTTTCATAACCCAGCAGACCCAATTCCACAAATTCAATCATTTTCATAGCAAACCCAATTCCACAAATTCAATCATTTTCAAAACCCAGCAAACCCAATTTCAAAACCCAGCAAACCCAATTCGCAAATTCAATATTTTTCAGAATTCCGTAAAACCCAATTCCACAAAATCGGAGATTGGTATTCAATGAACCCGAAAGAAGAAATTCGAACCTGGACAGAAGGGTAAGAGACGAGCTGAAGAGGGCCAACAACGAGAAGGAACATGCGCATAACATCCTTGTAGCACTTGAGCATGTCGGAGAAGGGCAATCGGACTTTGGGCTGGATCTTGTAGCGGTCGAGGCCGGCCCATCTGAGAACCTCGGCGAAAACGAGAGGGAGAGGAACGACGGAGAAGATGACTAAGAGGAAGAGAATGTTGTGGAGGTAGAGCACGTAATCGGACTTGGAAGCCGAGTAGTTGAACCACAGAGTTTCGGCGAAGGTGAGGTTTCGGCCCAGAGCCGAAGCGGCCTCCTCGAGAGTCTGGTAAGGCAGCATTGGACGGTGCCGATGGTTCTCCGACGACTATGATCAACGCCGGCTATTGGCGATGAGCTTGAAGGTGTGTGTGTGAGAGAGAGAGAGAGAGAGAGAGAGGAGGAGGGGGGAGATTAGGTACTGCGAGGGTGTGGGCTGGAGGAGGTTGTGTTGGTTAAAATATGCGGGAATTTTAAACAACCTTTTAGAGAATCGCGCTGTGGGCAGCACACAATTTTACTGACAGGGATGATAATTTTCCCAACTAGTAAAACGATTTTATTTTTTACTTTATTTAGTCATCAATCTATTGAGTGATTTCATTTCTATAAGAAATATCATTGCTATATATTGAGATCTATGTTGACTAGTAAAAATTAAGTGTGCAAAATTGAAATGAAATCAAAACGGAATTGAGATAAAGATGCCGTGTTTTTTTCATGTTTGTGTTAAGGGTTGTGCGGCATGATGAGTTGTATAAACGGAATTGCCGAGCAGATATTTTTGTGACACGAAATTCATATAGAGCACAATCAACATAAATTGACACGTTGTCATGTAAGCTTATGTTTCTTCATGTAATATGTATTGGGCTTTATATGTGGTTAAGTTGGGGACAATATCGATGTTGCTAGTTATGGGCCGGCCGTTGGTTCATTTCTCTAAAATTTAACAATATACAGACTATATGCAATATTATTAAATTGTAAATTATTAGCATTTTGATGGATTAAATGTGAAAAATGGTTAATATAAAGATTTGAATATCAACGATGGGGCATGCTATAAAATATTTACTGTAAAAAGAGGATCTGTGGACCAACATGAGCCTGAGGAAGATAATGTTAGAGCAACTCCACCGATACAAGCCCGGGGGGGTGTGGGACCCAGGCCCGAGCCCAAAAACCACGTTCGGCGGTAGGGGAGCCCAGGCAGCATGCGGGCCCCACGCACACCGGGCAAGTGGGGAAGTTGCACGAGGCCCAACTCCTGCAAGCCGACGCGTCGACAACAAAAAAATTTAAAAAAATCGAAAAAAAATCTGAAAAAAATCTGAAAAATTCAAAAATATTTTTTAATACATACCTAGCAATTTTATTATTATTAATTTTATACATACAACTAAATTAATCCCATGTAAAAAAATAAAATAAAAATAAAAGTGAATAGTAGTAAATTTTAATGCGGGTGGAAGTCTGTGACATTCTTATTTGCGAGGGCGTGCCACTATTCACGCGTGAATAGTAGCCCTCCTAGCTCCCCACCCCTCCCCTTGCCATGGCAACCCCTAACGGGTGGAGTTGCTCTTACATGTAGCGCTTGAAATGATATAAAAGTCAGTCTGTGAGTGCGGGTGGCTGGAGATTTCGGCAGCTCCGTGTCTTCAAAAAGAATGTCGTATCTTGGTTGCGCCACGTCAGCAGAGGAAGCACGTGACATGCATGCATGCATGCTAACTTTGAGACTTTTGAGTTGGAAATAAAAAAAATCATTTTGGTTGCTTCTAGTTGTGCACAGGAACAAGGGGGGAGGGTCGTAACCAACGAAGCAAGATCTTGTTCTTATTGAAACAAACATACTTCAAATTTCTTATTCTATTTCCAATGTTTTCTATATGCATTCCCCAACCCATTTATTTTCTGCATCTCATTGACGGATTGGGATAAAATTGGCTAAAAATTAACGGAAGAAGTTAAATTAGCGATAAATTTAGTATAAATGCTAAATTGATAGGAAAAAAAATTCAGAGTGAATATTTCGACAAGGGTGATAATTCAGGTTGATTTTCGGCAGATAACCCTTGATATTTTGATTTTCTTAATTTCGAGTGGGGCAGATTGTATTTATGGGGAAAAAAATTGCAGGGAAATGTTGATCGATGGAGCGATGATAAAGACTAGAGAGTATACAAATCCCCTTTAAAAATTAGGTAAAAGTGGGAACTATGTATGGTTTTATCTGATCAACTCATTTAGTTGACTCATTAGATGATAATCACGTAACACTATTCAAAACATAAATATGGAACTAGAGAATGATGTGATGATAACAAATAAAAGGCTTCACTTTCTAAGTAACATATGGTTTTATTGATGATATATTCTGGTAAGATAGTCAACGATTTGACAAAATTTTCTTTTAAAAAAAATAGATCATTAATATGTCGGTATTTCTTTATGCATGTGGTAAAAGATAAAGAAGTGGATAATGAAGATCGAATTTGAGACCTCTTACAAACAAAGTTACGATAATATTCTTGAGAGAGCTTTCTCGAACAGACTATAATGATAAGTTAACACGCAGGCTTTGGATTCAATTAAAGTAATAATTAATATAAATCCAAATCCAACTTTACTTAGTCAGCATTTCGCTGACCACGTTGAAAAACCCATGAATGATTGTATTGAAACATAAAATCGTGAATCAAGGACTTTGAGTCCCATCCCACTCATCTAATCAGATAGCTGATTATGAACCATGCAGATTAATAGTAGCATAACATAACCACACAGTATTGAAATAAGAAAACAACTTTATGAAAAGAAGAAATATAAGTCGGCCGATGATCATGAGAAAGATAAAAACCCTAATGCTCATCCGAAGAAAAAAACATGATTTTACTTTAACCCTCCCCCCACTTTCTCACTTTTATTCCCAAGTCATTATTTGCTTTGATGTTGAATTGAAACTTGAAAGTTTGCTTCATAATGGGTATATGCAGAAAACGCAGAAAACGAATGGAGGGTTAAAAAAGAAGATGAAGCATGAGATGAGAGCATGACTACTTTAGTGAAAATGATAGTTTATTATGGACACCACCTTTACTTTGCAGCTGCATTTCCATCATTCCATTTGTTATCTCCAAGTTTCAAGTTACATCTCTCTCTCTCTCTCTCTCTCTGTCCACCTTTACTTTGCAGCTGCAGTTCCATCATTCCATTTGTTATCTCCAAGTTTCAAGTTACATCTCTCTCTCTCTCTCTCTCAAATTGAATAATAATATGCTAGTATTAACTTCATACCTCAAAAGTTCATATCTTTACAAGAATCTTACCAAGTCTACTTTCTGATTTTTATTCTAATGGTTTACTCATACATACTGTCATAACTTGTACACATGTAGTGGGAGCATATATAGTTAATACCCTTTTAAATTATTAATTAGCTGTGAAAAGTGAAATTTTCCAATCTCATCCACATGTTGCTGCTGCAACAAAACCTTCCCGTAATGAAGTACGTAATAGACTGTTTGGTTTAATAAAATTATCAGTTTTGAATTCTACAACTGAAACCTAATTTGGTTCAACTAGCTCGGTTTGGTTTGTCATTAAGTAGATAGGGTCGGTTATGCCGAGGTTGAGATAGGAATGTCAATCCCTACAAAAGAAAACTTACGTACACTAAAATTTCACTGTAACGATATCTGAAGCCAATTATACACCAAACACTGTGACATTCTCGTACCATGGAAAATTATTCTCCAAGTTTATACCTCTATATTATCTTCATCTGTTGAGTAAAATCAATTGAATGGACAAAGGACAAAATTATGTAAAAGTAGGCATCAAGATGGGCCAGAGCTTCACATTGTGGTGTGATCGGCCCCCACCAAAGCACCATTGATCAGTGGTACCATCACTTCCTGTGTTGAAGTGGTGATGGTGATGTGACGTGTACAAATGATTTGGTGCGTGGACTATCTTGACTCTAGCATGGGAAAGCCGACCTCTTTTTCTCATGCCAGGTCGTATATATGCTGCATAAGATCATGATCTTTCATCAACTTTTGCTAATCCATGCTGATTGATTAGCAAAGCCATGCCATGCGACTGTTAATCTCCATGCTTGCTTTCCTCAAAAGGGGTTTTGGTTTTAGAATTAAGTGAGTCATTCTAGTAATTTGCTCCTACGACCATCTAATCTAAATGTTCTTTTCAAGGTTTCCACCATCATGATATTGAGAATCATTGTGGTCATTTTTGACCCAAAACTTGTAAATGCCCCTTCTCCTTCTTGAATTTACTTGTGCGCGAATCATGAGTGACACTTGGTCAAATTTGGACTTGCATGAGAATCTTTTTCTAATAGCCTTTGATCCGCTACAGCTCAGCTAGCACTTCTGAAAAGAGAATTTCAAAATATTTCTCCAAATATTTTAATTTCAGTTAAAATCCTGCATCCGTTACTGAGTGTAGTCTTATTAAAAGAAGGCATGCACTTAGAAATTAAAATCTTATCATTTAAATTGAACACATACTATCTTTTAATTGGACTGTATTACTATTAAAGGTCAATTTGGAATTGCTGTTATTTTTAACAAAAGTTACTTTTGTTGTGTTTTGAAAATAATTAGTTGTAAAGTAAATGAGCTCTATGTTTGGTAAACAATATTTTTAAAGTGTTGTTAGTACAAAAAACAATGTTAAAACCATTTGATAAATTTTAATATAAAACTATTGTAACTGTGAATAATTACTAAAATAGACATGATGTTGAAAGTGTTATGTGCTAATCATGTGGTGGTAATGATGGTGGTGAAAGAGATGAATGTGAAGGTGGTAATGGTGGTGGTGAAAGAGATGGAGGAGGTGGTGGTGGTGATGAAGGTGGAGGTGGTGGTTGTGGTAGTGGTGGTTGTCACGCCCCAAAATTGAGACACGTGATTGCAGCACGTACCTTGAGGATCCCGAAAATATAACACTTAGATCCGAGGGTTATACTCCCAAGATTCCCAAAATACGATAAACATTTTTTAATTAAATAAAACTAGTTGGATCAGAGTTGTAAATAACAGCGAAAAACTGAATAAATATACAAACTTTATTGTCAAAATACAAACCCTAGATGTCAAGGAAGAGTACGTACAACCTTATAAGTTATTTTTAAAATCATAAAGATTAAATACACACCAACCGTTCAGAATTTATACAGAGGAAGGAAATGAACAAGAAGTATCCTCGAACCTTTAGGAAAGGAAATCACGATTTGTCAAAGATGAAGAGGTACAAGGACCAAAAGTGTTGACAGGTACATAAACAACACCAAGTAAAGCTCAAGGGTTGTGATATACATGAAAAAATAGGGATGAGCATCACATACGTTCATTTGCACTGTATGAGGCTCCCGGCCAGGTTTGAAAATAGATAGCAAAATAACATAGCAGTGTTCATGAATAACAGTGAAAAAAATATGCACAACACAAACCATTTCCATATAAATACAGGATCAAAACAGTTGGCATGCTCACACAATTTTCGCAAACGTTTCTAGGGTACCCATAATATGCTTGTCTGACAACTGATCCCTATAGGCCAACTACCCATATCAAAAATAAAAATATAACCAATTTACATGGTACGGTAGCGAGAGTGTTTCAACGGTTACACCTCGTCGACCATACCTCAAGTGTAGGGTATTGATAAAGTCTGTCCGTGTAACCTCTTTCGGAGGTTTAGAGAATCGAAACCCAAGGAAGTCCCTATGCCCATTTCACCCTCAGGTCGTTGAGGATAATGCCTGCATGTGTATACCCTCAAAACTTTGGACAACCAAAGCCAAACATTCATAAAACCAAACAATATGACATCCAAAAATAGTGCATCTTTCATACATAGCAATATTTACTATGTCATACATACACAAAATACAAGTCCGAGAGTGGGTCCTCTACCTGGAATCCAAAGCTTAAGCCTGACTTGCCCTCTGCACCTTCGAACTCAAACTGGCCACTGCTGAACAACTGAATCATAATCCAACATTCAAAAATATTACGAAAAATCCTTGATTGAACTTTGGTCTTTAAACTTAATCCAAATTACAACTTAGTCCTTGAAATTACATCTCTGATTTGAAAACGGTAAAATCACGGTACAGTAAAATTAAAGTCTTAATAATACTTTGTTGTTCGTACACATGGACCAGAGGAATATGTATAATTTAGTTCAAGAATTTTAAGGAAGGAAAATGACAAAAAGATTATCCAATTTGATTAGATTTCAAATGGACAGAGTAACGGCATATGAAGTGTATTTTAGTAATAACTTGAAAATTACCCAATTATAAAATAATACAAATTGAGTATTTGACAATTTTAAATTGGGCAGCATAACAGCTAGGAAAAAGAAATACGAAATTAAAACAAATGAAATACGAGGTATGAAGTAGAGATTACCTCGACGAGCAATAGTAGAATACGGCGATGAATACTAAAATATGCCGATGAATAGTAACTTCCTGAAAATGATAGATAACGACGCTTGCTACATTCTGGAAGTGAATAGTAAATTTGGATGAATAGTGACTTCCCGGGATGAATAGTAACGACTTATACTACGTATGGGAAGTGAATAATAGATTTCTAGTGAATAGTATTTTGGATGGATAGTATATGGATAAATAGTATTTTGGGTGGATAGCATCTAAGGTAAATAGTTACTCCGAAGAATGTCGGAATAGTAACTCTAATGGAGGAGAAAGAGAGCAAGAGAGGGAGGAAGAGAGAATTCTGATTTTATGAGAGATTTGGGAGAGTATTTATAAAATTCCCTGACGGCTCGGATCGATTCAAATATTTAATTCAGAGACCCAGATTAAAAGATGAGTTTTGGATCATGTGTAAGAAGGTACATGATACCTCCAAGATGGATGGTCCAGATGCGTTCCCAACAACCAAACTAAAGGCCTAGATCAAGTCAAGAGTCTTTAATTTGATCTACGGTCTAGATCTGATCTAGAATCATATCAATAGCTTAGATTAAACGTGTGTACGGTATAGCGTTATACACCATAGTTTTCCAAGTCTTCCAACCAATCATATGTTGCCAAGTGGCAAGGTGACAAGTTCCAACCAATCACAAAATGCCAAATGGAAATTCTTTCAAATTCAAAAATTCACGAAAAATACTTTTGAGTTCCGAAAAATTATCCGAAAAATACCACAAGCTCGTAATGACGTATACTATTTTTCTATGAAGTCAAAACACCAAAATTCTAACTTCACAATTTCGGAAATATGTTAATCTTAAACATAATGGCAATATTTACTTGGAAAAAAATGTCACTTACCTCAAAATGGACTGTACAATTTTTGTTGTGTGCGAAAAATATTCTGGAATTTTTTTCAGGGTGTCACAGTGGTGGTGGGGATGGCGGTTGTGGTAGTGGAGGAAGAGGTGGAGGTGGAGGTGGAGGTGGTGGTGGTGGTGCTGAAGGTGGTGTAGGTTGAGGAGGAGTTGGTGGTGGTGGCGATGGCAACGTGGTGGTTGTGGTGGTGGATCCGGTGGAGGTGGCGGTGGAGGTGGAGGAAGAGGTGGTGGCGGAGGAGGAGGAGGATGTGGTGGTGGTGGCGGTGGTGGTGGAGGAGGTGAAGGTGGTGGTGGATGCGGTGTCATTTTAAAAAATTAATGATGGTATTTTGGGAATTAAAAAAATTCATAAAAGGTTCATCTATGCTTTCTTTTGAAAGCAGCTTTGAAAAGCAACTTATAGCCTGCTTTTAAAAGTTGTTGTCAAAAGGCCAATGCATTTAAAATAATCATAATATTTTATTTTTACCAAACACCTTAAACTGCTTAACTTTAAAGTGAAGCAGGTTTTTGGCAACAAAAAAAAAAGCAATACCAAACGGGGCTTAAATTCCCCACCAAAGTTTTTCTCTAATATAACATGTCTGTTCAAATGCTTTGGAGACTTCAAATTATTGTTTGAGATCTTCAAATGCCTTGAAGAATATCATAAATCTTAGTCAAAAACAAAAAGAGAGAAAATCTTAGGGGCCATTTGATAACATTTTCAAGATCCCGTTTTCATTTTCGACCAAAAACACGTTCGGTATGTCGTTTTCATTTTCACTGGAATTCATTTTCTGAAAACACCAAATTATCGTTTTCATTTTCTATCCAGTGTATTGGTCTGATTGCTTTTTTTTGTCTGATTTTTCAAATTTTTTTTTTTAATTTGTCATTTATTTTTTCAATTTTCATTTTTTTCGTTGCACTTCATTATTTTATTTTGTTACATGAGTATACATTAATTTTATGATTAAACCATCATATATTATTCAATTTTATATTTATTTTAAACTAAAGATAATATAATTTTATTATATAGGTTTTTCTAACATTATAATTTTTAAGTTCAGAAGTACAATATGTACAATAGTTGGGCAGGTTTAAGTTTGAATTCCTGTAGAAAACCAGAGGAATTCTGTGGACTGTCTTCAGCTGGCAAAGACTTTTCTTGTAGGTATCCTCTTTTCATTCTTCAATTCTTTACATATCAAGGTCCACAAGTAAGATTTTCTTGATCTTCAGCTAACTCCTTGGTTGAGTTTATGTAACAATAATAATTGTTATTTTAAATCATTAAAGAAACTGTTTAAAAACAGGAATATTTTAGACTATCACCAGTTATTGTAGTTGTGTTGCAGCATTTGCTTTGTGCTCCATGGAATGGAAGCTGAAACTCCTTAGAAGTCTGAGGACTCAATTGGTATTCCCAGATTTGGGCCGTTTTGTTTGGGCCTTAAAGAAAAAGCTTCCAAACTATGTATATTTAAATATTTTAAACATGTTTCTTTTTTTTTTAAAAAAACATGTAATCCTATACGTTATTTTATGATTTCAACAAGTTGGCCAAATCAAGGAAAAAGCAATGATATGTGAATCATTGCTAACTTTAGATCTCTTTAACTATGTGTATTACTAATCTGCAATCGAAATCAAAATAAGAGTTGGATTTCGATTACGAATTACTCGTGTTTATTTCACATGGAGGAATGTAAATGCAATGGGTCTCACACAAAATCAGGAATCCAAATATGATTTTGAAGGAATTGGACTCTTGGGTGGGAGGTGGTAACTCATCAGGAATCCATCTTTTTTACCCATTATATTCTCATACAATTTTTAAAATTCGAAATTGGTCATCTACTTTAACCCAACAACAAAGGCATTTTTTGATCAAACTGATTTTTTTTTTTCCCATTCATGAGAATTTAGTAACACAACTTATAAGGAATTGGTACAACATAAAATAAAATAAGTATGCATGGCTACATGATCTTATAGATCCCATCACATGTGAGAAGGTTGAAATAAAACATCATGTGTGTAGCATTTTTCTTCTAAGCAGTTATCATATAGTTGATATACGTAATGAATCATTGTTGTGTATAAACTCTCCTTTTGGTTTGACTGTAGACAAAGTTGTAGATATGCTGGTTTTAAGTTGTTCATCATAATGTGGCATTTTTCTATCGTATAAATACGTATTAGGTATAAACGGGGATAAATGATCAATTATACGGTGTATTAGACTAATTAGATGACCCATTATTACCTAATGGATAAAATGTCCCACTCAAATAAGTTATAACGACTTATTTTCGGGTGTTAGTCAAAACCTAAAAATATGAGAGTGTGATTTGATTTTGTGCATCATGTCTTTAAAATCTTGAAGAAGTCACCGTCCTTTAGCCTAATTGGCTCGATACAATCTGGAGGGTAGTGTTCCCTTTTAATTGGATGGACGGTTTGTCAATTTCTATGACAATATTTATTATTTTATTTACATCTTGTGCTTTATGTGTAATATCTCTTTATTTATTTATTTATGGAACATCTATATGTAATATAATAAGCTGTCCAAATGCAACGTCTTCCTGAAATAATTGAAACTTTCACGCTTCATGTACGCCTGAAAGCAATTTAATTAGGCATATTAGAGCAGTGAAATTCCATTTGCACCCCACCAATTACTTATTCTTGTGCAAGAGGACGGGCTTACTACTTTGGTCAACTGTTCTAACTTAAACCTGTAAATGGGTCGGATATGAATTAGATCATTCAAATTTATTTGGTTAATTTAACGAATTAACAAATTATCAAATTATGTCACAAGATCTATCTTCTATTAATGACATCAAATTCATATGAAAATCCGATCCATTAACAACTCGATCCTAACATACAAGTGGAGCAACTAGACAACTTAATATTATCTAAAATTCTCACATGGCCAAAGAGAAAAAGACCTTAAATACACCCTCCCTCAGTAGGCACAAGACAGAGGAAGCAAGACTTCAAGGGCATTTTTGACATTACAAACCTACCAATCAAAAGTAGTGACGTTGACTGAGAACAACAAAAAAAAAGGCAGTTAATACACTGTGCAGCACAAAGAACCTTTCCCTTCGCTCTCAAGCAAAACCCACCAACTACCTTTACCTCCCTCAACTTCCATTTTCCATCTGAGTTTCTTCTCCTCTCAAATCTAAAAGCTTCCAAAACCCAATAAACAAACAACCCATATTCAAACTTATATTTTCTTCCAAAATCTCAATCACCCCACTATTTATACTTTAATTTTACAACTATATATTTATTTACATGTCAGAGAGGGGTCATCGGCGACGATCTCTGGAGACCAGAGGCCGGAAAGTAAGGCCGCCGAACCCCTCTCCGTCGCCGCACCGACGGAGCTCTCAACCTCGGCGATCGCCCAAGCAGCACCACCATCACCACCACTCTAAGCCTATCAAGATTCTCAAGCGATCCTCTTCCGAGCCCATATTGTTCTGCTCGTCGGCTGGTAGCGATTTTGGGGAGGAGGGTTTTCTTGTTCAAGACCTGAGGTCGGAGCCGGAGGGTGTTCTGTTCCGGCCTCAGACTTGTACGGACATCTTTGCTTCGTCTCTTTCGTTGATGATGCCCTTCTCCCCCCAGAAGCACGAGGTACGACGGTCAAAATGACTCAAAGTTTTGTTTTTGCTTTTTCATTTTCATTTATTTATTTATTTTATTTTTATGTTTTTTGGAAGGGGATTTTTGGGTTTTGAATTGGGTTGAATTACAGGTGGGATTGTGGGGACCTTTATTATTATTTTTTTATATAATGATTTTCATTTACGGTTTAGAATATTTTGATAGTTCAAAATCATCTACATGACCTGCTTGTTCTTCTCTCTGTTAATTTGAAGTTGAAACTAAAATGGATTAATCCTAATAAATTAATATGGCTTAGGGAGCTGAGATGTGGTAGATTTGGCAATGCAGGGATACATGAAAGATGCGAAGGTGGTTTTGAATGTGTCAGTTGAAGGAAGCCCGGGACCGGTTCGAGCCATGGTTAAGCTGGGATCTACAGTGGAAGAGACAATCAAGCTTGTTGTAGACAAATATAGCAAAGAAGGTCGAACTCCCAAGCTTGATAAGGATGAGGCATTGTCATTTGAGTTGCATCAGTCCTATTTCAGCCTTCAAAGTAAGTGAAAAAAGTTCGAATATTTTGTTCAAATTTCGTGTTTAACAACATAATCGCATTAGAAATTGAAGTTTCTCTTTGGTGAGCTTCTTGTTTTATGGAAATGACATGTCCATTAAAACAGAGTATACTACAAGAAATGTGGCACATGCACAATTTTTTGTTAAAAACAAATAAAAATTATGGTTTTGGATCTTGGATTGCTTTAGAGTATCAGGTGAAAGTGGTTTTTTATTATGTTGGACTGATTCATAATAAATCACCATTCACTTGACTGATGCAATGAGGAGAAGTTTGTTCACTGACCAGTGTTTGATTTTGTTCTTTCCGAACTAGGATTACAATTTTTGTTGATCACTAGTTTGATTGAATAGGTTTGGATAAATCAGAAGTAATTGGGGACTGTGGCAGCAGAAGCTTCTATCTTCGACAAAGCAGCAGCAAACACAGTAGCAACAATGGAGGATCAACTTCTTTCACCTCTGAAGCCGTTCCTGCGAGAGCAAACTCTCCTCCACCGGCGGCACGCCCTGTCTTCTTACTCCCGAATTTTTTCGCTCGTAAACTTGGCAAAATCATCAGGAGGACGCATAAGCTTTGGAGAGTCATAATCTGCATGAAATGAGCTGTACAAAGAACCAAATAAACCATTGCTCTAGAGTAACACAAAATATTATTCATGTTGCTCTAGAAAGAGCCTCTAGATGTGGATGTCAACCGGACCACATCTATGCGATGCATTGTCGTCATTCGTTCTTCTTACCATTTGAATTTGATTTATGTAATGTTGTGAAGATTCCCTTATTACAAGATTCACATGTATATAAATGAAGAACAAGAAAACACCAATTGTTCATTTTCTTTTTCTTCATTAATTACAAGGTACAATTGCTTATTTATGTGCCCTGAATCTAGGACTTACAAATTTACTCAATTTTCACATTTTGCTTCATGACTTTCTTTCTGTCAACTGTTTGCATTTATCTAAGTCTCAATTGCTCTCATAGTTTCTTTAGGTTTGTTAAATCGATTTAGTAGTTTCTCTAATGAATTCTGCAATTGTGTATGCATCCACAACTTAATATGCGCGTATATATATGTATATTTTGTCTGCAATTTAGACTTTTCTTTCTTCTTTGAAGAAACTAAAGTATTACGTGATCGCATACGGGGCCTAGCCCCGTGGAAATTACTTTAAATTGCAGACTAGTAGTCTTATGTTCGAATCCAAATGACACCTCAGTATGTGTGAGAAAACCCCTTCTCCTAATGTCATTTGTATTAAAAAAATAATAATAAAGGTGATCAGAATATAACATATGTTTTTTTTCCTACATGGGCATTGGGCTGCCGAAAGAATGGTAAATTGCGTGGCGTTAGTTTGAACCAAGAGAATAAACTTTGAGTTGTAATGTGGATGTCTTCATCTTATTCTTAACTTTTGACCATAAAAAGGGAACTAGCACCGGCCAAGGAATGTTGAGTTTCCACTACACCCTAATACTTAATACTTGGTTGAAAATGTTCTGCCTCTTGCAAATTATTTTGGTTTTGGTTCTGCTTCTTGTCAACTGTCTTTTAGTTATCATCTCTTTGGTAAATTCGTAAAAATCTTTCCTTCTATTGAGGGACATCATTGTAAGGCCCACTCTGCATTGTATTTCACTAATCCAAACGTCTATTTTGTAGATATTCATTCAAAGATTATCTCTACAAAAATTCACTTGAATATGATATCATTTGACCACTCAATTAAATTATTGAAATTTAAATACTTTCTTGAAATACTGTTCATTGATTTTATTGGTATCAATTAGATGTTTTAATGGTTTTCAATTTGCATGATTTTTTGCAAGGATGATCTTTGAATGAAGATGTGAAAAATAGAGGATTTAGATTGTTGAACAAATTTTCGTTGGGGATCCTAATGGGTGTCCCTCAAATTATTTGAGGGATCCTCTCTATATATATAGTTATTCTCTCATTCGGATGCCATTATAAACGAGGAAGGAACACAGAAAGAGATAGTAGAAAATAAATAACGTCCGCACGATAATAACGTCTGAACGCATAGGAGAGTTTGATAATTTATTCTCATGAATTAGTCAACTTTTACGGGTTGATGGTCAACTTTTGAGGTTTCTGCCATTCAAGGTAGGCACTCCAAAATGAAATTAAGCCAACAATAATATATTGAAAATTCTCTTAAAGGCAACCAAATATTTTTGTTGAGGGCAAGCCATGGCTGTGCCTTCACGACAAGTCAACACCAGTGTTGTGCTGGCAAGTCTCCTCCCTCTTCAACTAGAACGCTCTACATCACGTGTTCCTTTCGACATACAAAAATATGCTAAATTTGTCAGGAAAACCATCTTCCACCTCCACGTACGTATCCCCAATTGATAGAGAACAAGTCTTTGCCTAGTTAGGCTTCCTTATAGACTAAGGATTACCATGGACACCGACAATAAAATGAAATCTCATACCAATCTTTAAGTCTTCATTCCAAACCAAATTATGCTTACGGGTAACGCTAGCATATACCAATTTGTTACACGAACATGTAACTTCGGAAAATAGTAGAGACACTACATTTACTGGCAGAGTCAAAAAAAATTTAGCGGATGTGTAATTTGGAAAGGCTAAAAAATTTTTGCGGATTGAACATCTAAGGTTTTTTTAATCTATATTGACCTTAGGTCCCTTCATTCATTCATATCATACATGAAAAATTGTTTTATGTAAGGATAACATCTTATAGTTTTATAAACCTTAGAGACGTTTTGTGATATTAAGTCATGTAAAAATATTGACTAAGTATGAAAAATGGTTTTTCGGAATAATTATTTTCTCAAGATAATTTTTGGCGGCTTTTATTCCTTACACATCAAATAAGAAAACTTGATTTTATGGGATTTTAGTATGAAGTATATATTGACTTAATGAGCCATCATTTTTAGCCTAAGTCGTATTTTGCACTAAAACCGATTTTTCACATTTTGATTTGGTGGGAATTTGATTTTCTAGTATTTTTATTTGAATCCAAATGGGGGGTACTTCCTTATTTACATTGTAAACTTAAGTAAATGGAATAATATAAAAATAAATTAAAGTAAAAGGACAAAGGCATTTACTTAAATGTTGAAAATGAAAATAAGGTAATTTATACACCAGCTTTGAACAAAATGGCAATTTGAAGCACCTAAAATGATTTTTCTGGCTAGAGGAGGTGCAGCGCCTTAACAGATCCGCCAATGACTACATTTACGTACCACTTTTCTGATAAAGGCGGGACACAATGTAATACATAAATGTGATTTCTCTAACATTTCTCATAACTGTGTAACGTATGCTTCATCTTCTAGTTAACTAATCAGTAGGGGTGGGCATCAAAACCGAATACCGATACCGCCCCAAACCGTGCCATTCGTGCCAAGTTAGGTACGGCAAACCGCTTGGTGTTGATGCCGAAACAGGATGAAAGCGTGTCATCCTTGCTATTCTTGTTTGTAAGTACACCATGCATACGCTTTTTGATCCCGTTTTAGTGTCATACCGCATCACCAAGTAATTAATTAATATTAAATAATAAATAATAAAATATTATTTCCAAAATATCCGAATTACATATCTCTCTCTCGTCTCTCTCCCACGCGAACGAACGGAAGTTCGTAAATATTTTCAGATCAAATTTTTTTCCTCTCCTTCCCTTCCTCCTCCACCATCGATCCATCGATCCATCTCAAATCTCAATCTCATCTTCTTCTCCTCCTCTCTCTCTCTCTCTCTCTCTCTCTCTCTCTGTCGAAGTGGAACCCTAATAACCCAACATCTCTCGTGTTGAAGTCCAATCAACCCTAATAACCATCTCTCTTTGTTTGACATCAACGTGCTTCTCCTCTCTCTGCTTGCTGTCATCTACATCCGGAGCTTGGCAATTTGGAAAGGAATGGTAAGATTTTGACTATTTTTTTGCTTTGCATCCGAGTATTTCCTCAAATTATTCTTGTTTGTATATATATGTAATTTGGTTGTCAACTCCTTCCAAAATTTACTGATGTGTTTGTCTCTCTCTCTCTCGTGATGATCATCACTGAGTGTTACATCGATGTGTTACGTTGTGTGATTGTATTTGGTTGATGGATGATTGCTTGGGCTCCTTGAAATTATGTATAATGTTGTTGTTTTGGTGATTACTTGCTTTAAGAATGTATGTATATATGCATTACCTTTTGAAAGCTTCATCTCACATGTACATTGTTGGTGTGGTTCTCGTAACAAGTGAGCCAGGCTCATACGTGTGCTCTTATGCCCGATGAAAGCACTTTAGATCTGGCTAGTATTGTTCTCGTTGTGTGTACATGGTTGTTCCATCTCCTTAGAAATTTTTTAGAGTATAGTTTTATTTTAGAATTTTGTTCCCATACGAGTTTTATTTAAAGTCCATTTGCTTATCTGTTTCTCCTCCCTGTATTAAGAACCTAGGCCACTTTCTAGGCTAGTACATTTATATCAAATTTCTTTGGCAATTTTGGAAATCATTTAATTTTCATTTGCTTAACTATGGGATCACTATATGACATCGGATTTCTCATTGTATGAGTTTTTGTTAATCAGCCCCCTTCTAGTTTAAAACTTTAAACTATCTTTTGTATTTAAGAAAGAAATCCGAGCTTTACTTGGTTAGACGTAGTAAGCCCAGAATGGATTTGGGATAATATGGCTACATTTTTGGCAAGTTTCTCACGAATGTAGACAACTCCATTCTTTTATCGAGATGTCTTTCTTTGAGAGTAAAAAATGGGTTGTGAATTAGGTATGTTTACTATGTTTATTACTTTATAATGTTGCTTTTGTTTTTAATTTGATTAGTCTTTAAATGTTGGATCTTAAATGTCTATTACTTTATAATGTTGCATTTGTTCATAAGAACATGTGTGGATTTATTTTTTGTAGAATATGCAAGAACTGAAGCTGCTGCCACCAGTACAAATACATTTGGTTCAAATCCAAAGGGAAATTGACATGCCAAGTAGCCTTGATTGTTCTCTTTTTTTTGTTTCTTTTATTGGGTTGTAATTTAATTTGCAACCATTAAGGGTTATTAAGTTACTTGGTTTGTACTTAATTTGGCTTGATTTGTTTTGTAAAAGCCTATTTCCATTTCTTGCTTTCTACTACATTTCACATATTTTGAACTTGAACTCTTGATTGATTGTTTATTCGTTACGCTTGATCTTGAACTTGAAGTTTGAACAGGTTTTTACTTTTTAGTACGATGAAAACATTGTGTATTTCATTGATTTGGCAGCTGCAAAAACTGGAAAAAAAACTGAAGTTATTTGGCAGTTGCAAAATTGCAGTTATTTGGCAGCTGCAAAACTGCAGTTATTTGGCAGCTACAAAAACTGAAGTTATTTTGCAGCTGCAAAACTGGGCAGCTGCAAAAACTGAAGAAAAAAAAAATTCAAATTTTAGCCTAGAGGTGAACGGTATCAGTTTTGATACCGAACCATACCGGTACCGGTTTGGGCCGGTATGGTTTGAACGTGTTTTGAAAATCCCCCATCCCGTGTCATACTGTCCCGATTCTCCTATTCGGGATTGACACCGGAATGACCTCCATCCCGTGTCATCCCGTACCGTGCCCACCCCTACTAATCAGGGTGTTGTATCAACTCTCTACTAGAGTAGAAAGAAACCCACAAATGTGGTCCCGCGTAGATGAGTTTAACCAGTTGAGAAAATACAAAAAGTTGTACTCATTGCCTTTATTAACCGTTGGAACCTGTGGCATGCATCAGCCTAACCGTCGTAATAAAGTAAAACTCCAGGTACCTTTTGAAGATACGTTACTTCTGGGAAGTTTCTTGCTTTCTCCTTTTTAACTGCAGCGTGTCGAAAACCTTGGACGGAAGTCTCTCTGCCTCTCTACATTTGTCCACAGACTCGACAGCACTCAGCTCAACTCTTCAACATATTATGACAAAACCCCAACTCCCATCACTTTCACTCTCATTTTCTCACACAAGCAATTCCACAAACACCTTCCCTACATCCTTCATTCTCGCGTTCTCGCAACCACAAACCATGATTCAACGATCACACCATTACGGGCGAAACCACCTCCACGCTGTTCCTCCGGCGACCTCCGGGAGGGTGCTAGGGCTTCATACGTTTCCTCCGGAGAGTCGCACCGGCGAGCTCGTTCGCCGGAGCGGCGGCCTCAACTCCGTCCCAGTGAAGCTTTGGCCGCCGCCGGAGACCCACCGCCGGATGACGAAGCTCCTTCTAAACGTGACGATCGAGAGGAGCTTAGGGCCCGTGCAGGTGGTAATGTCGCCGGAGAGCACCGTCGGCGATTTGATCAAGGCGACCGTAGAGATTTACATGAGGGAGAAGAGAAGGCCTTTGCTGAAGGAGACCGATCCGCACCGTTTCGAGCTTCACTACTCGCAGTTCAGCTTGGAGAGTAAGCAGGCACTTTTGTTACTATGACGTGGCGTGCTATGAATGGTTGTTGTATTGAAGGCCTGGAATTAATTAATTTTTAATGTGTGTGCAGGTTTGAAGGGAGATGAGAAGCTGATAAAGTTGGGGTCTAGGAATTTCTTCTTGTGCATCTCAAAGTCAAAGCCCTCTGCCAATCATTCTAATTGCTGTGAGGAGGCAAAGAAGGCAACCAGGAATTCTCCATTTCCTTGGACGAAGTTGATGGATTTCTTGCTGTAAATTAATGTTGCTTTTTCATGATATATTTTCATCAATCATGCATGTTTCTATAACAAGTTTTCTCTCAAGTGAAAAGTTGTGGTTTGGATGTGGAATTTTTTTTAACGCCGTTTGGTTAACATAGTGCTATGATATCACATGGGTCCTCCTTAACACTTCATACCTCTTCTAACATTGGAAAGAGAGTATAACTAAATGGTTATTAGTCTACTCCTAATCTACTCTTAGCAAGCATCAAAATTTGTGACGCGTCTGATGGGTCATACTAGATTGGACTATCTCAATTGAATTGGACAAATATATAAGGTGTTGTTTGGTATATTAAGATTGGACAATAATATAATATATTGTGTTTTATAAGTCTAATATAAACTGATTTGACCCATAAGGACTCGTTTGGACTCGACTCCAATTCAATCCAAACCAAAGTGACCAAACGAGGTCAAAGTTTGTCACGATGTTTGATCTCTAGTTATACTTTTTTTTTCTTTCTCAATATTGGAATAGGTCATGCGTACGAATTCTCACTCCTCCATTAAATTAGAAAAAGTTTGGATTTCAAATGTTCGGTCTTACATGCATTAGACTGGGCTAGCCTTCGGTAGCCTTGGTGGGCTTTTTTCTTTTGTTAGGTGGATCTCACTATGCTAATGTTTGATTTGATGTTGGGCCTATTTGACTAGCTCTTGCTTGCACAAGTATTGGGCTAAACTTGGCCATAGTTGATGTGTTTTTTTTTTATTTCTTTGGTCCAATGCTACTATTTACTTATTTATTTTTTTAAAATATGTGAGACAAGGGGTTATCATTTGGTACAAGGGCCCACTGGCCGTTAGGAGCCCAACCGAACCATTAAAAAAAATCATGATACGGCCTGTCAGATAGTGGGTTAGGCTTGAATTAGGGTGTCTAAAGTCCAGCCCAGCCTGTTTGAGCTCATAAAAGCCAAGCTTGCAAGTCTGAAGTTTATCGAGTTTCAGGCTTTAATAAAAAAAGTTTTTTTTTTATCTCAATCGTATACACAAAGTTGATTTTCCTACAACTTTTATATGCACCGTCACTCTTGCCGTTTGTAAGTATGTTAATCATTAATGTGGCAATAAATGTTTCACGTAGACCCACTCATATGGTGCCACATAGTCTTACAATATTATTAATTAAATAAATAAGAAAATATTATTAATGAATTAAATAAGAAAATATTATTAAATAATTTTAAAAAAATCCCATATAGACCCACTCATATAGTGCCACCTAGACCTGGCCGACGAGCCCCAAATGGAGATTATCGTTCTTTGGTTTATTAAGAAAAAAAAACCAAAATGGCATCAATCATTCATCCTCGGGGCACCGCGTTGGCTTGAAAGAATTGACTACCATTCTCCAGTCTCCTCCGACCGTCCCCAAAAAAAAAACGAAAGGGAAATTGCTCCGATCCTTTCCGTGCACCCGCAGCAAAACTCTAAAGGCCCAGCCGCGCGAACTGCGCACATGCACCTCTGTTAGCACATCTCTTTCTGGAGGCTGCTGCGCACGTAGAATCGAACACACACACACAGAGAAGAGAGAAAGAGAGATTTAAGTCAGTATTGTGAGAGGAAGAGGAGGAAGAGCATGGAAGATCTCTACGTTTGGCTCATCTCCTTCTTCTTCCTCATAGCCTTACTTGCCCTGGTTGTTTTCCAGGTCAATCCCTAAAATCCCTTTTCATTGTTATTTAACTTTTTAAAAATTATTATTTCAATTTGACATACATTATAATGAGCTCCTTTTCAATTTCAATTTCAATTTTATGGCGTAAAAGAAAGCAATCAAACAAACAAAAAAAGTTCACTTCTTGCTCACCAAAATGGCACTTTTAGTTTTAAGGGTCTATTTATGGTGTCACAGTGTGTGTGTTTTGACAATAATTTCTATGTTGGTGATACAAGAATAAAAGAATTAGGTACATTACTGGCAAATGCTAAAAGAAAACATAGTGCAACTTGAAAGCTCATAGATTTAATGAAAATGCATTTTCCCATTTGAGTAAGTTTTGTGTGTGTGTGTGTGTGTGTGCGCGCGTGCGCATTTTGTAATATAACATATGGGTTTCTCTACAAATTTAAAGTTCAACGGTGGATTCCTATGGCTTATAGCTTAGCTTAACTAGATATGATCCAAATGCATTTGTTCCTTCTATAGGCTTCTAATCTCTCTTATGGCTACTTACATTTGGTAGATTCTTAAAATCCTTTCTTTTTCTTTCTTGTTCGCTTACTTTGTCATTCTTTCATAATGGGAGTTCAGAAGTCTGCCCCTTAGTTTATTTTTCTTTCTTATGTTTTCTAGAATGGAGTTTTTTGAGTCACATGGATGTTTATTTTGTCCTTTGTTGTGGCGATTGGAATTGTCTTCCAATCCCAATGTTAAGTTGAAGCCGAAACCAAAGTACCATCATGAAGGAGTTCTGCTGGAAGAATTTCCTGGAGCCTACAAACAAATGAAATATCAGAAAAATTTGCCTCATAGTTTCTATTTTCGATCAAGAGAAAATGGAGACATATTTGATTCAGTTATATATTTTTATTTCCACATGAAACCTGAAAAGTGGTTGTTACCCATTACCTTGGTAGCACCAAGTTAGGATTTTTTGGTGTTACCTTTATTTTTCTTCAGTTTTGTTAGACTTGGTTTGGCAACCTCCATACCCAATTATTGTAGCTTGTTGAGGTGCTTAAGCACCAATCATCTTGTATCTGTGATGGCAATGCTAATGGCAGTAAGAGCAACTGTTTTAATGTTGAAATGGCTGGTGTTAAGAGTATGTTAGGGCGTAGATGTCTCTTTAAAAATGTTAAGGCATAGATTTAACTATTATGTATAATGCTGTAGTATCTGATTGGCATAATATTATTTCTACTGTTATACTTTTAAGGGATATGAAATTTACCACTTCAATTGTTGCAGCTGATGTGTCTAGCGGATCTAGAGTTTGATTATATCAACCCTTATGACTCTTCAAACCGGATAAACAGAGTGATTCTGCCCGAGTATATTGCAGAAGGAGTTCTAGGTGCCTTCTTTCTTCTAACGGGGCATTGGTGCATGTCACTGTTTTGTGGTCCATACCTCTACTATAATGTGAAACTGTAAGTTCTCTTACATTCCATATAATGCTGATGCAATGCATTATGATTACTTTGAACCTTGAAGTAAAGAGAAGAAAAAGATGAAGCTAGGATTACCAAAATCAAGACATATGCAAAAATAAGAGTAGACAAGAAATCAAACAAATAGGGAAAAGTGATTCTTGAGATGAAAGACAAGATAAACACTAAGAATCTAGAGTTAAGTTGATGAAGAGAGAAGAAAAGAAAGGAGGGAGGAGGATTGGGGATGGGAAGGACAGCTCTATCATAATTTTAAAATTCTTTACAATTACCATCTCTGCCGAAGAATTAATGTTTGAGCCCTCATGTAGTTTTGTTCTGACTTGTAGACACATAAACACAACATTTAGATAAGTATTAGAACGCTTCTTCAAGGCTTCAGACACTTTCACTGATTTTTGGATGTACATGGAAATGTAGGTTCCACACATGCTGGCTGATGATACTTAAACCCAAGTGCCATGGATAATTTTATGATATAGCTGTGATTTCTAGACAAATTTATGCTTTAGTGCAGTGATCGTGTCTTGGTGTTGTGAGCTACTGAATGTGCTATCTGTTTAGTTTTATGTTCTGACTAAGCATCCTCTTTTTTTGATTAGGTATATGAGAAAGCAGCACCTGGTAGATGTTACTGAGATATTCAATATGCTTCACAAAGAAAAGAAGATCCGGCTTTTCAAACTCTTCTATCTTGTTTTCCTCCTGTTTCTCTCGATATTCTGGTATGTGGCTCAGAAAGCTGCACTTCTTCTTTCAACTGTTCTTTTTCTGTATGTTCAATACTGCTTAGTTGCATTATCTTATTTGCACATTTTTTGTAGGATGATTCTAACTGCATTGGAAGACCATGATCAATAAGGGACAACGGCTGCCTTAACGGATTGTCTGAATGGTTGCCACTAATTGCTGTTCCTTATCAAGATTGTTGCCACCAAATTATGACTGATGTATTTTGCGGGAGATGGGTCAAGGGTTGTATGATTGTGTGGGATGGTAAATTCGTCGGTATAGTTCTGTGACATTTTTTCAAACTTCTGTTATAGCTGTAGTTTGAGGGATTTAGGGTTGTGTTTTCTAAGATTGGCAGGTTCAAGCAAATCTAAACTCGTGGGATAATATTTCTTGATTCAGTATTCAGACATTTTGCTGTCTCAAATATAAATCGGTGTTAATGAACAACGTATGCGTGCATGCATTGCAAGCTCCCTTGGTTTTTTTTAGTCAAGCTTAACTTCTATTTTCTTTATTAATCCACAGAATCATGATATAAGCTTCCGATTGCACAGCAATTTAGTCACGAGTCACTCTTTAAATGTGTAATTAAGATCAAATTCACTTTTAGAAATAAACCTCAATTATTATAATTTAGCCATGGCACTGGTTGATGTAGCTACACTGACCAAACAGGCATGGCTTGCATTCACCAAGGCCTCATTAGCAGCCATGGTTATGACATGATTGGCGATTCAGGAGGGGATGATTGATAATTTTTCAAGTTCATACACCATTTTTAAAGGTTTTATAATTTGATGTATAAATTTTAAACCACCAAATTAAAATTTTGTCTGCTACAGTTGTGGTCCTTGATGACTGTGGTTAAATGCAGTTTCTATTTTAGTTTTGATAGATTACATCATTATCAACTTGGGTCTGTAAAAAAAGACGAAGAAGAAGAAAGAAACAAATAATTTGAAGTTGTAACCGGGAAGCCTGGGCAATTGTCGTTGCTATGATTTTCAAAATTTTAGACTAATCTCACAACATGGGGTTCGAACCAACGGCAACAGAGTTAGGGCCTTTGCGCGCTTCCAACCAACCTACACTGGCTGCTGTTGATTAAGTACCGGATTATTCTTTTTTATAGAGTCCCACATCGGGCTATTATAATAGTAATTTACACCTTAAATATAGGGGTATTTTTGATAATAACACCAAGACCTTTGGGATAAAGCCCCACTCCTATAATAACCAAAAGGAAATCTATTGGATTTGGGTGACTAAGTTGGAGACAATATCGATGCTAGTGGTGGACCCATGTGGGATTTGGTACTAGCATTGCATAATGTCGGTTGGGTAATCCTACGAGTGTTTAGTGTTCGGTACAAACACTCATTAGTGTGAGTGGTGGCCCTATGCATTGGTTCAGTGTACCAACACGCATAAAATAGAGGCCCACTACTAACAGCACCGAGGCCTTTTATAAAATTTTATTACGTTTACATCTTTTTGTATTAAATTACATATTTAATTTCTTTTTCAAATCCCAAACAAAATGGAATTTATAGTACAACGTTGAATTTAATTAAGAGACCCCAAAGACAAAAGGCAACAGTTGTGATTGCTTATGGTACGGGTAATTCAAGCCACTGAAAACAATTGGATCACATAACTACGGGGCCTTTTCACCATAGCCATCTTTCTCGAGTTTAGATAACAGTTTAATTTTTTACCCAAAAAAAACACAATTTAACTAAAAGACCATGAAAACATTATATTAAATTCAAGCAAAGCAAGCAACACCTAGGTTTCTAAACTTTCTATCATCTAGTTGACGAAATCCTTAAACCCCAGTAACCGCTGCGATTTCCGGGTTCTTAGCTCCAATCTAAGCTCAGATTTGGTTGATTTGTAAAGATTTTATTTTTATTTTTAGTTTTTGGGTATAAGTTGAGGAAACTTATGAATATTATTTGATTTATTTCGTTTAATATTACCCGTAATTTGATTTACTTAGCTAGATCATTGTTCATAGCTGCTTCTCCTTTATTTTGTATCACAATTTACATAAAAATAAAAACCCGTAACTAAGATTTAAATTCTGTAATGAAGGCTTAGCTGCAATCCTTTGGAGTGTTGATTGCTACTTCTATATTGTCTCATTTCTCTTATTAATTGTTATACTTTTGTTCAGTGGATGAGTTTGATGGTTTGGAAGTAGATGTGGGTTAATTTTTTTTTTTGATAAAAAAAAAAATATTTAGGGGGAGATTGTCTACTTTCATCACTAGCGTCAGGTCAGATCCATAACCTTGAGTCGGAAGGACTTACGCATAGGCTAATTTACATGTTTAATCAGTTGGATTTTTGACTCTTAATTTTATTTTTCTTAATTTTGTATCAATTTTTTGCTTAATTATATATGTAATTCATAATCAGCGTGACAATGTTATATTTATTCTAAGGGTCAACAGAAGAAGTATGAATGCAAATAAAATTATCTGGAATATAAAAAAACCCTTTTAAAAAGAAATAAAATAAAATATTTATTAATAAACAAAAGAAATTGAATAAAATAGAAGAGAGACTGGGCTAAATAAATACACTGAGAGAGGGTGACCCCAACCGAAACCCCGGGGGATAGACAAAAGCTCCACCGACCTCTGCAGCAGAGGTATGTATGCAAATGTTAACATCTTCAATTTCAAAATTCGATATTGTTCGTTGCTTCTCCATGATTCGCCTTTTGTTTCTACCATCTATTTGGGCAATTTAAATATTTTTAATTAACTTTTTTGCTTCTTTTGGGACTTCGGGGTTCGCAGAAAGAGCTTGGAATCGTTGTTTTTCTGGGCGTGTAATTGTGTTTGGTCCTTATACTGAACGGGTTAATGGGTTTGATCTAATTTGGGTTTATTTTGTTCATATGCTGTTCATAACAATTTTTTGTGTTTTCACCATAATCTCTATGGGTTTGATCTAATTTGGGTTTATTTTGTTTCATATGCTGTTCATAACAATTTTTTGTGTTTTCACCATAATCTCTATGATATTATATTTGCGTAAAAGAATTAGTTTAGGCACTGAATCCATCAAACACTGGCTAAATATGTAAATGGTTTAACAGAGACTGCTATGTCATGTAATGGAACTATTTTCATTGCTTTGATTAATTCTTTCTTGTG
Organism: Prunus padus; assembly: GCA_024362665.1. Taxonomy (NCBI): domain Eukaryota; kingdom Viridiplantae; phylum Streptophyta; class Magnoliopsida; order Rosales; family Rosaceae; genus Prunus; species Prunus padus. The sequence continues at coordinate 9,693,920 of JANFAM010000005.1, read as the reverse complement.
ACGCTTAGGACTAGAAGTTATACCATTAAGCCTTGGCTTAGCATATCAACTATCTCTTCCTTGTATGCTAAGGTTTAGGATCATTAGAATCAAAGTATCTTGGTCTCATCTCTGGGTTTTTGTTGCTGTTGTTGCAGTTCAGAATTTTTGAGGGTTTTGATACGAGATGGTGAACGCCACTAAAGGATTGTTCATCTCTTGGTAAGATAATTGTATGAACTTTCTGTTGTGCATTTCTTAATTTTACGAAAACAAGCATGGGTTTCGTGGATATTTGGTTGCGGTTCCTCCTCTCCTTCACATATTATAAAACTATGTCAAAACATAATAATGAAAATGTGAGAAGTTTTAACATTTTGTATTGCTGATTGTCATTTGGTTTGACAGCTTTTCTCTTTTGGGTGTTAGTCTTGACCTTTTTTCTACTGGTAGCTCCAATGGAGTGTATGGTCATCACAGATTGACAATAATGTTTTTGAGTTGAAAGTGAGGCCTTGATTATGAAGCTTCTGGCTTATGTAAATTCTATGATACAAAGAACAATCCACCAATAGATTTTGATTTATCCAGGCATTCATTGCCTGTTGACTTGATCCAGCAGTTCCTAAAAGAGTAGTTTGAGTTGCTTCTTTTTCCCTTGTCAAGCTCTCTTTGTTTCCAAAACCAACCATTTGTAATTCTCTTGTGCAGCGACATACCTATGGCGCAATTCATCATCAATTACAACAATACACTGCCCCCTTCACAGCAATTCATAATACATGTCTTGGATAGTACTCACCTGTTTGTGCAGCCCCATGCAGCTGAAATGATAAGAAGCGCCATTTCCGAATTTAGAGATCAGAATTCTTATGAGAAGCCTACTTGAATCCTTTAGAGACCAAATTGGTCACATTGTATTTGTATCTTGGTTTATTGTGTCCATGTATCAAATCTCTCTTCCATCTCTTTGTCAACTGTAGCTCTTATTTGAACACATTGAAGTGAGCCACACAGCTTTTTGAAAAAAAATTGGTTGACGTTGTTCCGATTTATTTAGTCACACACACACATTTGCTTCCAAACTGGTTGTGCAAGGATAATGGGTTCCTTTCCTTTGCAATTACTTGTGAATCTAATGAGATTGGATGATTTAATTCTAAACCACCAAATTAAGATTTTGTCTGCTACTGTTGTGCTCCTTGATGACTCTGGTTATTATAATGGAAAATGCAATTTCTATTTTATTTTTGATAGATTACATGTTTATGAAAAGAAAAAAAAACAAAGAAGAATGGAAGAAAAGATTATAAAAAATTTTACTCATTGTGTCGCCAGGTTCTCGAACAGACGAACTTAACAATAAGGGCCTCGCGGTCTGCCAACTGAGCTAGACGTGCTGTTGCTGTTTTAATTATGCATTGTTCCTATTTATAGAGTCCTACATCGGGCTATTATAATAGGGTTAATGCTAGACTTACCACATTTTCCTACCATATTGTATACCACATCTTTAATGTAGTAGGAAAATGTGGTAAGCCTAACATTTTCCTTATAATAGTAATTTACACCTTAAATATAGGGGTGTTATTGATGATAACACCAAGGCCTTTGGGATAAAACCTCATACCTATAATAACCAAAAGAAAATCCATTAGATTTGGGTAGAAAGTTGGGGACAATATCGGTGCTAGTGGTGGACCTATGCGGGATTTGGTACTAGCATTGCATAGTGCTGGTGAGGTAACCTACGAGAGTTCGGTACCAACACGCATTAGTGTGAATAGTGGCCCTATGCATTGCTTCAGTGTACCAACACGCATAAAATAGAGGTATGCATTGCTTCAGTGTACCAACACGCCAACACGCATAAAATAGAGGTATGCATTGCTTCAGTGTACCAACACGCATAAAATAGAGGCCTATTACTAACAGCACTGAGGCCTTTTGTACAAAATTTATTCCCATATCCACATCTTTTCGTATTAAATTATATTTTTAATTTCTTTTTAAAATCTGGCAAAACAAAGAAAAAAGAAAGAGACAACCTTTACCCAGAAAAAAGAAAAAGAAAAGAGAACAAGTGTTGCCGGCTCTAGCGGATCCCGCCTCAGTCTATTTCTTCTTTCTCTATCCCAAGCTCCCAACTTCCTATCTCTGTTTGCGAAAGTGGCAGTCTCTTTTCACCCGACCACTTCTACTCCAAGCTTTCAGCCCCAAGCTAGACTCGCTCCTCCTCTCAGGTTCTCTCTCACATGGGTTAAAGCTTCAATATTTAGGTACTCACTGCCTCTCTTGTTAGATAAGTTTGCTCTTCTTTTCTGCGACGTATCAATAATTGATTTGCTTTTCTTTTAACAAAACTAAGGAACTTTTGGAGCTGAAAACCCCAACTTGACCGTTGAGTTCTACGGCAAAGTTAATAAGAGCCTTCAATCCAGGTAACTAAATTATGGGCTTGTATACATTTGTTTAATCCTTCCTAATTTTGATGGTTTTGTGCCAAAAGTTAGCGTATATCCAAGATATTGGTTGTAAATATCCTAGTGCAGCTAACTCCAATATGGTGTTTGAATGAGGTTCTTGTGTACTGGTTTCCTAAAAATTTATCTGTTTGAATTTTGGGCTATGCGGCGACAATGAGATTGTTTATTTGTTTGTTGTATTATCTAATATAATGAGATTGTTTATTTATTTGTTTGTTGTATCATCTTAGACTTTTTTCTTTGTTCCTCAATGAAGTATCGTTGAGAGACTGCAAGGATGTGGCTGATTACAGCCTATAATCACAAAATAAAAACTGAGGTTGGCTTGTTTCTGTTGTATGGTAAAAATTATAATTGTTTGTTCTATTCTTGACATGCCATCTAAGTTGTTATATTCTTTCCCTTCTTTGGTATGAGGCCTTCTTTAGTCTACCATTTTTCAGGAAAATAAATATGCTCAATTTGGTGTGATTCTGTTGAAATAAACAGAATAAGTTACAATTTAGCGTGATAACTTTTTTTATCTGAGAGACTTGTGGAATGCTCTAGTAAGTCATTACAGTTAATTTCATATGAATTGGACATACAGTTTGTTGACCTAGAAGGTTATAGGTACATGTTATAAAAGCAGATATGAAACACATCTAGGGATGGCCCCTTATTTTGTGTATCACCAGCAAGGAGGCTTGCAGTCCACTCATGCTGATTATTTGAACCAATTTCCTTTTACATCTCTCTTGAAGCTTTTTTCTTTGTATTTTTTATCCAAATATTTCAAATGATCCTGTGCATTTAGTATTTGATTTCTATTGTCAATTCCAAATCTTCCCTAAACCTATCTTGGTAGCTAGATACAAAATAAAAGATAAAAGTAGATCAAATTGACATCTTAAGTCAACTTTTTTGAGTGGATTTCAACTTAATGGAGTTTTAGTGGAATCCCATTTTGATTGTGTTTCTCTAAGAAATCTTCTGTTTTCTGGGAATGTAGTATTGAGAACGTGTTATTTTCATTTGGCAGAATATAGAGGAAGAGTTTGGCAATCAGATTTTGGCAACAATGGTGATGTAGTACTGCCCTTAGGTATTAGATTAAGCACTTAAACATTCGAACAGAGAAGAATATAAGAGATCGAGGAAAAGAAATATAGATCGAAAAGACGAGATAAAGGGCAGAAACAGTAGCACAAAGATGAATATCAGAAAACAAGGCCTAGGAAATCCAAGTTGAGCTTGGCTCAACTCAACTTTGGCACTCTTCTCATGTCTTGTCTAAGAAGGTGATCAAAGCTCAACTGTCTGAAAGTGCAAAATTTGCCACCTGAACTTGGAGGTTTTGAAAACTTGGTCTCAATTCAATTCTTACTATCTTTTCCAAAGCATGAAGAGAACAAGAAAATGAATCCAAATGGTCAAAATCTTATATTTTTACTGAATAAAAGTCTAACCTTGAACCAACTAAAACAAATCCATGCACCCATTATCACCAATGGCCTTAACCAGCTTCAGAGCCTCTTGCTCCGCCAAGTCCTCCACTCAAATTTCACTTACTCTAGAACTATAGCTCAGTATGTGCACCAAATCCTTCACAATTTGCAAAACCCAGATGACTTTTCATGGGGTTGTGCCATTCGTTTCTTCTCTCTGCATTGCCAGTACAAAACGGCTTTGTCTCTTTACGTTCAAATCAAAAGACTAGGACTGTGCCCAACTAGTTTTGCTGTGTCCTCAGCTCTAAGGGCATGTGCTAGGATTGTACATAAGGTGGGTGGGATTTCAATCCATGCCCAGGTTCATAAGTATGGGTTTTGCGGCTGTGTTTATGTACAAACTGCCCTTTTGGACTTGTATTCTAAACTGGGTGACATGGAAATTGCACGGAAGGTGTTTGATGGAATGACAGAGAAGAATGTGGTTTCTTGGAATTCTATCTTATCTGGGTATTTGAAAGCTGGGAATATGGAAGAGGCTCAGGTGGTGTTTGATGAGATTCCGAATAAGGATGTTGTGTCTTGGAATTCAATGGTTTCAGGATATGCAAGAATAGGAAATATGGACAAGGCGTTTTTCTTGTTTCAACAAATGCCAGAGAGGAGTTCAGCTTCTTGGAATGCAATGATTAGTGGTTTTGCGGATTGTGGAAGAATGGAATCGGCACGAAGCATTTTTGATTCCATGCCATTAAGAAATAAAGTTTCTTGGATTGCCATGATTAGCGGGTACTCAAAATGCTGCAATGTTGAGTCTGCTCGTCAACTCTTTGATCAGATGAGTGAGAAAGATGTGCTCTCGTTTAATGCCATGATAGCTTGCTATGCGCAAAATAGTCAACCAAAGGAGGCCATTGAGCTGTTCAACCGGATGCTTAAACCGGAGGTGAATATTCAACCGAATGAGATGACTTTGGCGAGTGTTATATCTGCTAGTTCACAACTGGGAGATTTGAAATTTGGGTTATGGATTGAGACATATATGAGTAAGGATGGAATTGAATTAGATGATCATTTGGCTACTGCTTTAGTTGACTTGTACACAAAATGTGGAGACATTGAAAGGGCATATAAGTTGTTTCATGGCTTGAAAAAGAGAGATGTAGTTGCTTATTCGGCGATGATCTTGGGTTGTGGAATAAATGGTAAGGCAGTTGATGCAACCAAGATGTTTGAGGAGATGGTAAATGCCCAAATTTGCCCAAATTTGGTCACATACACTGGGCTACTAACTGCCTATAACCATGCTGGTTTGGTTGAAGAAGGCTACCGATGCTTTAATTCAATGAATGACCATGGAGTTGTGCCTTCAGGCGATCATTATGGGATCATGGTCGACCTTTTAGGCAGGGCAGGACAGTTTGACAAAGCACTTGAGCTAATAAGGAGCATGCCGATGCAACCTCAAGCTGGGGTGTGGGGAGCTTTGCTTCTTGCTTGCTCATTACACAACAATGTTGAGCTTGGAGAGATTGCTGCTCGGAATTGCTTTACATTGGAGCCTGATAAAAGTGGTTATTATGCTCTTCTTGCCAACATTTATGCTTCTGCTGAGAGATGGGACGATGCGAGGAGATTGAGAAAGGTTATGGAGAAGAAAGGATTCACCAAGATTCCTGGGTGTAGCTGGATGCAATCAATTTGAATTGTTTTAGTACAATTACAAGCTCAGAAGTACAACATGTACAATAGTTGGGCAGGATTTAAGTTAGAATTCCAGCAGTTCCTAAAAGAGTAGTTTGAGTTGCTTCTTTTTCCCTTGTCAAGCACTCTTTGTTTCCGAAACCAACCATTTGTGATTCTCTTGTGCAGTGCAGCGACATACCTATGGCGCAATTCATCATCAATTACAACAATACACTGCCCCCCTCACAGCAATTCATAATACATGTCTTGGATAGTTCTCACCTGTTTGTGCAGCCCCATGCAGCTGAAATGATAAGAAGCGGCATTTCCGAATTTAGAGATCAGAATTCTTATGAGAAGCCTACTTGAATCCTTTAGAGACCAAATGGTCACGTTGTATTTGTATCTTGGTTTATTGTCAATGTATCAAATCTCTCTTCCATCTCTTTGTCAACTGTAGCTCTTATTTGAACACATTGAAGTCAGCCACAGAGCTTTTTGCTTTTTGAAAAAAATTGGTTGACGTTGTTCCGATTTTTCTAGTCACACATATGCTTCTAAACTGGTTGTGCAAGGGTAATGGGTTCCTTTCCTTTGCAATTGCTTGTGAATCTAATTAGATTGGATGATTTAATTTTGAACCACCAAATTAAGATTGTCTGCTACTGTTGTGCTCCTTGATGACTCTGGTTATTATAATGGAAAATGCAATTTCTATTTTATTTTTGATAGATTACATGTTTATGAAAAAAAAATGAACCACAAGGTGTGGTGCAGTTGGCAAACTGCCACTTCCAATTGGCGAGTTACCTGGTGTTTCAATGGCTGGGGTTCGAAAAACACTTTGTGGTCAGGGGCAAGCCGAACCCCGAGCGGAGATTAATCTCACTCTTTGGGTGTGAGGACACCTCATGGTATTTACCCCAAAGAAAAAAAATGGAAGAAAAGATTCTCAAACATTTATACTCATTGTCGCCAACCGTGGTGCTCGAACAGACGACCTTAACAATAAAGGCCTCGCTCTCTGCCAACTGAGCTTGACATGCTGTTGTTGTCTAAATAACGCATTATTCTTATTTATAGAGTCCCATATGCTAGTATAGTAGTAATTTACACCTTAAATATAAGGGGTGTTATTGATAATAGCACCAAGGCCTTTGGGATAAAACCCCACACTTATAATAACCAAAAGGAAATTTATTGGATTTAAGTAGCTAAGTTGGGGACAATATCGGTACTAGTGATTGATCTATGCGGAATTTGGTACTAGCATTGCATAGTGCCAGTGGGGTAATCCTACGAGAGTTTGGTACCAACACGTATCAAATAGAGGTCCACTACTACAGCACGGAGGCCTTTTGTTAAAAAATTTCGCATTTCCGCATCTTTTCGTATTAAATTAAAATTTTAATTTCTTTTTAAAATCTGGCGAAACAAAGAAAAAAGAAAGAGACAACCTTTACCCAGAAAAAAGAAAAAGAAAAGAGAACAAGTGTTGCTGGCTTTAGCGGATCCCGCCTCAGTCTATTTCTTCTTCCTCTATCCCAAGCTCCCAACTTCCTATCTCTGTTTGTGAAAATGGCAGTCTCTTTTCACCCGACCACTTCTACTCCAAGCTTTCAGCCCCAAGCTAGACTCGCTCCTCCTCTCAGGTCTCTCCCACATGGGTTTTGCTGTTTTTCTCTCTTTTCTTCTTTAATTAAATTTTTAAATCAAGAAAACAAGATAAATCTATGTTTTTAATTGTAATCAGCAATTTTTCTTCCACAGTGTTGCAACAAAGCATTATTCAGGGTTAAGGCTTCAATCTTTAGGTACTCACTGCCTCTCTTGTTAGATAATTTTGGTCTTCTTTTCTGCGACGTATCAATAATTGATTTGCTTTTCTTTTACCAAAACCAAGGAACTTTTGGAGCTAAAAACCCCAACTTGACGGTTGAGTTCTACGGCAAAGTTAATAAGAGCCTTCAATCCAGGTAACTAAATTATGGGCTTGTATACATTAGTTTAATCCTTCCGAATTTTGATGGTTCTGTGCCAAAAGTTAGCGTATATCCAATATATTGGTGGTGCCCAACTTTTTTAAGAGTATTAACAGGGTGTAATTATCCTAGTGCAGCTAAGGCAATCCTGCTTCATTAAACTTCATTATGGTGTTTGAATGAGTTTCTTGCGTGCTGGTTTCCTAAAAATTTATCCGTTTGAATTTTGGGCTATGCGGCAACAATGAGATTGTTTATTTGTTTGTTGTATTTTCTAATATAACGGAGTTTTAACCATAATAAGACACTCAAAATCGTGAATCTTAGACTTGTTTCTTTGTGCCTCAATGAAGTATCGTTGTGGGATTGCAAAGATGTGGCTGATTATAGCCTATAATCACAAAATAAAAACTGAGGCTGGCTTGTTTCTGTTGTATGGTAAAAATTATAATTGTTTGTTCTATTCTTGACATGCCATCTAAGGTGTTATATTCTTCCCTTCTTTGGTATGAAGCCTTCATTGTTTTCAATGATATCTCAAATATGTGTAGATCCATGCATGTATCTTGTATGTGCGGTGTAAGGCTACATTGTGTATATCTTAGAATTATTATTTTTTGAATAATAAGTGGTATATCCTTGATATTTGCAAACCCCCCCCCTAGAGATGAGAAGTGCAAATTCATATTTTTAGGAGCATAACTTATCCTCATTACTAGGTTAGTGCCCACTCTGTTGTCAGGTTAAAATATATATTTACAAGTATCCTGAAATTCCAGTGGATGGGGAAGCTAATGATTGTGATTCGTTTTGATTACTGTTGCATTAGTTATTGTTCTCTAGCTGACTCTTTAGTCTACCATTTGTCAGGAAAATAAATATGCTCAATTTGGATTGATTCTTTTGAAATAAACAGAATAAGTTACAATTTTTCATGATAACTTTTTTTTTTTTAATCCGAGAGGTGTTTAAATTACTAAATCAGTATGTTAAAGCATGGATGATGCATCTCTATGTTTGAACTTTTTCAGGACACGTAACCAAAGACCATCACGAGCGCGAATTGGAATGATGCCTATAGGGACACCAAAGGTGCCCTATAGAACTCCTGGTGAGGGAACTTGGCAATGGGTTGATTTGTGGAATGCTCTAGTAAGTCATTACAGTTAAGTTCATATGAATTGGACATACAGTTTGTTGACATAGAAGGTTATAGGTACATGTTATAAAATAAGATATGAAACACATCTAGGGATGGCCCTTTATTTTGTGTATCACCAGCAAGGAGGCTTGCAGTCCACTCCTGCTGATTATTTGAACCAATTTCCTTTTACATCTCTGTCGAAGCTTTTTTCTTTGTATTTTTTATCCAAATATTTCAAATGATCCTGTGCATTTAGTATTTGATTTCTATTTTCAATTCCAAATCTTCCCTAAACCTATCTTGGTAGCTAGATAAAAAATATAAAAAAAACGTAGATCAACTTGACATCTTAAGTCAACTTTTTTGAGTGGATTTCAACTTAATGGAGTTTTAGTGGAATCCCATTTTGATTGTGTTTCTCTAAGAAATCTTCTGTTTTCTGGGAATGTAGTACCGAGAACGTGTTATCTTCATTGGGCAGAATATAGATGAAGAGTTTAGCAATCAGATTTTGGCAACAATGCTGTACCTTGACACTATTGATTCTTCCAAAAGGCTTTATATGTATATCAATGGTCCTGGTGGAGATGTGAGCTATCAGATTTTCATGATGATTATACTTCTTTCTTGATAATCTTTTTCCATGTTTCATATAACTGAAACTTGCACCATTTTGCAGCTTACTCCGAGCATGGCTATCTATGATACTATGCAGAGCTTAAAGAGTCCCGTTGGCACCCATTGTGTGGGCTATGCCTATAATTTAGCAGCCTTTCTTCTTGCAGCTGGAGAAAAGGTAATAGTACTGAATCCAAGTTGATAACATCCTTAATACTAATACTCATCACGAAGGTGGTGAACGCAAGTTTTTTTCTTGAAGCATTATCTTTATGTTCGATGTGACTTAAAAGGATTGTTGCTTTCATCTATTTCTAACTAAGATGGTTGAACTCTGAAATTCCACCTTTTTAAAATTTCTGCTTTGCTTAGGGCAATCGATTTGCAATGCCACTATCAAGGATTGCGCTACAATCTCCTGCCGGGGCTGCTCGTGGTCAGGTATTACTGCTTCCTGTCATGCCATGAAAAGCTGCGATATATACCTTTCATGTTTGTAGATTTTTGGTCCTTGTGGTGTTCATGAATCTTTACAAAATCTTGTGGCAGGCTGATGACATACAAAATGAAGCAAATGAACTTCTCAGAATCAAAGATTACCTCTATAACGAGTTGGCTAAGAACACTGGCCAGCCAGTTGAAAAGGTTAGCTAGTTTGACAAGTAAAACCTATAATCGCTTTTGGGTTAGGTGGTTTTATGACCACATTAAGCGTTGTTACTCATCTGTTTCAATAAGTGATGCACAAGCTTGATGAATTACCATTTACAAGATTAAACATTATTAGTTATGGTTTCTTAGTCTGAAGTTGAATGATGACTAACTTTAGACATCACCTGAACAAAAGATGCCTGTGTTGATCTTGGATTCAATTTTGATATCCTGAACTGTTTATATGCAGATTAACAAAGACTTAGGTCGGATGAAGCGGTTTAATGCACAGGAGGCTCTCGAGTATGGGCTCATTGATCGTGTAGTTAGGCCACCTCGTATTAAGGCTGACTCACCTCCCAAGGATGCGGGAACAGGTCTTGGTTAGTGTAACTGTTGCTCGGCGGGCAAATTGGATGATGGTAGCTATATAGTGTTCAAAATGCTTCTGAAGTTCATTTTTATGTTCGTGTAGTATTCTACTTAGTCATAATTGTTGCATAGAATTTTTGTCCCTTTGATCTTTCGAAGGAAGAAAACACATGAAGTCTTTGGGAAATAACTATTTGCTAAGAGAAGTGTATCATTTTTACTCACAGGTTTGTCCATTAAAGTTGCCTAGAGAAGAAAAATATATAGATTCATCCATTGGGTGGTCGAATTCTCTTTTTCCATTGACTATCTAATGAGGGGCAGTGAAAGCAGTATTATTTACAAAGATTCTCCACCAAAAAGGGGATTATAAGATGAATAGCAATATAGAAATCAGTTATGGTCTTGAAGATAATAAAGTCTCAAGAAAGGTACACATTATAGGGCAGAGAATGAAAGAGAGAGACAAAGGAAAAGAAAAGTAAGTTTGTATTATTTTCTTGAGTTTTGCTACATACAGTGGATAAACTACAAATTTGATTGTGTGTTTGTAAGAGATAATTTTGCTCGCCAAGTTTCATCTATCTTCTTGATAAATTGGAGGGTAATCTGTCTACATCTGTAAGGGGTTGTAATGCTTCTTCACAAGTAGCTAAACTGCAAAGGATTGGAGACTATCCCTTAACCTCTCTTCCTTCCATCCCTTGTTAACCTTATCAATGAAGTCTTCAATTCTTTTCTCCAAATTACTGTCGTGTTCATCCATGTCTCCCCAACCAATCTCGTCATCGCTACCATTGTCATCATCATCTTCGTGGTAACCATCAGAATCAAAGCTATAATCTTCACTTTCGTCATCAACACGGTCACTGCCATTGTCATAACCATCCAGATTCAAGTATTTATCACTCTTTGTATCCTCAACATCATTGTCTGCGTCTTCTTCTAGTTCATACTGATGATATCGGAAAGGTATGATACCGTCAACTTCCCCGGAAGATGGCCTGTGACTTCCAACAATGATGGCGACGATGATGATGTTAAATAGTGAAAACACAAACAGAGGATTGGATGAGAAATGAAAACTGTGTTTCGAGATTGATTGTAGCAAAGAGCTGAGGACAAGAGCAGCAGCTATGAAGAGTAAGAGAAAGACAGTTCCTGGTACCCCAACAAGCCTCATGCCCTGGTTTAAACTAACAGGTGTGATTGTGATAGTTTAATTCTGAAGTCTCCTCTGTGAAGGGATTATAATTTATAGAGTTTAGAACTTTTTGCATCAACCTATTTGTTTTAGGTGGTTTTCCCGGAAAGTTTGATAGCGTATATTATGGTTAAGTAATGAAAACTTCCAAGCATAACTTAGCCCCTAATTTTCTGGGTTTCCTTGCTCAGAAAACATGAGGCCTCCTTTATTGAGTTCTCTAGCTAAAATGTGACCGTGTCTTAGAACCCACCTAGAAAAGGACAAGCCAAATGTCCAAGTTTCACCCATTTCACAATTGGGTGTAATTTGGGCAAACGTAAAATTAATCAAGACAATACAAATTTGAAGTATCTGTTGGGAGAACCAAAGTCATCCTGATCATTAGTTTAATATGTTTTAATATCTCAATAATGGTATTATTTTGGTTATCTTCACAAGAAATGGGTCAGAATTTTGAAACCCAGGCATTGTTCATGGATGTAAATCAACTATATCACACTCTGTGGTATTGGACAAGCCAATTTGAGCAGAACATTAGTGGAGATGGCTTTGAAGAAGTGACTTGGAGATGTTGGTATCTGATTACTTCTACGTTTGGATATAAAACACAATTTCTGGGAAACTTCATTGGAGGTTTTTTCTAGGCTCTTGAAAAAAAAACAAAAAACAAAAAAAAAGGAAGAAGAAGAAACTTCCTAGGCACTGACCTTAAGATTTTTGTTTTTTTGTTTTTGCATGAAACTTCTTGGAGATGAGGAAACATCCCAAGATTCTGGGATGATTTGAAGTGGACAGATTGAGAAAAAAATATATTACATGCAAGTATAACTGACTACGAAATGTGTTTTTGTTTGTCGCAATGGAAACACACTTTGAGATGATACAGAGCCAAGGAGATGGACTAAATAGAATTGACCGTGCGTGGTTCTTTCAATCTGATTTGTTTAATTCCATTGTTGATATCACTTCATAAATCTCAATGCCAACGATGAATTCTTCATGTTAACGACAGTTGACTTGAGTTGAGCTCACTGACCGTTTAACAAGTGAAAGAGACGAAATCTTTGAAAACAAAAACAATCCAAAGTCAGTGTTTTGTTCTCAGGCACCAAAGTTCTTTACATGGGCACAGAAGTTACTTAAATTCCTGTCTTCAACCTTCATCTGACCAAGTCATGGGGATGAAAGCTGAAAATTACAGATTACTACCAGTTTTATTTTGCAGAGGCTAAAAACATTGCTGAGTTGAACCAACAGAAGCAAACAATTGAGACAGAGTGAATAGGTGTCAAACAACTTCCAAATCACATTACATCAATCCAAAGAAAGGCAGATTCTGATGCTAATATTACATCATCAAACTACTCTAGAGGACACAACAGGCTACATAAGCAGCACTAGAAGCCTACCTAAGCGGCTAATTTAAATAACACCTCAAACGGGGGCAAACCCCATGACGATACTAGTAGTCAACAAGTTTACAGACAACAAACAAGAAGTGAGATGCAACGGCTGGGACTTGGGAGTTTAATCTGCCACTGTGGTCAGTCAGAAACCTCATATTGCAACTATAAGCGCATGCTCTTTCAGATTACACCTCCAGGCAAAGATACATTAATGTCAGTCTTGGTTTTCGGATCCGATGGCAATGAAGACCAATTATCTCCACGGAAGGAAGTCGAAGATGAGAAGTTTGGTTTTGGATCAACACTAGAAATAGGAACAGCCATAGTTGGCGTTGCATTGTTGATGTAATCATGTTTCTGTTTCTTGGGCTTCTGCTCATGCTGGTTTCCTGACAGAAAACTGCCTACTACAACCTGATTTAAATCAAGGAAGAAATCTCAGATCATGGTTTCTTGTGATTAAAAAGCAGCTCATAACATAACCATGCTGACTTTCTGGGTTTCTTTTGGGTGCAAACGGCCAAGGTTGGCCTAAAAGTTTGGACTCAAGGATGCGGGTAGAAATTCGGAAATAAAAAAGCCATACCTGCACAGGACTTGCAGCTACTAACAGACCAGCTACACCACCACCTACAACACGCCCATCTGGACTTGCCAAAGAAACGCTCATCCCACCTGATCTGCTTCTTGTCCCTCCAGTTTCATTGGGCATAAATGAACCAGATAAAGATAGTATCTCAAAACGCCCCTGCAAGAACAAGAATGCAAAGATATGGGAATTCCACTAGTGATTCACAAAAGAAGATATAATAACTACAAAAGATACGATCTTGGAAATTCAAATGTACAAGCATAAAGAATTGGTCTTTCATTTAGGCAAATACAATGAAAAACAATCATTAAATCAATTATCAGAAATCAGGGCTGCATAAGGGGAAAAGGTGGAAAACCATGTGGATTGAGGCAGTAACAAGTTTGACGAGCTAAACAGTTATGCAAGGATGATGGACTAATTTAGTACATTTCCAAATCATGAGTGGAAAGACTTAAGGCATAATTCTTCCAATCTAACCATTCCAATGGTGAAATTTTGATTATAGCAAAAGTATTAGTCTTCATTCATTATAATCACCCATCCCTATTGGCTATTAGACTACACTTCACTGTCAACTGCGATTCTCTCATCTGGTTCTAGTTATGGGGCTGTAACAGCACCACATCTGCTAAGGTGTTCATTAATCTACTTGTCCAATAAATGGACAAAAGTTCACTTATCCCCAAAAAAGAGAAGAACAGTAGGCTCAAGGGATGTAACTACAAACTGACTAATAGAATAAGCCTCACTTTTCACATTATGACATAATAAGTAAATAACTGGCATGCCAACAAAAAGCTCCCATCTTAAAGGGGAGGAAAAAGAACCTCGTAGTCCATGTAATGTAAGGATTAAGCATTATTAATAACAAACTAGCTACCAACTCAAGAAGTTTCAGCATACTCATTAACAATGACGATGGAAAGGGATCAGAGTAAGAGCATGCTACTCAATATAATCAGCAATAAGAAAAAAAAAAATCAACTCTGAAAACTAATTATGCTTATCATGCTACACATAGCAGAATATTACAGAAATAAAATATATATCAAACACTAAACAAGTTATTTTTAATAGAATATCGACAATACCTCAAAAATGGCACATTACAGAACTAACGGAAATAAAGATATCATCAAAATGAGGATAAGATGCATCACCTCATATGTCAATGTACCGCCAGAAGAATCAGGCTGACGAAGTGTCACACTTGATATAACACCATTTGCGGAGAGCACACATATAGCTCGAGGACCTTGTTGAGAAAATGATATAATCTTCATCATGACATCCTAAGACAACCACAGTTGTTACAGGAAAAGTCAACTTAAGTGCTTAAAGTACTCACTGAAGTGAAGAACCAAGAAACTAGTAACATAAAAGATCTGACAATGTAAAAAAGGTCACTAATTAGTGAAAGAACCAAAGAACATCCGCCGAACCTAGTACTTACAATTGGCCATCTCCAGCTATTTAAGCAATGTAACCATTCATTTAGACCAACCATTGACATCATGAAGGTTCTCGCAATGCAGGATATGACATAAACATAATTATTAGAGTCAATTACCTCGCCCGAATTAACAGTGATGATATGGGGTGTAAAATTAGCACCGACAGAGCATGCAACCCATTCACCTACAAAAAAAGGAACTCTTGCAAGATTAGCCACATAAAAAGGAGCTCTCCACTTTGTGATAGGTTTTTTGACATATGCCCTTCACATCAAGGTACTTGTTCCCTAAATCAAAATAAGGCAAAGTAATGTAGAGCCTAAATAATCTTTCCATCATTCGTTAAAAAACATTAATCTTCAGTTTTTACCAAAAAAGAGTGTTGACTCAGACTTGGCCAACTGCAGATCTCAACAGACACCAACAATGACATCATCATCAACCACAAAAACAGATTAGGAAACTTTAATTATTATGCTTACATGCTTGTTTTATGTAATCCCAAGAAAATTATAAATAATAATACTATCACGTTAAATGCAAGTAATCATCATAAAAAATTCCATCTGAGGCTTGTTGGTGTTATACTAGAATTAAAGAGCTCATAGCAGCCATCTACAAGGGTGGAGAACTTGTCAGTTAGCCATATTCCTAATTTCCTACCATCACAGATTCCAGTATGGATTTTCCAAGCCTCCACTACTGTGATTGCAAATAATTTGTACAGAAGTAGTCATCTATAAACAAAAAGTACAGATACAAACACACACTAACAGAAATTATATGCATTGCCATTCACATAAAAAAATAAAGCATATGCATTTCCATAATTATTGCTCAAGTCCCTAAATAAAAATTGAGACGAGTACTCATTTATGCTAAATCAAATTTGCCAAATTTCCTTAACCTATCTTCTTCTATAAAGCAGAATAATTTTTCATATATCCAAAAGAGAGAAAAAGAAAGGCATGACAATTGTAAAGAAGCATAACCAGTGTACCAAAACAATAATGTAAGGACCTAGGATTCTTGTATAAGTGAAAGAATAAACTAGTAGATTATCCAAAAGGATAAAGGAAAACAAAGAAAGAGATATATAATACATCGATGAAACTAATTCACTGAAAGACTGGAAGTAAATGTCAGTCCCAAATTTATTTGACAAATATGATAAAATCTGCATACAAACAAAAACAGAGTAATTATCTTACTAAAACTGATAACCAACAATTAATCAAATTCCACACGGCACATTTCTGCTAATGATTGGTAGCTGGGATTATAAATTTTCATGCAGATGCTCATGTGAAGCCAGCAGATGACAAACTAGAATCACATACTAGCAAAGATCTGTCATAATAAATATTCCACCATCCATCTTTTCAAAGAATACTATGAAAGTTGACTGGCCCAATAAAATGCAAAACTATGAGTCTAGAATGTAGATGCTAATTGAAACTCCTAAGCTCCAATACTCTTGGTAGAAAGGATCGCAATACATGCTAAGACTCAAATAACAAAGACCAACGATAACTAGAATTTCATTCTGAGAAACCAATGATACAACACAAAATCAGAACTACGTCGCTAACATGGACAAGACATAAATAAAAGAGGGGATATTATTTCCTTCTTTAGATCTGTCAGCCATATTAAGACAGGTTTCAAGTCCAAGTCTGTTCACCATCGCTTGCAGACTTTAGCATGTACAAAGTTGGCACCTGGCATAATTTTCTTCCTCAAAAAGTTGAGAGGTGCCAAAGGACAGCTATAACGAGAAGATTCCATCATTCCCATACCAACCCACAAAAACTCATCTGTTCAGAACTACCACCACACACACCAAGATCTTACTAAGGGTATCCAATCAGAGGTCCCACATCTACCCAACAAGAATCCCATAAACCCCAAAGCTATACCCTCTTAAATCCAACCCCTTACATGAGTAAATCTCACCCAATCCCCACACAGAAACAACACAAACCAACACTAAAAATCTCAACTTTAGTTCAAAAACAAGCATAAAATCACTCAAACTCAAAAGGGTATGTACAAATAACCATTATTTCATTACCTAAATTCTCCACCTCATACTTGGTCTTGCTCACTGAGCTGGTCGGCTTCACTTTCCCGCGCTTCTCCGCCGAGAAATCGATCACCGGAGGCGGCGCAGAGGACGATATCGGCTTTGGTGAAAGCGCCATGGTCACACTCCCGTCTGGTCCGTACTTCCTTGGCCTCCCCCTCTTCTTCTTCATCGGCAAAGACCCAGCCGCCGGCAGAGCCGCCGCCGGTGGCGGAGCAACCGGCGCCGGAGGTGTTGATCCGGCGTTATGGGTTGTGTTTTCAGACCTTGGAGCCACATGGTAGTCTGACGGAGCATCTGATGCCACCACTGTAACCCCACTACTATTCACTCCTTCCCTACCCTCCATAGTTAACCTTAAACCCTCAAAAATTGTATCTTTTGAGCTTTTTAACAAAAACCCATTTTTACTTTACTAATCTAAATCACTCGAAAAATAGCTCAGTGTTCCAAAATTTGAAAACTGAACCAGAAATTATACCTGAAACAGAAAACCCAGATGGAGAAAAAAATTAAAGAGAAAAAGAGCTACAACACTCAAGCTTCTTGAGCTTTGAACACAAAAACTACAAGAGAAACTATTACAAGGAAAAATTAGCTGCAAAAGAGTAGTTTTATTCAAAGCTCTTTTATTTAAAGCAAAGTTAGCTTGAAAAAGAGAGCTCAAAGGGTGAAGAAATTGATTTAAATTTTTTCCAAAGGAAAAAAATTTGATTTTTATTGGTAGAGTGTGAAGAAAAAGATTTGATATTTTGAGCTCTTTGATTTCTGGTTTTGTGATTTGAATGGAAATTGTTCAGATAATAGTAAGAAAGGTTGTTTTTTGTTTTTCAGCTTATTGGGTGCCTAACTCTCCTAAGACTGTCCGAATTGAGATTAAAAAAATGAAATGTAAAATAAAAAAGAAGAAAATATTAAATAATGAGAAATTTTTAATTTTTAATGATTTTTATGATTTTTTAATGTTAAAATATATATCTCTTGTTTTGGTTGGAATCCGGTGAGAAATAATATATAAAATAAAATTGGTAGTGGCTAGTGGGTAGGGGATTTTCTTATTCTTCCTTTTTTTATGCATATTTTTTGCTTGAAATATGGGCAAAAGTGCAATGGAGTAATTATTGTTGTTATTATTTTTATAGTTTTTAGGTGAATGGAAAAGAAAAATTAGGTTGCCAAGGCATGAAGAAAAGAAATTGTCTAGAAAAGGGCAAAAGATGGGGTGGGGTGGGCTTGGGCAGGCATCAACTTTTTGAGTTATGGCAAGCGCAATCTGGTACAAGTAAGAAAAATAAAATAAATAAAAAATCAAAATCATACCAACCGAAAAAAAACAACAACAAAAATCTCAATTCTACACACTTTTGCTTCTTGTAACTCACAACTCTGGTTTCACTTTTGCTGCCTCCACATTTTCATTCAGCATAATGGATGGACTAAAAGACTCATCAAAAATAAATAATTTTACTCCTCTTTTAAAATATTTGCACATATTTTTGCAAATAGACGGAGGAAAACCGCCCTTTATGCTTGTTTTGCGGCGCAACCAAATTTTAGTAAACTTGGTCTTCTTTAGAATAAGGTTTTAAAAAATCAATGGAAATTCAGAATTTTGGTTTCAATGTTTAAAAGTCATGGAAATAGACGTGCTTCTTTTTATTCTGATACCAATAGAATTTTTCTTGTGACAACATAAATATATGGATATGATCCTCATTATAGTTTATAATAAAATTAAAACCAATAAATGAGTACAGGAAACACAAAATTTTCCTAAACATGAGTTTAGAATGTAAACATCCATTTTTATGGATTTTGAATACTCATAGAATAGCAGAACGCAAAATAATGACACATACTATACATGGAAATGCATTTCTAAGAAATACGAAATGCATTTCTTATTAGTACGTTTTTGGTGCCGAGCATGCATCGTGACATGGAAATAAATTTTAAGGAACATGAAAACTCATTCATTACTCGTGCGGTCTTGGTGCCGAGCATGTGCTGTGACATAGAAATGAATTTTAAGGAATATGAAAATCATTCCTTATCCGTAGGGTGGGCGCGGTCCGGTTCGGTTTCAAGCTCACATCGGAATTGGTACTATTCATCCGGTCAAATTAAAGTTGACTTGGAAAAATATTAATTATAAAATTAAAAATATAGCATTAGATTTTACAAAATATGTAAAAATATGATTTAGATAGCAAGAACCTTCGGCTAAACTTTAAAGAATTAAAAAATATAGCATTGTTAACTTTTTGGTCAACCGATTTTTCTTTCGGTCCGTCCGGATGCCCACCGTGCGGTCCTGGTGCCGAGAATGTGGCGTGACACAAAAATAAATTTTAAGGAATATGAAACTCATTCCTTACTTATGCAGTCCTAGTACCGAGTATGCGGCATGACATAGAAATGCATTTTTAAGTAATATGAAACTCATTTTATACTGTGTGTAGCCCCAACAGTGTTCGAGTCATGCTGCCAACAATCCTCATTAGTGTGCGATCTGTAATTTCCTACATAAATCCATACGGTGGCAGCTGGCAGTTGAGTGCCACGCATAAGTCCTTTAAGCTCAAGATTGTGGATCTACTCATGCGCTGGTGGTGAGAGTAACCAATCTCCCCCTAAACTTTTCTTCATTTTTTTTAAAAAAAAAAACTCATTTTATACTAGTGCAGATCATGTTAGAAACCCATTCCTTACTAGGTGAAACCTAGTACAGAGCATGTGGAGCGACTGCACAAAATCCCCGAACTGACCCCAAAATTTTTAACCCACCTATACGTAATGTAATTTTAAAAAAATTTATATATATAATTACAAATAAATAATATAGCCCACCATACAAAAAAGAAAGTAATGATGATGAATTTTATTTATAAAATTAATGATTTTGAGAATCAAGATTTGATTTTGTTAATGGATTATAAGTTTTAGTTATAAAACTTTCTTTGTAACATCAATACATGGTTTTAAAAAATACAAAATGCGTGTTTTTGAGAAATTATAGAATTACATTCATACTTTAGCTATAAAATGTGTGCTTTTTTATGTGTCTCTCAAATCATACTCTTATTTTCAAATATATTTTAGCATAACGTATTATTTTTATTGGTTATTTATTGAAAAAGTGTTACTTTGATAAAAACTATTTAAATACAACTAAACTATATGTGTTTCTATTGTTTATATCTATACTTTTCACCATATTTACTGTTAATAATGTATGGTCATACTCATAAGAGCATCTCCAATGGGGGGTGTATAATGGGGTGTATGTTAAATATACACTCTTTGTGATCGGAATCACCCGCAAGGGGGAGATGTACATGAATGTAAATTTACATCACCACCATGGAGATGCAAATTTAGATGTACATGTACATCTTATTTTACATATCTTGCAAGTGAGATCCATGAGAAAAAGTGGACAAAAGTGAGAAAAAATTGCTTTATATCCCTTACGGGTGGGACCCACATGAGAAAAAGTGGCTTTACACCCCCAAAACACATATTCCCCACTGGAGCAAAATCAACATTTACAACCCCTGGAGATTTAGATGCGATGTAAAGTGACTTTACACCCCGAAAATACACCTCCCCCAATTGCGGATGCTCTAAGCAGGTATATTATAGGAGTTATAATAAGAGGGTCTTTAATAGACGTGCGATTAAGAAAGTGTTTGGCCATGCTCCCACAATGAAGAGGAGGGTTGCTTAAGCATGGTTGGATCAACTTATTACAAGGAAGACCAGCCAGATGGTGACACCTGGCTGGGATTAGGAATACATTTAATGCCTACTCCAACCATATGGTGCCATCTGTCCGAGTTGGTGTGCTCATAGGAGCTAGCCTGCAACTAGGATTCAAATTGCTTCTAGTTCGCTTCTAACCAGGCCACCTGGAGGGTGTGCTCATGTGGTTTTTGACCAAGTATCCTCCTCGGGTGAATTCGTCGGTACCGACCAGACCAGACCTTAGTTCGGAGAGCAGGATGGTGGTTGGTCGCCTTAAGTCGTCCTAAGTATGTCTGGTCGGGTTAGTTCCATCGAAAGGTGAGATCAGTGCTGTCTAGGTAGCCCACGTGACGTCATGCCATTAGCCAATCAACTCGGTCTGGATCACATGTTAACAACATTAGCTAGATGGTTATGCCATAACTAGAGAGAGAGAGAGAGAGAGAGAGAGAGAGAGAGAGAGATTTATACTTATATATATATATTCACTTTAGTTTGCAGAATCCATTGAATGAGGGGGTTCGTCTGTAATGCTCTGGTGTATCAATACACCAAACTGTTAAGGGGCATATATGTCTTTTCAAAATTCACTAAAGCAAAAAGAAAAAAACCGGTGTAGGAGGTAACTAGTTCTCCTCCTATTGTTGTATTTCCTTTCCTCTTTTTTTTTCTTTTTTTAAGTTTGAGTAAAAAAACGTCAGACCTCTTCCTTCTCTCTCATTCTCTCTGTTCCGCCATTGAAGCTCTGTCACCAAAGCTCTTAATTACGCAGTCCCAGCTTACATACACAAAGAATAGCCCCATTTCTTCTCTCTGTAAACAGAGCCTAATCGGTGAGGAATCTGATTCACCGATTGCCATCCTTTCTGCCTAAGTTTTTTTATTTTTTATTTTATTTTAAAAGTTATTTCTAGGGTTTAGATTTTATTTCTTTACTGTGGCCGTCAGAGAGACTAGAAGAACCTATATATCTCAATTATTAATATTTGGCTGACAAATCAGGCATGCAGAAACTAACAGAATAATTAAGCATCGATCTTTCATTGATATACATATTATATAATTTCGGTGTTGCAACGACCATTGAAACAGAGAGTCTAAGCTTTAAACAGAGAGGTTCAACTCAGCTTCCGTATGTAAGCTGTAAACACAAGCTTAGACTCCTCTTTACAGCTGAGTTGGCAATTCGTGCGACGGCACCGATTCTTCATTCCGCTCCCTTTCTCTGTCTTCCTGCAATAAAGTTTATGCCTTGGTGGTTTTCTGTCTGGGGATTTTGGGATTGTCTATGAAATGGGTTCATGTGTTTGATTCAAAGAAGGCTATTGTTGATTTTCTCAATGTTTTGGAAGTCATTCTAATTTGTCTTAGGGCAGAGGGGTGCTCTGAATTTACCTTGGGGAAAAGAGGCAATGCGAATTTGGCTGGGGTGTGGAAGGCATCGCCTTTTGGGGATAAAATTGGGCAGTGCACGTATAGTCATGCAATTGCACATGTGAACATACAATTGCACATATAGTCATACAAATTCTTACCATATGTGCGCAAATTTTAATCATCAGCTCCCTTATACATTACTATGCAATGCAGTGTGGCGTTACACTCGAGTTTAATTCTGCTCTCCACACATTAAAGTAATTTACCCTATTTTCTAACCCCAAAAAAAAGTAATTTACATTATTTTCTTGTCGAAATTGATTTATTTTAATTAATTAATAATATGGTAATTAATATTACGTTCAAGGTACGTGTCGAGCTATGTCATTTCATTGGGTAATTACTATTTAAACATGTCTTTTACTTTCCAAACATCATCATTGTGTTCACGGATTAAAGGAACCGTTTAAATGGTATCTCACTATTTAAATTGAGATATATACTTGAATTTGAATTGAGATTTAAATTTAAATATTTAATTTTGAGTGGCCTTTATGAATTAGGGTTTTTGATTTTTGGTGTTGAGATCTTTGAAATTTAAAAAAGAAATGTCAATTGTTTGATTCATAAGGCACAAAAGTGTATAACATATATTTTCACCACCCTTTACGCCTACAATTTTTCAAGATTTCTTATACAAGTCTAATTAAAAATCTTAAACTATAAACCATAAAATTGTGAAGTTATATTGTATTTAAAAGTGTAATTACAAGTAATTATATATATGGGGTTAACTAATACAAGAGGAATGTTTCAATTACCACTTGAATAATGTTCCTTACCAAAGGAACGAGTGAAGCTCGTTCATAGGGCAATACCCACATTTAGTGGGTACGTACTCCACAAAATGTTGTCGTTTAGTCGGTAAATCGATTGTTACTTAAGTCAACATAGTGAGAAATATAGTGAGAAATGTTCGATATAAAAATGAGATTTTTTTCCTAGGACTTGTTAACAATAAGAAGACTTGTACATAGTTTGGGCTTAATGATTTTTTTAAAATCTACATTGTCAACTTTTTTTTCAAACCAAAGTTTGGGCTTAATGAATTTTTTTCCATGTTTTATCTTGTTCTACTCTTTAATTAAATTTTTATAAGGATTCTTTTATTCTTTTAATATTTCTTAGTCTATTAAAGAATTTTTTTGTCAAGCTAATACAATATGCATAAGATTTCACTTCATGGTCCAACAAAAAAAAAGATTTCACTTTATGGTTTTAAAAAGTATTTCATCTTAGTTATTTTGAAGAAGAAAAAAATGAAAAGATGATTATTTTATTAAATTTTTGTTACTACAAATATATTAATGATGGTGAAACAAATCACAAAAGAATTAATAGAACAAATTAAAGTTAATTCACTTTATTTTGAGTATTAAAAAAATTCATTTTTAAATACTAATCTAGTAAATTTGATTTCAAGGTTAGCCATGAGATTTTAAGGGTTATGTGTGAAACTTAAACTGTGACCTTCAGATAATCTTACACGAATATACAAACAAACAAAAAAATTCGTCTACCACTACTTAATGCCTTACAACAATTTTTAAAACTAAAATCATCATCAATCATCATGCAAATTACAAATGAAATTTATAAGTGTTAACGTTTCAATTTGAGAAAGTTAAATACCAATATGTTTAATAATAAAAACTAAATTATTTTCTAGTACTTGTTAACTATATGAAGACTTGTACATAGTATAGTATAATTATCATATATATATATATATATATAATGTATATGAATCAATCATCATCCTGTAACCAAATATATATATAACCTATCAAATCTACAGAGAGCTTCCGTTGAGGGATCCCTTAAATAAGCTTATTTGAGGGATAATCTTGTAGGGCCCATTCCACATTGTATTTCACTAATCCAAACCATCTATTTTGTAGATATTCATTCGCAGATCATCTCCATAAAAAATAACTTGAATCCGATATCATTTAACCACTCAATTAAATTATTGAAAATTTAGTACTTTCTTGCAGCACCGTGTTCATTGATTTTGTAGAACACAATTAGATGTCTAAACGGTTTCCGATTTGTCTAATTTTTTTGCAATGTTGATCTATGAATGAAGACCTAAAAATTAGATGGTTTGGATCGTTGAAAGAAAATTCATAAGATACCCTAAATGGTTTCCTTCAATTAAAATTATTCAAGGGATCCCTCAATAGAAGAAGACTGATCAAATATATATTAACTATATGCATTACTCGTTATCTTTAAACATGATAATGAAACAAGTCATGTAGTATATATGTAGATTTAAATTTAGATACATACTTGAATTTGAATTGAGATATCAATTTAAATATTTGATTTTGAGTGGCCTTTATGAATTAGGGTTTTTGATTTTTGGTTTTGAGATCTTTGAAATTGAAAAAAAAAAAAGAAGCCAATTGTTTGATGCATAAGGCACAAAAGTGTGTAACATATAGTTTTACCACGCTTTACGCCTATGATTGTACAAGATTTTTATACAAGTCTAATTAAATATCCTAAACTATAAACCAAAAAATTGTGGAGTTATATTGTATTTAAAAATGCAATTACAAGTAATTATATACATGGGGTTAACTTATACCCACATTTAGTGGGTAGGTACCCACGAAATGTTGCGTTTTGGAAATAAAATATGCGTTAAAATGGTAAATTAGAATATGAACGCATAATTTAAAATGTAAACGAGACTTCTACATTGTGGGAGTAAACACCTTCGTTTATGAGTAAAGGCGGCCAAAAATGCGCTTTTACAATTTAAACGTACATTTTACTCCGCGAACACAAATGTTACGTTTGGGAGGTAAAATATGCGTTAAAATAGTAAATTACAACTTGAACGCATAATTTACCATGTAAACGAGACTCATGCATTCAGGAGTAAACACCCTCGTTTATGAGTAAAGGTTGCAAATAATGCGCTTTTACAATTTAAACGTACATTTTACTCAGCAAACGCAAATGTTGCGTTTGGAAGGTAAAATATGTGTTAAAATAGTAAAATTACAACATGAACGCACAATTTACTATTTAAACAACACTTCTGCGTTTAGGGAGTAAAGACCCTCGTTCATGAGTAAAGGACCTGAAAAAGCACTTTTACCATTTAAACGTAGATTTTACTCCGCAAACGCAAATGTTGCGTTTGGGAGGTAAAATATGCGTTAAAATAGTAAAATTACAACATGAACGGATAATTTACCATTTAAACGACACTTCTGCGTTTAAGGAGTAAAGACCCTCGTTCATGAGTAAAAGGTCTGAAAATCACTTTTACCATTTAAACGTAACTTTTACTCCGCGAACGCAAATATTGCGTTTGGGAGATAAAATATGCGTTAAAATAGTAAAATTACAATATGAATGTAGAATTTACCATTTAAACGACACTTCTGCGTTAAAGGAGTAAAGACCCTCGTTCATGAGTAAAAGGTCTGAAAATAACTTTTACCATTTAAACGTAGATTTTACTCCGTGAACGCAAATATTGCGTTTGAGAGGTAAAATATGCGTTAAAATAGTAAAACTACAACATGAACGTATAATTTACCATTTAAACGACAATTCTGCGTTCAGGGAATAAAGACCCTCGTTCATGAGTAAAGGGCACGAAAAAGCACATTTACCATTTAAACGTAGATTTTACTCCATAACGCAAATGTTGCGTTTGGGAGGTAAAATATGCTTTATAATAGTAAAATTACAACATGAACGTATAATTTACCATTTAAACGACACTTTTACGTTTAGGGAGTAAAGACCCTCGTTCATGAGTAAAGGGCCTGAAAAAGCACTTTTACCATTTAAAAGTAGATTTTACTCCGCAAACACAAATGTTGCGTTTGTGAGGTAAAATATGCGTTAAAATAGTAAAATTACAACATAAACGGATAATTTACCATTTAAACGACACTTCTGCGTTCAAGGAGTAAAGACCCTCATTCATGAGTAAAAGGTCTGAAAATCACTTTTACCATTTAAACGTAGCTTTTACTCCGCGAACGCAAATATTGCGTTTGGGAGATAAAATATGCGTTAAAATAGTAAAATTACAACATGAACGTAGAATTTACCATTTAAACGACACTTCTGCGTTCAAGGAGTAAAGACCCTCGTTCATGAGTAAAAGGTCTGAAAATCACTTTTACCATTTAAACGTAGATTTTACTCCATGAACGCAAATATTGCGTTTGGAAGGTAAAATATGCGTTAAAATAGTAAAATTACAACATGAACGTACAATTTACCATTTAAACGACACTTCTGCGTTCAGGGAATAAAGTCCCTCGTTCATGAGTAAAGGGCCTGAAAAATCACATTTACCATTTAAACGTAGATTTTACTCCGCAAACGCAAATGTTGCGTTTGGGAGGTAAAATATGTTTTATAATAGTAAAATTACAACATGAACGTATAATTTACCATTTAAACGACACTTTTACGTTTAAGGAGTAAAGACCCTCGTTCATGAGTAAAGGGCCTGAAAAAGCACTTTTACCATTTAAACGTAGATTTTACTCCGCAAACACAAATGTTGCGTTTGTGAGGTAAAATATGCGTTAAAATAGTAAAATTACAACATGAACGGATAATTTACCATTTAAACGACACTTCTGCGTTCAAGGAGTAAAGACCCTCGTTCATGAGTAAAAAGGTCTGAAAATCACTTTTACCATTTAAATGTATATTTTACTCCGCGAACGCAAATATTGCGTTTGGGAGATAAAATATGCGTTAAAATAGTAAAATTACTACATGAACGTAGAATTTACCATTTAAACGACACTTCTGCGTTGAAGGAGTAAAGACCATCGTTCATGAGTAAAAGGTCTGAAAATCACCTTTACCATTTAACCGTAGATTTTACTCATGAACGCAAATATTGCATTTGGGAGGTAAAATATGCGTTAAAATAGTAAAATTACAACATGAACGTAGAATTTACCATTTAAACGACACTTCTGCGTTCAGAGAGTAAAGACCCTCGTTCATGAATAAAGAGCCTGAAAAAGCACATTTACCATTTAAACGTAGATTTTACTGCGCAAACGCAAATGTTGTGTTTGGGAGGTAAAATATGTTTTATAATAGTAAAATTACAACATGAACGCATAATTTATCATTTAAATTACACTTTTACGTTTAGGGAGTAAAGACCCTCGTTCATGAGTAAAGGGCCTGAAAAATCACTTTTACCATTTAAACGTAGGTTTTACTCCGTAAACACAAATGTTGCGTTTGTGAGGTAAAATATGCGTTAAAATCGTAAAATTACAACATGAACGGTTAATTTACCATTTAAACGACACTTCTGCGTTCAATGAGTAAAGACCCTTGTTCATGAGTAAAGGCACCCTGAAATGCACTTTTACCATTTAAACGTACATTTTACTCCACAAACGTAAATGTTGCGTTTGGGAGGTAAAATATACGTTAAAATAGTAAAATTACAACATGAACGCATAATTTATCATTTAAACGATACTGCGTTCATGGAGTAAAAACCCTCGCTCATGGGTAAAGGGCCTGGAAAGCACTTTTACAATTTAAACGTACATTTTACTCGCAAACGCAAATATTGCGTTTGGGAGGTACAATATACGTTAAAATAGTAAAATTACAACATGAACGTATAATTTACCATTTAAACTACACTTCTGCGTTGAGGGAGTAAAGACCCTCGTTCATGAGTAAAGGGCCTGAAAAGCACTTTTACCATTTAAACGCACTTTTTACTTCCCGAATGCAAATTTTGCGTTTGGGAGGTAAAACAGACGTTTAAATGGGCTGAATGTTTATTTTCATTTTTTATTTTTTTCTATTCTTTATTTTGTTTTCATTCGGATCTTTTATTATTTTTAATATTTCTTAGTCTTCAACAACAACAAAAAATTTATTTCTTGGTCTGTAATGATTTTTTTTTTGTCAAGTTAATACAATATGCATAAGATTTTACTTTATGGTTTAAAAAAAGTATTTCATCCTAGTTATTTTCAAGAAGAAAAATGAAAAATGAATTTTTAATGACAGTTTTTATTACGATAAATATATTAATAATGATGAAGCAAATCACAATGTCAAATTATCATGCTTCTAGCTCAAGGGGATCCAATGCACCAACGCAAAACAAGTTAGTTGATGATCCAACTGATCCTACGAATTACATAGTTCGAAAAGTTTGTGAAGTCCATCATATACTTTTGCTTATGTAATTTATTTTCGCATCCAAACTATGCATCACTTCCATTACGCCTAATTATGTACAAAATAAAGAACATGATTTACATGGTATTAAGGCTTACAAAAGATGGGCGCCTTCGTTCATAATCATAAGTTTTGTACATCAGAAACGAAAATGATTTACAAAAGATTGATCACCTTTTACAAAGGGCAGATGATATTTACTGACTTAGGTAGAATTTCACACAGTGAGTTAGATTTTGCATGTTATAACGTGCAATTGCAGGTTTTATATGAAATTGCATGTTATAACATGCAAAATCTGACTCACTGTGTGCAATTCTACTCATAACCTGCAATTGCAGATTCGGCAACACATACAAAACGAATATGTATGACAAGCCTATAGTGTTATACCACTATGCGCAAGGAATAATGTTTCAATTACTACTTGAATGACGTTCTATACCAAAGGAACAAGTGAGGCTCGTTTGCTAGGAGGATTCACAGGATGGTGAAACTGGGTATGAGCATCGATGACGATGATGCTCGACTAGATTATGGTGACGCGCCACCATTGGAGAAGAATCTGACGGAGGAGAGCCAAATGGAGGAAGTCGACTGAAAACGGTGCCTTTGTGACACCATACAACTTCTGCCGACAATTCGCTGTAGTGTGATGAAATCTCCATGTATAGATAGAAAAGTAGTACTGGATTTCTTTTCATATGTGAATGTTTGATTATAGCTCTCTATACTGTACATATTATTCTAATAAGTATTAGATTATTCTAAAACACAATAGTTTATTAGCAACTCAACACTGGAAGACATCAAACCAGTTAAGTATCATATTTTCCTTTTGAAATACCAGGACAGAAACTATGACAAGGTACTAAAGGTCGCACAAAAATGATGGTAAAAAAACACAAGGAAATAATTATTAAACATCATCTAAGACATTTCTCAACGACATATATAGATGACAGATAAAATAAATTTTGCAAAGTGCGATTCAAAGACCATATATAATAAAAACAAACATCTAATACAATCCCAAGACTGTTGCAAGTCAAAACAAAACTGCTATTGTCTCATAGTACAGAATGTCATCCGTTCTTAAATGCAAACTTAGGAAACCAAACGGTGTCTACATAAACCATTTCCTTATGAGAGATCAGAGCTCGCTGGGCCAGCACCAAAACCACCAAATCCACCGGCACCACAACCAAAGGCAGGCCTAGCACCCTGATATTTCAGGAGAAAGAAGCATAATGAGTTAACAAATGCATCATTTTTCCAAAGTGAGCAAATCTTCTAATCATACAACACATTTAAGTGGGCAGTATATAAGGCCAGTCTGGTAATGTTTTAGAGAGCATTTTAGAGAATATTTTCATAGAATGAAAACGAGAAAATAAAAACGCATTTTCAGAGAACAAAAACGCGTCTGGTAGCTTAGTTGAAAAACAATTCCATAGAACAAAAACAGTGAAAACGTGTCTGGCAGTAATATGTGAAAATGACAAAAACAGTGAATATGCGTTTGGTAGGAGGATTTAAAAAAACAATTAACTAACATTTTCATACATTTATGTATGTAATTAGAACAACTCATTTCTTATTATGTACAACAAACATGTTTTCCTCATTTGACTCATTTGACTAAAATCAACGAGCTTGGATGAAATTAGATTTAAGAAAAAGTGATACATCTAATGGGTACCCATTTGATTATTGTAACTTCAAATACTCTTTACATATAATTATATAAAAAAAAACACAATAAAAGGCCATGACTGAATTAGCAAGAAATTGTAGGGTAAAGCAGAAAGTAAAAGTTTCAAACCTTAGTTTGCAAAAATCTGAAACCAACGTATAGATAAGCCACAATTCAACTGTTGCCAATCAACAATTGAATTGCCTTTTAGTTTTAGCAAAATAGAGGTGAATTTTCCTATTCTTTTCTTTTCCTCTGTATTCTTTGGAACCAAACACAAGGATAAGGATGTGTGCACCACAGACAACTTACCAAGTAGAAAAAAATAAAAAAATAAAAATTAGAGATGGGTTTTTTATGACCTAAAAGCAAATACCCCTTTTACCATGAAAAGGAACATTTCCCTTCTATGTTTTATGAACCAACCTATTCAAAGTTTTGATTTTTAATTTTTAAGTGGAAAACAATCTCAACAATAAAAGACCCCAGCAACCCAGTCATTGCCAAAGAATAAGTCTTTCAGAAGAAAAACAGCAGAGAAACAAAAAAGGCAAAAAAAACAATAAAAAAACAAAAATAGTCAATAAAATCCAGATGAACAAACTTCACTCGTAAAGAACAACTTGTATTGATTCTAAACTTTGCATAAAATAATAAAATCAAGGATCCCCATTCTCTATAATAGCAATATCCAAGTTGGTAACAAGGCAGTGTTTTCTGATAAACATATGTTGAAAATTTTGAGCTTCCAAAAGCTAAAACAAAGAAAGGATTTTCCATAATTAACATACATACGGGGTCACCCAGAGAGAACAAAGAAGCATAACCAAAATGAACAAGGATTAAAACATACCCATTAACCCAGATAACCCAGAAAAGTCTAGAAGGTACAAAAGGAAATGAAACTCTAAAATGGAACGTATTGGGGAAGAGAGAGAGGGAGAAGCACAGAAAGAGGCATATTCTGAAGAAAAAAAAAAAAACAAAAAGGAAAGAAATTTTCTGGAGAAAGTTTGTTTTTTGGTCTGATGGGAAGAAAAGATTGAGCGAGAGATTGAGCAACAGGGTGTTTTGAGCTTTTGTTTCCTGTGAGAATGAAAACATCTTTTTTCTGTTTTTAGAAGTACATATGAAATTGGTCTCGTTTTATTAAAACATTCTCAGTGTTTTCTGTTTTTGCCCCACTGAACAGGTTCTTGGTTTGTTTTTGTTCTCTGAAAATGAAAAGGGGCCCTTAAAACTTAAACGAACGGGCCCTAAGTTTTTCAAGTCCTTAGTAACAAGGTAGATGGGACCATATAGAATACAATTCCAAAATGCAAAGAAGAATAGAATATCAAGGCAATGGATCTCCAACCCAATACATGGTAAAAAGGCAATTGATCTCCAACCCAATGCATGGTAAAAAGACAAAGTACCTAAATGAGAAATATGGAATAAACTACTTGACAACAGAAATATTACCAAGAAAGAAGGTCTGTAGTCAGCAGGTGCTCCACCCTTGTCACCAAAATCACCCCCTGGTGCACAAGGACCTTAATGGTACCCATCCCTGTCACCAAATCTGCGTTCTCCTCCATCAAAGTGAGGTGGGCCACTGTTCACATCATCAAAACATCCAGATTACATTCCAACCAATTAAAGGGTCCAACAAACGAACTAGAAAAGGAAGCACATATCTGTCATAGTTTACTTAAACAAATCAATTAAATAACTTCTTCCAAAATGATCGATATCACATACTCTAGAACTTTAAATTAAACCCAAATAAAATCCAAGCTTTCTAACAATGGGAATTTGTGCACAATTGTAAACACTAAACCCCTTTGTATTTGACTATCAACTAAATCCAATTATTCAATATTTTTACTCTTTTTTTTTTTGCAAAGTAATATTAAGGGAGATGAATTTGAACACACGACCTTTGTTATTGATGATGAGAAACTTCACTTCACAGGGTGGGATTAAGACTAGTTTTAGGATGATCACAACATAGTACCACAGTACCCCTTTTATCAAAAATTTAAGGGTTTATCTAAGTAGGTACAGAACAACTCTTAGTTTACTGTTTATCGAAAACTGCACTAAAAGTACTAGATAAACTCTATGTTAATAGTTGAACAGAAGGGAAACAAATAATAGTTGAACCCTGGATGTTTGAAAAATGATTAAGTTCATTACAAAAGTATAAATGACTTTTTTCAGTTGAGAACTGATTCGCGCAATGCATAAGAAGATGACAAAATTAAAAATGGGAACTGGAAGAATGGCTTACTCTTCATATCTTTTCTTATGGTGTGTGATAGACATAGCTTCTAAGTAAGTATCTGCAACTAAGCCAGCCCGCATTGCTCTATAACCAGTGTAAGAAATAGGAAGAAAAATGCCAGATAGTTCAACGACATCACCCGGAGCTACCTAATTCAGATAAAGGCACATCAAAACTTTAAGAAAATAGTATATAATCAGTCAAGTAGAAGAAGCAGGATGTCATCACTCCCTACAATCATGCAATTATTCAAATTGGAAATGTACCGCCACTGTCCCTCTTCCCATTGCAGAAGATTCATTTAAAAACAGTAAGTTTACCCTTAAAATACTTTATGAAAATTGACATAAAGTAACCAACCTTTCTTGTGAGTTCACCCCTGAAGTGAACAGTCATTGTCTGTGGAATATGGCCTTTTGGAACATGTTCAGACAATTCTTGTATCTTGGCCTGCAATTAAACCACAACCAAACATATCACAGAAGGATGATAAACGCTATTGGGGAAAAATGCAAAATCATATTACAATTATGACTGAATCTGCATGAAGTACCTCCTGAAACTTCAAGAACTTTGATGCCCTGAGTTGAAGAATAAGATTCCCCTTGGTTCTATTTGTTATACAACGCCTGGATGGGCACTCAAACAGGGGCATAAATACTCGTGCAGTTACTTCCTGTTAGGCACAAATAGAATTAGAAACTCAACAAAAGCGGCTCTAAAGAAATTGGGCCCAAGTGCAGACCTGCTGGCATTGTATGAATAATACACCAAAGAGTGAAAGAAAAGAATGTTTGAAAATCTGCTGAGTACTGTAACTGGCAATCAAATGTTTGAAAATATTTCGAATACTTGGCTGAAAATTATAGTGGTTTGGGGGGGTGGTTTAATAGGAAACAAGACAACATTTACGTCAATATCTATAGCAGGTATTGATACAGTGATAACTGAAGGCAAAATACTCGATGTGGCCACACTTGAGGACTACATAACCTCCACTAACATGTCAAAAAACAGACCACCTAACACAGAAGGAGGAGGAATGCGAGGAAAAGAGGCTTAATAGCAAGTTGAACAAAAATTCATAAGAAAAAGTATTCCCATCATCCTTTTGTCTCTATCTTGGTTAAAGTGAAATCAAATGTGCAAACAAAAGCAGTGATACTAGGACAATAAAGCATATGGCAGACCCAAAAAAAAAATCAACTTCTGCGTTCTAATTTAAAATGGTTCAAGAAAGCCAAATACTGAACCTTGCACTGAAATATAAAAAGAAAACATAGCACTTAAAAGCAAAAATAATTCCACAGATGAGAAGACAAATGGAAATGTTCGATCTGGGGATAAGAAAAATACAGAGAATTGGATAGAGAACCATGAACAAACAAACTTTTCATTTTCAGTTTCATAGGAAACAAACAAAGAATTGGATAGAGAAATACCATGGTTGCGAAGTTGAGCTGACAACTAGAGGAAGAGACGGCGGCAAACGAAGAAGGTTAAGGTCTCTCTCGCACTCGTTATCGTCTGCCATGGTTGGAAATTCAGATCTGAGCTCGAAGGGAGAGAAGGCTTGGTGCCGGTGAAGATGGGGTTGTCGTCGATTAGGTGGGTGGGTGGGTACCTAAGGAAGATAAGCCATGGTTTTTGGTGTGGGTTTCTGGGACTGAGCTTGCAATATCCCATCTCTGTAAATTTGCCATCTCCAGGTTGAAATGTAAGCTTTCAAGTGTGGGAGGCAAAGAAACCCACTACAGCAGGTTATCCAGTTTTTTTTGGTCATTTTAGTTATTTTTCTTCACAAATTATTTTGAGCCATCAGATCAAAAAATCTAAATCCAAGGGTTGAAAGCTTTGGTGTATTGATACACCAGAGCATGGCAGAATTATCGTGAATGAGGTACATAAAGCATGAATATCTTATTCAAAAAGGGTGATGATGAGTTGAAATAGAATGCATGCTTGCTTATAGAAGTTGTGTTAATGGAGCTCAATTGACAAGGAAATTTTCTATTTTGTTTTAAGATGCAAAGAACCAAAAGAGAACTAGTTGAAGGAAGGGCTTGGTGTCATGGTGTGCTTAAATAAATGGATAGTAGATGTTAGTGGAGTCTTTCACATGTTGGAGCCTTATCTCGTATTTTTAGTGTCTTATCATCGTCCCCATCACATTAATAGTTGTTATTAGACAATAGTGGAATCTCAAGACTTTTTCGGCATTACAACAAACAAGGTTTAACTGCCATTTGGATTTTGACGCCCAACAAAACACCCTGCCTGAACTTAAAAGAAAAAAAACCTTGTTCAAGTTTGGACAGGACTTAAAACCCTTCTATTGGCCACTTAAAAGGTTCATTTTACCTATCCCAACACTGCGCGTTGCCAAGAACTATATAAATACAAAATGTATATAAACAGGGTATCTTATTTCACATGCATTGGAAAATATTCCTCCGTCTCAAAGTATTTTTACTTATTTTTTAGAGTTGGTTTGAGAGTGATTTTGGATATGCTAGAATCACTTATGTGAAGAAACATCTCCCACATGCTTTTCCAGAAAATCACTTAAAGTGATTATTTGGAGAAGTGATTCTCCATAAAAGTGATTATTGATCTCTCCAGAATCACTCATAAATGAGCCCTTAATTAAAAAGAGAGAAATGAAAAGAAGCAGACAAATGAGAAATATTAAAGAACATGTAGAATTTTATATAATATGAAAACTGAACACATTTTTAAATGGTCTATTAATTCGTTTCTTTTTAAAATATTTATCTATTTTTTCTTTATATTTCGACTAAAATAAAATATTTTAATCTCTCGAGCACTTGGGTTCTTTTTATTTTTTATTTTCAAAGCATGTGTCAGAAAATTGATTAGAGATTATAGAAATTTTGGAAGTGATCACACTTGGAGGACAATCAAATTAACTTGAATAAGGGACCACAAAGCATTGACTAAGCATATGCAAATTATTATGTCTTTAATATTCGAAAGACTAAAAAGCATCATTTTCAAATTGGGCATAGATAAGTTACCAAAACACAAGAAAAATATTAAAGAAATTAGGGTTAGATAAGAACAACTAATTATTTAATTGTTTGAGCATTTGAAAAATAGGGTGATGAACTCGATGCACATTAGCTTCCACAAGTTTCTTTTATTTTTATTTGTCTGAGTGTCATTGGCCTGCAAGTTTGGCTTCATTTTTTTATTCTCCTATTTCTTTTTTCTTTCTTTAATTATAATGAAAATGAAATCCCAATGGTGAATTCCCCTCCCTCGATTAAAAAAAAAAAAAAATTGAATTATTACACTGTAACACAAATATAAAGAAAAGGAAACAGTAATAATAAAATTTAGAATTAACCGCGTAACTCTATGTATTAATTTGTAAATCTATTTTTTCCATGCTCCATGCAGAAGAATAGAATTTTAAAAATTTTAAAAAAATTTTAAAAAATTAAGGGTGTTTTTTTTTTCCCAGAATTAAGGGCATGTAAAAAAAAAATAGTTTTAACATGTTTTTCTTTCTCATCACTTTTCTTTTTAGGTGAATGGTTGGGTCTTTCTCATCACTTTCACTTTCTTAAATCTCTCCTCTTTTCTGACACTCACTACAACCCCACTCTCTTTAAGTAAAACAAAAACTGAAAAACAAACTTTGTCAAAAGAGTTGTTTTTTTTATGTTGGCGTGATGAAATTGCAATCTGGCATGCCAAAGGATTCTCTGCAAGAATTGGTGAATTACTGACCATTTTGACCACTGTTAATTATTTTTTGTCAGGCTTGGCTACTTTTATTGACCAATATAAATTCATGTTTTTTCACATCGAGACTCCAAATCAGTTGAAATATGAGTCAAACGGGTTAGAGTCTACATTATTTCGTATCAAAGATTAAAAATTATCAGGTCAAGGATCTGTCTAGCTATATGTTTAGTCTAATGTTTAAGGCTTTCGTTGAGTTTAGTAGCGTGTGTTTGTAAACTAAGTATGACATTGAAGTGATTGGTTTTTGATTGCCTCCTCAAGTGCGGTGTGAGTTGATATTAATTTGTTTACTTTTTTTAAGTCGAATAAAGCACGTGCTATACCCTCGGGTTAGTTGGGTCCCTCACCCGAGAGAGAGTAGCAGACCTAATAGTTAAGGCTTTCTCTTAAAAACAGAAAATAAATATGTAGCTTTAATCGCTTATGTTCTATAAATTTTGGCATCAACAATATGTGTTTTCCATTCTTGAAGTTATGATTCTAATTATGAAACTTGAAATATGCACCATCACTAGATTAGCAATAAATAAATAAATAAAAGGGATATCAAAACCCCTCTCTTTTCCTTAATTTTTTTTCTTCTGTCCTTTTGTTTATGAAATAGCGAAACTGTTACAAAATTATCAAATGATTTTATGCAACTAAAAACTTAAAAGTTGGCTTAACTTTACTTTAAAATAACAAGACAAAAACAAGAACAAAAAAAAGAGAGTTTTGATGACCAGATTTTTCCCCACCCCCTCTTTTACTTTTATTTTGTGATCTTTCTTTTTCGTTACATTTGGAAGGAAAGAGACCTTGGGGTTTCGATCCTGGGTGCCAAGTAGGGGGAAGGGGGAGGGCCACAACGACTACGGTAACCCCGCCCGACTTATTTTGCGATCTTTTACTTCAACTTTCTTATTGGATAGATCATTTCATTTTCCCGCCAACTTGTTTAAGCAATTTGATTTACTAAATGGGAGGTGGCAGGAATTTGGGGTGTTTGGTTATAACTCAAAGGTTGTGGAATAACTTAATTGGGTTATTGTCATTTAAGGTCAATTTATTACTTTTCAAGTATTTTTTTAAGTTTTAGTCAACGTAAAATTACATTCAAAATTCAGGAAAGGGCACATCAACAACATACGCAATATAAATTTTTTATTTTTTATTTTCTAGCTATGAGCCCCAACGGGTCAATACAAATCTACTGCTAAAAAACCAGCAAGCTTGGTTAAACCAAACATCATCAATGAAAAAACAAAATCTAAAGAACAAACTCTCACATAGGCTTGGAAATTCCGTGCAAAAAACCAACCAAACCAAACTGGTCATTTTACATCGGTTAAGGTTTAAAATCGGTAATCATCGATTTCAGATCAATTTTAAATACCGACTGAAATAATTGGTACTCAAGTGAGTATTATATATTTCTACTTGTTAGTAACCGAACCAAACCGAATTAAACCGAAAATTTATATAGAACCACGACAGACTCAGCACAACAAAGTCAAATGAAGCCGCATTCTCTGTATTTCGACTCAAATAAAACTAGTGTACCCTATGAAATCGCTTATATATGGTGAAGTAAAGGAAGGGATAATGCTTTGTTTGACTCCATTGCAGACCTGCCAACAGACTACAGTCCTCACTGATTGGATTGGATCCTGTATTTGGTTCAGCCCAGTAAGAAAAAATTATGTCTCTCTCAAATGGCTGCATAAAGAACAATAAGCATGTGCAGATTTGGTATGACATTTAGATATCCCACTGCCCACTGGTCAGTGCTCAGCAGTCCCTATTAAAAGTTTGCATCAGCAATTCAACCCAAACCAGTCCAAACACCCACCAATTAAGATTCTGCTTCTCAATTAGAAAAGGAACCCAAGATTCCAATTCAACCCGCTCCTCCTTGTTGCTTTCCTTGGTCTTTCCTTGGTCAAGCTCTAGAATTGACACCATATTGTTTCATCATGTCACTCACTTTCTCTTTATTGGTACTTTTCATGACAACCTGTTTTCTGTTGCCATAACAATGGGCCTTCGTATTTCTTGCTTAGCCCAATTTTGCTGGTTTTTCTGGGTCAATTTTAGCCCAACCATTAAGAGTAAGACATGCCCAGTCCATTCACATTATAAGCTTCTTGTTGCTGTTGGGTAATGAATTTAATTCTTTGTTCTTGGTCTTGAGCCCGGCTTATGTATTATTCACATGGAAACCTACAATTAAAACAAGGGAGATTCACTATTATACTCAATATGGGAGTTCAAATTATAAAAAAATCATATATGAAATGGACTTTAGAAACACACCCAAAATCCATTTACAACATAATAAAGAGACTTCAAACTTCCTATAATTACAAAACTGCCATGGTTTTCTTAAACAAGCCCAACCCCAAAACTTTATAAAAAAAACCCAAAACACTCAATAGGGCATTAAAGTAATTTAATAATTAAAATTAAATTAAATAGGGCATTAAATTCAGTTTTTTTTGGGGTTTGTTTATAGAAATTAAATGGTATAGGGTTTATCTATATTATTAGTGCTAAGAATGAGTATTTAACTAAATATCTCTTAAAACAAGTCTATAAATTATAAACTACATAACCATAACCACGGTTAATTTTTTACTCTATATATATGGAATCATGGTTATGCATATGGACGCATGTTAAGTGTTGAGAATGATAATAAAAATACACCTTGGGTTAAAGTGGTAAGCAAAAATGCTCTCTTGAAAAATTAGGTGAATCTACAACCAAACAGTATAATAAGAAATTTTTAAGTTCATTTACAAATTAGTACCAATTCAACCAATCTGGTATGTGATAAACAATAAACATGCTGCAAAGCACAATTTTTTATATAGCATAATGCAAAGTTTTCTACATAAATGGCTGAGAATTCAAGTGGAGTCGCTAATTCATGATTGTGATTTGATTTAAAATTCTTTATGATGTACACGTTACGTTTCTTCTCATTAACTATGAAAAAGAAATCCGGGAAATTTCTTTTCTAAATTCTCACATCTAATTAACAGATGCCTTAAACTACTATATTTTCTGTCAACCATACAACATATTCAACGGTTCATGAATTACAAGAAGAAAATGCCAAATGCTTGCATGGCTTAGATTCTGCTTACAAACAGAAAACGGTCCTCTTTTAGCATCCAAGATTCCAATTTGAGCAAGTCTCCTTGTTGTGTTTACCTTCGTGAACTTCAGCTGACTTTGCTGCATAAATTTGATCACGAAATTGAATTATTTAATAAAAACAAAGCTTCCAATGAATTGGAACATACAAAGATAGCCGCCTAGGCAATTTGAAACTTCCAATAAGATAGGATGACCAAGAAAATCAGAAGGATTTTGAAAAAAAAGTTTCCAAGAACTGTCACATTGTGTTTCTCCCCCTAAATATGTTGATTCTCTTGGCCTATATCATTGTTTCTATATGGGTATCTCAAGGGGTCAAACTGTATTTGAAATTTTTTTTTTTCACAACAACTTCCTTGCCAATTGGGCTGTATTCCTTGTCCAACTAAATTAAACTTAAGTGAATGAAAAATGCATAATTAATTCATGCAGGAACATCTATTTGTGAGGTACCTAGTTGGACTTCAAATAAGGGCTTGGTTTACAATGTTTGGCAATATATATAACTCAAATTTTGTTAGGTGTAAAAAAATTAGAGGTGCAAGTTTGACATAGATTATTGGTCTATTCTCTCACAATTATTTAAGTTTTTGAGGCTAGTGATTGTTTAACAAGGTACTAGAGTCTTTCTTTGCAAGTGGTCCTAAGTTTGACTCATGTTCCGCTTCTTTGTTATCGAGCTTAAGGTTTTCGGACTAGCAGTTGTTTAACAATGGGAAAGTCCAAAATGACCATTTATCTGGTTTTTAATTTATAATGTGCTCCCAACCTAAGTTTTTTTTTTTTTTTTGGGGTCAAATATGCTACTAAGTTTAAAATTTGAAGTTTTTTTGGATTTTCTGTCTGTACGGAATTTCTGCGCACACACACCAAAAAAAGAAGAAAAAAGGCCAACCTCTGGTTGGCTGGAACCTTGTACTTCACGCAGAAGATGATATAAATATAACAAAATGTTATCCAGGCCCTAAAATTAAAACAAAAAACAAAAAGAACAAAAAAGAAGAAGTTATATCCACGAAGTCGCAACTTTCCAGCAATTGGCTACGCATATTTTAGTATCTGGGAATCTTCTTTTCAGGAAGCAAAATTTCTAAGAAAAAGAAGGGTTTGAATTTGCTGAGCTCATTTGTGGCACATTTTGAGTAGGCACCAAGTTACAAAGCTATGTGAACAAGTGAGAAAAGGGAAAGGCAAAGGCAAAAGGCTAAGGCAAAGCATAAAGAGATAGATTCCATACTACACATTAAAAATTGCGGCTCATACCAAACAAGCACTCAGCTTTGCCAGATTCTCCATCCATACAACATGAAGCTTAAGAAAGGAATTAGAATTCATCAGATTATATTCAGAATATCTCTATCTTCTATACTTTTTTTAATAATTTTTTTTTGAAAGTAAATTCTAACCAAGATTTGGGTAGGCTTTGATTCGATTACCGGAAAAAAAAAGGTTTGATTTCTCATTAATTTTACTTGGTCGACAACGCGACAATGCTGATAAGTTTTTATGTTTTACACTCAATGCCAACCTGCTATCAGGAATAATTT
Organism: Prunus padus; assembly: GCA_024362665.1. Classification (NCBI taxonomy): domain Eukaryota; kingdom Viridiplantae; phylum Streptophyta; class Magnoliopsida; order Rosales; family Rosaceae; genus Prunus; species Prunus padus. Next base: position 9,652,994 of record JANFAM010000005.1, on the reverse strand, counting down.
GTTGGAATATCGTATTTACTTTAGCTCTTTAAGTCACATTCAGATTCAATATTAGTTTATGTTACTTTAAATCTGAGTCGCTAAAATAAGAGTAACATAAAAATACACAATGTGTTGAAACAATGCTAAAATGTACGAAAAAAATGTATTTCATTAGATAAGACTAAAAGCAAAATATGAATACTAAAATGGCTAAACAATTTCTGATTTTTTTAAATATGGAATAGTCCTTGAAATGAAAGCTAAAACTGAACGGCTCCGATCATTGAATTACAATCCAGAAATAAGATTATATATAAAACATTTGGCTTGATCACTACCATCACTATCTTTATGAGCCAAAGCCAAAGCCAGTTTGGTTTAAAATATCTTAATCTAAAATGACAACTAGGGATGTTCAAACTTATACATAATTGGTATCAATCCAGATTATACGACAAAAAAGTGGCTGATAATATTTTGGTTTTTTATTTTGTCACAAAACATGCCTCAAAGCATCCTATCCTGTTGAAACGTTGGATCAGCATATGCTCTTCTGGATGCAGCTTGCATCGGCTGGAAACGTCATTGATATGCCTATACAACTAGAGAAGGCCAAGCAAGAATTTGATAGATTCCATCTACAAACACAAGAGGAGTTAAATGAGCAGCCAAGACATGCTGTTAAACCAAGTCTCTCTTTTGTTGGATTCTTTTGTTCCAACTTTGGCGGCTTTGTAAGATTAAAACTAAAATAATTATAGTTTTTTTTAGCTGCCATTGGAATAATGGTAGGGACTAATATGCAGATGGGACACTAGTGCCTAAGATTATTATAAGTTTTAAGTTACCACAAAGGGAAAGAGCAAGAGAAAGAGGATGCTCATCCAGAAGTTGCTACTTTTCCAAGAGGCCATTTCACTAGAATTCAGGATATGGGAGAGAAAAAAGAGATATAATCCATAGTAAAATGAAACTTTACAACAATTTAATATGCTTATTTCGTAACAACCAACGTTGGCACGCATATGTTATAACATTTTCGTTATAATTGAAACATAATTATAACTTATGCACTCAAATTGGCACAAAGTCTCCACCGAAGTTTTTCTCTCGACAAAAAGTACAGAATCTCTCTCCTTTATTCTTGTTTACAAAAACAAAAGTGCTACTAGATAAACTGGGGCATGCTCTCCATTACTTATGTAATTTATAGGAATATAGGACATCTTTACACGCATGCATGCATGGTGAAGAACTGCAAAGCTGTAAGAACGTGAGAACTAGAATTGGTCAGAGCTATATAGACAAGCTTACAAAAGAAATTCCACTAACAAAGGAAAAGCGGCCTATAGTAAACAAACAAGTCCTGCTAAGAAAGAACCTAGCAGTTACTTACTTTGTTGGATTCTCCGATCAAAAACTGTTTGATATATATAAAAAAAAAACACCAAAGGAATTGGGTAGCTGGCAATTGGAATGAAACGACAATTGAACAGACTGATATTTGATTAAACTAATAGGTCTTTAAGTTTGTCTATTAGTATGCTAATCTCTCTTGGCTTATTTTGTGTCAATTTCTTGGTGACTAATTAATGTGGTAAGTGAATGTGTTATGAGGTAAATGTCAAGACAGAGGGTTGGTTGGTTTGGATGGATGCTTGTCCTGTATTAATTCATGGAGAAAACGTTACAGAAATGCAAGGACAAGATAAATGTGGGGTTTCAATTTAAAATCTAAAAATATCAGGGGACAACACCAGATTTCTACTTGAACATATTTCAACCTGTGTTACATACTTGGAACAAAATAGCAAGCTCAAACGAGGTCTATTTTGGATACAACATTGTCCTTCAATCTAAAACGCTTAATTCTAAGTTCTAGAACGACCTTATCTTGAATTCGAGCACAATAACATCGTTGTACTGAGAATATAAGCAGAGGATCTTTTTTTGAATATGTGGTCCTCTGTCTATTAAAACCAATGGGGTCCCTCATTTAGTCATAACTCATGCATGTTACATTCATAATATCTGTATACATATTTGTCAACCAAAAGGGCATTTTGTCATTGTGGAAATAAATACTGAACCATTAATGGATGTCAAGGGCAGATTCTATGTCGAAGTAGATTCAAATGAGAATCACATGCACAATAAATTGAGAACAATCGAAAGGCTGAGGATTTTGCCTTTTGCTAGTTGGTAACAGCCTTTTGCAATAGCCCCAATCCGCATGGGAAAGATAAGAAGATTGCCTTGACTTGCCACTTGCAACGTTGAAAGTTTCCAATATTGGATCGACAATGCATGCCACCCTTTAAATCATAGGCATATAGGTAGCTCCTCCACTAGCTAGCCTGGCTAGGTCAAGGAAAGAAAACCCCTAATGCCATGTTTTTTATGGCAAAACGTATGACTTTTCTGAGCCCTTGTTTCAGCTTTTTGAGCCCCCAAAAAACCACAAGGTATCAAACTTCTCATGTGCTAGTTTAGAGAACATGGTACCAGAAGGGCACACAGAGAAAAAGGACAAGAGAGAAAACAAGTCTATGTAAAGCAGAGCCCGAGAGAGAGAGATAAAAAAATAGTGTGAGAAATTAACTTTGGAGAATGTGATTGATTCTCAGGCTGCAGTAGATTCATTCAGTCAAAAAACCAAAGAAATGTAAATTAATCTGTCATATGCAAGGCCAGCTCAGCTTTCTGTAGCTAAGCGTTTTAACCGGCGCAGTCAAAGGCAGGGCTCTTACCAAACCTGCCAAACCCAATCTTCTAAAGAGCTCTTCACTGTATGGAGTATGGACCACAACCTACACCACAAAATTTAAATTGTTCATTCTTGATGAACTAGAGGCATTTGCCCACTGCCCCTTGGGTTAAATTGAATGCCCAAATGGAAAAAAACAACTCAATGAGAAGTTGGTTGCCACTATTATGATTTCATCTTCTTATACAAGTTAACAATACATTGAAAATATTTGCATAGCTGAGTTCAGCTAGTTGATCAGGATAGTATACACGTCCCTTTACACGAATGTAAAAGTTACTTTCAAAAGAAAATTAACTAGACAGTTCTACTTTAAACCCCTTTCTTTTACAATGTAGGCCTAAAAAAAAGATTAAAATATGGGATTATGTTTAAATGAGTATTTAGAATAGCAAAATAGGGAGGCATGGAAGAAGACAAAGCTGCAAGTAGATATTGTTCGACCAATTGTCGGGAGTCGTGGTGTTTGCATTGGACACACAAACACATTAGCAAAGGCTAAAGACAAGAAGCCGTTCTTTCTCTAACACCAACGCCCCCTCCAAACTATTTATTTAATCCATTCCAATAATTTCTCTCTTTTTCTTGCCCTTGACCACTTTCAAATCCAATTTGTCTCAACCAGTTAATGAACAATTTAAATTAGTTTGTTAATCTACCAATCCCTATTGGATTTGGACCCAAACCTAATTCAAATATATTAATTCTTTTTGTTTTCACAACAGATATATTAAATTTCAATCATCAAATTCTTAGATATTTGTTTGTCCATCTTGTCGGTTGGCCAATTAGGCGTCGTTTGTGTGGGATATAATTTTGGCTATGCAATTTATATGTAGACAAAATTATGTGCATTTTGGTAGCAATTTTGATGAATAAATCATAAAAAGATAAACAGTGAAGGCACAACAAGGAAGAAGATAAATAAAGAGAAAAGTTTGTTCACAAGAAATGGATGGAAATTGCTTACTAATAAAGGGAATTAAAAATTCGTATAAAGGACATGATTATTTTATGGACACTACTTTTGCCTTCTTATCGATAAGGAGATACTCATTCTTCTTGCGAATAACAGTTTGACACATATGCAAAAATAATTCATCAAAAACAAAAACTTCTGCACACATATCACATTATTATTGACATGAATATATGAACTCATACTTATAAAAAAAGGAGATGGAAAACAATATCTCAAATATTTTATTGAGATTTTATTTCTATCCAAACACTCAATAAATTTCTTTTTCATCCATTTGCCTTTCCTTTAAGTTTTCATACCAAAACAAAAAAAAATATTAAACACCAGGACCGACAGTCACGGATACAGCCGACGGCTTTGCTTTAATTTGTATAAAAAATATATTTTGTTTAGAAACTAGAAGACTTTCGGATGCAAAATACCCATATTTTCTCTTATTTAGACTTGGTCACATGTTTGAAGTTGATTTGACGTCATTTAGGGTTCATATGATTATCTGCGTTCACATTTTCTAGAGAATTTGGTTTTTCTCATGTAGCTGCTTTTACAATTTGGATTTCAAAGTTTCAAACAGTCAACCATTAACCAACTCCATATTTTTCAACCATTGATTTTCCTACCCTACAAAATCTCTATGCTTTTCTTCTTTTGTTTATACTTTTTGTGACGTATGATTTTCTTCTTTTACAAGAATGCAACAAAACCCTCCTATGATTTTCTTCTTTGACCTCTTCGGGCTTGCGTGTCCCCGCGAGTCTAGGTTTGTGTAATTTCTTTTTCTTCATTAAGAAAAAAAGAAACCATTCTAGTTTTTCTTTTTTTTTTTCTGTTTATATATGGGCCCTGAGCTTTCATACTATACAAATTGAGGGATTATATTCTTCCCCCATTGCACACAAAAGTGGAAAAGAAAAAAAAAAAAAAAAAACCTTCTGGGTGGGAGGGATGGCAAAGGAGATGAATAAAAATAAATATTTAATTAAAAAATCAAGTCAACCATTAAAGCTAATACTTAACAAGTAGTTCTCCTTCTCCTGTACACAAGTGTGGTGCTGTATAAACCCCCCAAACTCTACTATTTTCTTTTACCTAACATTCCCTTTTCTTCTGCCAGCAACAAACCAATATCACTACCCACCAAATCTAAATTTCCCTCTACCAATTCAAACAAAGGCATTTAAAATGGTGGGCTCCTCTCCTCCATTTGTGCCCTATCAATTCATCCAACCAAACCCACCCCACCTACAATAACAACTACTATCACCAAACTCACCCCCCTCTTTCCTCTTTATGTACAATGCTCAAACCCCAAGCAAAGAATCATATCATATGCCAGCAAAGTGAATGCCTACAAACCAAATGGAAACTTCCTCAAGAATGAGATCTGATGAGCCCCAAATTGTACAGGTTCCTCCTCACTAGGCTCCCAAGTGATAACAAGACTGCCCCACCAACACCAACTGCTTGCTCCTCCCTTTCCTCCTTTGCATGATAAATCAATGGCAGTTCCTTCACTTTTAAGTCACTCAACCCTATTTTTTGCCTCACTGATTCAATGGTGTTGGGATCTGCAGGGTTTCCAATTGCATCAGTCACATAGAAAACGTTTAGGGCATTGTCCTTTGTTGTGGAAATCTCGGCCCTTGTCACGTTTAGACCGTTCTCTCGGAACGTTCTTGTAACATATGCTAGAAGACCTTGTCTATCCTCAGTGCATAGTTCTAGCCTCACACCCTGAGATGCAATAACCCAATTGAACCATTAGCATTTGCAACATCATGGAACATTCACCTAAATCAAATGATTAACAATTCAATTTAAGTAATACCTCAGAAGCTCTTCTTTGAATGGCGGCTTGTAAGCATTGGATTACGCGCTGTCGTTCGGGTTCAGAACTAATTGGGGTTCCATCAGTGTGCCTAATGTAAAATTCCTGAAACATAATTCAACCACATAACCTAAGTCATTTTCATGTTTCAATATAATAATAAAACCAGAACATGCCATAAACCAAACTAATAAGGAAAATAGATACATACCATGTGTCCTCTATCCCCTGCTGTTTTAATAGTGGCGTGAAAAACCACATAGTCCATGTCTGTCAACGTGCAAACAACATCAAACAAAAGCTTTGCTCTATCCTTGCACTGAATATTTACTATGGAATAACCCCTTTCAGCCCAATTCTGCACCGTGATCACCGGTGAGTCGGTGCTGTGCTGCAAAATAGGCTTCCTATCATAATCACGATCTGCAAACATCATTTGATGCAGCCTTCTTTCGGTGTGCGTAACTGCCATGGAAACAGAGGTTTTCGCGCTCCGAATATCGTTGTCTCCCTTGAGAACATTCCTTAACCGCGCTTCAATTCTGTCAATTTTCTGTGAGTCTTCAATTGGGCAACCAGAATCACAATCCTTAACGTAAATTAGGGAGGCGATCCGGCCATTGTGCGTCCACATCTTGGACTCAACCACATTGCATTGCAGGTCAGCTAGCACTGCAAAGACCTCGGAGAGAAGGCCAAGCCGGTCTGTTCCGGTGAGCTCAAGTGCGGTTAAACCGTTGCTGCAGTTGGATGTCCCAAAGTGAATTGTTCCAAGTGACTGTCAAATACAAAGAAATTAAGCAATTTCAGTTTCAATTCTGTAAAGGATCATAAACTTTAACAATAATGTCTTTTCATTAAATTGGGATTGAATGAAATAACTTACCTGTTCAATGTAATGAATGACGCTCTCATCCGTTAATTTATCCCCGTTTTGATCAGTGACATGAAAGACTGCAGCAGAAACCAAAAAGTCTTATTAAGAAACAAAATTCAAGAAATAAAAGGCAACAGTAGAAAAATGAGAGAATAATTTGATTTTCTTACCATCCATGAACCACCGTCCATCAGAAGAAATGTATGCTTTTTTAATGGAGAGGTTAAGATCCGTGAGGACCTGAACAGCCTCGAGAAGAATTCCATGCCTTCTAGCACTGTCAACCTGAAAACCCAAAAACAAAACAGCGATTGATACACGATTAGTCAATTTTGTGTTCTGGAAAAAATCAAATCTTCTTTTTGGGTTTTTGGAAGGCATTGAAATTAGAAAATTGGGTTTTCGTAGAAGCAAACCTTGACTAAAGTCGCAGTGGAGCAGACGGCATTATCGATCACAACCCTGCAAAGCAAAAGCAGCGAATGGTCAGGTCAGAGAAACACCACCAAAGCCACACCACACCACCTTTCGTTTTTTTTAAAAAAAGCTTTTTATTTCCCCAAGTTTTTAAATTTTAAAAGTGCTTTGAAAAGTCTGATGAAACGGGAAAATTGTAAGAAAAGTCAGAAAATAAAAATTTATGAAATTAAGGTGCGAAAATAAATTTAAGGTGGAAATTGGGTAAAGTTGGCACCACTACTATGAAGAAGGGAAATCGAGAAGAGATCTGGATCGGTGAAATTTTCTTGAGAAAGCAAGAGAAAATTCGAAATCACAGCACATCCAAAAAAGTACTAAACCCAGAAAAGCCGGAAATTCCATAATACCAGGGAAAAAATCAAACCGAAAACAAATTAAAAACTTGAAGCCGTTGAAAACCCAACAAATTTTTTTTTAAAAAAAAGTCGTGAATGGTAGCCACTAACACTTTCAACAAAATCAGAAATTGAAACCCAATGTTGAAGAAGCGATGTATCTACCTGGGAGTGTTCATACGGAAGACGAGTTTCTCATATTCGTCGAGACAAGCAGTCCACTCCATGGCTCTAAATTTGTTTCAGAGAAAACAGAGGACTTTTGAGGTAAAAATGAAGCCAAGGGATGAAGACGAAGCTGTTGCTTGGCCTTTAAACAATCTCACAAACTCTGTGTGTGTGTGTGTGTTAGCGACGACAGAATCGAAGAAACAGAAGAACCAAAAACTTTGCCGCCGTATCAAACAAAGCTCAATGCCTTATGCCTTCAGACTCTAGCTCTCTCAGACCTTCGGCTAAATCGCCATGAACAAACCTCACACAAGCACCAATCTTCTCTTTCTCTCTAGAAACTAGAAGTAAATGAGTCACTATTCTCTCTCTTGAGCTCTCTATTTCCAAGCGCAAAGCACGCCTTGTTCTTAACACACTGCGTCTTGCCTTCTTTGGGGGTCATATATATATTTATTTCCAAATTTACTTTCTATAAATCATATTTTATTCTCTACCCATATAAATTAATTTTTTTTATTCTTTTATTTTTTTTATTATTTTCCTAACCACGCCCTTACGCAAAGAGCGAGGGCGGCGGGTACTAGTAGTTAGTTACTACTCACATGGCATGGGCAAGGCCTGCCCGGCGACCCAGCCCGCGCTAACCGAACTCGCACTCTCACTCTAAAAAGGTCAACTATTAGTGACACGTGGCGACTGATCCCTTCCCCATTCTGGTTTCATGCGTCCACCTCGGATGTCACGTGGGAGGAAGCGGGTCCCATGTTGATTGTTGCTTAAGTTGGGATATGCCGCCCGGAATCATGACGTGGTGGGCACACCGGCTCGCACCGGCTTTTCGGCTTTTCCTCTGTCATTGTTTTCGGCCGGTTTTTCTTGTGCCTCAGTCGCTCTTAATGGCAGTTCCGTAATTTTCACCACATAGACCGTTAAACTGGTCGTTTTGATGATGTTTCTAGTTGAGGAATATTCGGATCGACGTAACGTTGCGTCATCAGTTCGAGTTAATCGTATCCTAATTGTTCTTGTTACGCTAATTAACTTAACGACGATCCGAAACGACTTGGCGTATTTTAATTGGCGGGGGTCGCACGATTGGCGCGCATGTCTTTAGACGTAGTCGTGGAGGCACGCCTTCGGACTTATTATGTCGCGGCCCTCCCCTAACGGGAGGCGATATTAATTTTTCAAAATGCTTAGCGCCCCGAAACGTGTCGATAGCAGAGTGGACATCAACTAAATCGCCTCGCGATGGGCCACGTAGGGCCCAGGGTGGGCCCTCTGGTCTGACAATCTGACAATCACGTGCCTGGTCCACCACAAAACACGTTCGCTGCTTGGCAGCTGTCTGTGGCTACCGACCTGCCTAGGTGGCAACGACCCGCGTAATAAAACGTTGCCGTCCCCTACCTAACGGTGACGAGACGACGCTAGCTGGCTCTTCCCCACACACTACCTACCTACGAGGCTACGACATGCGCTGCACGTAACGGAAAACGCAGGCTCCGTTATTTTTGAAATCGTGGGGGGAGGGAGGGAAGGGAAAGGAAGCGTCGGTTATGAAAGCGACAGGTGTGGCGGTTAAAGACTAGAAACGCACCGCTTCATTCAAGTGCAGTGGCGGGAAGATGGCCGCATTTCCCGCCAAGTCGGAAAGAGGTGGGGTGGTGTGGGGGTCCACAAATTATCACGAGGAAGAGAAAATTCCACCGTAATATCCACATCGATATTGAGCAAAGGTGGGTCCCGTTGGCCTTTCGAAGCGAGAAAGGCTGGTTTAGTCGCTCGAAGGGAATGGTGACACGTCGATGAAAGTCCAGTACGACGTCGTCGAATCAGTCTCTGTCCCGTCGGAACAAAATATCTTTTTCTTTTTTAATAATTTAAATTTCTGATTATGGGAATTCCCGCTTTTCTTCTTGGGTCTGCTTTTTGACCATTAAGTCTATGGAATGGCGCGAAAATCGAAAACCACATTCACGTAATCGGACTGTTGGGGCTGCGTTTTGGGGGGTAGGGGGGAGGGATTCTATACAACGGCGCCGCAGAATTCTCCGTGAGACACTCGCGGCATGGCTTAAGCTCAACGTGATTAACAGTTTGATTTGCTCTGAGATGGAATATTTGCATTTCCCTTGCACGTCTGTTTTTATGTTCTATCTATGAGGATCTGTACCTTCGTCTCAGAAGATCTTGGCCGTCAAATTAGGGGTTACAAGTTTTGTCCGTTTTGGAAGCAGGCTTTGGTCAAAATCTAAAATTAGTAGAGCAATGTGAACTCGTGGGGGAGGCTCTGAATCTTTCTTTGACTTCCGTTTTCAATGCAGAGCAGAAGAGCACATTAGGAATGGTCCCTTTTTGTATAAACACATACACGTGTCACATTCTATTTGAATTTCGTCCTTCTTGGTTTCCCATTTGAGAATTGGATCATCAATTTTGTGATGTTTAATTTTTGTCAATTTGATCCTTTTCTCAAATTGGAAAAAAGATCACTAATGGCATTTAGTGTGTTCTCCAATTTCAAAACTACGACCGCGTGAGCAACTTGTGGTCCATATCTAATTTCTTCATATTTTTATTAGCACAAATGATAAAGCAGCTGCAGTTGGGGGGGTCCCTGGTATGCTTGCCTTGCAAGACTGGTTTCAAAGCTGCATGCTTTGATTTTCTTATACGATCTAGAAAGTAGAAACAAGTCTTTTGACCTACGACATACTTCATTTTTAATACCAAAAAGTATTCTTGATTTCGTATTGGAGGTCCTAGATTACATCTACAAATACTTTGAGTGCACATTTTGTGTGGCCATATAGATTGTAGTCCATACTCAAACTAACTTATAAATTAGTAAATTAATATGTAATATGATTTTGACCAATAGCTACGCATGCTTGATGATACATCAAAAATGACTCTAAGAAACTTAATTATCATACATCAAATTATGATGTGTAGCTATGCATGCGCTCTCTCCGTTCGTCAATTAAATTATTATTATTATTTTTATATAAATGAAAGTCTACGAGTCTGCCTGATAACCATTTCAACAAACAAGTTTGAGATTCGTAAAATCAGATTTTGCAAAGGCATATTCCAGGTACAATTTAGTTGGTACCAAATCAAGTTTGCCAACTGGAGAATTGTGGGTTGGAGAAGAGGACCTGTCAGGACATTGAGCAATTTGAAAATCCTTCATATTAATGTCAATTATAAGATTGTGACTGCTTAATGTTGAACCCCATTTCCCACCCAATAGTAAAAATAATATTTGACAATTTCAGAGTTGTGGCCATTGTAGGCCTTTTTGCTTCCCTTGAGAAGACAGCATACCTAATTGAAAACACCAACATTTAAATCATTAATTATAAATTATATAATTTCTTCACCATATGCTAGCAAATTCATAACCATTGAAATTAAGATAAGGACGTATATGATTGTGTTTGTGACCAGTTTTTGTAGATGGAGTGCATGGTTGGTGCAAAATTTGCCACTAACCTTGATTAGCTCATGCTTGCATATTGCATGACCGTCTATTGTAAACAATTTTAATTAATTCATTGCCAATCTTTTGTTCTAACCCTTTTAGAACTTGCGGTTTCTTTGGCACCAAATGATACTTAGACTGAGGCAGAAAATCCTCAAAAAAAAAGAAAAGGGTTTCTTAGATCTAGGTCCAAAATGATTAGCTGTTATTGCGTTTAATCCTAGCGTTTTTGGTTTTAGATGTAGGTCCTTTGACATTTATTACTTTTTTGTTGTTGTGTTGATTTTACCATTTGAGGTAAATAAGGAACACACATTGAAAATCTAAATTTAATACATTATTTCCTTATAATTGAATTCCATAATTTAAATTTTGAATTCTTTCCTCGATAATATTCCTAATATATAGATAAAATACAATTTAATCAATAAAGAGTAAAGACCAACATATTATACCAATCGATTAGATAAGCACCCACATTAAATTATGTACCTGACATACAGGTAAATAGTGTTATTATTAGCAACGAAAAGTACTTAGTGATAAATTGTGTTACCTATAAGTTAGAAACATAAATTAAAAGACTACCTATAAGTAGGATACAAAAATAGACAAAATAAAATTGTATGTTACCTATAAAAAAAGGTACATAAAATACTATTACACATTGTGGAAAATATGAAAAAATAAAATAATATATATATGTATATATACCTATGCAATAGGCACTAGGAAATATGACATAAATGACTATTACCCGATTCAAGTCATAAGGGACAACATTGGAACAAAAAATGATTTTTTAAAAAAATTACATCATAAAATATTTAAAAATGAATGTAATTCTATGTGGTACAAAAATCAAAGGACTTGGACCAAAGTCAACAAATCCAAGGATTAAACCCAACTTCTCAATAGGAATTTGGATCTATATCAACTTTTCTAAATAATTTTTTAAAAAAAAGAGAGAGAGAAGAAAACCCTCTCGAAACCAGGTCATAATTTCCTACTATGCAATATGTGCCAAAAGTTGAACTCTTATCGTGAATGTGAAATAAAATACTCTATCATAGAACTTACGTATTAGTTAATAGTTTAATAGCAAAATAAGACCGATTGTGAAGGTATTTCATTAACCCATGGATTATTTTTGCATATATAAATCAATTTTCTAGCACCCATACATCATAGCTTAGGTGATAAAATTCCAGTTTAGCAGTTATCAAAATTTGGATTAGTAACTTTACTAGGTTTCCTCAAGCACATACCCCCGTAATGAGTGATCACATCACATAGGTTTTGACCCGTTAATGCATCTCTAAAATATCCGTTTGCATGCATAATTAGATTAGTAGAAGGTTGACCTTTTAAGCATCTTTTTGATCTTGTCAAGGACTGATTTGATTAAGCATTTTTTTAAGAAGAGCATGCAGAATGATGTAGCTTTGTTAATTAATTGGGGAATTCTCCATAGTAATTGAGACTGTTAATCAGAAATTAACATGATGATTGGGTCAATATGTGGGTAAATGATGGTATTACCTTCCAACTAGTAGTGTTTTTTCAACATAAAGTATCAATGCCGGTGGACAGACAACTAATTACATTATTATAAAACCCTTCTTTTCTAAGCAACAAAATCAATAGGGAGATCTCGCTTTTCATTTGTGACTAAGACATGTTTTACCTTTGCTTGGTGTGACTAAGTTAATATTATACCCTAGAAAAATAAAAAATGACGTTTCAAAGTTAATAAAAAAAAGTGTTTGGTGGAATGTCACTAATCGCCCTATCATGCCAGCAACATATACGACGTGTTGGGTAATTGTGAGGAGCAATGACGTATAAAATCATCCCATTTTAAAGTTTATCGGGTAAATGGTTAACTATGAGACAAATTGTAAACTCAAATGTTATAAATTTGAATATTAACAATGAAAGAACTGAATTTAGTTTGATAGTGTGAAATTACAGGAAGTTTTTTTCATTGCAAAAAAATAAATAAAAATTAAAGTAGCTCAATCATTAAACAGAGTGATGGCCAAAAAAAAAATCATCAAACAGAGCAACCCTTAATCTTTTTCCCCTCTAGCAACCTCTAGAACACAAAATTCTCAAGGTTACCCTACTTGCCGACTGCCAAATCATGTAAAGGTTTCCACACAGACACAATGGTTGGTGCTGCCCCTTGAGAGATTTACATGCCCCCACTTGCAATGTTTTTGTCTCTTTCTTTGAACAAGATCGAAATTCCACATTCTAATTTGACTATTCGGCATATATCACATTCTCTGTGCCAAGTCTGCTAGTCTAATTTCACTTCACCTCCTCAATTTACTGCACCAAATCAGACGGAAACCAGACCCTTTGTCTATAGCAAAATGGCTGCAAAATTAATCTTGTGGGTGCCACCTTCTTGAAGACTTTGTTGTGATACACGCCATTCACAATTGGTGACTCACCCTTCGTGTGGAAAATTTCACATGGGATGTTGTTGCCATTGTCAAAAGGGGTCAAATGCCCCCTCCCATTTTTTCTTTTTGGGGATAAGCGAAAGGAATACATTTACTGTTATAATGAGTCAATAAACTCACATAATTAACGAGTCAATACACTCACAACTAAGTATCGAACTCATCACAACCATGTGAGTCGAACCTAAAACATCTCATCCAAAAATACCCTCTCATCACTTGTTGCCTATTCACATGGCACCACATGACATTGCAAATGAGTTGGCCCTACCTTTTCAGGACACAGTGCTTCCATGATTGGTGGCCAATAATGGGCATACATACCCATCTGTGTCTGAAACCCTAATGCTGATATAGCTTAAAAAAATAGCTGCTAACCCTTTTCACTTTTCAGTGATGTATATGACCAGAAACATTATATTGTCCTTTTGCTTTCTTTCCTTTTCTCATTGGCAAATTGAACAACATGTTTCTGGATTGGATCTAAGAACCCTTCGAAGAGATAGGGACAATGTGAACAGTGAGTTTTGTAAACGTGTTGGGTTGGAAGTGTGGAACATTTATTTTTCTGGGTTGATGATGAGGGCACATCATTTACTTATAATGATATAAACATGTGAATGCATATGCTCAAAGTCCCATTCAGTCACCTCTCATTGATCACAATTCACAAGTGATGTGCTTATCAAGCATAGGTTCAGTAAATGAGTCCAGCCCCAGATGAGTTAAGGCTCTATTCATTGATGATACACACTGGCAATCAAATTGTTTTAAAGTTTTGATCACATTTGCCTTTTTTGTTTTCAGTTTTTACAGTTTATCTATGGTTGGTCCTTGGGTTTATAAATTGCATAAGCTTTCGCGGGAGCTTTTTTTTTATTGTAGAAAATTTCATTTTTCGCCATAATTCTGTCTAATTTCTATTTAGACCCCTTTTTTTTTAGCTTGGACCACTCCGTTTTTGTAATGCGACTTTATCTGCACAAGCCCATTCGTTTTTTATTCCCCGAAGGCCCAATTTCTCTATAATTTCAACAAACATTTTTGGGTTTTGGGAAAATCAAATAACTTCATTAACTGAAAACAAAGCTAAAAAAACAGCCATAATACAATGGAACTTGAAGACCATCTCAGTGGCTCTGTTCAAAATCTTTTCATAAAAAACCCCCAAAAGAGGAAAATTCGGTGAAGAAAAACACCTCATGTATCCGACATTAACATAAAATACAGCTTAAATTATGTTTTAAAGAATTGTATTTTTTGAGTTTAGGCTTCAAAACTTGTGTTGGAAAGGTGGCTGCTTAATCAGATAAATAAAACCACAATTGATTTGCTAATAACTTAAAACAATTTTCTTATAACAAATAAAAACATAAAACAAATTTTATTTTATTTCCTGGGGACAGATCATTATACAACTCTTGCCTTGTACACATTGCACAAGCAGCCATGTTAGAGTGTTGGAGGACTGATATGGAAATGTCGATGCTATTTGTTTTTGTTTTTTTTTGGTCGAAAGGATGCTTCATTAAGCCCAAGGGCAGACCAAAAAACAGCCAAAAATACATAAACAAGAGTTGAAAAGGAAACACACCAAAGCCAGAATCCGCCGAGTGCAAACAGAAGTTTCCTTCCCAACGTGGGACATAAAGGAAGTTACATTGGGGGACCAGGAAGTCGTTTTTTTTGGTCGGAATCAAGTTTTATTGATAGAAAGGCAATGCCAATTACAAGATAGTATTACTCTTAAAAATGAGTCCAAATAAATGCAACAGTAAAAGCCCACTACAAATAAAACTCAAACCCGCATAAAGCAAGAGCCCAAAACTGACATAAAATCAGAGTACAAAACTAGCATAAAGCCAGAGCCAACCAAAAGCAAAAACACCACCAAGGGCCAAAGTAACGCTGCCGCTACTTCCATGACGACCGAGACCTTACCACCAGGTCTAATGATGAGTGAAAGAACTGCATACACGCCAAAACACACAAAACAAATACAAAAACTACAAATCTGAAAATCTCTCGCAATACATAAACCGACCATTAAAGACTCAATAACTCCTACAAAAACAAAACCACCAAAGCACTGAGAGGGAAACAACAACCAATCCAAGAACAAACCTGGGAAAACTTCCCAAAGCCAAAGAAACCAACATCCTAAGCATGGAAGGAGGTGGTAACAACCCAAGAATGGAAGGAGTGGTGCAAGCATCCGAGCAAGAGCTCTACACATCTTCTGAAGGGGACATGAAAAATCATGTTTGGGATCAGTCGATAGATCCAAGAGAGAGATAGAGTCCTTGAAGAAACCATATAAGGAGGGAGGAATTTAAGGGGAGCTGGGAAATTAAAAATAAAAAGAAAGGAAGATAATAGAGATGGAATGAAGAGGAAGATGGAAATTGGAAATTGAAAGGGTATCAGGGGGAGGGAAGGAGGGGAAGCGACCACCTCCCCCTTTGCTGCGTTGAAAGACTGAGGGTTTGAGAGAGCGTGCGGCGCTTCAAACTTGTTAAGACTCGAACAATAGAAGGTCGTGGACAGGTTGTCCATTGAATTTCACCCATCGTCTCAGATCCAATTCTTGCAGCCTCGTGAGCTGTTCGATTTTTCTTGCGGGATCCATCGCCAATCCATTGATTCAAAAGACGATGATCGTGTTCGTGTCGATGCTATTTGTTTTTATTGTTTTTTGGTCTCAATCCCATTCCCCCTCCTCTCACTTACCTCAACAAACAGGATTGTGCAATCAACATATCCAACTCCAAAAGTCACAGGTTCCATGGAAACTATTAATCAACAACCAATCGTTGGGTTAATATACCTACACATTTCGAATGTGAAGCAAAATATATCAAATGCAAATACTGCTGATTGTTGAGCCAAGGAAATTTACTTTAAAAAAACAACAAAAAATTTGCAAAATCATTTGATAGATGATTCCACAGAAACAAGTAGATAGTTTAGAACTGCATAACCAATTCAAATATTTAACAGGTGCACAATTCCATAGAAAAATACAAGTATATTCAATACATAAGTATTCAAAAGTTACTACTAAATCTTTCTAATTTAGTTATGTCTAATTTGTTTTATGAGATACAACAGAAATGTCATAAAGCTAGATTGAGGATGCCACTCTTGTCATAAGGCATAAGAGTGACTCCGTCATGGTAGGAATGTAATTAGATTGTTAAGCCTATCAGATAAGTAATCTTTTAATGAATGTTAACTTATGTGAATAAAATTTATAAAAATGGATTGATTCAAACAAGATTTGCAGTTGCTTAAAAGCAGATACAATTGCAGAAGCATTTAAACTGGTGCAAAGCCAATATAAATTAGTAACCACATACTTCCACA
This sequence comes from Prunus padus, assembly GCA_024362665.1. Lineage (NCBI taxonomy): Eukaryota > Viridiplantae > Streptophyta > Magnoliopsida > Rosales > Rosaceae > Prunus > Prunus padus. Next base: position 9,636,239 of record JANFAM010000005.1, on the reverse strand, counting down.
GTTCCATTACAGTTTTTCTAAAGCTGAAGAATAAAATTGTCCAAGAACTACTACAGAAAGCATATCAGCACTGCAGATAACAAGTTCATACTAAGTAATTACACCACAACATCAGGCACTTCAGGCATACAACACTACTGCCCTACAAATCTGCAACACAATAAACAAGAAATTGAAAATTATGTTAGCTCGTGAGAGAACAAGAGAACGACGTTACTGAGCATCAGGCATCAGGCACATCGGGTAAAGGGCGTTACTGCGCATCAGATCTACAACAAAAGTAAACAAGAAAAGTACTAGTTTAATCAATGCTTAAGCACGAAACTTCCTATTCATGCATGAATGAAAGCTAAATTGTAAATGGACCTATTTTACAAATGAGAAACATTGGACACGGGATTAATGAATGAATTGCACAATCCTATTACAGCAGCAAATTAAACCATGTAAATGAATACGCAAACTTCACAACAGTAGCAGCAACAGCAATTTAGTCACCAATTTTGCTTTTAATGAAAATAAAAATCTGGCAAACAAAGAATTACAATGTTCTTGAAAGCAATGTTCTGCTCTCACAGAACTATAATCACATTACCTATTCTTTCTCTTAGTAGGACTCTGCATTGCTCTTGTTGAGTAAGACGAGGCTCTCTTTATAAAAACCAACATTGCAATATTGATATCCAGAAATCCCAAGATTTTTATACTGTTTGCTCACAAGGTCTAGTGATACTAGTTCCTGCCTTGATTTGGCAGTGAGAAGCACCAGTACTTCACCACTCTTCCTAAAATATAAGGCCCTGGGTAAAAGTCTTTCTGGACCTTGTGGACCAAGGGTACTCAGTTTGGTCCATGACTCCTTTATGCCATACTCTTTCATCACCCATATCTCAAGAAAAGAATCTTCACACCTGTTATCCATCGTGAACAGAGCAATAGATTTTCTGTTATCTGAAACAGACAATCGCAATCCCAAGTCGTATTTCCATTGGATAATCTTCGGCATAGGTATCTTACGGAAGACCCCCTTGCCCAGGTCAAAAGTCAATATAAAATAGTAAAGACCACCATTTGTTTTGCAGAATACAGGCCAATGAAGAACCCCATTAACAAAAGCACTGGATGCGCGTCCATCTGTTAGACATGTAGGAGAAACACAACCAAGACTGCTCCATGTGCCGGTGGCGAGGGAATAAACCTCAGAGAGAGTTGGTGTCCCACGTTGATCCAATAAAGTGACAACCCTCACAACCTTATAGTCATTGGTCATAGCATCAAAACCAAATCCAATAGTGGCATCGTACCCACGATGTGTAACAAATCTAACATTAGGCTTGGGAAGGGTCAGTAACTTTCTAATGGCTGGGTTCCATATAAAGAAGTTGTAACCATAACGGTACACATCATCCGCAAGGCAGAATAGCCCGTCACAAATGCCGACCACACGAAGATGTGAGTTCCACAGTTCTTGCTTTTGAGCAATTGGAAATTCTATCTTGGCGTACTCGTCGAAAGCCTGGTTATCATAATGCACAGAGTGAACCTCGTCGTCTACCTTGTCCATGACCGTTTTGCCGAGGAAGGTGGTCACCTCCAAACCAGAAACTCTGTGGAGTAGGAGGTGAACGTCATCGACTGTTCGGCTGAGGTGGGTGCGGATAAAGCTTGGGTTTATGATCATGGACTTCCATGCCTTGCACACTGAGGTGCATTTGACCATAGATTTAACGGGCAACCTAATTAGGATCTCTTGTATGATTTCCTGAGGAAAAGAACCTGCCATCTCTCCAAAATTCAATTCGTGCATCCCTTGTGTGATATCTTGCACGTTATCCATGTCTTGCAAACTCAAACAGTTATACCAACTGAAAACAAAAAAAAAAATCTATATTTGAGAATTTTAAAAAAAATCAAGAGGCTGTTCTGAAAGCAGAGTCACATTCATATACATAAAAGATAAAACTAAAAACTAAAAGGATCCAGTAATAAGGAGCAACAAAAACCCTAAACTGCCATATTTTTCAGATCAAACCCAATATCCACTCTACAAATTAAAAATCCAAACCCATCAGAAAAAAAAAACCTAACACTAAATCTAAAACCACCATTCTGGTAAGAAACAGAAAAGCTCTAAAAAAAATCCCAAAAAAAACGAAGAGAAAAAGTTCAGGAACTTACAATTTCTGGTCCTGATGAGCAGAGCAGAGCCGAAGCTGAGGAAGCGTCTGGTTCTTGTGCTGTGCTGTGCTTTGCTTGAGAAGAAGAGTGAAAAGAGAAAAGAACCCTTTCTAGCTTCTTCTAGGACATTCTTTTCCGCACATGGTAGTCCGCTCAAACCCTAACGGATCACTCTGGAGACCTCTCTTTCTCTATTTATATGCTGAGATTGCCTGCCTACGTCTAAAAAGCTCCGTACCAAATTAAAAGCTTGCTTAAAAGTTTATCTATGGTTTGTCTTTGGGTTTATTAAGGGTTTAAGAATTGCATAAGCTTTCGCGGGAACTATTTTTTATTGTAGAAATTTTCATTTTTCGCCATAATTCTGTCTAATTTCTATTTTAACCCCCCTTTTCATTCGGTTTTTTTCCCCCCCGAAGGTCCATTCGTTAGTTTATCAGAGCAACTCCACCCATTTTCCCTCATGGCAAGGGGGAGGGGAGGAACTAGGGCGATTCTTATTCATGTGAATAGTAGATGTCGCAAAAAGAATGTGTGTTTCCACCCATCACACAAGAAGCAACTACTATTCATTTTTATTTTTACATGTGATAAATTTTAGTTGTATGTATAAAATTAATAATAATAAAATTTCTAGGTATGTATTAAAAAATATTTCTAATATTTCAGATTTTTTCCATATTTTTTTCAAATTTTTTTGTTTCTGACGTCACCGCCGGGTTGGGCTTCAGGCATCTTCCCCGCGGGCTTGCCCGTGAGCGTGGGTCCCGCTCCTTGCCTGGCTGCCCTCTACCTGGAAGCTCCATTTTGGGCTCGGGCAGTGGGTCCCGCCCCTGCTGAGGCTGCAACCGGTGGAGTTGCTCTTACAATTTCTCTCTAATTCCAACAAACATTTTTGTGTTTTGGGATCATTAACTGAAAACAAAGCTGAAAAACTGACCATAAGAGCAAGTCCAGGTATCGGCCCGGGGAGGGGGTGGGACCCACGCTCACCGGGCAAGCCCGCGGGGAAGCATCCCGAGGCCCACCAGTGGGGGAGGGGGATGACGTCAGCGATGCATAAATTCAAAAAAAATTCAAAAAAATTATGCAACTTTTTTCTATAAATACCAACCAATATCCTCCACTTTCAACACTAAATACTCATTCATTTTCTTCTCCTTCTAATATTCTTCACTTTCTACACAACATTTTCTTCACTTTCAAGAGTCATTTTTTTTTTCCCATCAAATGAAATTTTTTTGAAATTTGGAATTGAGATGAAATTTATCTGAAATTTGAAATTCAGATGAAATTTATATGAAATTTGAAACCGAAATCTTATCCACAAATTTTATCCGATTATGAGATATGAATTTTTTAATATATATTGACACGTACAAACCCAAAAATCTTATCCGAAAATATTATCCAAATTAATTGTTTAGGTTACAAAAAAAAGAAAAAGAATAGTAGTTACCCTTTGCCATGACAACGGGTGGAAATGCACATTACTATTTGAAAGGGCAGCTACTATTCACGTGAATAGTAGCCCCCTAGCTCCCCCCCCCTCTTGCCATGGCAACCCCCTAACGGGTGGAGTTGCTCTAATACAATGGAGCTTGAAGACCAACTCAGTGGCTCTGGTTGAAATCTCGTCATAAAAAACCACCAAAAGAGGAAAATTCGGTGAAGAAAAACACATCATGGAAATGCACTTTTTTTTAGTTCGGGCTACAAAACTTGTGTTGGAAAGGTGGCAGATTTAATCAGATAAATAAAACCACAATTTATTTGCTAATAACTTAAAACAATTTTTTACTTATTTCCTGAGGACAGATTATACAACTCTTGCAATGTGTTGGAGGACTGACAAATGGAAATGTCGATGCTATTTGTTGTTATTGTTTTTTGGTCTCAATCCCATTCCCCCTCCTCTCACTTACCTCAACAAACAGGATTGTGCAATCAACATACCCAACTCCAAAAGTCACAGGTTCCATGGAAACTATTAATCAACAACCAATCATTGGGTTAATATGACTACACATTTCGAATGTGAAGCAAAATATATCAAATGCAAATACAGCTGATTGTTGAGCCAAGGAAATTTCCTTAAAAAAACAAAAATTTGCAAAATCATTTGATAGATGATTCCATAGAAACAGGTAGATAGTTTTGAACTGCATAACCAATTCAAATATTTAACAGGTGCATAATTCCATAGGTCGATCCAATTTTTTTCCAAAACTATGTTTATAATAGTTCTAAAAAGTAAAAACTACTCAAGAAAATATATCAACACTTGAGATAAGAAGTTCCATGTCAACAAAATGCACCAACATTTCAGGCACTTCAGGAAAACAACGTTGCGGCGCTACAAATCTGTCACAAACGAAAACGAATAAAAACCACTGTTAGGAGTGTGAATATAACTTCCAATTCATGCTTTACAGAAATGAAGACTAATTGGAAAATTAACAACCGTGTGCATGAAAACAATTGGAAAAGGAATTCAATGCACAAACTGTTGAACAATTCTATTACAGCAGCAAGTAAGACCATGTAATATGAATGCATAAAGTTCACTATGTAAACAGCAACAGTTCCACAGTCCACTGCACAAAGTCTAACCAAGTTGATATTGTACAAGTCACAAAAGTTACAAAACTACAAGCACTTGCAAAAAGACCAGTCTAACCATATTGATCAGTATTTGGTTTGAACTTCTTGTTTTCTGAATTGAGTTTAGACGAAAGATAAGTTAATGAACATATAAAGAACTCACATCAATTTAATCATCTATCAGGCTAATATATATCTGGCAAGCAAAGAATTAAAATTGTTCTTCACAAGCAATGCTCTGCTCTCAGCATTATAATCACATTACCTGTTCTTTCTCTTAGTACGAAACTGCATCTGTCTGGTCAGATAAGACAAGGCTCTCTTTGTAGGAATCGACGTTGCAATATTGATATCCTTCTCCAGAAATCCCAAGATTTTTAATGGTTTTGTTCACATGGTCTAGCGATACTAACTCGTGCTTTGATTTTGCAGGGTGCCCATAAGAAGTATATTGATTACTAAGTATTGCATCAATAAAAAATGCTTCCCTAGCTCCAGAAAGTGTCAACAATACTTCACCGTTCTTCCTAAAACATAACGCCCTGGGTAGAAGTCTTTCTGGCCCTTGTGGACTAAGAGTAATCAATTTGGTCCATGACTCTTCCATGCCATATTCTTTCATTACCCATATTTCAAGAAAAGAGTCTTCACATCTGTTATCCATCGAGAACAGAGCAATGGATTTTCCATCTCCTGAAATAGACAACCATAATCCCAGGTGGTAATCATATTTTATTAAACTATTTGGCACCCGTATCTCACGAAATAACTTACTGCCCATCTCAAATGTCAAGATAAAATAGTTAGAGCCATCATCTGTCCGATGGAGTGCAGGCCAGTGAAGAGACCCATTAACAAAAGCTTGGGATGCCCGACTTAATTGACATGAAGGAATAACAGAACCAACACTGATCCATGAGCCAGTAGCTAGTGAATAAACCTCAGCAAGACTTGGCCCCACACCTTCATGCTGTAAAGTTACAACTCGCACAACCTTATAGTCATTGGTATTAGCATCAAAACCGAACCCAATAGAAGCATCATACCCACCATGTGTCCTAAAGGTAATACCAGGCCTGGGAAGGGTCACCAACTTTCTAATGGCTGGATTCCATATAAAGAAGTTGTAACAATAACAGGGCATATCATCCGCAACCGCAAGGCAGATTAGCCCGTCACAAGTGCCAACCACACGAAGATGTTCATTGAGCACTTCTTGCTTTTGAGCAATTGGAAATTCTATCCTGGCGTACTCGTCAAAAGCCTGGTTATCATAATGCAGAGAATAAACCTCTTCTGTTACTTTGCTTACGATGGCTCTGTGGCCGCTAGTGAAGCTCTCCCTACCAGAAACCCTGTGGACTAGGAAGAGGTGACTGTCGTTCATGTTATTAATTTGGCTGAGGTGGGCGCGGATAAAGCTTTTGTTCATGATAATGGACCTCCATGCCTTGCACACTGAGATGCCTTTGATCAAAGATTTAACAGGTAGCCCAAGTAGGATCTCATGTATGATTTCTTGAGGAAAAGAGAGTGCCATCGCTTTAAATTTCAATTCCTGCATCCCTTTTGTGATATCTTCTTGTATGTCATCCATGTCTTGCACATTCAAATAGCTATAACAACTGACAAAAATAATAGAAACAAAAAACATCTATAACTGAGATAAAACCCAGAGTAACATTCATCTACATAAAAGAATAAAACTAAAACTAAAAAGTCCAATAATAAGAAGCAACAAGAATCCTAAATGAAATGTCACATTTTTCATATCAAACCCAATCTCAACTCTGTAAATGAAAAATCCAAACCCATCAGAAAAAAAACTAACCCTAAATCCAAACCCACCATTTTTTTAAGAAACAGAAAAGTTCTAAAACAAATCCCAGAAAAAGAAGAGAAAAACTTGAGCAACTTACAATTTCTGGTCCTGCTGAGTGTAGCCGAAGAAATGGAGCTGACGAAGCGACGTCGTTCGTTGTGCTGCGTTAGAGCAACTCCACCCATCCATGGCAAGGGGGGAAGGGAGAGGAGCTAGGCAGCTACTACTCACATGAATAGTGCCTTGTAAAAGGCAAGGTTCGTTTCACCGTTGCCATGACAAATGGCAACTACTATTCATTTTTACTTTTTATTTTATTTTTTACATGGGATTAATTTTAGTTGTATGTATGAAATTAATAATAAAATTGATAGGTATGTATTAAAAATATTTATGAATTTTTGGATTTTTAAATATTTTTTACGTCGTGACGTCACTTGCTCGGCGAGCCAAGCAAGAAGAGCCCGAGGGCCAGCCAGTTGGTGGGCCCAAGCACCTTGCCGGGCAAGAGTTCTGTCTGTTGGAAACTCATTTTGGGCTTGCCCCCGCCTTGACCCTAACTGATGGAGTTGCTCTTGAGCAACTCCACCCTGTCAGGGGTTGCCATGGCAAGGGGAGGGTGGGGAGCTAGGCTACTATTCACGTGAATAGTGGCTGCTGCAAATAGTAATGTGCACTTCCACACGTTGCCATGTCGAAAGGCTACTACTATTCACTTTTATTTTATTTTTACATGGGATTAATTTTAGTTGTATGTATAAAATTAATAATAATAAAATTCTTAGGTATGTATTAAAAAATATTTCTGAATTTTTCAGATTTTTAAAAATTTTTTATTGGCGTCGACGTCACTGGGGTTCGCCGGGCTTGCGGGCTGGTATGCGTGGGTCCCGCTCTTTGCCTGGGCTGCCCCCTGCCGCTGGAAGCTCTATTTTGGGCTCGGGCCCGTTGGTCCCCCTGCCTGGATTGCAACTGGTGGAGTTGCTCTTAGAGAAGAAGAGTGAAGAAGAAAAGACTCGTAGAGCCCTTTCTAGCTTCGAGGACATTCATCTCCGTACATGATAGTGAGGTAAGAGAAAGGCGTCGGCTGAAACCCTGGGGACCACTCTTCTCTTCTCTATTTATATGCTCTGTTACTGCTTGCCTTCGTCCCACCCAGATTAAAAGCTTGATTAAAGTTCATCTTTGGGTTTATGAATTGCAAGCTTTTCCAGGAACAATTTTATTGTAGAACCAAAATTCTGTCTAATTTCTATTTTGACCCCTTCTTCTTCTGGTAGCTTGCATTTTTATTGGAATTACCCTAATTAAAGTTGGACCGCATGTAACTTTATCTTCACAGGCCCATTCGTTAATTTTTTGCTAATTTGAACAAATTAAGAGCACTAGTCTCGCCTTTCCAAAAAAAAAAAAAAAGTCTTGAATTTGGGTCTGATTTGCATTTTTATGGAATTTTTATGTTCTTCAATCAGTATTTTGTTTTTCTGAACTATTGATTTTTGTCCGAACACCTTTAGCATATGATGAATTATTCAGTTAAGAAGTGTGTGCTTATGCAACAACAAATAAACACGAATATTTTAGGAGGGATAAGTTATAAGGTGTTGATATTCTATCATTTTATGTGAATTATATGGGATAAGTATTCTTTCTGAATAATCATTCTTCTACCTTCAATTTGATAAAAATAATTTCAATTTTTTTAAACATGATTTAAATATAAGGAATTAACTTATCTTAATATAATCCTAGGAACACAACCAGAGTTCATAGCATTGGACAGAGATGGCTACTTTCATGATCCAAATTCATATATAATAAAAAAAAACTATAAACCAAAAATGAAAGTATTTGCGAAATGCTCTCTACACTCCCTATTAAAAATAACTTCCATTTTACTTTTAGCTTGTATTTTGTTTATAGGTTATAATGTATTATGTTATTAGATTATATGTTTAGAATTTAGAATTATAATTATTTAATTTGGTACCTCCTATTATTCACACCATTTCATAATTCACAAGTTCATCATTCTCAATCATGTGAAATAGAACATGTAAAAAAATGTATATAAGATGTGGTTTGCACGTCACACTCGCTTCGTGTTCCAACAAGATGCGCATATTTAAGTTCTCAACATGCAAGTAATTTTTTAAAAACTGCTTGTTTGTTGGAATGGCTTTTTTTCTCTACTACATTGCAATCGGTGTGTTGATAAAATTGCTAGAAATGTTGGAGGACACCAAAAAAACTGTAACAGCTAACAGTAGAAATAAAAAAACAATTGAAGATACATGCCAAAGCAGTGTTACCATCCATTTTGAAATCGGATTCTAAGGAACTAATGGATTGCATCAAACATCATGAAAGCAACTAACTATTTACCGAAATAGAAAATAAAACTACACTCAATACATGAGTATTCAAAAGTTATAATATAACTAAATCTTTCTAATTTAGTTATGTTTAATTTGTTTTAGAAATGCTGTTATAATATTATAAGAGTGACACTATTGTCATAAGGTATAAGAGTGACTCTGTCATGGTGGGAATGTAATTAGATTGTTACGTCTATCATATATAAGTAAATTATTATTGTTTAATGAATGTTATCATATTAATTAATTATGTAAATAAAATTTATCAAAAAGGATTTGTGAATGAAACCAAAGAATATTTCATTTAGTGAGGTCTGTGAATGGTGGTTGCTTATGCACTTATACGTTTGTGAGTTTGGCTTGCTATCTTGTGTTTTCCCTCTGGTTTCCAAATTCCAAGTCCCTAGGCTTTCTTAATGAAGTTTAATTTCATAAAAAAAAAGGAAAGAAATAACATAGAATAGGGAATAAAGCAAATGGTTGTCGTGAGACAAAATATCCCACATGCAAATCTCTTACCTTTATGCGTTTGGATAAAAGGAATAAATTGGAATTTAGATAAACGTCTGAATTTTTTAATTGACATACATCAATGATCTTATTTGAATTCATAAACAAATAAATTTAGAAATTGTTTAAATTCCATTGTCATTTTTAAAATTACTATTATTTTATTAGTTTGGTAATTATTCAATTTTTTAATATTAGGCATATATTATTATTTATTATTTATATTTTTAATTGTTAAAACGGGTGAAATTGGTGTAGAAAGGGTTGATGTTTGTGGTGACCCCTCTCAAGAAATAGGTCCAGTCCAATTATCAACACCCAAACTACAACTAGCCCAATTTCAATGGCCATAAAGAATTTGGGTGGAAGGAAGCCCAACCCAAGTTCAAACACAAACGTACATAGAAACGACGCCGTCTCGTTGTTGCTTCCAAGTTCCAAATTCCAATCCCATATCCTTCCACGACATATCCAATTCCAGAACACTGAGGCTCCACTTTTGTTTTCCAAAAATGGCGGCTCACTCTCTGTCCAAGCTTCCAACATCTACCACAGCTCTCATTCCCAATCACAGAACTAAACCCGGACTAGATTCGCCACCTCTGACGCGGAATTTGAGACCCGACGGTTTGCAGAAGCCATGGCTGGGAGCCAACAGTCTCTCGCTTCAGTCCTCAAGCCTCAGAGTCAGAACCCAAGAGCCAAAGCTACGACCCTTCTCTGCCACGGTCTGCTTCAGCCTCCCTACTGCGTGAGTCCCATTTTCTCACTTTTCGAAGTCCCGCTTTCTTGAATTTTCAATTTTGTTTCTTTTTCACGTTTTGGATGACCAAGCTGTTGTTTCAGATGCTTCTGATTTGGTCATTGCAGAAATGTGGAAGGAGTTTCATCCACTGAGAAAGTTCCCAAGTGAGTGTCTTTTTAATATCTTTTGTGGGCTTAGTGTTTTTTTATTTCTGGGTTTGTTGGGATTGAGGTTTTGGTATTGGGTGAGTGGATGCAGATGGTCTTGGAGGGCTATAAAGTCATTTGCCATGGGTGAATTGGAAGCCAGGAAGCTCAAGTATGCAACTACTGGGACTGAAGCAATTCTAATGGGTATCCTCATAGAGGGTAAGCAAATTTCTGACTCTTTTAAGCTTTAATTGTTGTTAATTTTAGTTAATGATTCAATTGCTTTTGAATTTTTTTCGCTGATCATTATGCAAGTAGTTGGGTTCATTGGTGCTGCTATAAATAAGTATTGATTCCATTTTTGATAATGTTGTATCTGATTTTAAGATGGAGTCAAGCAATCAGAGTTAAAGGACTAGATTATGTAAGACTAGAACTGCAAATTTCGAAATTTAGTCGGTTGCGACGTGCATGAGTATAATGTAGTCTTCAAGTGAGCTGCATAGGTTGAAGCTTAGTTAGCAAATTGTGCTGGTTAGAAGGGCCCTTGTGTAGTTGTGTGCACGCTTCTATCTTATGCATAATAGCTTAGTCGTGAAATTAGGGAAGTTACGATCCAAAAACAACAACTAAAGGCTAAATGGGGATGCAAATATAAGATACAAAGCGTCTTCTTACTATATAAAAAAAATCTTACGAATATCTGACCACATACTTACTCTTTACTGATTATGCGGTATACTTGGCCATCTTTGAATTGGGCTGCAGGAACCAGTCTGGCTGCAAAATTTTTACGGGCAAATGGAATTACACTTTTCAAGGTTCGTGAAGAAACGATCAAGTTACTTGGGAAAGCTGACATGTGGTTCTTCAGTCCTGAGCATCCCACATTGACTGAAGAAGCTCAAAGAGTGCTTGATTGGGCTGTTGACAAAAAGCTAAAATCTGGTGCGTTTCTGGGATGTTTGATTCATATATAAATTTATCTATTTTGGAAATTCTTTTGATTGGCCTTTCAAAATTTTTTGTGAATTCAAATTGTTTCTTACATGTCTCCTGAGCTTAAGTCTACTGCTGTCTTTGGAATGGATGCTCGTTCTAGTAGCATCTTAACATGCAGACAAATATATGATTACAAATATACTGATAGGTAATGTAAGATGGCTAAGATGATATCAACGTGGATTTAGGCTAGTAACTTCTATTTGAATAGCATAACATATGATTTTGTAATTTTTTTTTCTGACTTTGTTTAAATGTTTACTGCATTCTGTAATTTCATTTTTATAATCTTCCATCTGAGAATTTTTATGCTTGAGAGTGTAATCTTTTAAAAATATAGAGCTCTGGGTTAAGTGTTATAGTAAAAGGCTTTTCATAATTGCTTTGTATAAGAATTAGTCAAGTGAAATTTGTCCCTAGTCACAGGAAGTGGGTAGGGGGATGAATACTCAATGCATGGACTGGCTTCATTGATTTGCATTATTTTTGGGTTGAAAAGAAACAGTAGTAGACGTATCTCTCATTATATGGGTAAAAGATTTTGGATTCTATGGCAGCTTCCATCTTCTAGAATGGGTCTTTGTAGATAATGGGAGCTGAGCTTCCCTAGAATGTATGAACAATTTGTGTTTTCTTGAAATGACACAGTTTTTTGTTGTTGTTGTAGTTAGTTAGTTATTAGATCCAATTTTCATTTCTATGACAATGACAAGCTTTATCTTCCAATGCCATGTAAAGTCCTATGCTCGATGGAGCTTGAAAAAGTAATTGTAATTCTGCTTTGTGAGATGGGAATATCAGATGTAATGGTTTCAATAATTGATTAAAAAAAATTAAAAATCTCATTTATCTGGTTCTTGACAGCAACCTAGATAATAGAACTATCTGAAATCGAACCTGTATTGCTCTTGCTACTTGCGCAATGTACCCTCACTTGTGGAATTGCAGGATTGAGCTCCAAGGGCATGTGAACATCTTTTCTCTGGCAAATCAGAATTGTCAAAGTCTTTTTGCACTGCTCTAAAGTCCTTGCCATTTCTCAATTGCAGGTGATAGTGGGGAAATTACAACATCTCATCTGCTTCTTGGCATTTGGTACGAAGTGGAATCACCGGGTCACAAGATACTGGGTACCCTAGGCTTCAATGAAGAGAAAGTGAAAGAGCTGGAGTCGCTAATTTCTAAACCTGGATTCATTGATGGATGATGTCTTCCTTGTTTGTTCATTGGGACCTGTGATATAAATTTCATCATCAAATATGGAACAATGATGTTATTCAGAGATGTTTAATGGGATTGCAAGTTCCTGAATGGTAGTTTGCATTTGATTCCTCTGAGCTTATCCAAGTTCATCAACATACAAGTAATTTTTGTTGTATTTAAATTTTGAAAACTGGAAACAAAATCTGCAATAATTTCTTCTATATGGAAAGCTGTGTGACTACTTATATAGCGATTCCTTTTGCCGTGAATTGCATTGTCGATGTACGCATTTTTTAAGCCTCATTAACCTCTTGCTCTCCAGAAATTTCTTGACTGCATATAAAGTTGGGCACTTTTTACACTAGGGAGTTGTTTAATTTACATGGACTCATGAAGAAATAACCTGGGAACTACAAAAATTACTCAAAATTTCTCTTTCAAAACACGTTTCTAGAATTGGCCATTGGAGCCATGGTTAGGTAGTGGATGAGCCAGAACCCTGTAAAATTTTACCTGTTCTGGTTTACCAGGATATGACTCAAGAGTAAGAGACGTTTGTGTTACAACAAATACTCTCAGGTTATTCTTAGACTTCAACATCAGCTCTCTCCATGCTTTTGTGATTTCCATCTTTGTTAAGTTCTGGTGCTTGACACGCAACTGAGGCAAGTGCTTGTGCCTTGCAAGATTCTTCATCCCAATTGATCCTTACAACAAACATGAGCAACAGAATCAAGCAAGCAACCATCCCAATCAAGAACCCTATCAACAATCCACTAAGCCCAAGTGCAACCTTGAATGCTAAAACAACTCCCAAGGGCAAGGCCAGAAGGTAAAACCCTCCAAGATTTGCATACATGGCTAGCCACGGCCTTGCGGTTCCCCGGACAATTCCTCCACAAACTGCTAATGGGAAATTTACCACCTCCACTAAAGACATCAGCAGCATCATCTTCTTCACACCTCCTACAATTCCCTTATCATGGCTGAACAAAGACCCCCAACTTCCCCTGGCTGCTAACATCACCAAGCCACCCAGGCAACCTGTGACCACACTCACTGCTACAGACACAAATGCAGACTGATAAGCAGGGCCTCCTCTGTTTGCTCCAAGCTCATTTGAGACACGGGTTGAGGCACATGTTGCCAGAGAAAGCATGACTGAGTAGAGCAAGTAGTCGAAGTTTAATACAATGGCTAAAACTCCCACTGCCTGCTTGGCATTGGCAAGCCTGCCTGTTAGCAATACCAAAATCTCATAGCACCACCATTCAAGGCAGGTAGTGAGGCAGCAAGGTCCACAAAGCTTGAGCAGCCTAATCCAATCCCCAACACCTTGATCAAGCCATCCCCCTTCCTTCCACCTCTCTTCCTCGGCATTAATTTCAATCCTACACACATACAAGGCAAGGAGAATCACAACCGTGAGATCAGTGATCCACACAGACATTGCAATTCCGTCAAGACCCTTGGATTTTGCAAGCAAGATGTTGATCGGTATGTGAAGCGCAAGCGCCAAAGCGGAGCAGAACATTGAAGGTAGTGTGATGCTTTGGGAGTTCAAGTAGGCTTTGAGGGGACAGAGCAATGAGGTAATTACCAAGTCTGGCAGGAGATACAAAAGGTAGCTCTTTGCAACTGTTGAAATGTCTTCTTGTTGGCCAAAATGGATGAGGATTTTGTCAACATTGAGCCACAAGAGAGAAATAGGAAGTGTTGGAAGCAGTAAAAGGAAAGTTGTCATGAGAAGGGTCTTGTGAAGGAGCTTAATATTTTTAGCTCCAGAAGCTTGACCACATATAGGTTCTATGGCACCACAGAGCCCATTTAAGACAGAGAAGCCAGTGACATTAGCAAAAGTGAAACCAAGCGTGCCACCGGCCAATTGAAGCTCTCCGAGCCTGCCAAGAAAAGCTGTTGTGATTGCTATCTTGGCAAACCATGTCAAATTCATTGCCACCAAAGGAAGAGCTATTCCTCTTTGTATTTTCAGCTCTAAAAGCATGACCTTGAAAAAGTTGGCTGGCCATTTTTGAGTGAGAGGTAGGGATGAAGGTGGCAGAGAGGCTCTCTCTCTTGGGTCCTCTTCCAAATTTGATGTTGCAGACATTGTGTAGTTGAGCAAAATGGCTTGCAGGCTTGGTGGGTTTGTTTCAAATATAAATTTCCAAGCGAAAGATGAGAATCTGGTTTTTCTAATTTCTTGTGTTTTCTTTTCTCAGATAAGGTTGATTATTTTTATGAATGCATGGGTTTCGTGAGGAAGTTTGTTTCTCAAAAGGAGCAAATTGGTAGCCTCTTTTTGTAACTGCCAATTATGAGAGAGAGAGAGAGAGTTGGCTTTGGATTTATAGTGCGTGATGAGAATGCAAGGGCCAAATTAAGCATCCATGCCAATTGATCACCATAGAATCTCATGAGATTGTGTTGTGAATTAGGTTAATAATGATAGTGGTAAGAAGAAATCCACTTGTAGTAAACTAAATAGCAAGAGTTAGACTCAAAGAAAGAAGAAACCCAAGAGAATTTAATGAAAAAGGCTAAGAAAAACTATTTTTTTGTAGAAAGCAAGTTGTGCACTAAAATTACCAAATACCAATAGAAAATTCATTGCATGTCAAAGAAATCATTTCTGGTAAAACAACTGCCACATAAATTTGATGGAATAAAGCAAAGAAAGCAGAAGTGGCTAATTCCCAACTTAAATTATTAGTAGAAATTCTGATAATGTTCATATAGTGCACAGCTTGGTTTCATTTCAACTCCTATTTCTGTGGTTGAACAAAAACTTGCTAATTCAAATTAAAAATGATTCAAAATCAACTTGTGATCAATGCAAAGCTTTGGAGGCTTCGGATTCTTATTCAGAATATTTGTTTTCTTTCCATCACATGACAATCTCATGTCACATCATTTTATAGATATTCTGATTTCTGATGGTGGACTGGACGGCCATATTCCCAAATACGAATTGAGAAATGTTAGCAACCTTCTCTCTAATATTCTCTTTTGGGCCTTCTCTATTTTTTTAAGTGGCGTGTCAATTTTTACACTTAAAACAATGGAGATTTTGACATAAAGGTTGTCTAATGTATTAATGATATTGTTTTAAGTGTAAAAATTGACACGTGTCATGAAGAGAATGGAGAAAGTCCAAAAAAGAAGGTTAGAGAGAAGGTTGCTAGCATTCCTCATAGGAATTTGGGTTTGTTGGAATGCACAATGCTCGAATAAAAAAAATGTTCAAAAGGACGTACGTCAGAGAGCCACTAACGCATGGATCTATCATAATATTCATATAATTTTTTTCTTTCTTTTCTTTACTGTGAGCATGCACTACTTTGCTTTCCACTTGTTCCCCTTTAAAAAAGTGTGCATATCAATTATGAACCTTAAATCCTGGCGAGTAGTTACTCTTGTCTATTTTAGGATTTTGTTTTCTGGTAGAGTTCTACTCAAATCATCTCTCTATGATTGAGCATATACACACATTATACAAGTCTATTTTATAGATAAAGATGACGTATAATATTGATCTTCATTCCTCCTATATACTAAGTGCATAGGCAAATGTCATCATTGCATCTTCAATTGTGACATGTGGTAGTAGACTACCACTTTTTGCTATGCACTTAGTACATGGGAGGATAGGACTGTAGAAAAACTAGTCTCCTACATGTCATTTTTTAACTGAATTGTTCCCGCTACACAATATTATCACGTGGCAAAAATAGTCTAACAGAAGTTTTTCTCCAATTCCAGAGTAAGTGGAGAGGACAACAAGGTTGTGCCATAGCATGAACCCACTACTATAAAGCTCTTTGATTCTATGCTATACAGTAGAAGAGGACTAGTTAGAATAGTAGAATATAAATTTTGAGTGCGCATCTATTTTCAAAGATTCGGAATTGAATTAGTTACTTCTATTCTATGAGGTCACGTTGGATTAGGATTCTATCAGTGCATTGTTTAAGCAGAATCAATGATGTAAGTTTGATGGATATAAGGAATATGAAAAAGGAAAAATATATCTTGAGAGGATTCTATCAGTACATCTATTTTCAAAGTTTGATGGATATAAGTTTGATAGAGTATTCTGAGATGCAACATTCTTAGGAATGTCCTGTGGATCAGAGAAAAAAAAAAAGGAACGAACCAACAAAATGCAACTTTAACTGAAGCATATGTAATCAAACAAGATGCTTAATGACCAGCTAAAAGAAAAGCTAGATGCTTACCTAATCTTGTTTTTTAATAAACTCTGAATTCTGTGAAATTGTGATGCTAGAGGACCAGCTGATCACATAATTTTACAGTTGATGAGTTAATTAACAACTTACCATCATAAATAATTGATGTAATAAATACAGCTGATGCTCTGAAATTGTGGTTCCTTTGAGCAATGAGGTCACTGACTCAGTAGCTGAGAAGCTCAAGTAATAAACTCAACACATTGTGCAAAGCCAGAAATTGATGTGTGACATGAAAGAAAGGAGGTTAGGCTCAGTCCTATCTTTTGCTACAAAGTCAGACAGGCATCTGCATCACTCTGACTGTGAAAGTGGTATTGATAAGTAGTGATGAGATTGAGTGAAAGATCAGGCAAGGCACAGACCAGAAAGAGAAAGGCATTCAATTAGCTAAAGCACCCTTTATGCAGAAAGAAGCTTAATTTGGGTTCAATTCAAGCCCTGTAAAACATACCATCACCACCATCACTTTGGTTACAAACATTGCAGAAAAAAGTAGTCTCTAAAAGTTTTTTTTTTGGTTGAGAGGAGTCTCTAATAAGTTTATCTGTGCATAGGATGTATAATTAATCAGCTCATTATAACTGCATTAGAGTTACATCTGCATGTAGATCTTTTAACTGGATATTAATCTCTGGCTTAATGATCACAGAGTAAGATATATTGTGAATTGATATGCCTAGATAATATGAGCAGAAGATATAGGTCACCCAAAGCCTATTTATAGGGCATGTCAGGACAGACCTGGGAAAGTAAGGTGAGGAAATTGAGAGGAAATGGAGATAAAGTAGAAAAAGTGAGAAAAAGATAGAATATACAGAGGTTAAAAATCAGAGAGAAAGAGATAGATAAGCAAAGGAGAGTGATCTCCATCTAGAATTATTCACATCAATGTGGGAAAGCTAAGTTGAAATTTGACCATATGCATACTATTAATAGATTACTTTTACAGACAATTATTAACAGTTTGAATTACATTTTGGTATGACCCTATGCAGGGCCCAACTGATAAATCTAATATCTTAATCTATTAAAGATTATCTCAATCCAGTAGACTGTGGATTTATTCAAAACATATCCTCTTTATTTGTGTGATGCAGCACTGACCATGTTATGTTACTTGGGCAGAAGGCAAGATTGGAGTGTGTGTGTACACCACTTATGATTCTCTCTGAGACTGATATGCTTCTATTGGCCCAAATTTATGATGTAAAGAGAATATATTCATCAAGGAAATTTTGTTGTGATTTCAATAGTGTGGTATGTGTGTAGGGCCTTGTTACCCACGCAATAGGTACAAGATAGCATACCCCATCTGATATATCCTCATTCTAATTCCAGTCATTTCAAGTTCTCTACTTCAACATGTACAATTGGAGCTATATTCCGTTAGTCGCGTACGCACGCTTGAACAATTTCTAATCATTGATTTTTTTGAGATCTACATTTGATCAACGAAGCGTGGAAAACTAACCTTAGCTAAATCGTATATCTCATTAGGGGGTACCATATGAAATATGTCTTTGTAGTGCTAAAGATTCCACCATCTTCTATGTTATAAATTTTTAGTGTAAAAAAACTTTTATGATAAACAAGATGAGGATAATATAAGTAATAAGAATTCTTTTTCTAGGCTACAATATGACAATATATGGCTAGGTATGCAGACTGTTTAGTGTGTGCAGACTATTTAGTGTGAGAGGGAAATTTTTCCTCAAGTTCCACCGAGAAGTGATTGGCTTTCACTTCAAATGGCTTACCTAACTTACCGATCCTGGCTTGTCCAGAAGCCTAAGCTTAATGGCCATGGACCTCGATAGAGGATATGCATTTTTTTTTTTGGGGCCGGAGAGTGAAAGAGGAGATGACAGTTTAGTGTGAGAGGGAGAAAGTGGGTGTGTATGCAGACTGTTTAGTGTGAAAGGGAAATCTTTCCTCAAGTTCTACAGAAAAGTGGTTGGCTTTCACCTCACACGGATTACCTAACTTGCTAAATCCTAGCCTGTCCAGAAGCTTAAGCTTAATGGGCATGGACCTCGAAGGAGGCCTATGCATGTTTTTTTTAGGGGGAGGGGGAGAGAGAGAGAGGAAATGACAGTTTAGTGTGTGAGAGAGATTGCGCGTGTATGCAGACTGTTTAGTGTGAGGGGGAAATCTTTCCTCAAGTTCCACCGAAAAGTGAGTGGCTTCACCGCACAGGGCTTATGTAAGAGCTGTGTTTTAGGAAAGCAAGAACGGTGAGCAATTCTACATCGTTCAGGGAGGGAAATGTGAAATGTCTTATATGTGTGGGCACTTCTCTTCTTAGTACGAGGCTTTTTGGGAGCTCACTGGCTTCGGATTCCATGGGAACTCCGAAGTTAAGCGAGTTTGGGCTAGAGCAATTCCAGGATGGGTGACCCACTGGGAAGTTGCTCGTAGGTTCCCAGAAACAAAACCATGAGGGCATGGCCCAAAGCGGGCAATATCGTGCTAGGGGAGTCGGGTCGTGACATAATGCTCCGTAAGATCTTCACCTCTACTTCACTGACATCCACCCCCCAATCTTCCACCTTTTGCGGAGCAGCCCACCCTCACTTCCTACGACCACAATCTTCTTTCCCATTTACCCAACCTTATATCACATCTCCTTCTCAACGTCTCTCCAACCCAAATACCACCTATCGACCTATGTTTCCTGCCTCCCAACCTATTTACTCACCCACACCACTTACTTTGACAAACACCACCTTTCCACCCAACTCACACCAATTTCCTACATATCACACTTATCCTCACCAACGCCACCATCCAACGAGTATGAAAACCCTTAAATCAACCTTAAGAGATTTATACGGGAGGACCCTATGGATGATTAGCCTCGACAGAACATTTTCTTGAGTATTATGAGATCCTAGATGCGGAAAAAGTTACTATCACCACCGTACACTTTTTTGGTGGCGCCTCCTTGTGGATGTGCTGGTATAAGCAGCGCTATCCAAATCTTACCTCCAAATGTCTTTGGTTGTGTCGCCTTCATACTTCTACATAAGCATCAGCACAACAAGTTAACTCATCGAGCATTGCACTGTGTCTTCCTAGGATAAGCTGCTAATCAAAAAGGGTACCGATTCTATCACCCTCTAACTCAAAAAATGTTTATTACATTGGATGTCGTTTTCCATGAAGACTCTATGTATTTTCCTCTTAGATTGAAGTCTCTCTTTGAACAAGAACAAGACACGTCACGACCATGTTCCTCAACAACCTTGACTACAAACCATCTTCCTCAACCAACTTGACTACAAGAGAGAGTTTGTAGTCAATTTGGTTGAGGAAGATGGGCATGATGTGTCTTCTTCTGATTTGAAGAGCTATTTGCATATGATAGTTCAGTGTGATGTCTTGGTTTCTTTTTTGGGTTTTGTTTTAATAATTGTTGTTATCTAAACATTTTTGTGTGTGTTAGAATGACTTCCATAAAGCATTATATTTTGTCAAGTTTCTGATGTGGGACTTTATATTCTTCAATAGTGTACTTATGATAACACTCAAACTATGATTGGTTAAGAAATAATAAATACAAGGATAACATAAATCATACACTCTTCCAAACAAACAGAGACTTATACATGTAAGATGGGTTTTCCCTAAGACCAACATTAAGAAAATGTATTGTCTCTTCAGACAACTCATCTTACTTGCTCCATAAGATCCACACCATCACTCCACTTACCTCCACATGTCTTTGGTTAAGTCGCCTTTGTACTCCTACATAATTATTAGCGCAACAAGTTAAGTCATCGAGCATTGCGCTGTGTCTTTCTAGGATACGCTGCTAATAAAAAAGGGTACCAATGCTATCACCCTCCAACTCAAAAAATGTTTATTAACATTGGATGTCATTTTTCATGAAGACTCGATTTATTTTTCCTATGAGCTTGAAGTCTCTCTTTGAACTAGAACAAGACACCTCACCACCATCTTCCTCAACAACCTTGACTACAAAGCATCTTCCTCAACCAACTTGACTACAAAGACAGAATTTGTAGTCAAGTTGGTTGAGTAAGATGGTCAGGATGTGTCATCTTCTTATTCAAAGAGACCCAAAGGAGGAAAAAGTTTGTATTACCGCCGTACACCTTTCTGGCGACTCCTCCTTGAGAATACACTAGTACGAGCAGCACAATCCAAAATTGTGGTTGGTCTAAGCTACCTCCTTCACAATGGAAAAGACTCAAATGGTGCAAAGCTTAAGAAACTGGCTTCATTCCTGAGGAAATCATGTGAAAATGCTAAAGCTTTATCAACTGTTTTAACAAGAATCACAAATGTATCTTGTTCCTGACTCCAATAATTTCTGTGTGGGAGGTAAAATTCACATTGCTTTGTCTAAAAACACACTCACTTATAAGAATTTTTAATTTATTACTCTATACTTTTTTTATTGGGTGTTTGCCTAATATAATCATAAAACTGTATGAATGGGCTCTTCTTGCATGCAGCATTCCGTCCTGAGTTCTCTAAATGTGTCAATGTGGTTTTTAAGTTGTGACATTTCATGCTATCAACTACCCAAATTTAATAACTGTGTTGTTCCTTGTAGTAGATTGTGTTCAACTTGGTTTCTTGCCTAGAAATGTTGCAAATTTTGTCTTGTTTTTGAGCTGCTTGGAGAAATGCAGAATGCTCGAATACAAAAATGTTTAAAGGACGTATGTCAGTGAGCCACTCACTCATGGATCTATATCATTCATATATATGTATATTTCTTTATTGTGAGCATGCATTCCTTTGCTTTCCACTTGTTCCCCATGCATAAGCCTATAAATTATTATCAACCTTAATCCTAGTGAGCAGTCACTGTTTTCTATTTTTATGATTTTGTTTTCTGGTGGAGTTCTTCTAAAATCATCTCTTTATGATTGAGCATATACACACACATTATACAACTCTATTTTATAATCTAGTTGAAAGATAACATGTATAGAATTGATCTCATACGAGCACATGTTATCTTTTAAATGAATTTTCTTCTACTCGATATTATCTTGACAAAAATAGTATGAAAGAGGTTCTTCTCCAATTTCAGAGTGATTGGGAAGGACAACAAGGTTGTGACACATAGCATGAACCCACTACTTTGCTCTTTGATTCTGTGCTATACAGTAGAAGAGGACTAGATAGAAGAGTAGAATATAAATTTTGAGTGGGCATCTTTAATTTCTTATTTTTGGGAGATCAGTGGTGACTTTTATTCTTAATAATAAAAGTAATATCAAACATCATTAGTAATTTTCTGTGAAGTGAATCATAACAAAGTCTCTGTGCATCTTCGTGTACGTTAAATAGTGTATTATTAACTAAAATTATTGCAAGCTTATGTAGGTTGAAGAGTGTAAGGGGACTTTCTTAAGTTTTTGAGATAACACACTCATTGGCTTGGGTATTTCGTTTAGAAATGCACATTCGTACCTAATACGTACACCTGGAAATACCATACACATTGAGTCATCATGACGTATTGAGTAGTGATAATTTAAAATATTCATACCGAGAGCTCTTCATTAATCATCACCATGGGCAACTATGAAACAAAAATATACTTCGTAGACTCATTGTGTGGCCTGCTACGGGCCCATTATTTGCCAACAACTAAGAGAAGGACCATTATATGCCTCTTATGGATTTGGGCAGGGCCATGAGGGCAGCATTTCCAGACTAGCCTATCTGAAGTATATTTTTATACTATCAAACACCGCTGACAGATTTTTCGTAAGAAATACAAAAAGAGAGAAGGAAAAATCCTGCAATTTATCATGTTATATATTAACACAAATATTATTTTTGTGTGAATTTGTTGATATTTTACACGAGTGAATGAGTGAGTGATATACATGATGGGTCATCTCAGTTTTCATGACTATTTGTAAGATCGTTATTGCAAAAATCTATGTATAAATTTTTGTCATAAGAAATATCCTCATTATAGGTTTCCTATCAATTCTAAGTATTTAAAAAGTGTAAATAGGTCAACGGGGTCTAGTCCAGTTAAAAAGGGTTTACTTACAGATTAGTAGTCTCATGTTCGAACATGCATAACATCTTGGTAGTGTGTGTGAGGACCCCTTCTAGTGGCGGAGCCAAGATTTCACATTAGAAGGGGCTCTTCACAAAACTTTAAAAAATAATTCGAATAAGAGCGCTCAAGCGCTAACCAGTTAATAAGTTAATACGATACTAACTACTCGGTTTAGCCCACTTCATAATATCATTTCATATTGATTAATAATTTATCCATTCATTACAATCATAATTGTCCTGAATTTCATATTTTAAAATGGTTGAATATTAATCTCATCATCTATACTTTTAAGAACTCAAAAGTTAATAATTTATATTCCAAAAGAGAGAAGAAATACAAAAAAATTCATAAATGCCAATATTAAGTTAACCTACTCAAACATGTAAAAATGGAGGAAAAAAGAGAAAGAGGAGAAAAAAAGGGTAAACATATTGAGGGGGCGCTTGGGACCACTCTGGTTCCTACATGGCTTTGCCCCTGCCCCTCCTCCTTGTAGTATATTTATTTATTTTTTGAGAAATTCTAGGATTGGACTCATAATTCAGCCAATAAATCCTCTAGCCGCAAAGGGTCATTTACAATAACGGAGCGATCTAAAATCAAAATTAAGACAATCTGGTGCGCCACCATTAACAATCACGCATGATCGAAGAAACTCTGGCATAAGCATCCTAACTAAGATTGCAAACTCAGAACAACCAACAGAGATAAAGCTTGAAACCATAACAATACAAATAAAACTCTCACAAAAGGAGAGGTGAAAACTACAAAGAAAACCTAAAGAGTCTTTGCATCTTATTCCAAACATGAAGAAACTGCAAAAAGGATGGTGGTAGAGATCCGACACCGAAACACACGTGGAGATTTGACGCCGAGACGCATTTGCCTGTGATGAGTGGAGAAAAATTATAACAAAAAATGAAGACAAATAGGGGAAACCTTTTGTCTCTGAAAATGGGGGAAGAGAGGAAAATAGAGGAAGAGAGAAGGGGAGAGGAGAGGAGAGGAGAGGAAGAGAGATGGGGAAGGGGAGGAAGAGCAGTGGCTTCCTCCCTCCTCAAAGTGAAAGCGACTCTAACACTAGTAAAAATACCCTTGCGCGACTAAATTTTGCGCGACGAAAACCAATTAAATCGCACAAAGTCACTTTACTGACGAAACTCAAAAATTGGCCCCACAAAATCTTGCAATGACTAAATTTTGCGCGACCGAAAAACACATCGTGGCACAAATTCACTTTGCACGACAAACTTTTGTGCGACGAAATTATTTCGTCGCACAAAGTCACTTCTTTACGCTGACGAATCTAAATTGCCCCAAAAGTCTTTACAAAAATAAAAATTAATTTTTTTTTAATTTTTGACTTTGTGACGAAATTAGATCGTCAAGACAAGTGACTTCTTGTGACGAAGATCTTACTTCTCCAAGAAGTCTTTACAAAATAAAAAAATAATTTATTTTAATTTTTGACTTTGGCGCGACGAACTAGATCGCCGCACGAAGTAACTTTTTGCGCGACGAAGATCTAATTTCGTCGCGCAAGAAGTCTTTAGAAAAATAAAAAAATACTTTTAATTTTTGACTTTCTTGTGACGAAATTAGATCGGTTAAGACAAAGTCACTTCTATGGGACGAAGATCTAACTTAGTCCCACAAAGTCTTTACAAAAATTTTTTTATTTTTTTAATTTTTTTGTGGTATCCACTAGTGTAAATATTTTAAATTGACGATCGAATTAGTTCATTGTATTCATATAGGGTCAAGGACTGTAACTATAAAAAAATCATCAAAATCGAAGTTGAAATAACCGTTAAATCGTGATTTTTCGTTTTATAACCGTCGAAAAGTTTTGTCCGATTACTTGATCTCCGAATGTTTGTCTTTTTCCAATTTTTGGTGTATATGATCTTAAAGTATAAGCAAACAAATTTGACGGTTGGATCGTTGAAACTAGTTTCATAGAATGCGTATGCCATCAAAACAATATGTTCACTTACAATTAAGAGTTTATTTATACTTTTGTTAAATATAACATAAGATTTTGTGGAATCCACTAGTGTAAATATTTTAAATTGAAGATCAAATTCAGTCATTGTATTCATATAGGGTCAAGGAGTGTAGGTGTAAAAATCATCAAAATCGGAGTTAAAATAACCCGTTAAATCGTGACTTTTCGATTATAACCGTCCAAAAGTTTTGTCCCATAGCTTGATCTTTGAATGTTTGTTTTTTCCGATTTTTGGCGTATATGATCTCAAAGTATAAACAAACAAGTTTGACGGTTGGATCGTTGAAACTAGTTTCTTAGAATGCGTATGCCATCAAAACAATATATTCATTTACAATTAAGAGTTTATTTATACTTTTGTTAAATATAACATAAGATTTTGTGGAATCCACTAGTGTAAATATTTTAAATTGAAGATCAAATTCAGTCATTGTATTCATATAGGGTCAAGGAGTGTAGGTGTAAAAAATCATCAAAATCGGAGTTAAAATAACCGTTAAATCGTGATTTTTCATTTATAACCGTCAAAAAGTTTTGTTCCGCTACTTGATCTCTAAATGTTTGTTTTTTCCGATTTTTTGGGGTATACGATCTCAAGTATATACAAACAAGTTTGACGGTTGGATCGTTGAATGATGTGTGTATATATATATATATATTTATTAAGTAGCTTTAAATTTATTTATTTTGTACGTATAACACTTAAGAAATTGAATAGTATATATATTTATTAGTAGCTTTAAATTTATTATTGTAGTTAGGATTGGGTTTTTGTTAGAAAAATATATTATTATGGGTTTTATGTTTAAAAAATGAATTTGAAGGGAGTAAAGTCACATTTTCGATAAACTTTATAATAATAATATTTTTAAAAATATAACAATGGAGTCGTTAGTGCAAAAACCAATAACACGACGTTATAATGTAAACATGCGTTGGGCAAACCAATTTATTTTTTTATTTAATTATACATTATAAATTTTAAGATATAGTTGTTTTCATAAGTTTTTATTATTTTTGAAAACTTTGCACAGTCGCCTTAACCCTTATTTACTTATTTTTATACTTTATATTATTAAACTAAATTATTTCTTTATTTTTTATTATTTTCTTTGTGAGACGAAAACATATTTGATCACATAAACCTTATTTATATTTTAAATTATAAAATAAAATAATTTTATTTTTATTATTCATAACAATTATTTTATTTTTGTTTTAGACTTTATGCGACCAATATTTTCATCGCAAAACTCTAAAAATTTGGGCGGGTGCCAAAAATGGAGACGCGGGAATTTTTTTAAGACTTTGCACGACAAACCAACAATTCGTCGCGCATAACTCTAAAAATTTGGCGGAAAAAATTTTGCGTGGGAAATTTTTTTAATATTTTTAGACTTTGCGAGACAAACCAAAAATTGTCGTCGCGCAAAGTTTTACGCATCAACAATTAAATCGCGCAAGAGTTTGTGCGACCAATATTTCGTTTCGTCGCAAAGTGATACGGTTTTAAAAACTGAAATAACTCCTCCATTTTCTCAATTTCTTTCTCTACTCTTACCTCTACTCTCCCCAAATCCTACTCCCTTTCTCTTACACTCATTCCTTTCACTTAATCTCTCTTCTTTCTCTCTCTTCACTATGTTTCACTCTCTCATTTCTCTTTTCACTATATCTCACTCTCACTCACTCTCTCACTATCTTCTCTAATTCTCTCACACTCACTTCTCCCTCTCATTCTCACTCACTCTCAATCTTGCCAAAATATATATTCTCTCCAAATTTTAAATTTTTTTTCATTAATATGTGTTCTTGGAGTTAGTTTTGAGTTTGTGAAGGGTTTGATGTTGAATATATTGGGTGAGGATTGGAGTTTGGGTTGGATTTGGGGTATAACAATTTTAGGGTTGTATTATTTCACTTTGTTAATTTATGTGTACATTGTGAATATTATATATATATTGGACAATTTGATCAATTTATTTTGAATATGTCAATTTAAATTAAAGTAATGTAAAAAAATAAAATCATACAATTAAATTAAATTAAAAAAGAAAAAATTAATATAATTAGAAAAATCATACAAAATATTTCGTCGCGCAAACTACTAAATTAATTTATTTTAATTAAAAAAATTTAAAACACAAAATTTAAAATTTTTTTAAGACTTTGCGCGACGAATTGTTTGTTTGTCGCGCAAAACTCTAAAAATTTGGCTGGTGCCAAATTTTTTGCGTGGGAAATTTTTTTTAATTTTTTTAAAGACTTTGCGCGACAAAATTTAAAATATTTAAAATATTTCGCGCCAAAACTTTGCGACCAACACACTTCGTCGCTCAAAGTTTTGCGCGACCAATAACATTGTCGCGCAAAGTTTTGCGCGACAAATAACACTGCTACAGCGCAAAGGTTTGTGCGACCAATATTACTTCATCGGCGCAAAGGTTTGGCGCGACCAACATAACTTTGTCGCGCCAAAGTAGTTTTGGCGCGACAAAAATTATTTTAAATCGTCAGCAAACCCTTTCTCCACGAAGCTTTATGCTGACGGATTTTGTGCGACCAAAATTTTGTCGCGCAAAGTTTTGCGAACAGATTTGCTGCGACCAATAATACTGTCGGCATAAGTGTTTTTTTGTAGTAGTGTTAAAGTGTTTTTTTGGGAGAGAGGAAACTAGGATTTTCGAGAATAAATCAATAATGTATGGGTTGGTTCTTCAACCCTCCCTAGTAGTTTAGACTACTATTATTATTATTTTCTTTCAAAAAAGTATAAATAGATTTTATCTTATGCAAGACTCTTAATTAATCACTGTAAATTGGCGGCTAGTAAAAAACTAGCTAGTTAGAAGTTAGAACCATGGCTTCCATGGTTATGAAGTTAGTATATATATATATATATATATATATATATATATATATCAGATTAAACTATCCATGCATGCCTAATTAATATATATAAAATCCGTTTACACATATATATGAGTGGGTCCAATTAATTAGATATGATGATTGAGCTAGCGCTATCCATCTTTTCCAGAACACCAATCTGTAAACAATTGTTGCTTAGGAAATAAAACACACATGTAAAATCATATTGGTTTCGATTTTATATATAACTGAGACATATGGATAATGTTATTTATCCAATTAAATATGTACAATTTTGATTTGTTTTTCCCAATTTAAAAACTCCACTTCACAAACATTGCAGAATTTCTATGATCCATATACACAAAAACAGTACTATTCCAACATAGATTACACCAGAAGAAATTATAAAAAGACATGTAGCATTACCCATTAGGTATATATTTAAAATATACACAGATTTGAAATGTGTGTCTGAGACTGAGAGTAAATCGTTTAGGATTGTCAACTGGCTAATGTTATATTCAAAGATAATCAAAAGAAAACACTTTTAGTTGTTACGAAATTATAAACTATGGAAATTTAAAAGTTCAGAAACACCCTCTCAAAGTTATCTTAATTATAATTATAATTAAGTTTTGTTTTCATTTTTCAGTTGATCAATCCGTACACTGATGAAGAAGACAAATCTCTCTCTAACCCTATTAAATCAAGTTAAAATGCAACACACACTATATTAAAATATCATGTAGTTCAATTTCCAAGTTACTTCTCAATCTCATTGCACTAATTATTAATTTGTCTACATATATATATATGAAATATGACTTTATCAGAATTCCTCTAGACAACAATTGCCACTTTCATCAGTCACTTAGGAACTGAATTCTAGGAGATGAGTTTAATTTACCAAAAAAGATTCTGGGAAAGTTAGACCTCCTATTTGACAAATATATATATATGTTAATTGCACATCAAGTATATTGCCTTTTGGACAACAACTTTGCCTAGCTAGCTTGTAAAATTATTAGAGCATCTCCAACAGCCTCTTCAACAGTTTTGGAATTCTAAAATAGGTGAGCCACATCAGAAAAACTCTCTCCAACAGCCTCTTCAACCTCAGTCATCAAAGCTGCAACCTCTTTCTCTCTCTTCAGGACTGGTAAGTTGACTTTGGCTCTTCAAATATTTAATTTTACATTGGAAAAACAAAACCTACCTTGAAAATGTTTAAAACATGCATTTTTTCTTTTCATATAATAAATATATAGACATTTTTCACATGTTTTCATATTTTTCATTCTTTTCCATGATATTGCATTAATTGAATTGAAGAGTCTGTTGGAGCAAAAATTATTCAAGTAGCAAATAAAGTTTTTCAAATTGCCACATAGGTCAACAAACTTCAATTTGAAGAGTTTTATTTGCTACTACTCTTGGAGATGCTCTTAATCCATTCCACGCATGCACTAAAATTAGGTCTTTGCATGCATTAGAGTTTGACATCTGTGTTTCAGATAATTTTCTTGCTATCTTTTGGTATTTTTGTAGGAAGCTCTATCTGCTCCAACCAAAAAAAGAAAAGAAAAAACTACCCGCAAATTAAATTTAGGGTTATCAAACAAATTAGAATATTTATATTGGGTTACTATAATCTAGCTATATATAGGAATCTAGCTATATATAGGTCGGAGTATTTATTAATCTGTCTTAATATTATTAACTTGTGTGAGATATATGATTAAATTACATTCAAACCTTTGTAACTAAGATTTGAAGACCGAGTTGTTCTAAGTAGATTTCGAATTGGGATATCGTAATTTATGCAGATTTCATTGTTGGATTTGGATTTCATCACTATATATATATATGTACCATTTATCAATGCAAGGCTATAGTTATATGTACAAACCTATACCTACTAGAATACCTACTAGAATTCGTTTGTGGTCATTAAGCTCAAAAGTGTAGGGATTAATTAGTGAGAACTTGATTAGGAGGGTGTTGTTGACGCAATGCTAACTAGTGGTTGATTACTGCTTAATTAATTAATGTTAATTATTCCAATTAAGCATTTGACGCGATGCATGACCAGAAAGATTCCTTACAGCAAATCTCCATCCATCACGTGGCTGCCTTAATTTGTCGTTTGCAAGCTAATTAATTAGTCCCGTAATTTTAAAAAAAAGTTTAATATAATAATTAATTAAATTAACTGCTCATCATCAACTCTCTATCTATATCTATCTATCCCTTTTTCAATTTATGAACTAAGAAACCCCACATCCACATGTGAAGCTCTGTTGGTCTTCCCTGGAGAATAAGAAGATGGGTCTCACTCTCATCTCACTCAACAAACAGCAGCCTCGAACCGGAAATATAGGGCTTGTGAGAAAGCAAAGAAACATGGCAAAGCCATGCCAGATTCGAGGCATCAATTGATGCCTTTCACATGGGGCTTAGGGTTTAATTATGTGCTCATTTCATGGACTTGGTTCTTAGATATAGTTTTTTATTTAGGAGATGGTGATGGGGTTTGTTTTGTTTATTGGAATACACTTAACATCTTAATTAAAATATGATTAAGTCACTAGCATCAAGGCTGTGACACTTTCTAATTAATTCTTTTTTTCTCTCTCTCTCCCTCTCTCTTTTGTCTATCTCAATTGCTCATTCATCACTATCATCCACTACTTCTTTTCCTAAAGGTAAGAGAGCCTGCCTTTCTTGAAGACCTCAACTTCCAAGTTTCATGCCACTCAAGACTTGTAGATAGTAAGTGGTAGTAGGGGTAGGGCTGCTTCTTCGTTTGGCTCACTCTATAAAGTCATGGTATATACTAGATTTTGTATTCGAATTCTCTCCTCTAATATCGTTTGTATCAAGATGATAAATTAAATATTGTTTATGAAACCGCCAATTTTGAGTTACAGAACTTCAAACTTGTGAACAAGGTAAAGGAAATTAACAAAAATTTGATCAAAGTCAGTTATATTCAAGGGTCTTAATTATTAGGAACAATCGGGTGTCGTCATGGTTTTTAAATTTTAATCTAATTTCTATCCCGTGAACTTAACGGTGCTATATGGGGAAATGTTAATTAATTGATGCATGAAAGCAATCTTCTGAATGAAATCACATCCAAGAGAGACATGCATCTATTCCTGACAAACTGAAAGGCTTGACATATTTATAACTTTTACCATAAAATCTAAATTATGAGTCAAATTTAATTTGAAGAAACTACTGTTGGTTCTTTTTAAATGAATAATATTGAGGTCCCGAAAAAGACAATAACTTTCAGTTCATTTAGGGTGTACGGACGTTGAGTGGTAACATAACACTGTAGTTGCATGTGAAATTAATGCAAAGTACTGACCTTGAACGTGCTCCTTTTACATTCAAAAAATAAACAGCTTCTTAGTGATGGTCCATTTTCACTTTAGATACAATGAATGTAGGACACCAATTGAATCTCTTCAGTTGCAGTCTACTCAATCAATTGTATGGCCAGGTAAGCAAACCTTGTAGCCACCATATTCGAGACATTTACAATAAGTGCAATAATAAAATGTGAAAAGTTGTTATAGATTCAAATTTTCATTGAGAAGTTGAGTTTAATATTCGGATTTGGTGACTTTGATATAAGTCATTTGACTTTTGTGCTGCATATGATCACATTCCTTTTTAAATATTTTCTAATGTAATCTTTTTCTTTTTCTTTTTTAAAAATGAGTTTTTGTTCCAAATATTACCTCTTATGACTTGAAAAACGGGAAGCAAAAAAAAACAATCAAATTTTACCTACAAACAACAAACATGAAAAATAAACATTTCCTTACATACCTTCACTATAGGTATGTCCCAAGTCAACTATTTTCCACCCCATATTCAACACTCGAACTACCTCCATTATTGACACATGAACCTAACGAAAAAAGAAGAAGAAGATAAGTTGAATACTTCATAGCAAACCTAACAAAAAAAAATCAGATCGTAACACAAATAATTCAATCCTAATTTGGAATTTGTGAAAATCTTCATTAAGGAAGTAAAAAATCAGTAGAGATTAGGATGGAATGACCATGATTGTAGGAGACAAGCAGATTGTTGGGAGGGGTCGGTTTTATTTGCCTTTTTCTATTTAATGGCACTAGAAGTAAATATCTTAAAAAGGATGGACAAAGGCATTGCTTACATGCCCATTGAATTGTTTAGTGGATTGCTATTGAGAAGCCCTTCATCGATTGTATCTTAATGAAAATGGACCTATATCTAAGAACCCTATTTAAAATGTAATTATTCCTTCTACATGATCAAATCTAATCATTAATGGCCAATAAATCCTCATTTTACCCATTTTAGACAATAGGGATATAATAGGAACAAAAAATTTAAATAAAAATCAGTTAAATGCAAAAGTTTGAGTCAGCATGTTAAAAATGGAATGTAATCTACATGACAAACTAGTCAAGGAACTTGTATCAACAAACAATAATTCAAGGACTATACCCAACTATTGGTTGGATTCTTGGACCTTTATCAACTTTTCTGAAAAATAAATATGGTCCTATAATTAGCTAGCTAGAAGCAGGACCAATTTCTTTCCTATTGCTGTAAATTGTTTGTTTGAACAAACAATCTAATACAAGTAGAATTGATATTTCGGGCTAGACCCAGTAATTAATAACCTACTTTATTTAGATTGGGAAAATAGTACGATTTTCTGAAATCATGTGCTATGACTCGAATTCGTAGTCAATCTTTTTTTCGTTAGGAACAATTGACAATTGAATCCAAATTTTCCCATTATTTTCGTATCCATAAGGCGATATCTTTTGTTAAAAATGCTTCCAAACCAACCTTTTGTTTGATCTCGGGAACTTTTGTTACCCCTTCTATATGCTGCAATATTGTTCTCTCCGTGACTCGAAGTGTATCTAGAGAAATTAATAGAAATATTAAATAGATTAAGTAACTAGTTAGAGTAGACAAGCGTTCAATTTCCTAATGAGACATGATTTTGCGAGATTTCATAGTTCATATATATATAGTCATGATTAAGCAGTAACTTCCATTTATAGCTGTATGCATGACACATGACAAAAGTCGTCACCTTAATTTGGCTTTAAAAAAACGTGAAGACTCTTTGTGATAAATTTATCCCTCGTAACACCTTGCATGGAGTAACATAACTAGTATTAAGAGGTTTCTAATTTTGACTGTAATCCGTGCACGCGTAAAATGTAAGACTTTCGATCATTATGATTTTCTTTAGGCGTGTTATTGAAATTTGATTATTAAATTCCTAACTACTAAGCCCTTAATTTCAAAGTCAAAGGACAATGTTCATACCATTGGCAAAGACATTTCTCTTGTCATATGTGCTCCATATATATATGACCGTTGATATGGATTAATCGTTAACAATGAAGTTTAAATGATAAACTTTGAAAAGAAATATAGGAGAATAAGACCCGGCTATGTTTGGATTATGCATGAAACTCTTTTGTGTGTGGGGTAGCTATCATGTGATATGTGGCAGCAGCTAGCAGCTAGCTGCTAATAGGAGTTGTTAGTCGATTGATGTTGATGGCCATTGAAGCATTGACGCCTAAAATGTGGTAAGTGTTTAAGCAAAGCACACCTTAAACCAGCTAGAAAAGGATAGGCTCGGCAACCGCGGCCCTGGCAAAGTAAAAACCCATTACCCAAAATTTACAAAAGAATATTCACAGGCAATTATGTGACATTAATTATCACATATTAACAATTCATAGTACCTAATCCACATAATTAGCAATTTTCTGCCAATCTAAACTGTCGTACTCTCCTTCGGGTGGTCCCATAAAACCCACCTTAATATTTTAAAAACCCAAAGTCACAGATGAATGATAATCGTATGTAGATGTCCTCTCATTGAACTGCAATAGATTATCATTCACGATTATGAATGAAGTAGATTTTTGTTTGGTAATCTATCATGCCATATATCTAATAAAGAATTATTTATTAGGTCAATTCTTGTTTGAGCGTATGTTCAGATTTACAGAGAACGTTACTGTGTTACCCTGTTTCCCTATTTTATTACAGGTTGATAAGCTGTTGTGAAAGATGACAACTTACATGGTTTGGAGCAACTTGGGTGTCTTATATGTGGTTTTAGGAAATGAAGAACAAGAGGATCTAAAGTGTGGGGCCCACAGAGAGAGGGAGAGACCGACAAAGAGCATCTTTTGGTACATGGGTTTGCGTCCAAGGGTGCATGCGAGAGAACAGAATTGTGATCAGCCTCTTTGTTTCTTTGTTTGTGAATTGTGAGTAGTCTTAGCAAGAAAGAAAAGAAAGAAAGAAAAGGAGTAATTGCCAATTGGGTTGGGATGAGAGAGAGAGAGAGAGAGAAGGGTTTAATTGGTGGAGGTGCAGTGCAGTGCAGAGAGCAGCAAACTCTCCGGCGCTCGTGCAGTGGCGCTTTCTGATGGGTGTCAGCGCCACCCACGCGTCTTTTGCTCTTACTCCCACGCCCCCAACACTGTGGATTATGCGGTCAAACCATGCTCTCTGCCTCTCTCTCTCTCGACCTATTTTGCTATGCTTACCTGTTTATTTGCTTCCCACACCCAACCAACCCTTCCCCTTATTACTTACACCCTGTCCCTCTATATCTGCTATGTGCTGACTCTTTCCACTCTTGCTCTCAAATGCTTGGCCTATTGATCAATGGGTTACTAGATTTGGTCTTGGCTAGTTTGGTTTTGGATATTTTTCCCAAAAAAAGATAAACCTAGTTTTCTTATTTATATGTATCATGGAGACATGAAGAAATTCTTGTTATATCATTGCTATTTGTCTATGACCCTATTGGCAGAGGTACTATAATTGAGGATTTCTTTGGTTGTGTTTTTTTCATAAACAATTGGATACTTTTATATGCAATATACAAATGAAAACATGTTGGTGGATATGTTGTATATTATTATATGCCATGTATACTCTATTAAAATTGACTAAAGTGACATGTAACTAACTTGTTAGGAATAGTGTGAAGTGATTGTCCAACATTGGAGCTATAATAATTAGTGAGCTAAATTTTCAAGTTGCATGGAAGACTTTCATACTTGAACTCGAATTAAGTAATTAAAGTTAGAATTATGTACTTCGGTGCAACATGGTGGAGTCGAAAAATAAAATCACGAGTAGATCAGAGACGAAGATTTAATTGAAACACATGATACATGATTATTGGTTGAGGTAGAGTAGAAACATGACCATAAAAGTGGAGTAGCTCAAAGAAAATTTGTGGAGCCTAGGCTAGGTGGAAATCACGAAAACTTCAAGATTCACTACAAATTAGAAGGGCACAATTTTGAGCTTTTCTTCTTCCTGCCGCTTCACAAAACTTTGAAAACGAAGGGCACAATCGTAGTGCTTGTAAAGTAACTTTCTCAATGTTCGGCTGTTTCTTTATGCTCATCCTGTAATTGTATTTCCACGTACGACTATGAGATTGTGTCTTAGGGAGCTCTTCTAGACCAATCAAAGCATCAACTTTATGTTATTTTTTTGGCGTTTGATAACCATAAACCACCTACAAAATGAAATTTGGGCCCATCTAGTTAATTTAGAGGGTCAATTTTTGGTTGTTTTCGAATATAGATTTTTCAGTTAAAATGTTTTTCGTCAGTTGATTAAGATAGTTTTTCGGTTCTTTTAAACATGAGTTCAATTTATACGGAGTATCGGTTCTTTTAAACATGAGTTCAATTTACACTTCTCCGTACATCAGAGTAGTTAAAATATCACTTAAAAAGAAAAAATTTACGATTACTTAAATTCAAAGATGAGATTCTAAACTATTGAAATCAAGATAACCATAGATAAAATCCCAAAGTTATTGACAAACACGTACCCAAGTAGGTAGTCTTTGGTTTTGTTTCTTTTCTACTTTAGTGGGCTGCTGACATAGTTGACTGCGCCCTAAGCCAAACGGAAGTACACACCCCGGCCAATTGAGTCTCACTCAAAAGATAAAAAAGAAACCCAATGAAGGCACTCATCAAGTACAAATTAAGAATAATATCGAAAGGTATAAAAAAGAAGTTCTCCTACGTCCATTTTTAATATGAACTCTAGAGATGATAAATGATATTACATTATCCTAATTACTAGAAGACTAAATAAAACATTGTCGTATTGATGAATTGATGTCCATATATTCTCTCACATATCACAATGATCTTCATCTAGTTAGTATTACCTATTAGAATGTGAGTATCCAACTTAAAATATAATTGACGATGGATAAAGAGGTTAAAGATCTTTTAGGCACTGTGTGGCATCTTTCTACGTCTTACAAGTAGACAATTCTTATTTTAGGTGACCTTGGAGTACATGAGTCTGTTTGACCTTTAAGATGAATTGTCCATACTGATATCATATTAGAATGTGAGCATCTAACTCAAAATCAATTGATAATTAATATAACCTTCTAACGTGGAGGTAAATTAGACAAATGAAATTTACTTCTTACATTAATTATTATACATCAATTATATATTTACAAGAAACACATCGAGTGGTGGTACGAGAAAATGTGGTTCACTAAAATTACTCCATCACAGCAACCCAACTAGTACATGGCATATCCAAGGAAAGGAAGATGAAATTTGCGAAAGAGACTCGAAAGAAGCGGGGGAACAGACACGTGTCATGTTCTAAAAGCAAGTGGACAGTGGACCCCAACATTAAGGTTTAAACGATAGAGATAAAGATAGAATCTGCAGACCCATGGTGCATGTGGGTCATGGAAAATTGAAGCACGCTCTCTCTCTCTCTCTCTCTCTCTCTCTCTCTCTCTCTCATCTCTCTCTGGTGCCATGCCAATGTAATCACACGAGAGCCCAATTTTAATGTGCCAGCTACATATGGTTGCCTCCTCTAATTACCTTATTGCCATTAACAACATTAATTGATTCGATGGGGTTTAATGTCCTAAAAAAAATATCAAAGAGACAGAATGGTCCCATACATGGCAGCTGGTTCTCTACCTTATTTAATTAAACTAATCCTAATTACTTAAGACTAAATATTTAATTAATCAGCTTCTTATTTCTTCAAACCCCATTTTGAGAGAGGAGAGAGAGAGAGAAAGGTGCGGGGACCACTGCACCGCCCATAAGCACGCAGTTGTAGTCTCTTACTCTTACCCAAACCAAACCCATATCCATCCCTGTCTCTCTCTCTCTCTCTCAATCTAACCCTAACCCAACTCTACTTGACCCCTTCCCTCTCTCTTTCTTTCTCTTTAGACCAAACTGACGATCCAAAACCCATACCCCCCATAACCTGTTTTCTTCTCATCTTCTTCTTCTTTCTTCTCTCTGCTTCTCTCCCAAATCGTCAACAAGAACACCAAGAAACCATACCAAAATTAACCCTTTCCTTTACCCACAAGACTGAAGAAGCATGCCAATTTCAGCTCCAATTTTGTGGGTGCCACCACAAATCTGCTGCTTTCTGCTCAAGCCTGGTTCACTTAACAAGATGAAGAAGAATTAAAGCAACCCACAGAAAAAAAGAAGAAGAGACACAGACACCAAAGAAAGTACTGTACAAGTCTTCCTTAGTTGTTACTCTTTATTCCCTTTTGCTAGCTCCTCATCCCACTCTCTCTATCTCTCTCTCTCTCTCTCTCTCTCTTTGAATTTGTGTACACAACCACCTTTTAGCTTGGCACTAGCTCTCCTTTCTACTTTCTCAATTTCTTGGGTTCATTGTATTTGAGGAAAAAGAAAGTAAAGAAAGTGAAAAAAGATCATAAAAATTTGATATGGACACCCATTCTCTCCCTCCTCCTTTCCATACAAGAGATTTCCACCTGCAGCATCATCCTCAGTTCCACCAGCAGCTGCAGCAGAATTCGGAAGACGAGCAAACCGGCAGCAGCGGCCTCAACAACAAGGGCCAGAAAAGAGAGCGAGATATCGACAATGACAGCGGCGGCAATGGAGGCGATTTAGGCAAAGAACTCAATGTCACGATCTCCGGCGGTGATGGATCAGAAATGACCCGAAGACCCCGCGGAAGACCCGCCGGATCCAAGAACAAGCCCAAGCCCCCCATCATCATCACCCGCGACAGCGCCAATGCGCTCCGCACCCACGTCATGGAGATTGCCGACGGCTGCGACATAGTGGAGAGTGTTGCCACCTTTGCCCGCAGGCGCCAGAGAGGCGTCTGCATTATGAGCGGGACGGGCACCGTCACGAATGTGACAATCAGACAGCCCGCCTCCCCCGGGTCCATCGTGACTTTACATGGCCGATTCGAGATCTTGTCACTGGCCGGGTCTTTTCTACCTCCGCCAGCCCCGCCGGCCGCTACGGGGTTGTCCATATATCTGGCAGGCGGGGGCGGGCAAGTTGTAGGTGGAAGCGTTGTTGGGACGCTAATTGCGTCCGGGCCTGTTGTGATCATGGCGGCTTCGTTTAGCAACGCGGCGTATGAGCGGCTTCCTCTGGAGGAAGACGAGGGTCAGCTGCCAATGCAAGGTGGCGGCGGAGGTAGCCTTGGCTCTCCAAGCGGAGTTGGTCATCAGCAACAGCAGCAGCAGCATCAACAGCAACAACAACAGCAACAACTTTTGGCTGAAGCTGCAAATACAAATGCGCCTCTTTTTCATGGTTTACCTCCCAATCTCCTGAATTCCATGCAATTGCCAGCTGAGGCGGCCTACTGGGGTACCGGCCGCCCACCATACTAACCATGGAGCCGGCCGTATCGGTATCGGATCATATCACGAGTTCATTTACTTTGCCATCATCACCTACATCTTACCAAGATGTTTTCATCACCGGCTATATATGTAGCTAGGTAGTAGCTAGCTATATGGATAGAAGAAGAATTTGGTTTGTCGATCAGCATTTCAGATTTTTAGTATGTTTCCTTCTTTTCTTTCTCTTTTTTTTCGAGCTTGGTTTAATTAGCATTGTTCGATGATTAGATCACGTACCATATGTTTTACCTCTTTGATTGAAAGACTCTGTATATTTCATGGATTATTCTTGGTGAGTTTCATTTTGTGAAATGTACTAGCTAGCGCCGAAGCTTTGTTTAATATAGGAAGAGAAACAGCATCCAAGAAGAAGGAACCATGAGCACAATTTCTTAGTCCAGTGTTTGCTTTCTCTACAATGGCGGCCTTGTTGTCCTTCTATCACTCATTAAGCTTCTTCTCTATCCATGAATAAGAATTTGCTGTTCGAACCAAACCTTTCTTCTGTCTATCTTTTAGTACTTTGTTTTGTATCAATAATTGAATTGAGTTTAACATATTGATCGATCTCTCTCACAGCAACTAGATTACAGTACATTTTATGTGATTCCGTGAGATCCCCATCATTTTAATTGTTACCTATTCAGTAATAATTATATATTATCTATAGCATATTATCATATCATAATTACCATACGTACTGATAGAGTAATTATTACTTAGGATAATGTTTTCTTTCCTTAGATTTAACGATTGAGATTCGAATTTAAAATCGAATCTTTTTCAACGAAGTGAAGAGAAATATCACTAAACAAACACTTAATTGGTATAGTTATATATTTATCGCTATATAAACTGGTCGAGGTTGAAGGGTAAGTATTGAGGGTTTGAAACTGTTTGATATTTGAATGGCAAGTATTGAGGGTTTGAAACCGTTTGATATTTGAATGGCTAAGTATGTAGGAGAAGAAGAAGCAAAGAGGTATGGGCTTATTAGAGCTTCCATGTGTTTCCTTCTTTCCTTTCTTTTAGAGATAGAGATTGTTTCAGAAATATTTTGAGATACGGAGACATGAAAATATTTGGGTACTGGTTTACACGTGCACACTGCTCTGAATAAGCTCCTTTTCGAGGCAAACAACATCAACAACAACACACCTTCCATTAGACGCCCACAACTATCTACCACAATCTCTATCTCTCTCTCTCTCTCTCTCTCTCTCTCTCTCTTCTTGGGTTCAGAGAATAAGGATTGGGCAGGCAGCTATTTCTACCTGTACTTCTCGAACTCCCTCTCTTACATCCTTGCCAGCTTTTCCCCAAGCTTTAGAAGCTTACTAGACTTGTCCATTCTTTGTTCCCTCCAACCTACATTCACCTTTTAATTGCTTTATTATGATCTGTAGTTCCCTTGCAACATAATGTTTTATCAAACAATTTGACATGATATGTTTTGTAACTGTCAATTAAGACCACAATTGGTTAGATATTGTCCACTTAATATTAACAAACTTTTAATTTAATGGTACATTTCAAGTTCGAATCTCCTTTCCTCGTAGATATTTATCAAAATAAAATAAAAATCCACTGCCTACTTACTTGGTCCAAATAACAGCCTAGCATGTTATATGTTAGACTGTATAATAAGAAAAAAAAATTACCATATCAAACAATTTGATATGCAATAATTTTTTATTTATTTATCAAAGTATCTAGAACTTTATGTTGTAGGACTATGAATTCGGAAATGAGAGCCACTTTTTGTTGGAATTTATTGAATTTGTACAAGCAAGGAAAATAATGTATGGCGTTGAGCTTGTTGCCATCCCATCCATTTCCTCTAACGATTCTTTGCATGCAGTCTTAAATACTAGTGAACTCAATGCTTAGAAAATTTGTGCTGTGCGCATACCAAATGTGTGCATGCACGGTCAAGCCATCGATAATATTTAGGGTTACCATGATTTTTTATAATTCGGATCAATTTTTTTGGTGCTGTATACCTCTTGAATACCAATATAGATAGAGGTCACCTCTATACCTCTACAGATAGAGGTGACGGTAACACCTTGAATACCTCTACAGATGACGATAACATCACGTGCCATGCAACTGCATAGATAATAATTTGTACGTGTCAAAATTGGTTGTCATACATGTCGCAAGACTCGGGACACATAAATGTGGCATGCGCCACATACACTCTGTCTATGGCAGTTTTTGATTGAAACTGGGGAGCCTTAATTTCCATGGAAAAGTGCGTTTTGGAATCGTCAGCATGAGATAGTACAGACAATTACACGAGGATTTCTTTTCTTTGTCCTTTTCCCTGTTGTTTTTCCATTCTTTTTTTTTTCTTGCTTTGGAGAGGGACTATATATATCTGTATGTTAGTGCATTCGGTTCTCGTTTCAAGATTGCTTTGTTTCCAGAGGGTGTCCAAAAGTTTTGAGCAGTTGCAACATGGCAATCTTTAATTTATTTTACAAGTGATTCCAAAAAATCAAAAAATTAGTTATCTTTTTCGTATTTGTTTCATATACAAATCAATATACAAACTAGTTAGAAGCTACATATGGGATGTTCATTCAGGTCAAATATGAACTGATAATAATTTGATCAACAAATTAGGGCGGTTTCTAATTAATTAACTAAATATTAGGACTATAAACCAAAGAGCGCCCGGCCAAATTATGGCAACTTCCTCAAAACAAGCTGGTGAAGTGCAGCTGCAAGCAAGGATTCCTCTTTTGTTTGTGTGGAAAGATCAATCCTCAGATTTTGAGTTTAAATAAGGCTGATTCTTGTTGCTCCATCTCCCACACCTTCACAATGTTTCCATTATGCCATGAACTCTTCAATTATCTATCCGGAGCCGCCTTAGTTCAGCTTGGAAGGTAGGGCTCGAAGTTAGTGTTCGATATGCAAGAGTTCTGATGTCTTCACGTGAACAGTCTCGAGAAATGCGGACCAGCTCCCACAGAGCACCAGTACTGATCATGTCTTTTGCATTAACTTCTGAAAAATAAATTAACAGTTCAGCAAACACTCTAGAGGAGATTAGCTAGTTCATGGTGCTTTGGGGAGGAGGAGAAGAGTTTACCATGTTGCGCCAAGTGGCAGAGTGCAAGCTCAATGTGGCGCCTGATTGGCGAGGCATCATTATTAGCATTCTGTACAATCCATGAAAGTGCACCATCCTCAATCAGCAGAGACCTTCCAGTCTTGGTCCCTACAATGAATTAACCAATTTAACTCAGTCCAAATTGGATGATTAAACTATATGCTTCACAAAACCAAACTTTTGTCATCAGAAAAGCAAACAAATTTATGAAGTAATGCTGGACTGTATAATAATGGTCAATGTGATAAGCACAATACGCTTTGAAGACAAGCACATGAAGATCTTTTCCATAAACCCATAGATAGCATCTTTACCTTGTGTAGATGCTCTAGACTCGCATTTTGCGAAGTTCGCTATTCCACGAGCAACTTGTGCAAGAACATCAGGATGCCCACATCTGACCATTCCTAGCAACGCTTTGATGCCACCTTCACCCCTTAGCTTACTTTGTAATTTATCTGAACAATGCAATTTCATTGTTGTTAGTGAGAACAAGATAGACTACTCAAATTATCTTTTGTTGGTTAATGCAAATACAAGCGCTTCAGAAAGGAATTAGTGCAATTGTCAAAACCATTTCCTAACTAATTATGTCTGTCATAAGAGATGGTTTCACCACTATTGCCCAGTTTGAATGAAGTAACTATGATTGAATTGTAACCTTTAAAAGTTAAGACACTAATAAAAACAGAATATGGAAGAGCCTTAACAACTACTACATCAACCTTTCCATGAGTAGTTTACCTTTTTAGTTAACTCTGACTAAACCAAGACCTTCACAAACTCTTGATAATTCAACTACAAGCACAACTTACCAATAGCAGCACCACAAGAGTGTAAATTACTACAACTGTTTCCATAAGTTTTCATTTCAGGTAAATATGATTAAATAACTCGCCCGTCTGTTATTGACAAATCAGAAAGAAAAAGAAATAGACATCTTCCTAAACCCCAATACTACAATTAGAAGAAAGTATATAAAGAACCACCCTGATGGAGAATGATGAAGATCCTACTTTCAGCAACTTCATGGGGTTTGTGATTAAGGATATGATTAAGGAATTGAACATTGAAGAGGTCAGCAAGTTTACCATTTCCACAGAGATTAGCAATGGCTCCAGCAACCATTCGAAGGGTTTGTGGATCTTCACCATTTGCTGCTGTCATAGATAACAAACTAATTCCCCCTTGAGTCATTATCAGCTCCTGGTTGGTTTCTGATTTACAACAAAGAATTATACCCCAAATTAGAGAGTAGAGACATTATAAGTCAATATTGTAATGCATTCTAAGCATTATGAATTTGGGACTTAAATTGTTACCATTCATTGCTAGATTTGCGATTGCCCCTGCTGCAACTCTATGTATGGTTTCATCCTCAGAGCTTTTAAGTAGCATCAACAAG
The DNA here is from genome assembly GCA_024362665.1 of Prunus padus. Classification (NCBI taxonomy): domain Eukaryota; kingdom Viridiplantae; phylum Streptophyta; class Magnoliopsida; order Rosales; family Rosaceae; genus Prunus; species Prunus padus. The sequence continues at coordinate 9,593,152 of JANFAM010000005.1, read as the reverse complement.
GATGTAAGACCACCAGCCTCTACAATTTTCTCCTGATTTGCTTCTGCACATTAGGAGGAGAGCACGTATTATTGCTTGCTGATGCAGTGAGCACTAAAAATACTGATGCTATGAAGCAGTAATATCAGATATAGAGGTAGAGCTTTATTCAACATGGCACGATAGTCAGAATATAATCTATAGAATGTGAGCTTTGTTCAACGTAGCACAATATTGTAACCCACTAAGGGGTACATTTTGATCCAAAAAAAAAAGTAAGGAGACATTGTATACAATAACCATTCAGTGCATATAGATAACAAAATATATGACCACAAATTGACCACGTAAAGTGAGATCCCTATCCCATCCCATGCTCTCACAAACTTTCACTGAACTCCAAATCAGATTCCTGATCCAATCAATAATTTCTCTATATTATTTTATGCATTTATTTATCATTCTTTTCTATAACCTACCGCCCTCTTTTTACAATCATTTGATAAAGAATCATCTAATTGCCTGTGCACTTACCACTGGTTCTAAACAAACAATAGAAGCTAAACGGAAAAGGGAATTAGTTCTATACTTTCAATGTTATAGTTACACATATGGTACAGCGCCACTTGTGCAATTATTCCCTGATCTTCCCATCTGAAAGGTTTTTATGAAAGAAAAAGAAGAAGCATTGTGCCACAGGTAAAATCCAATCAGACTTACCAAGATTAAGCAAATAATTATAGCATGAAGATAGGCTTGTGATATGACAGCAGCAGTGCAAGGAAGTCAAAAATGGTAAAGAAATATTATCACCTTCAGCAGCAAGATTTGCTACAACTTTAACAGCATGAATTCGCACATCATTGTCTTCTGCTTCAAGCAGTGACAAGATCTTTTGCAATCCCACTGATAATATTGTCTATTGTCAGTAACAAACAAGAGCAAAGATTGATACACTTAAAAACATATAGCATGAATTGAAAATAAGTTTAGCACAGGAACAGACTGCAACCTTGCTCAAAGAGTTTTGCTATTGAGGTTTTCTCCTCATTTCCTGAATCTTTGAGCTGTGGATGTCTAACTTGAGTCAGAAGGGATTCAAGGCCACCAACTTTTCCAGGCTCATTCCTGTCTAGTCGTTGACTTGTCTACAAAAGCATATCCGTAAGAATCCATGTTTCAAGACTATGTGCATATCATGTCCTTGCATGGAATGGCCCCATTTAATGCATGACAAAAAAAAACATAAAAAAATATACGGGCAGAGGGATTCATTGGAACCGCTCATATGCTGAAAGTGTTTTCTAACAGCTCACAGCATCATTACACACTTTGTAAGAGTTGACAGTCTCCAAAGTTCAGATTCACTTTCTTTGCAAATGTAACTTCTAGTTATCTCAATATGGAGCACGTAATAAAAAAACTCACTACGGATATGTTCACTTTGTGTCAAATTTAAACTGCAAATCCAAGTGCTTTGGGCTATGGAACTTGCCTCACTGCAAAATTTTCTTTTAGAGCTTTTAATGATTTTATTATCCCATTTCTTGGTTTAATTCAGGACTGACAAGCCAAAGGCAAAGTTTGACTTTAACCATCTTGATCAAACCAAAGCAGAATCACTAAACAAGACCATGTCTCTATATTTCTCACCAGCAAAACAAAGATACTAATAATCACTACAATGTTCTTTTGGGGTAAATTCAACTTATAAACTCCCCTAAAAGAATAGGAGCTGGACCATTTCTTTCTTAAGAGGTAATATTAGAGTTTTGAATTCAACTGCATATTTATTAAGCCATCCTGTGGAGTTATTTCAGCGAATGAAAATTATAATTCTTACTGGGGAAAAAAACAATCAACAAAAGTGAGAACAATTAAAAATGAGGATATAAATGGAAGATGATTCCCAACAAAATACTTATAAATTCTACAAGCAGCATACCTCATTAGCTTCAAAACTTAGTTGCAACAACTGACTGTGTAGTGTTGCTATTTCTCCTTCAAGTTTCTCTTTCTGATGTTCCTCATCTTCCAGCATCTTACGAAGCTTTAAGATCTCCGAATTTCCAGCTGCCTAGAACATCAAATAATTGCTCTATGTAACACCAACAAGATGTCAAATATTGGTTAAATAAGATTAAAAATTATTAAGTCAGTTATAACGCACCTCAGACCTTTTCCATTGAGTCAATTGAATTTTAAGATTTTGCACTTCCTCTTCAGCAGCCTTCCTAAGAAGCGTCTCTTTCTGGAGCAACTTCGTTAGGTCATCAATTTCCTCAACATGCACCCTGCAACTCTATGTACAATAAAATTGTTAAGAACACTCTTCAACATGCAATATGTAAAGGAAGAAAGGACCAAAAATAATTGGTTTGGCAGGGGCAGTGAGAAATATATCAACTCAAATAAAAACTTGGAAATTGTGCAAACTGGATCAATGGGATAAATGCAATGAGAAAGGCACCTGAAAACTAGGATGAGTTCGTGCTATACTATTGACAGGTTAAAAGAAGAAAGCAGCCTCGATATGCATAGACGATAGAATGCGTGGCCAATGTCCAAATTTCGACCATGCAAATTTTTGAAACCTTGACCTTGATAAAATGCATTATGTTTTCTTTCTTCCTTAAAGTAATCAATAATATAATCAGTAACATCTAGAAGAGTCAACTACCAACAATCATGCTATGAAGAAAAAGAAAGTAGAGATGGTAAATATGTTGTACGGTCTGTTGTTTTAAGCAAAACAATATATGACAATATGGAAAAGAACAGCAAAACATATATAGCTTTCCTTTTTTTATTTTTTTTTCTAGAGTATAGACCATAATACCTCTTTGCTAGTTGTCACATTAGAGCCATCATCTTCAGGTCCGTTTGTGATTTTTTCACTGCCATGCTTTTTCTGATTCATCACCAACTGCTCTTCAAGCTTCTTTATTGATTCCATATAGTCTTTCTGATATTTTAATCTTTCCTTCTACAAGGGAGGAAATATGGATTTAAATAAGCATAAACATTCTCTAAGAAAAAAGGAAAAGCATAAACACACTCAAGGCAGACAATACAATTAAGTTTTCCTTCCTTGCTTTTAAAACAAATCTCACCAGCTATATTTTTCTTTGTAGTAATGAACCACAGAATAATGTTTAAATCAGTAATTAAAAAATGTTAAACTGTATAACCATGTGAAGGCCAACTAGCTTTCCAAATATTGGTACAAAATTTACCTCCAGTCCGTCTGCATGGTTCCTTTCAACCTCTGATATCCGATTTTGTGCTTCTATGGTTATTCTTTCAATCTCATCCTCAAATGCTTTCTGCTGCCTTTCATGTTCTGCAATGAGTTTGTCTAATTGTATATCTAGCCTTCTTGCCAAACTTTTGTAGTCGAATTCTTCCTTCAATTTCAGCATATTTTCCACTTTCATAGCCTATGCAGGCACAAAATTTAAGTATCTTCCAAATAACAGATATGCATAAACCCATATTTATTTTGCACAGAGTATTCCCTTGAAAGTTTTTTCTGTGGCCATTGATCACAAAGATAAAAGCCCATGCAAACGAAAATAAAGAAAAGCACTGGTATATTGCCATAATGTTCACAAATTTGGCAAATTTACCTATGACGACTATACCAATTAGTTCAGAGAGGCAAATTCAAAGTATAAAGAAACAAGAAAGTGAATTTGGAACCCACCCGCTGTCCAAACATAATAGTACTAGCCGTCTCTCCTCGATGACGGGGTGATGGACCAATAGTAATAATCAGTGAAGTTCTTGCTGTGCCTGTTGAAATTTATTAGTGTCAGGCATAGAATGTTGAAATGTCAAAAGATATAATCCTGGAATCCGTGTAAGGGTTTTTTTTCTTTATTTTAAAAGCAGCATAGACGGGGCCAGGGAGGCAACATTTATATATTTATCTTTAACATACAAGTGTCTTTTGGTCTATTGTGTGTCCTGTTTATCTATTGGAAACAGGACTCATGAACTATTTCAGAGGTCAAGAATCATACTCAAGATAGCCATGCAAAAAAATCTACAAGTATACACCTGACTGAAGATAACATATTCTGATACAATTTTTTATTATATAGAAAATAGAGATGAAACCACGCAACAAGAAAAACTTACTCGTATATTTAATGCATCTTACCTCCAAATGAATCCCGAAGCAATCTTGTGAGTTTTGAATCTCGAACTGGAACATGTGCACTATTCTCTGCCAATGCATTAATGCACTTGCCCAATGCACTCAAGGAGAGATTGATTGATTTGGCTTCTTCTAGTGTATGTCCTTCACTTCCTGGTACATGAAAGATTAACCAACAACAAATATCAGACCCCGCCCCATATAAAAGTACATATCTGTCATAGCGAAAAAATGTATATATAAGATAGTTTTCCTGAAAAATTATGTTTTGCGGTTCTCTATTGTACAGTAACCCTAAGCTTGTAGCAAGAAAGGATTCAATTTTCTAAGTGATCTCAACAAAAACAAAATACTGTATTAGGAAACAAAAAACAAAATAATAGCCAGTCAATCATAAGTAAGGAAACTGTTATTATTTCCATTCACTGCATGCACGCACCTGATTTGTCAATACGCTCTGAACCAGCAAGATCCACCACAACCAACTTACTCTTTCGAATAACAGGAGGCTTTAGACTTTTAACCATGTGAGAATTGTTCCCATTTTGGCTTGGCAGAGCTGAATCTCTTCCTTTGACCGACTTCTTTACGTTTACCTGTAGCATTTGAGATTTCTTTTCTTTTAATAAGTAGCATAAGCCATATCTCTTAATGCTCCAACATTATCAACTTATAATATCTACAGTGAGTTCCACTTGCTTTCAAAAACATAATCGTAGCAAAACAAGAAAAAGCAAATGACTTACCATTAGAATAGCATGACTACGAGAAGATTCAGTATTCAATTTTGTATTTGTAGCAAAGCGGTGAGCCTCCCCTAATCTTAGTAGTTCCACAAAACTCTGATGGTCCCTAATTTCGACGAGGCTAGCCCCTGGTACTGAGACATCACCGGTCTTTGGGTCCTCCACTATAGAAATGTTATCATTGGCTGGATCAAGTAGGTCCTGTATAGTTTCCATGTAAAGCTGCATACATGCATAAAGAACCAGAATGTTAGAGAAACCATAAAGTCTCTAGTAAGTTTGATCAATAATAAAGGTCAAGTATCTACAAATAACAGTAAAATTATAAACCAACAATAATAATGATATTTAAACATATTATTAACACCAGTTTCAGAGGCAAACAACCTGCAAATACGAGACTGACAAAGAATCAGACTCCAGAGATACATCTGCTAAAATATCCTCCATAGCACGAACCATTATTCCACGAGCAGCAGTGTCTTCCTCTCCAAGTCTTCCAAGAGTATATGTTTTCCCTGTACCGGTCTGGCCATATGCCATTACTGTTCCATTATAACCTTCAAGAACACTCTGGTGAAGGAAATTACACGATGGGATGTCAATTGAACGAAGTTCCACAAAACAAAAAAGAAAAATAAGAACTTCTTAACCGTGTGAATAGGCATATATATATATATATATGCATATGCTTATGTATTTCTCACTTATGAAAGGAGTGATAATGCTTAGCTACAATCTCCGGGGGAGGGGTGATATACATACGCAAAATCATAATATTAAGTAATGGAAAAATCTACCAACTACACCTAGAAGTCGATAGTCTTTCTGACATAGTGTGAGTCCAAACAATAGTAGATAACATTAATGAAAATGCAAAAATTTCACTAAAATGCGTGTTACAGATTATGTGGATCCTTGGAATACACCAAATGTCTATATTAAAAATTTAGCTTAACCAACTTCCAAATGACCAGTTCAAAAGGCAAAAGCTGATTTTTAAATGACTACAAGGTTTATGAAGGAAACTAATGAGTTATGCATGTGCACCTCAACAACAGGCTTTGCCACTACTTCATAAACACGCTTTTGGGATGCAAACTCGGTGAGCACTTCATCGAACTCATAAGTATCCGTGTCCCAATTGTTTTTCCGAAGTTTCAACCTTTTCAGCTGAAATAGACCAAGATTGATTTACTTTCCATGGCCATAAATCAGATACTAACCGGAAGACAGTGAGCTATTAATAAATCAAGTTTTAGCAGGATACCTCTGGCTGTAATTCTACACAATCAGCAAAATCGGCATCTGCAACCATTTCCTCAGCATTACGTGGTCGCAATCTTACAGCAACTCGGACTCTTCCAGGAACTAGACCCAAGAAAAGAAAAGTTGAATGACCAACCACAAAGCATTTAAAATTCTTTGGGATATGGAAATAAACTCATGCTAGGAACCTCTTTTGATCAACAAATAATAATTTTTTGGGAAACCTAATGCTAGTGCAAAAGGAAGAACCTTCTAGTTAGAATTACAGCTTACAGTAGAAAAGGACAATTAATTTTCTCCAAGGAGAGGAAAACTTTACACTAGAACTTCCTACGAATGTAGCATTGAACAAATTATTTTGACATCAATGATGTATCCCACTATTTCTTCTCCAAGAATGACGAGGAGAATCAGAGATGAATTTACAATTTAAGGTTTAAATAGGAAAAAAATTATTGAGCTTTCGACACATAAGGCAGGCGGCGTAAAATCAAAGTATTTCTGCTATACTTGATTCATGTGGAATACCATTTACACAGGCATACTATAACACGAATTGCATAGCTTAGTTTACAGACTGCTTATCAATTTAACAAGGTTAAAAACATAAGTTTCCATGTATAACCAATTGAATTATGGGACAATCAAATGCTCCATAACTCAAAAAGGTTTTCGCTCCGAAACACGGGATAGTTATCCATCCTCAGAAAAGTGAACACCAAATTCGACGACTTTATTTGTTTAACTGTTTGGAAGTACTTTTATTGCTTAACATAGCTATGCTAACCCTGGTTTTACTTCCAAATGCAAACCACATTAATGCCATATTAGCCAAAAAGGCCTGGAGATTCTAATATGTCATAACACCGCCAAAATCAACACCAACAAAAAAAGCAAGAAATAAGTTCCCCAGTATCTCAATCACAAAATGCATCACAACCCAAAATTCTGAACTCACCTCCTAAATCATTCTTAGAAGTAGCAGGTCCAGCCCCACCACCGCCGATAGAGCCAGTGCTGTTCCGGCGGGGCCCAGAAGCAGGCAAAGCTTTGGATTTGACAGAAGACTTTGGGTTGGAGTTGAGAGAGAGAGGCCTATCCACCTTATGAGAGCTCCTCTGAGTGCCATCTCGGTAATTATACCCGCCTGACGCAGCCATTGCAATTAACAACCAGAAATGAAACTTCAAAAATGGGTCTTCAACTTCACCAGAGGCAAACACATACAAAAGAAGCAATCTTCGAAATTCTAAGAACCCAGAAAGACCCAAATGTCTGTCTTCAAAATTAAACAATTCCCAGAAAAACCCAAGTGCAATATTTGAAGTTTAAACTTTGAAGAAGAAATGCAGTTCGTGCAGAGGTGATGGGATGTTGTAGAAGCAGTAGCAGATTAGTAGTTAGTGAGTCTTTCAAGTGGTAGTGGAGCTAAATCGTGTGGAATGTGACTCAGATAAATCCGGGTTTCTCTTTTGATTTGGTGCTTTTAGCCTTTTGCTTCCTCAAATCCAAGCCTACTGGGACAGAGAGAGAGAGAGAGAGATTAGAGAGAGAAAGCAAAGCGTATTTGACTTGGTTTACTTGTGTATAAAGAGAGAGAGAGAGTGATGGTCCCGTCACACCTTAGTGGGTCCCCATTTTGCTCCATTTCCTCTGGGCTTTAAGTCTCAAAGTACGATAATGTCCTTGTGTTTTTGTTGCTGAGGGGTAATTTAATCACGTTGTGGAACCACTAACTACCAATGAATTGACTAAACTAACCACCATCATTTCTATGATAACAGTAAGACCCACCAGTTTCATAGTATATATGTTTTAATCTGTGACATAATTAAGTACACACAGATTTAGTGGCGCCAGAATTTGAAAAAATGAAATAAGAAACAAGGAGCGAAATGAATAGGTGCTGATTACCCTTAGCAAAATGATGAGATCTCAAAGAGCAAAGAGGATGAGAGAGAGAGAGAGCTTTTGCTTTTAAAAAAAAGAACCGCAAAAGTGAGGGACGGAGCAATTCTAGAGGTGTAGAATTATGAACAAACTTTGGAATTTAATGGTGCCAAAAAGAGCAGTAACCATTTGAATATTGTCCCCTTATTTTAATGGAGCACTAAATCAAACCAAATGAAACTTTCAAGCACCCTTTTCCCAGCATACCAGAATGGGGCCTTCCTTCGATGCTTTGCTTTTGGAAAAAATAAAAAGAAGAAAAATTAATGGTCCCCATGATTTGTTCAGAATCAGAATCCCCCAACTTTCAAACACACATCTTTCTACAAAGTTAAGTGGCCTTGATTTTCTTATTTTCTTTCAAGTCCAATGCAGCAAAGTGGTAGGGACAATTTGTTTCAGAGCAAATGTGAAGTGTCCATCTGCACAAAAATGGTAGAAGATGGAGATGGTAATTTGCAGCATTTATAGCCCTTACCATTTGTATCAAACTGGTTTTGTTCATTTTTAGTTTATATGCAGAGAATTTTGCAGCCTATTTATATTTATAAGATGGCAAGCTTCAATCATGGGTTTGAAAAAGATACTGATATTATTCTCACCTACCTAAATTAATGTTTCAAGTGAGAAGAATAATTATAGTACGATTTAACACATCATTGTGGCTCTACCATGGCCATTCAAGTAGTTTAAATGTCCCATTGTTTAGGGCCTTCCTTCAGAGGGGCCCTGAGCTTTCTTGGCACAGAAAATGTCTCTGTACCAATAAATACTCTTTGAGAAAATGAAGGATGCGCTTAGGTTAATGTCAGCACAAGGCAATGTGCATCAATCTGATGATGACCACACGAAACCTTCAACATGACTACTATATACTCTCTATGTTTCCATCATAAAGATAAGAGAAGAAATCAACTCATTTACCTTAAGACCGTATACTCGATGAGAAGTGGGTTGTGAGAATTTCTGTTGATATCAAAATCAAAAACCTAAGGTTAAGGACCATAAGAGCATGTATGACATGTGTATCAAATTGTCAATCTAGGTGACCCATTGAAAGGGATTAAAATCATTAATAGTAGTTTAGATTGATAACAAGTTAAATTGTCTAGCAACACCAAAAGAATACTTCCCATCATTTCGATGTGCTAGATCGATTTGGTGAACCAATTATGTGCATTCAGGAAACCATAATTGTTTCCAAGGGAGTTCTTATAGTTATTACATGACAACCATATGCATCAATAAATTTGTACCAATTATATGTGAAGGGTCACAATCCAAGAGACCAGTGCATCAATGACACATTGACCAGTCGAATTTTTTGCCTCATGAGTTTCAAATTTCAATGTTCTTGGCATAAAGTGATAGATATGTTTCATATCTTTTTAGTTCTGAAAGGGGAGGGGCCTTAGGGAAAGAGGGATAAAGCAATGTTCTTAGAGCATCTCCAATGTAGCCTCTTCAACCACTTTGGGACGCTCAAATAGGTGAGCCCACATCGAAAAATTCCTCCAACAGCCTTCTTCAACCTCAAATCAAATGCAACCCCATTCTCTCTCTTCAAAACCTGGTAAATGACATTGCTTCTCTTCAAAACATTTATTTTATTTTGGGAGAATCAAAATCATATCGAAAGCGCTAAAAACATTTATTTGCTTGATGGGCTTGATGTACATTTCATAAATATTATTTATTTTATAGAATATTATCTTTTTAAAAAAGAATTTTATTAATTATTATTGTTTAAAGTCAAATATTGTATTAATTGAATTGAAGAGAACGATGAGACAAAATATTAAAGAAGAAATAAGCGCTCTTCAAATCGCCACGTAGGCCAACAAACTTCAATTTGAAGAGTTTTTTTGCTACCACTGTTGGAGATGCTCTTAATTTGATTAAAAATTTCATCATGAAAAGAAACATGAACAGCATATTTAGAACCCATTTTGTGAAAGGAAAAAAAGAGAGGAAAAGAACAGGACCATTTTGTGAAAGGAAAAGAACAGCAGGCCTTATAGGCTAGTGGCAGGCCTTATGTTACTTTCTCATATCTTGAAGGGTGGTCAGTTTAAAATGCTTCGTATTTAGAGCAATTGGTCATGGATGAGTAAATGCACATAATATATAGTTGAGTTGCTCACCCAGAAATTCACATGAATTGTTGGCATGACATCAATGTTTGCTTCCAATACACTTCAATTATTAAGTCACTCAATCAATCACAGGTCTTACTTTATGGCTGAGTAACATGCAATTCAGATGAGCAGTTATTAACTATTCTTTTTTTTTTAAAAAATTTTATTTTAGTTTATAAAAATTTTCAGCTATGAAGTCCCAATTATTTTTATTTGAAACAAATATGGCTATAAATCCTATTAGACAGCCCACATAATCTGGCTTTTATGATATATGTCTCTAAGAGCATCCACAATGGGCTCCTTAAACCACATCTTTAGATAAATTTTAAGGAGAAATTGGAAAAATACAACTCCAACCATGCTCCTTATCCACCTCCTGAAATAGGGAGACCTCTAGGAGCTCCTAAATCTGAGGAGAGAGAAATGACTACTAGTGTTTCCCTATAATTTAATACTATTTTATTTAATGAGTATTTCAAACCTTTAATTAATGCTAACTATTTTAAAAAAAAAAATTTAAATAGAGATGTACCAATTAAAAAAGAGTTATAGCATTTATGACTCCTTAAATTAGAGAGCATAATTGAAGTTTAAATTTTATAGAGAGCTTCTAAAATAACTTTATATGTTTTTAGCTAAAATTTAACCAAAAAATAGAGAGTAGCTGAAATTTAGGGAGGAATTGAAAAAACTTACCTCCAATCATGCTCCCTATCCAGCTCCTAAAATAGGGAGATCTCTAGGAGCTGCTAAATATGAGGAGAGAGAAAGGGCTCCTAGTGACTCCTTATAATTAAATGCTACTATATTTTATTATTATTATAAACATTTATTTAATGATGTCTTTAATTTTATCTGTTTTTTCTGCATTTTATATTTTTAATCACCTTTCCATGTTGCAAAATTATATATATACTAAAACTGAATCCCGGATACTGTTCCTAAGCTGTTCACTTTTGTCTTTTTCCGCTGAAATTACGATTTTGCCCTTCTCTAATTCTTCTCATTCTTTCCCCTTCTGGACTGTTCGACTGAGACAATTTCAATTTGCATCTGAGATATTTGCACCCCCAAAAAAACCCAAGAAAACCCAAACGAACAAGATCAACAACGAATCAAGCCCTTGGTTCTCACTCTCTCTGTTTATCAAGACGGATTTGCACCGCTAGCGCTTTCATCCAGTACAAGCTATGTCTTAGTAATATTCAAATGAAGAAAAGTCCGTCCTTTATGCTGAGAAAACTAGCATACTAGTTGCAAACTGATCAATTTGCACATAAGCTAGGATTAAATGAACACTGTCATAACTTGAATTGGATCCAGAACGAACTATACAACGAGATTAACAAGACGTTCGACTAGTGATGAGAATACACACTTTGCCTTCGAGAAGCTAACTTCACTTGGATGACAAACGCAGAAGCCAGGAAAGAAAGGGATAATTTCGAGAACATCATAACGAATTGAAGAATTAAAGCCACCGTTCAAAACATGGTGCCACCTGACCGTGAGACTCCTTCGAACACTTTGCATAAAACACAGAAAACGAATGCAACATTCACAAAATGAAAATGACATCAAATGAGTACTTCAATTTCCATCTTCATATAAGTGAAGCTTCCAGCATTCTGTATCCTGATTCCTGCACACATAGAAAACCACTAGCTTCTTCCTCAGTATGTCACCTTTAATGCTCTAACAAATAGATATTTCTTGGTGCCTTATAGAAATAAGATCTGTTTGTGCATATCCAGATACTTCAAAGATTCTTGGAGCGTTCTTCAGATGATCTGTAAATACGAAATGCAGCAAAACACATTGTAGCATTGCCGATAACTGTCAGGGCTGCTTGAAGAGCCACCAGGACCTGCAAATCATGGAGGAGCCCCAAAGTCACTGTAGATATTTGTCTCACAACTGAGTTCTGGTTGTAATTGAAGGGAAATATTCGTAAGAATCTAGCAATTAGTTGCTGCAAGTGATGATCATGATCAATATTCTGTTTTGTGTTTCAACCATTTTATTTCCCTTACTCTTAAACAAATCTGCATGGAAGAGATACCACCCTTCTTACCTCAAGAGACTCAGAGTTATAAAAGAAATGCCATGTGCATGCACATAATGCTCCACCAAGCAGGGGAACCTACATCAATCAATTACATCAGTAAAAATTTAATTAAGGAGGCAGTAGCCATTTGAATAATTGTAAAACTACAAAGCAAGCTCTACATAAACTCCTCAACCTCCACACCCCAGCAACTGACTTGGAAACCTAAATTTTCGACTTAAAACTACATCAGAATCCACAAACTGACAAAAATGATATCAACCCCATCTTAAAAGCCATCTTCTTTAAGATTAGACCCTAATCGTTTTGAATTGTAAAGTCAGTTAAATGGATATGAACTGCCATTAGTAGTACAGCTTAACAAACAAGAACCGTTGTAAAAGAAATCTACCACTAGTAGTAAAGTTTCTAATCAGCTCATAAAGAGACCATTATCAAGAAATACTTGAGATTTTTATCCTACTACTGGTAACTGTATGGTGTCAAGCAGGGAGGATCAAATCAATAAAACTATCTAGAAGACTGGTGTACCCACTATTATTCAAATTCTAGATTGTTTGGTGGCTCATGATAAACCAATACTTGTGATATGCTTTGAAAGAAAAGGAGGCCATATGCTTGTTTATCTCCTCACTAGTTTGTGTTGAGAAAAGCTGAGAGCGAGTCAACTGAGCATATATATACTTATGTTGGGGCAAACAAGTAGGCTTTTACTCTTTGGTATTCTGTAGTGCTGGCCTCTATTTGGATTGTGGGGTTGGAGACGAAATGAAGGATCTTCGACAACAGGGCAGATATAGTTTCTATTGGATTTCTACCCTCATTTTGGGGAATCATTGCCTAAAAACTTTAGGAACATACCTTTTAGTATTATTCTTCCTGATTCAGTAGGAATTTCACATTCATGGTTGGTTTGCTAGGCTTGTGCTCGTAGTTGCTTTGCATGTCCATCTCCTTATGTACTTCATTTTGTTTCTCAATAAAGTTCATGTTTCCGATCAAATAAAACAAAAACAGGAAGGATAGAAAACATTGGTAAATTGTATCTCCCCAATTTGATTCTCTGAGAAATTGGACAAAATTGTAGTGGTTTGATTTGATATAAATAGTATGATTTTAGCCATGGATCATCCAAATAATCAAACCAAAATTACATTGCACCAAAAGAAAACAACTCACCATACCCCAAGACAGCCCTTTCCAGGATTCAAACCCAGCCTTCTCCCCATACTGCCACACCAAAGCCATTGCTGTAATCCTTGCAACAAAAAATAGAATTTACAATTAACACAGCAAGCAATCATTCAATATAATTGTCTTCCTTTCCTTTAACTCTCTTTTTCTAGGCAACCAAACAGATGGCCAACAAGAATTCAAAACGAAAACAAAAACAATGAAAGAGAGAGAAAATTCGCAAAACCCATTTACAGAAACACCAGGAAATGATCATATGAGAGAAAATGCTCACCATTCAACGACACTAGAAACGTGTATGGCCCAGGTGGGCAAAGAGAGGGCATTGGAGGGTTCACTGAGCTGCAAGGATCCCCACAACGGTAACTCAGCAGCTGAGGCGGGTCCAATAAGGGTCAGGGTCAGGGTCAGGGTCAGAGCCGCTCCGAGAAAACCCAGGGTACCATTTTGACTGAGGGACTTTGCGGGTCGGGTCTGAGCTTTTGGGTGTATAGGGAACGTTGGAGGGGAAAGGAATTTGTGAGGAAAAGGGAGTTTTGGTAGGTACAGTAAAGAGTTCATTGCCATGGTCGTTGGGTTTTGTTTGAAGATTTTCACTGTAAAGCTTTCGAAGCAGGTAGTTGAAGATGAGGGTACAATAGAAATTTGCTTCAAGATTGAAGGTCTTTCTGGTAATTAGGCTTTAGATAAGGTACCATACTCGTATAGTGCTCTAATATGCACCCACCAACACCAAGGAGCTCAATATAACTCGTCTACCTAAAATTCTCTACTTGTCACAGTAAAATTAAATAAAAACAAGCTAATTGAATTCAATGGTCTATCAAAAACATTCAACTATTTATATATATATATATATATATATATATATATATAATCGATATTGGAGGAGGAAATCGAAATGAGTAAAAATACTCTTACCACTTGAGCTACAGTCACTTACCTTAATTTATTTTTTGTTTTGAGAATGTGGGTAGTAATAATAAATTGCATCGACCCTTTGTGCAAAGTTGAGTGAAATAATAAAATATTTCTAATACTATTATTGTTGGACAAACTTCAGTACATAATTCCATATACATATAAAAGAAGAATTGAAATCCAATCCCATATTACAATTTATTGTTTCTACAAAGGAAGACAAAAGATTAAAACATAGACTTCATTATAATGATGCTCCTACTACGACTAGGAATAGGATATCAATTTAATTAGTTTTATTACTCAAGGAATGTGATTTCACTTTGCCCCCAACCAATTAAAACTTGTACTTGTTTTTTTTTTTTTTTTTTGCAAGTTCCAACTTGTAGGTTTTTGAAGTTTGTGGCTTGGACCAATCTGCAAGGAAGGTGGTGACTTGTAAGTGAAGCAATTAGCAAGCTGCACCTAAGCTATGTGATTTTTGTAATTTTTTTATGTTCAAGAAAATACGAGTGTTGCCCTAAAAATAACTTTACAAGAATTAATTTACAAAAACTTCACAAATTTATTGGGCATTCCTTGGTTTCAAGTTTGGATTACAAATGGACTGTAATAGACGATGATTTTCGTGATCTTATGGTGCTTTCTTTCATTTTAAATTAAACATATTTTCAAAAATAAAAAATAAATAAAAGAATTGTGCAAGTTTTAATGATGTAACGGACAAACATTATGAATCAATTGAAGTTGTGAAAGAAGAATACAAGATATATATATTCAAAGAAACAGAGAATAAAATGAAGGCAATGACAATGATAATTGTCTTACAATTTCAGAGTACCCAGGCTATGAATTGTACAATTAATAGATCAAACGCCAACTTCTCCAATGCCCTCGACCAATTGCACAATTGAGGCGTCATCCATCGGCCCAAAAACACAATTCAAGCTTGCTGGGGACAGAGTGGTAATTATCCCATCCCGAACGCGGAAGAGTTTTTGCAGAGCATACTGGAGTTGGACAAGACCAGCAGAAACGCAAACGTTGTAATCCTTTATCAGTAAGTCCCACTCTTCCTTGAGTGCCCTGGCCTTGATCTCCTCTTTCATGGCTTGGTACTCTTTCATGACCCTCTCGTGGTCATGGCGGTTGCTGGGCATCGACGAAAGCCTACACCTCTTACTCATCATGTTGCCGACGACGACCGGTGAGATATGGGAAGCTTTCTGCTCAAGAATTGGTGTACTCGTCTGTGAGGTGTGGTGTTTCTGCTTTGGCTCGGTTTCCTTATATAACATTTGACGAAGTCCTTGTAGGAATAGGAATGGGAAATAAGATTTTGGGCCAATTTCAAAAGGCCCAGGCCCAGGCCCGCAAAATTAGAATCATCCTGTTACTTTTTTTTTTGGCGTACTTATATCAACAGTGACAATTATATGTTTGGGTGTTTGGAATTTCGAATGGGAATTCTCATATCTTTTGATTAAAAAAAAAAATCAACAATGAAAATTAATTTTGAATTTGCTTAGGAGATGTTATGAAATCAAAGATTTTCGCAATCCAAGTATTTCTATGAGAAGTAAAGTTTGAAGGGTGGTTTCCCTGATACTTGAACAATGAAAATATAATAATGTCTGAATTGACTTAAGTTGAAATCTGAATTTCGAATCAAATTATAATGATGTCAAACACATGGACAGATATCGTGGGATTTGAACCCAAATTACTTGGGAGCACACCAAAAACTTAGGCCAATTCAACTAGCACCACATTGGTTGGTTTAAAGTGTACAATCATTGCAATCATTCTTGATGTTATTGAAGAAATTGCATCGAGCCTTTGTGCAAAGTTCATTAATATGCAAGCCATCAAGAGCCACTGAGCCAACTTCAAAGAATTTGAGATCTATTTTGTCTAGTCATTCTTTCCTTTTGGCCCAAACCATGACAGAGAAGCCCATCAAAGAGATGATTACAGTCTGCAGATCACAGTTAAAAACAGTGAACATGTCAATAATACACCTGGTGCAACAAAACACAAAGTAACCTTATTTTTTTTGGGGTAACCAATATGTGTGCATATTGAAAGACAGATTAGCAGGGTGAAAGACTGTGTGTGCATATTGCTTGGAACAAAGCAAAATGTAAATTTGAAACAATGATCTCTCCAAACTGTAGAAGAGTTCCAAGTCATCTTAGCCAATAATGAATTGGTGAAAAGAAAAAAAAATGGTTTTTAAGACAAGACATTGACTCACAGAGATGGCCGGAGGCACTCCAACAAGTGGATCTTGGAAAAATCTGTTTGCAAGGGCTAGGGCCAGAAGACTGCTTTGCATTCCTGCAAAAGTGAAAATTTTGTTAGTTTCATAAATTCCTATAGTATTATGTATGTACTGATAAGGCAAAGGAGGAACCTGTCTCATAGGATAGTGTTCTTTGTATTGCATTGACATCAGGTGTCTTATGAAAGACCATGCCAGTAAGGAAATACCCAGCTAGAGATACAAAAGTGGTCAAATGGAATGCGTTAATCAGCAATAAAATGGTTAGTCCAAAAGGAGACATAACAGACTCAATGTTAATGGCAAGTGGTGCTCCAACACAGCAAGCTGTAACTAATACAGATAACGGAGGCAAAAATGGCCGAATAGCATCACATATTCGGGGAAAGAACCTGAAGGCGAAATTACATAAGACAAGTCAGAATCTCTACAAGTGAACATTGGGCTAAAAGAATGTTATTCAGAGTTGGTGTATCACCGATTCAAAAGCAACCCTGCATCAACTGGTGTAACTACAATCTGCAGAATACTGGACAACATTCCATTTACATCAACAGGCAGTCTCTTTCCGATGAGAAAGAGCGATAAGAGTGGTGTGATGAATACTGCAGTAGCAGCAGACAGTAGACAGTGATGTCATGACAATGCTTAGAGGGGCCATTGGCGGGTCCGTCAGAAAAGTAGCATAATTTGAGAGCTGGGCGCCACTAACACAAGATACCAACAGAATTCCAGCACCTGATCACAGATTCAAGAAAAGTTAGTACATTCATGCAGGTGTTTTGACAGGGAGGCAGGGTGAATCATACCTACTGGAGTTGGAAGACCAAATATTGCTATTGAGATAATGCCAAAAATATATCCAAGAAGCGACTTGACATGAAATTGGCCCATATAACCGGCAAGAATAGCTGTTGGTCTCTTGAAAGCTTCGAGGAAATCCTTTTCGCTGGAATTAACCCCAACTGCAAACATCAAAAACCCCAAGGCAGGTGCATTGTACCTGGAACGATATTGCAAGAACACAATTATAAGCATGTCCTTAGCACAATATCATTTGTTCAATGAATACGACATTTAATTTCACATCAGCATAATCAAATCTAAACTTTCCACCTTCCAATAGCTGCACCAGAATACTTCAGGGCAGGAAATACAACTTAATCTGAAGTTCACTCTTCATTCTGTAATTTGCAAAATGTTTTAATCTGGATTTCAAAACCCAGTATTTTCAAAATCATATCAATTAGATCCATTCGTCCACGTCTGTTTAATTAAATGAATGGAAAACTGCAAAAGTGCCCACCACATGAGCATGGGACTGTTATTACAATTTACAACAAAGGATAATGCCAAAGAGGAAAGAAAGTTCTTACCAAAATAGAAAAAAAAAAACGCATGAGAAGAAAGCTCCAACTCCACTGCATATCTCATTGAAAACTCAATAAATTACTGTCCAACAACTTCTTAAATTACTGTGACAAGGAGATGAAATAGGTATGCACAATGCTGCAGGATGGTGATAGCTCTCTTTAGCGGGTATAAGGTAGTTGTTTGTTAATAAGTTATAAAAATATGGAATGCAAAGTTGTTCACCATATAAAATCAGATTCACCTTGATACAGTCATATCGATGGATAATGTCAAGTATATTAAGCAGCTGTCTTTTGTACTCGTGTATTCGCTTTGTCTGCACATCAAACTTTGCATCTAAACTAACCTGCAGTTGAAAGTGATAAATTTCATTGTAATCTATTAGACAAAGGAGAAAACACGAATAGGATAGAAGTTCTAAGAACTTGTGATGTGACCAAACCTTCACACCATTCATTGATTCAATGTACAAATATGAAGCCAAGAGAGTACCATCATCCATTCTTGTTGAAGGTCAGGATCTGCTGCATATGCTCGCAAGCCAGTTTGAAGGTCAACATCACGAATCCAAGCTTCTGTTCCAAGCCATTTTGAGATAAGAGCACACAGGCTAGGATTACTCACCACAATCCAGCGGCGCTGAGAAATCAAATGTCAGTACATTATCACATACATGCATATAAACTGTAGACTGCTAAGAATAATGAGGAATCCCTGATTCAACGATGCATCATAAGAAGAACCTTTGAATATGTTATGAGCCATATAATAACAATAATAGAAAAACTATACGCACGTTTATGTATGCATGTATATGCATAAATAGAAAACCTCTCAGATCAAGATTACAGACTGTACAGGAATCTATTCTAAGTTCCACCAACAGACATCATCATAGTCAAACATTAATTAAGACATATTAAAGAAAGCTGCAGGAAAGGTTGTTGCATCCCAATTTACTGCTGCTCAACTGGGGTGGTTTAAAAACTTAAACTCTGTGGAACACTCTTCTCCATAAGCCTTATTTGATAACTATAACAGCACAAACTACAAAGGCCATCAAAACCCATCTTTCGAGGTGTGTATCTCACCATTCTTCTTCAACCACATAAACAGAATGAATAGTCTAATGAAACTAGCAACTACTTTATAAAAGATGCTATGAACTTTATACCTGGGTAACACCATTTGTCTTGCATTGAAATTTCTGAGGCCACAGCTCATAGAAGTCCTGTGAAAGAGAAGAGGTGTCAGATGACCTAATTTAAGGTATCATAAGAATTTGGATATCTTCAACTTTGTCATAAGCCAAGGGAAAATACAACAATGCAAGGAACACATAGTACCTTGAATAATTTTGCTTTTAGCAATTCTGAATGTACTTTGGAACATCATAATAGGATTGCAATGGTGTATGGATTCACTGAAGAATTTAAAAAATACTACAGAAAATACCAGACGCCAACCACAATTGGAAGCCCAGAATCATATATCTACCAAGAATACCTTCATGGCACCTTCCTCAATAATTGACATCCAGGATAGCCCATTGTAATCTAAACCAATCCTCTTCTTCAACTCTTCCACAAACTTAAAGTTTATTTCATATATAATCTGGAGCAATAAAAATCTTACCACAATGATTTGAGTGACAAACTAATAATCTCATAAAATCATGGGTAACAAATTGAAGAAAAAAAATATATAAAACATAAAGCTTGAAGTGGGCGTAAATCCCTAAGTGAGAGATCTTGAGCTGGAATTGGTGGAGTTGGCAGAGGGAGGAATCGTCTTCGTTGTCGTTGGTGTGGTGAGGTGAATATGTCGTTTGGGAGAGAGCCAAGAGAGAAGAGAATAAGGCGGGAGAGGGGAAGAGACTTTGGGATTTTCTGTTTACACAGTATAGCCGCGCGGCTATACTATTTAAAAAATAAAATAAAAATAGTATAGCCGGTCGGCTATACTTTTTAAATATATTCGAATATTTACTCGAATATTTAAATAGTATAGCCACAGCGACGAATCTGAAGTTGTGGATTACGAGTTCATCGACAACGACTCCGACTCCGACGATTCCAATGATGTCGCCTCACATCGATACCAGGTGGCTTTCTGCTTATTTTTATTTTAAATTATGACAGTTTCTCTTTTATTTTCTTATTCTACTTTCTATAAAATGATTTTGGTTATCGGAATTTTCTTCATTCTGATTCTGGGTTGTGAAAGTCGAGCCTTTTTAGTTGTGAAATGTTAATTTCGCTTAATTTTGATGTTGCGTTTGATCACAAATTTTCTTACCTTTTTCCCCGTGTCGTGGTAATGTTAATGCTGCTGATTTTGATCTTAGGTTAGGTTTTATTGATTGATCAGAAATGTGAATTTAGTTTGTGTATTTTGCTAGTGTTTATCGCGTTTGATCTTGATATTTGGTTTAGTTGAGGTTATAAAAAATCTGAGCCCTTGCTTATATAATGGTAACGTTAATTCTGTCTGCTATAATTTTGAGATTATTTTGTTGGGATAATGTTAATCGTTCTTGATTTTGACATTTGGGTTAATTTGGCTACTGTAACCAAGGAAGCATTTGCATAGGTGCTGGTATTCTTAACAAAAAAGTAATTTACATTTGTTATGGTTTAATTATATCTGATTGGTTTTCATTTATTGTCTCTTGATTTGTTAAAGTTAGAGTCTTTTGTTGGTTGATAATGTCAATTCTGTTTAGAAGCAATTTGGTATTTATTTAATTGGTAGCTGGCCATGGTTGAATTAATTGGTTTTTGTCACCTTTGTGACTCCTTTTAAATGTTGTTCATTGTTTTGTTGAACCCATCATTTGGTAGCCCGTCTCTTGAAACACTTGGCTCTGGAATATTGAAAATCTGAGCCATATTGCATTATGCGAAGACTTCGACTTATTGTTGAGTCTAAAGACAAGACAAGTCTGTCAGTTATAGATACATACTATTGAGCTTTTCAGGCATGGTAAATTGTGTTTGCTAGTGTGTTTTCTCCATGGGGATTCCAAGTTTTGTGTATTCTGAAAGAATTTTATTTTGTTGTGATTTCCTTGCATCTGGTACCTCCTGATTAGCACTAAATGAATTAACTGGTGCATGTTAATCATGAACTTAGATGTAAATAGACTGATGATCGAGCCTTTTATAGGTTTATGTGATTGGTGAGGAAGGTATCTTGAAGGAGCTTGAGCTTGCTGGATATCAATACATTGGTGGACTAGTAAGTCTGAGTCCGAAATCATATAAGTTTAAGTACATGATGCTGTTACTTGTACTTTTTCTATTTTATATCCTAGTCTGTGAAATCAAATGACATGTTATTCATTTGGCTAACAAGAGCATTGCACAAAACTTGGTGTCATTATTTCCCTTGCATTTGTATCTTCAGTTTCATTTTAAATTTAGGATAAAGCTTAAAAGCTTACCTGTAGTTTAAAAGATCTTCAGGTACATATCCTTCGAAATAGCAAATTGTTGCTCGAGAGACGTAACGAGGTCTACATCTTCTTTGGATGTAAAAGTAAATATTTGGAAACTGAAAGTTCCCCTGGTAATTATTTAGTATGAATGTTGATTTAGTGGATGAAGTAAAGGAGGATCTTCACTGCCTGCCCCTCTCCTGGGAACATGCAGTTTGCTCTAGAAAATCGAATTTTTTTCTCTCCCCCCACCAAACAATAATTGTTTGAAAACATAATCTTTTTGTGTGTGCATGCATCTGTTTTAGATTCTTCTTGCCTCAGAAATTATTAGGGCTTCGGTTTAATATTTAAACTTTAATGTCTGAAAGTTTGGATTGAAAAATAGATGCCACATAACTGCCACAATTCACTGTATTTTTTTCTTTATTTTTCTATGGAATGTACTTGTGCTCAAATTCAGGCGTATATGCAAACATTGTTTTACAAAGTATTAAATGAAAGGTAATATACATGTTACTATACCAAGTGCCAACACCATATAAACATTATGGTCTTATTATATATGCAGTGCACTTGTTACATGTATTGTATTTGGTCTTCTCTGGTGGCAGTTATCATTGATCAATGTTTATGTGATGGAAGGTATGGGACACTCTGTGTATGTGAAAACCCTGGATGTCTTTTCATTGCAACAAATCGTGATGCTGTCACTCATCTCAAAGATGCTCAGGAATGGCCAGGTTCATTTCTCTCCTCTCTTGTTGCACTTTGTGTTTTAATTAGATTATTTTCAACTATGTTATGCTGCAAAACATGTAAAGATTTTCCTAGTTGGAATTTGTTTAAAATTCAAAAGTCATTTGTTAGGGGTAGTGATTTTCACACTCCTATTTGTACACTTTGCACTCATATTTATATATGCTTTCATCTCCTTATTTCTGTTCAATATATCAAAGCATAAAATAAGGGAGAGGAGATAGGACTGTGAAACGGCCACCTTTTATTTGATCTTATAAATAAAAAAAACTTTTTAGAATTTATTGAACTCGTTAATGTTCAGAATACTGAATCAGATTATCTATGATGCATTTACTGATGCATGGGTTAGTGGTTCCAAATGACTTGATTATATGAGACCTAAACTTCTAAAGTTGAGTGGGAAATTTTGAATTTCTGGACCTGAAAATACCTAGCCAAACAGGTTGTTACCGAATTGAGGAAGCTACTATAATTTTCTCTCAATAGCTACTATAATTTATACTTCAGGTGGACTGTGGTGGTTCTATGGTTGGCGCTATCCGTGGATCTACTCAACGTGAGCCGCTGGTTGTGGGAAAACCCTCAACATTTATGATGGACTACTTAGCAAACGAGTAAGTCAAATGCTTTATATATTGTTCTTCATTGTTTTATCTTACTGTAGATTAATTCTTTAGTTATTGAAGTTAAATTGCTCTATTTGGTTTTCTGACAAACATTAGAGGAGTTTCATCATTGACTCATCTTTTTAATCACTCACTATACTTAGCAACCATCTAGCTTATGTGCCCTGTCTTAAAAGTTAAAAAGGCACTCAAAGGCCAAAAGACATGACTTTGACTAATGAGGTAACCATCAATGATTTTGTAAATACAAGAATGCAATTATTGTAACAGAATGTATAATTTTCGTGATGTAATTTTGCATTCTAATTACTAGCTGACATGTACTAAGTCGCAGAACACTTGATATCTTAAAGAAGTGCACTTCAATGGATCTGATGAAAACATATTGGTCATATAATTGTTGATATTAGTCAGTTGAATTTAATCAATGACAGATTGGGCATCTTGAAGTGAAGTCACAGATTTGCATGGTTGGGATACAGATTAGATACTGATATTCTGTTTGGACAAAATGGTGGTTACAAAACTTTTCTTGTTCTCTCAGGCAACTAAACTAAAGTCTGCATATTTGGCCCAAGTTTTCTTGAGTTTGTGATGTATTTGAGCTAATTAAGGCGCTTTTCCTTTCTGTCTAATAGGTTTCACCACTTTATCAGTGCTTCAGAGTCCTAACGACTCCATACAACCAGATTTTTACACGACAAGATTTCCGACTTTTTGTCTCTCAAGGCTGCAACTGTTGGATTATTATGTTACCCCTAAATCAATCTTGGGCGCATCTGTCATTATTTGTCTCTGCCAGTCATACTTCCATGTATATTTTACCGGATGTAAGTTTCTGAAACAAAAAGAAACAGAGTACATAATAAATATAAAAGTTATGCACTTGAGATCTCTGTGCAATTGTTAAACTGGTTGCTAATATATTCCTGCATCTTCTTCTTGGCAACCAAACCAGCACACAGCTGCAGCCATCCATGTCTCTGAATTTCTTTTTTTTTTTTTCTCTTTCTTCTGTGTGATTGGCAATTGAGCTTGGACAGGTAGTAGCTAAGGAGGTGTGTTGTTCATTTCATGTCCCAAATGTCTACTAGTGGAGCCTTTTATTTGTCTAAGTTGCGAAAATTGAAAATAGTATTTTATTATAATATTATTGGGTTGTTGCTTGCTTGCACTGAAAAGAAAAAAGAAAAAAGAAAAAAAGTGGGTTGTAAAAATATATTTTCCTTGTCATCTGCAAAAATTGTAAAACTTGATGCCAAAATGATTAGCCACGAATGTGATTAAAAACAAGAATTAGAGCTTAATAAAAAATGATGGGTGACGTCTTTCAAATACGAGGTAGAGAGAGCATCAGCAGCGCTGCCTTCAAATGGGAAAATTTACGAAACACGAGGGCCTGCCTCAGCCTGCCTGCCTGACTGAAGAAGGTAGAGCCTCCAGGAGGGTTTGCACGTGGAGGAGGAGGAGATGCCAATTAATTAATTAACGATGGGGATGATGATATCAACATGATCACATTATTTTAATCTGTAAATAATTAATTATTCCTGTTGACTGTTTGTCTTTGGATCATTTGTGTTGTGTGTGAGCATCAGTTGAGGCCTTGGATAAGTTTGTGTTTGATGGAGGCTACACGGTTTGAGCAGCGATCAACGTTGTGTGATTTGCTTGGAAAGGATGTTGAGTGGGGATCAAGTCGCTTGCCATGCTCTCATATGTTTCATGCCAACTGCATTGAACAATGGTTGAGGTATGGTCATATCTGTCCTCTGTGTGGGTTCAAGTTGCCAACTGATTCTTGATACAGATATATGGGATGATTGTTGTGACAGTCCTTCAGCTTTGAATTTCACTTATTTTCCAGAATTTCTGCAGTTTCCGTTATCTACCTGCGAACGTCAATCTTTTGCAATTCCAGACATATGGGATTGATACAGAATTTGTATATAAATATATCTCAGTTTTCTATGGCCAGAAAGAAATCACAATCATTCTTGCATGGAAAGAAATTAATCCATTGATGCAACTACTTAACAAAAAGCCTCTCACATCTCTCTTCTTTATGTGCACAAACTTTCTGAGTTAATTAAAAATGGAGGTTTCAATCAACAGTCAGCATGGCCATGACCATGGTGCATTTGTGATGGGAGAGAATTTTCAGTCAAATTTTAGCTCTGTGTCAAATCTTTCAGTCAAATTTAACGATTCTTTGCAGACATGGGATGGGATGACTGAGCCCTGCTCTTGAGCTTTGAATTT
This sequence comes from Prunus padus, assembly GCA_024362665.1. NCBI lineage: Eukaryota > Viridiplantae > Streptophyta > Magnoliopsida > Rosales > Rosaceae > Prunus > Prunus padus. The sequence goes on along the minus strand of JANFAM010000005.1, from coordinate 9,567,975 downwards.
CAATTCTTTAATTTTTCAGAATTATGCTGTTTAAGTTAGTCTAATTCCAGATATATGAGGTTGGGATTGTATTTGTGGTAAAAGGGATGGCTTGTCTTAGTCTAACTTTGGGTTTGGGCTGCAAGTTCTTTGACAGTCTCCTTCTTTATGTGGCAAAAGTTGTGCTTGTGCTTGGATTTCACTTAAAAAAGAAATACCGATAATTCCGCAATATAGGAAAAAAGTAGAAATAATTTGGGGGAGATTAAAACCTCTATGAAATTTGGATATCATGTTAAGTTATCACATGACCTCGAAACGATTATGGTATCAAGGAATGATGAGTATAAAAATGTATATCGTACTAACAAAAGTTGTGCTTATCATTACTAATTGTAGTGTTTTAGGGGGTGTATTCAATTGGGATTTTAAAAGACTAATTAGGGATAATAAAAAATCTAGTGGATTGAAGCAGAATGTAATGACTTATAAGATTTTTTTTATGGATTTTTTTTAATTAAGATTTTTTACTTATGTATTTTAAAAGATTTATATTAAGATTTGGAAGGACCACATGAATTTAACGGATTATGAGTTTAAAAAGTCAAATGGCTTAGAATATACCACATCAACTAAATAAGGTTTGGTTTTATTTTTTTGAAACTGACAATGCTAACTGCAATTCTGCTAGTAACCCATATTGGAAAAGTTAGCGGAAACATCATCAAAAGTGATGGAATTGCTCCCGAGGCTAGCTTTGAACCTATTGCTCCAGAAACTTTACATCTGTGGTTGCATTAGTCTGTTCATCCCATATTATAGTTGCAAACTGTGGTGATTCAAGAGCAGTTCTATGTCGTGGCAACCAAGCTATAGCGTTATCAGTCGACCATAAAGTAAGCATGTGTTTTTGGTTTACTTATTTAATGTTAAGAGAAAAAGCTTTATCTCTTTGCAGTTGCAGAAACTAATCTCTCTTTTATCTTTTTATTTTTTATTCTTTTGTTATTGTTCCCAGCCAAACAGAGAAGATGAATATGCAAGGATTGAGGCAGCTGGTGGCAAGGTGATACAGTGGAATGGACATCGTGTTTTTGGAGTTCTTGCAATGTCGAGGTCCATTGGTACGTCTAGGGACTCTAGACTTACCCCGATACTCTAGACTTTTCTTGTGTTTTTTTCAAACGAAAAGAGATATAAAAGAACATTATGATTTAGAATGAGTGTGTGCCGTCTGTAAGTATGTTGAGTTGCTTGCCTTGTCTGAACAAATGGATTGCGTTCTTTGACTGGCATTTCCCATAACGAATTGAACATCCTTTACTCTTCTTTCTCATCCTACAGGGGATAGGTATCTGAAACCATGGATAATTCCAGAACCAGAAGTGATGAATGTCCCTCGAGCTAGAGATGATGAATGCCTTATTTTGGCTAGTGATGGTCTATGGGAGAGAGAGAGAGAGAGAGAGAGAGAGAGAGAGAGAGAGAGAGAGATGACTGCCATACGAGATGGCTTTTATATCAAAGTTTGTATCTTTGAAGCACTAAGGCCAAAACTTCGCAATTGGACAAAACCTCACATACGAGAGACACAAAGAGAGAAGCCTTTTGTGCATGTAAGTTCATCTTTTCCAGAGGAAAAAAAATTCCACGTGAAAAATCTCATGGGTTGGGGTGGGATTTGAGATAGGGTTTATACCTACTACTAAAAAGTCCCACACAATTCCACATTTTAAAAAATCCTTTGAAATTAACAAATTTTTGAATATCATAAGACTTTTTGTTACTTATTTAAAGTATTGATTGAATACCACGTGATTTCGACACTCTATTTTAAAAATCCTAATAGTTTTAATAGAATTCCACAAGATTTGTTTAGATTATTTAAAAGTCTTAATTAAATACCACAAGACTTTTTTTTATCCCAAAATAGTTTTTTAAAATCTCAATTGAATACATCCCTTAAATTTGGAGTTTTCAAGTGATTTTCATGATGTTCGTTCTAATGATCATTTTAACGCGACTTTCTAAAAACGTGCTAAAAATGAAATTTCATAAAAAGCATTAGCACCCCAACATATTTATTTTACTTTTAACTTGTCATTATTACTAATTGTAGTGTTTTAAATTTGGTGTTTTTCAAGTGATTTTCATGATGGTTCCAAATTGTATTAAAACTAAAGATGGAAATCTAATGAGCTTGGGAATTTCAAGCATGTATAAGAATGTGCTAATAAAAACCTTATAACCCCAATTTATGTGCCCAATTTTCTCCAATTTATTTTGTGAGAACATGGGAGACTATTATTTATTTTAATTTTTTTTGGCAAAAGAAAGCAAAAAAAATAAAAAAATCAACGTAAGTCAAGTTTATGTTGCCTATAAAAATACCATTTTTATTTTAGATTTTAGTCATATATATATACCTGTGAAATTCAAGAACCTGCAAGTTTCTGAGCAAATATGCAAGCTTTCAGTTCCAACAGCAGCCACGACTATGGCATTTTTGTCACTGTAGAGCAGAGAGGTTTCCCAGATGATGAATCGCTTCCCATTCCGATTCCGATTCCTGATGTCTCGATTCTTTTGAATGTCGTCGTAAGCTACAATGTTAATTCAGATATTTCTCTGCCCATGAGAGCTTACGATGCAAGACTCGAACTTGATCATCCTTTTCACTCATTCAAGTCCAATTCACGAGATATTATATCAAACATGATCGATGCAATGCACATTCCGTTCCCATTGGACCGTCTCCGATGGAAAACGCAGCGTTTTGGTGGTGGCAACACAGAGCCACTCGAGAGCGTTGAAGCTGTGGTAAGCAGAATGGCGCTTGAGGCTAGTAACATGGTGGAAAATCATGGAGCTGCTGGACTTAACAAGAAGCTTGGCATACTTGTCACAGTTGAGAAGGAGATTCCAATGCTTGCACACCAACTGTTCGACGAAATGCAGCAGTTGGAGGTTGAGGACAGGGAGCTGAGGGATGAGGTGAACTCGCAAATAGAGACATATCATGCTCCGCTTGCACTTTCTTTGGGTGGCATTGAACAAATAGGGGAGGGTTGGGCAGGGCGGCTGAGGGAAGGCTGGTACTCACTTGCATTACGGGCTAGTGTTATGCTTTCTGCTGATGATGTTCATCAAATGGAGGATGTTCTAGATAGGCTATTGAGCCTCCGGGACAGTATGGTAAGAACTTGTACAAACATGCGCGCTTTCTTGGATACATTGGCACAAAACACCGGGGATATCGACGATGGCGCATTGACAGAAGCGGCCATGAGAGAGTCGTTAGAGGAAGCAGTGTTCAGCCCAATGCCTGCAACTAGAGCATCAGTTGAGGCCTTGGAGAAGTTTGTGTTTGATGGAGGGGTGCAACGCGGTTCGAGCAGCGATCAACGTTGTGTGGTTTGCTTGGGAAAGATGTTGAGTGGGGATCAAGTCACTTGCTTGCCATGCTCTCACATGTTTCATGGACATTGCATTGAACAGTGGTTGAGGTATGGTCATGTATGCCCTCTGTGTAGGTTCAAGTTGCCAACTGATTATTGATACAGATATATGGCATTGTTGTGAGAGCTCTTCATCTTTGAATTTCACTTCTTTTTCAGAATTTCTTCAGTTTCCGTTATCTACCTGTGAACGTCGCAATTCCAGACATGTTGGATTGATTGATACAGAATTTGTATATATCAATATCTCTTTTTTCTATGGCTAAAAAGAAATCACTCATTCCTGCATAAAAAGAAATGAATCCATTGATGCAACTTTTTAACAAAAACCCTCTCACATCTCTCTTCTTTAATTTATTTGCACAAACTTTCTTTGTTCATTAAAAATGGAGGTTTTCAATCAATAGTCAACATGACCATGACCATGGCATATTTGTGGTGGGAGATGATGACCATGACGTAATTGTGGTTGGAGATAATATCTTGTCAAATTTTAGCTCTCTGTCAAATATTTCAGTCAAGCTTAACGATTCTTTGCCGACATGGGATGGAATAACTGAGCCCTGCTCTTGAGCTTGAATTTCACTTCTTTAATTTTCCAGAATTATGCTGTTTAAGTTAATCTACCTTTCATTCCAGATATATATTTGTTATTTTAAAGTGGGCAGGGATATAATTTTCCCTTTGAAAAAAATTATCATATCCAATCGTTAATCACGCACAACTTTTATTTCCATTCTAAGTCAACAATGAAAATTTATGTTTGGGTTTTTCTTGGGGAAAAAAATCTTATTCCCAAACATTATTGACCAGAAAAAGAAATTATCATTCCTAGTCGTAATGGATTAATTATTAATCCAAGAATAAACGAAAAATAGGAAACTACTAATCCTAATCTAATCCTACTCAGATTGAGACATGATCACCAATATATAAAAGGTGGAAGACCAAAAAGAGTAATATCACCTCAAAGTGAATAAAATCTTTTCAACATATAGCTCCTCTCTTTATGACCTAAACATGCAGGCTTTCAATCCCAACACAAATGACCATGACTATAGTGTCGTTGCGATGGTAGAAAACAGAGGCTTCCCAGATGATCAATCCCTTGTGAAATTTCCTCAAGTTTCAATTGCTTGGAATGTCTTCAAGAGCTACCATGTTATTCAAGATGGTACCGGCACCACCACCCGATCGAGAAATCTGATCACAGACCCCGACACAACACACAAATTTAATGCTTTACAATCGTTACCGTCACATGAAATTATATCCAATATGTTACATGAGATACACATCTCATTCCCATTAGACAGGCTACGTTGGAAACCGAGTCGTTTTGTGAAGGACACCGAGCCGTTGAACAACGTTGACGACACGATCAGCAACATACGACATGTCGTTGATGGGATGGTTAGTGCAGGACAACGTAAGAAGCTGGACGTGATTGTCACGGTTGACAAGCAGATTAAGATCTCACAGTAACAATAGTATGCAATGGTTGCAAGGAGGGAGGTTGAACGCATGTTGAAGGATTTCCGTTCTGTGCTTTCACGTGAAGGTTTGGTACAACAGCCACATGAGGAGGCACGTGACCAAACTACGAGTAGTGTTGATGCTTTCAGGTGGCGATTGGCTCGGTTGCATTGGAATGAAATAAGGTCACGGGCAGCCACTGCAAGGCTCGATGCAATTTCTTTAATCATGTTACTATATACATAGCTGGATTGGAATGTGTACGTTGTGAGTGAATCCTTGCAAACATGATGTTATTGGAGGACTTAAACCAACCAAACAATGGGGTGTTAATTGGATTCGCCTAAGTCTTTGGTGTGCTCCCTAGTGATTTGGGTTCAAATCCCACAGTATCCACTTATGTGTGTGACATCATTATAATTTTATTCGAAATTCAGATTTCAACTTAAACCAATTCACACATCATTATAATTTCATTGTTCAACTATCAGGGGAAACCACCCTACGAACTTTACTTCTCATAGAAAGACTTGGATTGCGAAAATCTTTGATTTCATAACATCTCCTAATCAAATTCAAAATCGAAGTCGTGAACAAACTACAACCCAAACTTAATTTTCATTATTGATTTTTTTTTTTATCAAAAGATATGAGAATACGTGAGAGAATTCACATATTATTGAATAAAAAAAAATATATATTAAAATTTTAATTATTCATTAAGTAAATAATAATTAAAACATAACTATTATTTAGAGTAATTAAAAAATGGGTATAGCCGGGCGGCTATACTTAAAAAATTATTTGCAGAGTGTAGCCGGGCGGCTATACTGGTGATATATTCTATTCACAGAGTGTAGCCGGGCGGCTGTATACAGAGTATAGCCGCGCGGCTATACTCTGCATTTTTTTATTTGTAAAAAAGAGTATAGCCGGTCGGCTTTACTGCTCTTGTTTTAAAAATTTTTTTTTTTTTTTAATAAATAACATAGCCTCGGCTATACTCTTGGCATAGATATTGTGATCTTTTTTTTAAAATTGTTTTTCCCCAACTCTCTGGTTATAACCTTCTTGTATCCTGAGTGGCACCCTCCTCAGAAAAGCCCAACTAGTAAAAACCCTTCAAGTTCCTATTCTTATTAAAAGCTCAAATGCTTCATCGAATCAATTTTCCTCATCAGTAAAACCCTCAAACTAGTAATAAAATCTGTTTCCATATGTGTAAGGAGCTGAAGAGCCTAATCCCACATCACCAACTCAAAGTATCAATCAGAGAGCTACTCCTGAGCTCATTCTGGGAAACTACTTTTCCAACTTGGTCATTTAATAAACGTATTCAATCAAGACACAACTATATTCAGAATGACATAAAGAAACAGAGAGAAACAAAAAACTCAATTCTGCATAGGATCCAAGTGCATTTACATTTGCAAGGTAAATTTTATAAAGCAATCACCTTCAGTTGTGTCTTGTAAGAAAATACCAAATAATAAGAGAATTCATAAACAGAACAAGGCTAGTTTGATGAAGTGCAAGCCATCCTCATTTCTCATTCAAATTGAAAAGCTACTGCAAAATTCGTAGAAAAGCTCATGAACAACACTGACAAAATCACTATAAAACTAACAAGTCACAAGCAAAACCTCTCAAACCAGAAAAAAAAATCCAATCTTTTTTCTCAAAACAACGATGATGGTTTCAAAATGTGACCTTTTCCTCCAAATCAATCCAAGTCTTTAACAATCTTAATCCCCATAGAATTAGCCGTACCAATAATGGACTTACAAATGGACTCCAAGGGCATGTACTGGCAATACAGGTCAGATTGCATCACTTTGGCGACCTCATACAAGTGCCTCCCAAACAGCTCAGAAGCGACCACGTGTTTGAGTCGGCTGCTGCCGGAGTCGACGTCGGTCGCCTTTTTCATGTACCAGTTGACAGACGGTGACTTTACCGTGAACTCGTAGGTGTTGTCCTTTACAGAGTATAGCCGCGCGGCGATACTTCTGAAATATTCTATTTGCATAGTATAGCCGAGCGGCTATACTTTTTTCACCGAAACACCCGCTGGGCGCTAGACGTCAGGCGGGCCTTTTTTTAAATTTATAAATAGTATAGCCGAGCGGCTATACTCTGGATTTTTTTATTATAAAAAAGAGTATAGCCGTTCGGCTTTACTGGGGTCTCTTTTTTTCAATAATAGTATAGCCGCGCGGCTATACTATTTTCAAAAAAACCACGCACTGCGCGCTAGGCAAACGAGTACCCCAATTCTTGAGCAGAAAGCTTCCCTTCTCTCTCGGTCTTCGTCGGCAACATGATGAGTTAGAGGTGCTGGCTTTTGTCGATGCCCGGCAACCGCCATGACCACAAAAGGGTCATGAAAGAGTACCAAGCTATAAAAGAGAAGATCAAGGCCAGCGCACTCAAGGAACAGTGGGACTTACTGATAAAGGATTACAACGTTTGCGTTTTTGCTGGTCTTGTCCAACTCCAGTATGCTCTGCAAAAACTCTTCCGCGTTCGGGATGGGATAATTACCACTCTGTCCCCTGCAAGCTTGAATTGTGTTTTTGGGCCGATGGATGACGCCTCAATTGTGCAATTGGTCGAGGGCCTTGGAGAAGTTGGCGTTTGATCTATTAATTGTACAATTCATAGCCAGGATTTCATAGGAAGAATGCTGTGAGAGAGTCGTCAGATCAAGCTGCAGTGTTGTTGAGACCAAAACCTGCAAGCAAAGCATCGGTTGAGGCCTTGGAGAAGTTGGTGTTTGATGGAGAAGGAGATTATCAGTGTGTGGTTTGCATGGAGGAGATGGTGCGTGGGGATCAAGTCACATGCTTGCCATGCTCTCATGTGTTTCATGGAAACTGCATTGTCAAATGGCTAAAGCTGAGTCGTACCTGCCCTGTTTGCAGGTTCAAGTTACCAATTGAATGACATTGATGCAAATAGGAGAGAAAGCCCCTTTCAACTTTAATTTTTACTACTTTCTTTTCTAGAATTTTTCTCATATGTTTTTAGTGAACTCGTCAAATTAAGGGCTAAAACCGCTTTCGTGTTAAATACATATTTGAGCTATAGAAAATTGTGATCCCTGATTTTTACCATAAATCATGTCAAGATAATTATAAATTGCAGGATTTTATGTTAACCACATGACACGCTCGATGATTTTACAAGCACCTTACCAACACAACTATCAATGGAAACACCCTTTGCAAATATGTGATGTTAGCTAAAGGACAATTATTGCCTGAATTAATTCTCTGTTTTTGTGATTTTATGTATGTTGTATTCTTCTTTGACAACTTTAGTTGATTGACGACGTTTGTCCGAACCCAAAAAATGTTCGAACTTGCACATACCCTTGACATCTCTGACGAATGTAAATCATGTTTTTACTCTAACGGGAGAAATGTAAATTCGAAGATGTAAATATGATTTTCTTATATAAATTCATTTTTGAGTTACTTTTTGTTTTGTGTTAACTTTCTATGTTAATTTTTTCTTGTGTTAATTTTAAATTTTTTTTCTTCTAAACAAATCCATTTAAATATTTTAAAATTCCGATGAGATTTAGAAAATAACATTGTACGTGTTTAGTTTTGAATTTTTTGGACCTTTTGATGCTTATGTATTTACTTTATAAAGGTCAATGAATCTGGACCTTCCATTTTGAATGGAGTTAAAATCTCAGCCCTTAGGGGACCCGCAGAGCAGCAGCTGGCGAGCGACTGACGGCCAAGTCGCGCGTGAAGGGCAAGTGGCTCTTATACAATTTAATTTTCTGAATTTTAATTTTGCGGGCCTGGGCTTATTTGACATTGGCCCATTGGGCAAACATCTTATTTCCTAGCTAGTCCTAATGGGATAAGGATTATTTTTCCCATTCCCACAAGGAGTTCACCAACAAGTATAAAAGGAAACACAGCCCAATATCAAATACCACCACACGCACAGACGGCAACCAATTCTTGGGCACAAAGCTTCCCATCTCTCTCGCTCTCTTCTCTTCTCTCTCCGGTCGTCGTCGGCAATGAGTAAGAGGTGCAGGCTTTCGTCGATACCCGGCAACCGCCATGACCACGAGAGGGTCATGAAAGAGTACCAAGCTATGAAAGAGGAGATCAAGGCCAGGGCACTCAAGGAAGAGTGGGACTTACTGATAAAGGATTACAACGTTTGCGTTTCTGCTGGTCTTGTCCAACTCCAATACGCTCTGCAAAAACTCTTCCGCGTTCGGGATGGGATAATTACCACTCTGTCCCCTGCAAGCTTGAATTGTGTTTTTGGGCCGATGGATGACGCCTCAATTGTGCAATTGGTCGAGGGCCTTGGAGAAGTTGGCGTTTGATCTATTAATTGTACAATTCATGGCCAGGATTTCATAGGAAGAATGCTGAAATTGTAATACAATTATCATTGTCATTGCCTTGATTTTATTCTTGTATTCGTCTTTTCACAACTTTATTTGATTCATGATGTTTGTCCGTTAACGTTACATCTATAGTATTAGAACTTGCACAATTCTTTTAATTATTTTTTGTGTGTGTGGAAAATATGCTTGACTTAAAATGAAAGAAACACCATAAAATCACGAAAACTATCGTCTACAACGGTCCATTTGTAATCCAAACTTGAAATCAAGGAATGCCCAATAAATTTTTGAAACTTTTGTATATTCATTGTTGTAAAATTTTGGAGTTTTTTTTTTTTAAAGGGCAACACCCGTATTTTCTTTTACATAAAAATTTACAAAAATCACATAGCTTAGGTGCAGCTTGCTAATTGCTTCACTTACAAGTCACCACCTTCATTGCGGATTGGTCCAAGCTACAAACTTCAAGCACCTACAATACAAGTCGGAACTTGCAAAAAAAGTACACACAAAAAAAAAAAATTAAATAAAACCAATCCACCTTAACCCCCAAGTGTATAATAATGCTTGGCAATAAATATATGGGTTAATTTCGATTTAGTACCTTGAACTCTTACCCTTAAGGCACGTTTGTCCCTCCACTCTCAATTTTAACAATTACATACCCTAAGCTTTTCATTTTTTTGCAATATGATTCCAGCGTTTAACTTTGACATCAAAATTTCCGTTAATTTATTGCATGGAAAGCATGAGTCTCACCTATTCACTTATTTCGATGTCAGTTGAAGAGTACTTTTGCGTAATTGGTGTCTTCCCGTCCATGAAGAACACATTATACGCATTAATACCAAATCATTTTTTAACAAAATACCCTTCAACTGACATTGAAATAAGTGAATAGATGGGACCCAGACTTGTCACGCAAGCAATTAACGAAAATTTTGACGATGAAGTTAACGCCGGAACCAGATTGTACAAAATTGAAAAGTTTAGGGTATGTAATTGTTAAAATTGAGAGTGCAGGGATAAACGATCCTTAAATGTAAGAGTTCAGATTACTAAATTGAAATTAACCCTAAATATATTCTTTCAATTTTAGTTTAGTTGCACCTTGTAAAATTAAAGAAACTGCATTGGTAAGGGGCAGGAGGGAGGTTTAACATACGTAAAAGAATTTCCGTTTTGTGCTTTCACGTGAGGGTTTGCTGCAACAGCCATGTGAGGAGGCACGTGACCAAGCTACGAGTAGTGTTTATGCTTTAAGGTGGCGATTGGCTGGGTTGCATTGGAATGAAATAAGGTCAGGTGCAGCCGCTGCAAGGCTGCTCAATTATATTAATATTAATTCTGGAGAAAGTTTGGATGTTAATGAAATATTGATAGAAATGGGAATGTTGATGGAGGAGATATCAAATGACCATCAAGCTCGACTGCTTAGGCCAAAGCCTGCAACAAAAGATTCGGTTGAGGCATTGGAGAAGTTAATCAAAATTGATGGAGTAAATTATGGTACTAATACTGAGTACTGTGGTCTGCATGGAGAAGATGTTGAGTGGGGAAGAAGTCACGTGCATGCCATGCTCTCATAAGTTTCATGCAGACTGTGTTGTTCAATGGCTGAAGTTGCGTCACACGTGCCCTGTCTGTAGGTTGAAGTTCCCCAATGATTGATGGAGGTTTAAGCATCAAAATTGGAAAATTATAATCTTTTGTGTCATTTTTATGAAGAGTAAGTATATATAGGTTGTTGGACAAAGGGTTAATTGAAGTCTCTGTTTTAATCTTTTGTCTTCCTTTGTAGAAACAATAAATTGTAATATGGGATTGGATTGGGTTTCTATTCTTCTTTTATATATATGGAACTATGTACTAAGTTTGTCCAACAATAATGGTATTAGAAATATTTTATTATTACACTAAACTTTTGTTGAAGATTTCAATAATATAATATAAAATAATATAAAGAGAGTTAGTCAAATTCAATTTTTACGGGAAAGAGTTTTGGTTAATCAATATATTTTTTGGCTAAATCAATATATCGTTTGGCTAAATAGTACATATCAACTAATATGTCTTTTGGTTGAAATGGTACACACCAACAGACACGATTTTTGGTAGTGTCCTTTGAGAAAGTGGCATTGCACACTTTAGGGTAAATTGAATGGATGCCTTCTATACTCTATATATACTTCCTGTTGTTAACAGAGTATCATATGAAAAATAAATCCATAATAGTTTTCTATTCTCTCTTCACTTCTACAATCATACAATTTCCTTATAGCAATTTCTAAGGGAATCCTTCGAGTTTTTGCTATTCGCAGATTCCAGACTTTGTTGTATCCTGGAAGTGGTTTGCTAAGAACCCATTAGCAAACTCAATTGAGTGGGGGCAAATAACACTTTAAGGAAACGATTCAAATCGTACCTCAAAGTCTTTCTTCATATTTCAATTTCCTACTCAACAACTTTGCACAAAGGCTCGATGCAATTTCTTTAATCATGTTGCTATATACATAGCTTGATTGGAATGTGTATGTTGTGAGTGAATCCTTGCAAACATGATGTTATTGAAGGACTTAAACCAATTAATGGGATGTTAGTTGAATTGACCTAAGTTTTTGGTGTGCTCCTAAGTGATTTTAGGTTCAAATTTCACAGTACGAACTCGTGTGTGTAACATCATTATAATTTGATTCGAAATTCATATTTCAACTTAAGCCAATTGCAAATTATTATTATTATTTTTTTGGTTTTTAGGGAAATGAACCAAGCAAAGGAGCATAAAGCTCTACAACTTGGAACCCTTTTACATGTATTCAGCAAAAAAATAATAAAAAATCTCTCAACAAGACAAAATAGATGCCCAACCCAAACACAAAGCTAGCTATTGAAATTTCTGTCACAATCTTTTTTTTAAGTAAGATAATAATTACTTAATACCAGTGATGCTGGGCAATAACTATCCTTTTTCAAGTTTAGTTTGGTAGGGGCCAAAACGGAAATCAGTCATTGTATAAAATTAAAGAAATTTAGTAATCCTGGTCGTAGTAGGAGTAGTACATGGATCACCATTACAAAGGGAAAGGTAATTAAAACAGAACCACACAACAATAAACCTTTTACATCTCTTTTCTTCTAAGTTAAAACGTGCAGGTTTTAACTCCCTTTATAATGTGTATGTACGAGAAACCCCGTCCCTTGTAGTTTAGATTATCGTTTCCCTTGTACTTCTTTTAAAAAAATGCAGGTTTTCATTCCCAGAAGAAGATACGTCCCTGAATATAGTGTATTTGTGAAGGTAGAGAACAGAGGTTTCCCGGATCATGAGTCGCTTTCGATTCCTCACTCTCAGGTTTCAATAGCATGGAAGTTCATCACAAGCCACCGTTCTTCTTCGGATACCGGGACCGACACAAGGCCCATTATAGAAGTCAATCCTTTGTATGAATCTAATGAGAAGTACCCATTCGAGTTATTCACATCCAATTATACCTGCAATATTATATCAAACATGCTATCTCGCATAGACATCCCATTCCCACTAGATAGGCTACGCTGGAAAAAGCGTTACATTGGAAACACAGAGCCATTAGAGGACGTTGAAGCTATGACAAGGAAAATAGTGCTTGTTGTTAAAGCCATGGCTAGCCAAGCAGCTTCTCACTCTGGACTTGGGAGGCTGGATATACTTGTCACCGTGGAGAAGGAGATTATATTACCACAAACACAATATCGATTAATGCAACTGGAGGTTCGGGTCGCGGATTTGAGGCAAGGTTTGGCCTCATTAGGACAGGGTTATGTTGATGATTTTCGACGGTTGCGGGGTCTTCAAGACTTGGAGCTGAGGCTATTGACAGAAAGGAATCAATTATTACGTAGGGCAGCAGCAGCCCTACTAACAGAGGAGGCTGCTGTAAGAGAGTCGTTGGATGAAGCTGCAGTGTTGAGACCAAAACCTGCAAGCAAAGCATCAGTTGAGGCCTTGGAGAAGTTGGTGTTTCAGGGAGGAGGAGGTGAGTGTATGGTTTGCTTGGAGAAGATGGTGAGTGGGGATCAAGTCACGCGCTTGCCATGCTTTCATGTGTTTCATGGAGATTGCGTTGTTGAATGGCTAAAACAAGGGCATACCTGTCCTGTTTGCAGGTTCAAGTTGCCAACAGACTGACATTGATGCAGATAGGAGAGAGCCCTTCAACTTTGAGTTTCTTTTTCTAGAATTTCGCTCTTGTTTCAATCTATCCACTTTCGGAAATTAATTTGCATATTGTCTTTTTGATGAAAACATAAATTCGTCTCTTTGAATAGTCTTGGCTGGTTAATAACATTAAATTAATCTGATCAGAAATTCCAGACTAGAGCCTTCCATTGCTTTTGAGTTTCCAAACTAGTTTTAAGTGTGGTTGATGATTTGTCCAAATATTTCTATACCTTGAATAAAATTTTAATTTGAGCTTTGGTTAGCAATCCTTGGTTTCGCTATAAATTCATTCTTTCGTTTTGAGTCTTTCAGCACCTTATAGCAAACACACAGGTTGAAGAAAATTGGGCTAGCTGTCTTTGGCTATGTTGCCTTATAGTGATCATATATAATCTCATGCTTTTATGTTATATATGATCACTATAAGCTTCCTGTGAGAGGGTCGATGTTTCCCATTTTGACCATGGCCTTGGCAAAGTGCTTGAAGAATGCAAAGGTGTTGTTTTGCAAAAGGTTGGCAACAAGGTGGGTTTGGTGGTTTGATAGTGTTCGGCAGCCAGCGATATCGAATACCTTTGGTGTTGTGTGACAGAGTATATTAGGATGTATCATGGGTATTTTTGGTAGTTAAATTGTGTAATTAGTTAATTTTACATTTTGATTTAAATATTAAGGTGTACTAAGTTAATTTTAGGGTTCGTTTAACAACATCCAAATTATTTTATTGGGCTAGTATTTTCAGTTCCTATGACCCACCCACTCAATTGGAGAGTTCGATTCAAAATTAAAAAAGGAAAACAAAATAGAACCGAAATCTCTAAAAATAATGAAATATGGCAGCCAAAAAAAAACCAAACCGACTTTTAACCAAAAATAAATAAATTCAAGCAACCAAGAAAAAATAAGGCGAGTTAAACTTACCTAATTGTCTAAGGTTTATTAGTCCTACGCCAAAACTAATCCTCAATAAGTAATGAAATTGATTTCTTTTCCCAGAAAAAAGGAAACTAATCCTAATCCTAGTAAGAGTGAGACATGCATGTGTTAGTAGTATGCCCTTAAAGTTAACTAAATATATGATAATTAATGTTAATGACATCTTATGCAATAACTTATTAAGTTATCATAGGCAAGACCAGTTGTTTTCAACCATGATATTTGGTATATTATCATAACAGTAAAACAACTATCCTAATCCTAAATATGTTCCTCATCGTAGGAGTATTAATTGGGTGTTGGTATTCTACCAAAACCGGTACACACAATGTCTTCTTTATATGTAGAGAATGAAGAGTCTCAAGTCATTGAGTGTATCGACACCAAGATATGTGTGTAGGTGCTTGGAGGAGAACAAGTACATTGAAGCGATCAAATACATGAATTATAAAATGGAAGTCTTTGCTCACATGACAAATTAGAACTATAGATTGCAATGGTACAAACTAATCCTTAGACGTGAGATATCATAGATGTCTTGTGGCTATGTTGTTTGTCATTGAGGGCACCATACAGTTGCGTTATAGAAGACATGACCTAAAGGTGTTTATCAGGACTCTTAATAAAGTCATGGAGGCAAATGAATGTACAATAAGGAATCTCTACTCTCAGTAAGGAGAGAGAATACTCCAAGGATGTGATTGATCAAATCTCTTCGCAGAGTAGTGGATAAGATTTGAAAGAAGAAGTCTTCAAATCTTACCAACATAGAGGCATAAAGCTCCAGCAAAGAAGCAAGAAGCCCAAAAAACGAGCAAGAAAGCTTGAGCACGAACCGCGAAAGAAAATTAAAAACCACAAAGAGGAGATGCGGCGTTAGATCTGGAGAGCCCAAGTTTTGCTAGGTCGCGGCGCTAAGAGAGAGAGTCCCCCTATAAAGTGTCTAGATTGGAAAAGAAAAGCATGATCCTAAAACATAAACTATCTTACATGAAAGACCTCTTCCAAAATCGGTTCATACATGACTTGAGTAACCCAAATTCCTTTCTCAATTGATAGTTGGATATTTTGATGATTCAAACCCTAATAAAGAACCCAATATTCCGAATGTCATACAAAACTTTTAAAGAACAAAGGTATAATTTACAAAACCAATTACAAGGATATGATTAGCTAAAGAGTCCGCAACCATGTTTGTTTCAAAATATGTCTCGAATACTGGTGACATTAACCTCTTGAATAAAATTGGAGAAATCTCCTTCAATGACTACAGCAAAAAATCATAAAAGCTAATTAGCTAGAGTAAAGCTGTTGTCAAAATGTCACTGCTTTTAAAATAATCGGGATATTTTAGATTTACTAAACACCTTAAATTGCTTAACTTTGAAGTAAAGCAGGTTTTTGACCGAAAAAAAGCAATGCCAAACGGGCCTACATAGCTTCATTAGCTGGAGTTTGCTTGCTTTACTTAACACCTTTCATTGCGTGCATTGCTACAAGGCACAATTTGCATGATCTATTTTTAGATACCTTCCAAGTCTAGTTTTGCCAAATAATGTTCCAGCAAACACAAACCTCCTAAAATAGTAGTTTTTATTTCTCTTCTCATTCTCCTGTCCATCCCCAATTTTATGTTTCTCCTGGTTTTCAAAAGCTAATTATAAATTCCCTATGTTATTTGGTCCTCACTCAACTCCACTCAGCCCCACACTCACCGTGACGGTGAAGAAACGGCGAACCGACATCCTATCCCAGGTGGCCTCAAGCATATCTTACCGTTACTCTACCTGTTACTTCCTTCGTTCTCCTTACGCCACGTGTTACAATCAACCAAAACGTTACCGTTTTGGCAGGTAGCAGCGTCGTAAATTTAGTAATATAATATATAGCATCTTTGTTGTCAAGGTATAAACTGGCTCTTAATTCTTATAGGCTGTGTGAGTTTTTGGCTCTGTGCTTGTGTTTGCGTGTATTTGATTCCATTGATCGCCTCTGCGCATCTACCAGTCTTCATGGCCACGCGGCTCTCTGATTGATCACGATACACCTCACATTCGGCACACTCTCTCTCCTAGGGCTCCAAATTCCCCAAATTTCTCACAGTTTCTAACCGAAAACGGTTTGGCGCGGCCAAATTTCCAGGGGTTTTCAATGACCTATGACGAAAGTGAGGATCGGGGAGAGGTGGTGCCGGAGCTGATTTTGAGAATTGGGGGTGAAGATGACAAAAGGGACTATGTGAAGTTGAGGGGTGATCATGGCGACTGCGGACCGGCAGAGGGGGTTGAGGGGCCGGTGGAGCCCTCTTCCCCGAAAAAGTTAGCGTCTTTGTGGTATTGGGTTCGGTTGGTATTGTTGGTCATGTGCTTGGGTTTGTTGGCTGGGGTTTTTGTCAAATGGGTTGGACCTTTCTTCATGGATAAGGTAATTTGTGCTTTTTCTTTTCTGTTTTTTGGTATTTTGGTTTCGGTTTCGTTCAATTCTTTAATAGGGCAATGTATTTAAAACTGTGGTTGATTGTTTTTTTAATATTCTTGATTTCATATTGTCTAGTACATGTTTATAAAGGGCTGTGTAAAGTTTATATTGGAATGCATGAATTTTTTGTTCTAGATTCAATCAACCTACCTCTGGTGGTTCTGCTACTGGAATGGTTTTTGATTAATTGTTTGCATTCCTTCTATAAAATTTTACCTGGAACTCGTTTCCTTTTTGTGCGAATAGCTCTGTCTTGCATACAAGGCACGTCTAATTTGAGTTTTGATGAAATGGGTACCGGGTACTCATGTAGTACTTTTTGGATTATAATTTGGAGCTTTTGGTGAACTTTGGAAATATTTATGGCTGCAGTCATTTATGTGGCATACAAATTAAGTTGAAGCCCACTTTATAACAAAGTTCTGCTTCCCCTAGTCTGTTTTCGAAGGTTTAAGCTGAGTTTTAATTATATTACTCTAGATAGTAGATAATTTCGTATCCCTGTTAATTCATTGCATGGTGTCTGCCCAAAACAATTGTTGCGTTGATGAAGAAACATAGGATATTAAGAATGCGGTACTGCTATTAAGTCTTATCTTAAATTGTATTATAAATGATTGCTGGTTACTTTTCCTGTTCCAACTAGCTTTGTTTCCAACCTTGAGAGATTGTGACATACTTCCTCATATATGAAGTCTTTTACTAGCTAACTAATGATGAAGTCGTTTACAGGAGATTATTCCAATTATAACCTGGGAGACAAAGACATTCAGCACTCCAGTGCTTGCAGTTCTCGTCTTTGCTTCTGTTGCATTATTTCCAACCCTACTTTTACCATCGTCACCTTCTATGTGGGTGGCTGGTATGACTTTTGGTTATGGCTATGGATTTCTTCTAATCATGTCAGCAGCAGCTGTGGGTGTATCTCTTCCATTTTTCATTGGCTCTCTCTTCTATCATAAAATTCAAGTGCGTAACCCCTGTATTAAACTTAGCTTCTTCCTTTTTTTGGGTTATTGCTCTCTCTCTCTGTGCGAATGCACTTAATCTAATTTAACTT